>JANAVB010042618.1:8261838-8726838 GCA_029216955.1 Iris pallida | reverse complement strand
ACGGAGCGATACTCGGGGAAGGAGTTACCGTGCCGCGTACCATTCTTCTAGCCGACCTGACCGAGAAAATCCTAGATGCGTCTTCCTGCCACCGAACTCACCCGCGTGGTCCCCAATCGTCAATCCGCTGCGACGGATGAGGTCTACCGCCTCGAGCCCTGCCCAGTTTCGAACCTTGATCAAGTTCCAATCGTTGTCGTTGGTGTTCCATATGTCCTTGATCTTGCAGAACCTGTGAGCTTCTGAATGGATCGGGAGAAAGGTGTCTCCTATCCATCTCTCAAAAAAAGCAGATGATTCACCGTCGCCCACCATGAGTCGTATCACCGGATCGGCTAGAGACCGCCCGATCATCATACGGCGCCACGCTGCAGAGGACCTGCTGTTGGAAATGGCAATCGACGGGTGGATATGATTGAAGTATCTGGCCTTCATGAATTTGGTCCATAAGTTCTGAGTGGTGCAGATTTTCTACCACAGTTTCATCGAAAATGCTTTAACGATGTGGGTGAGTTTGGTGAATCCCAGGCCCCCTTCTCTGGTCAGGCGCGCCATGGTGTCCAGGCTCGCCCAATGGTGTTTGTTCTCGCCTTCACTATGCCCCCAAAAGAAGTTGCTAAAGATGCTCTCAATCGAATTAAGAACCTTCTTGGGGGGAGCACGCTGCTAGGGTGTAGATGGGGATGGATGAGAGGATGTACTTGATGAGGATCATCTTGCCGTCCGGGGATAGCGTAGCATTATGCCATCCTTCTAGTTTTTTTCTGATGCGGTTGATGAGGTCTTCAAAAATCCTGGCATTAGATTTTTCGTATACGAGGGGGCATCCAAGATAGTGAAACAACGGGTGTTTGATGGGGAAGGAGGTTGTGTTGGCGAGGATGTCCGCTTGCTCTCTCTTGATCTTGTGGTGGGCGTAGATGACACTTTTATCCGAGTTGACCTTCGGACCGGAGCAACTGGCATACCTCTAGAGAGTGTTGTAGACTGCCTCTACTGACCCGACGTCTCAAGAAGAGAAAATGAAGATGTCGTCAGCGAAGGAAAGATGAGTAATAAGGGCAGCCACTGGCTGTATGATAGTGGTGGAAGTTGGTAGTGCTAGTCATCTTGTTAAGGTTCCTGCTCAGGGCGTCCGCTGTGATGATGAAGATGGTGGAAGACAGAGGGTCGCCTTGCCTGACCCTGCGGCTAGATTTGAAGAATCCGTCAGCCTGGCCATTGATAACGGTGGAAAACCAGAAGTTGCTGATCGATCTCCACACTATGTTGATCCAGGTTTCGGAGAATCCGAAGGCTCTGAAGATCCAGATCATGAATTACCAATCCAGTCTGTCGCAAGCTTTTCCCATATCTAATTTGATAGCAATATTTTTCCCTCTCGTCGGAAACTTCATACAGGTGATTAATTCTTGAGCTAACATGATGTTATCCTGGACGTTCCGGCCGCGAACAAACCCGCTCTGCTCCTCGGAGATGATCTTGGGGAGGAGACTAGACATACGAGAGGCTACGATCTTGGATATGATATTGTTAGTGAAGGTGATATATATATATATATATATATATATATATATATATATATATATATATATATATATATATATATATACTTCGATGTATATATATCGAAGTATATATATATATATATATATATATATATATATATATATATATATATATATATATATATATATATATATGTTTTTGTGCTATATTTTAATATATGTAAATTTACATGTTATTTTATTATCAGTAAATATTATGGCTAAGTATATTTTGGTGCATTAAAATATTATTATAATATTTTAATATACATATGTCAATATATATTTAATTTTGTATTTTCATATATTCTGTTAATTAAGGCCATTTAAGTCCAGACCTAGCATGGGTTTTGTGGACTTAAATGAGTTTAAATGCATTCAAGGTCTGTACGAGTCATATCAGACTTTATTCATGGCCTTGGGTCCCGTATCTGGACTTCGATTCAATTTCATATACGTGGATAAATATATTAAATAATTAATTATTTATTTTTAGAAATTGTATCTTACTGTATTTAAATTTTTAGACAGTATATAACTACTGTAAAAATCTGGAAAAAATTATATTTAAATACTATGTTAATTTAGATAATTTAATATAAATTTTTCTAGGATTTAATTTGTATATCTGCCATTTTATAAAAATAGGAAAACCGAACTCATTTTTGAAGTACTTATGTTTACTGATTTAGTAAATATATATAGTAGTTTATAAATTCCAAAACAATTATTATCAATTTCTATAATTAACAAGGATCATTTTGTTACCTTTTTTTAATGTTTATTTTAGCTTTTTGCCTATCGTAATAATTATTGAAACACAGTGTACAGTTTGAGTTATTAATTTAATAATTATGTCTTGTGAAATTATGTGTGATTTTGGAATATTTTAGTGTTGGGACCTTACCCTACCTTAGTATAGAGACCCTAAAATGTTGGTTTAGGTATTGTGTCATCCCACTTTGGTCTCCTATGCTAAAGTTATCATTTGGCTAGGTGTTTAGTCAGAAAGTCGTGTCACACCACTAGTGTCCTAGTATTGAGCTTAGTATAAAAAAACTATGATTGTATATCTTTTTGACAGTGACAGGACACCGGACATCTATAGATTCATATACATGCCCTTGCTTTGCACAAGGCAAGTACCCCTACAAACTTTATTTACTGCATATGATAATAAACTATGAATGAATCGTATTAAAATATTGTTTCTTGAACTGCAAGTCATATCTTCACATGCTTTATACTGCTCCCAGTATCTTTCATATGTTTTAAACTGCTCTCATATCTCTCACATGTTATAGCTTGGGTTATGGGAAAACTGATAGTTGAGTACGTGATCATGCCCTCTTCTTCCGTACATATGTACCGAGCAAGGTTGCATTTTATATGCATACCTTGTCGTAGGCCATTATCCCGTATTTTTGAACGTATGTACACCTATGCTTGTACACTTGTACGTACGTACATTTTATTACATGTTGACTTGTACACCGGTACATTTTATACCTATTGACGATCACGTGCCTGCTCCAATTTTAAATATTACATGTACATTTGTCGCCATGACAAATATATCCTTGACATGATAGATTATGATATTCCATGATTTCCTATTATTATATCTTTGTTTAATTCCATGCTCCGTATATTTAGTTTATAGAATCAGTACTTGCTCCCGTCCTGACAGGATAACGTTGTAGGTATACTTACCGAAGAGGAGTTGCTATGTGGTTCCTATTATGGGGTCACCTTTGAGGATCAGGCTTTACCCCACGAGGATGTACCTGCGGGAAAACTCGTTTAGTTTATTATTTTAATTGCTCGGGACTCTTGAGAGCAGGACTGTTTTAGACTATGTATTTTGTTACTGGACCTGTATCCATTTTTATATTTTGGCTATGTATTTTAAACATATTCGTATACTAGATGATTTTGTGTTTGTGATGATTTCTTCAATATGACAAATGGAACTGTTAGCACACTTTGATCTTATATTGTTTATTTTTAAGAACAGTTTACTATGCTGTAACTCAAGCATAGGCTGGACATGACTTGTCCCGGCCCAACAATTTGGGTAGCGGGTCGTGACATCTTGCCATTATAAGTCACCGATTATTCTTTCAACTATATCCATAAAATTTCAAAGGAGCTCCTAAAAATTCTTAAACAATTGACAATGATGGAGAAAGCTAGAAATTTAAACAAATTGATCATTATAGGAAAGTGTACGTATCTGTCCTTGAAATGAAGTGTCAGTTTTGAAAATCAAACGATTGATTAGGGAAAAGATGGTCGAAGATAAGAGAAATATAAACTTTTATTTCTATTTCTCTATATCCAAGATTGAGGGAAAAACTTATGTAGCTAACTCGGAGTAGCTATATGGATAATGAATCATGTTAGGCTCAAACTCAGTGGACTGGAAATAAAAATTGATAAGATAATTATCCATGGCTAATAGGAAATGATTAAGCAATAAGAATTTTACTGGGTGATGATGAGACTTGGAGGGGAGAAATAAATTACACAACGATCAAGATTAGAAAGAAAATGATTGAAGACTATAGTAATATAACTTTAATTTATATCTCCTAAATATTCAAAGATTGAGAGTAAAACACATATATATTTTTTGAAAAAAAATAACTCGAAATGAGTATATATATGGATAATCGAGTTTGGTCCAAACTCAATAAATGAAAATGAAACATACTATTAGGGAAAACAAACGAAAAGAACTAAGTGATACGATCAACAATGGTAATGTTTGGAGATGACAGAAAAGATAATTTGAATAAATTATCAAGATTATGAGTTAAATTCTAGGGAGGCCTAAGTTACCGAGTGAATAGTCTACCCATCTTGGATCCTATCGCCATATCAAAATATAATAGTATATTTATGGAGATATCTCAAGTTTTCTAAATTTAATAAATCCTTACATATATTGCATGGCCTATTTAACAATTCTTAACTACCCAACATTCAAGAAGGGACTCATAGTCCTAGTTATTCTCCAAAAATTATATTAATCCTAGTTGTGAATGAGCATCCTAGTTCCTAGTCACAGCTTGCAATAATACGACTAACTTAAATGTTATCACGAGTTCACATAATTTGCAAAGACGGACCTGCATGGGCCACCACAAAAAAATTTCACGACCCACACCCGCTTTTCAGGATACGAGTACGTGTCCAAGCCAGCCTACGCCGCAGTGTCGGCGGTAGAACGTTGTCAAGGCCATGATGCTCAAATCATATAGATGATAACTTTATTGCTCATTCATATTTCTAAATTGATTACAACATTTACAAGGTTTATTCAAAGAAAAGTACAAGATTTCTTACACATATTGAAAAAGACTACAACAACATCTATCTAATCTCTAGGTTTGGCCTGTAAGTACACCCGAACCTCCTAATGCTAAAGAAGCCACAGTTAGCATGAAAATTGTTGGTTATCCAGTCAGAAAAGGAACAAGCATACAAATCGATGGCAATTCGAAAACGAAACAGAATTTACAAGACATGAAAATAGCATATACGAAAAACTAGTTATCAAATTGAATCATAACATGTCTGAATGAAACAAGTACTCTACATCATGGTATATCAACTAGGCGAGAAGCATGTATTTAAGGTGACATGGCAAGTAATGTAGAAGACAAAGAGAGACAAGTAAATGACAACTATCTACGTGTTTTGAAATATCAGTTTCGACGTGTGAACGGCTAGAGGGTAAATCAGGCACCCCACACATGAAATGTGTAATGTCCCGCTCCGCACGACGCATTACGATGAGTCATTGACTCGAAGAGTTGCGTTGACCCGATGAAGTATCGATGTGAATCGATGCAAAGCCTAAGTCCTGTTTGGACAAAGTATTGACTTTGATTGATCCGGTGTGCAGGTGTCACGACCCGCACCCTGAGGAAGGGCACGAGAACATGGGTACATCCAACCTATGCCACAATGTCGGCGGTAGAACGCTGTATAGTTCGTTTATAACATCTAACAACTAACAACAATATGATATAAACATATCATCTCCACACGGAGGTATAATATAATATCTTAATTCTATATCTCAATCACAAGTCTATGGAAGATATAGCACGATATGGAATCAGATAAAAGGAAGAAACTAAAATATAAATATAGTTATCACACCACACAAAGTAGATATTTAACACAAAGTAGATATTTAACACAAATAGATACAAGTCCTGAAATATAACTAAGCCTCAACTAACAATCGGAACAATCCGATACAAACTGAAAACTAAAATTACTAGACTAGAGTAAGCACCCTCTACTGAGCTAGATGCTCCTCGGGCTCCTGAGTGTCACCCTGATGTGCCCCATAGAAGGTAGGGCAGTCACCATCATCATCTGTAATATTTTCAACAGGTCCAGTCAGGACAGGAGCGAGTACAAAATCTCAAACAACAGTTCTAGTTATACAATATTGAAAATGTAGCAGTAGATAGAGAGAATATACTAGGTAAAGTAGAGCGCACATGCATCCTAACAGGGTATATCAAAACTGTAATAAGATAAGACAAGAGAACAGTGTATAACATGTACGAAAAATCTGGAACTGCTATCTATGTGAGTTTAGCACTAGTTTCAACATGTGATCGGCTTAGAACTTGATACAATATTTGGCCTGGCTAATCATACGTGAGTGTATGATTAACACTATACAGTGAGGATACAATGGTGATACAATGGTGATACAATGGTGATACAGTGGTGATACAATAGTGATACAATGGTGATACAACGCTGGTACTATAGGGTATTGATCACATATCTACGCTAATACCCCCATCCCTGACTAATATAGTGGATCCAACCATGACACGTCATGACACGTGATTCTCTGAGAAGGTAGCTAGCCTTCGCATGAATCCTGTCTATACAATGTACAAGGAACTAGGAAGACTTGCACAAGGCATACCATATATAAGAGGAATAACATCTTATGACGGGATCCAAACAAATACCAATCCGTGTGAACAATGTGTCAAGAGAACAAGGATATCTACACTAAATACAAGAAACATAGACGATATCATAAAATAGAAATATTATCAGAGAATGTACTCGCCTGTCACCCTGTATGACTGATATGAATAGATATCCGAACTGGTGTCACAGAATTCTATTTAGAGTAAAACAGGTTATGGTGTATTCAGAAATAAGGTAATTGAAATATACGATGCAGTCTAAATGATTCTAAGTCATATCTAGGTCAAAGTCAACTCTTGGTCAATTTTAGTCAAACCTTGGTCAACACTCTAGTCCATCAAGTCTCACTAGGTCTAACCCAAACCTATACTAGCAATCTAGCACAAGTACAAGCCAAACTAGGCTATCAAGCCAACAACACACACAATTCTATGTAAACATGTACATATTCACAATAGACATATACCTACCTTAGGAACCATAGGCCATGTGCCATAGGCTATAGGCCATGTGGTTTACTACACACATTTCACACATATTGCATATTGATACACTAAGTTAATATAATTTATCATACACAAATATATGTATACATACCACATTATTGTATCTAGCATATAGGAGTATATATATACACATATATATACATAGAGTGATATAGAGAGAGAGGGGTAATGGCATGTGTGTTTCATTATGGGTGAGTGTGTGTTCTTGACAGTTTTATGAGTGTGTGAACATGAAATGGGAAATAGTGTGCATACATTACTTGTAATACGTGTGTGTATGCATGTGTGGTAATAGTTGTGTCAATGTAATGTGATAACCAATGTGATAGGAAAATAATAGAGTGTCAATGTGTGTTCTCAGAATTTAGAGTTCTCAGAAAAAAAACTGGAATCAAGCAATGTGTGTGTATATGGAACAATAGAGTGTGATAGCTAACTCAGGAAAAATGAAATTTGTGTTATGTGTAAACTCAAAAATTTAGTGTGTAATTTGAAAACAGTGATGGATGATTCAGGGAGATGATTCCCAGAAATTGGGAACCACATGGCAGTTTGGTAATTGATAGTTAGTGTGTGACTGAATGGTGTAATAGGAATAGCTAGATAGGTTTGTGAAATCTCAGAAATGTGGCAAGGTGTAAACTCAGGAAAAAGAAGAGTGTCAATGGGTTAAGGTAATGGGAAACTCAGATTTTAAATGGCAGATACCTAGCAGTCCCAACCCCATTTTGAAAACCAATTATCCAATTCCTAACACAACTATAACCCAACATTCCAGTAATATAATTTCACAGGTATATGAATTAATATGGTGATTTAAACATGGTAAAAATGGTTTGAAACTCATTTATATCTCAGGAATTCAACAGGGCAGTGACAGTTGACATATATCAGTCCTATTCCCATTTCGAAAACCAAATCTCAAATAACAATCATAAACCAACATGTCAGTAATCTATTACATGTATAATGAAGTAACATGGTGATCTAAATCATGCAATTTGGGTTGAAAGTACATTTAAGTCAGAAATCATGGAACAGCGTATCAGTCTTAACGGTTCAACTCAAAACCAATTGCAAATTTCGAAACTAAAACCTATGTTATTCATAAACCTAACATGTAGGTTAACTTCCAGATACATATAGGTGTACAACCAATTGATTAAAACACATAAAATAGGTTACATACATTCAAAATTCTCAGAAAATACCAATGTCAGTCCGTATCAGAAAACATAGGAAATTCACAATTTCGAATTGAAATAAATAGCTAATAACAATTTAGAAAGTTGGTAATAAATGACACACATGTACACATGTTGTGGGTGTCTTCGTGTCCAGGAATCTGGACACAAATCGTGTCCAATTACAACACACGAACACAGACACAAACTGTGCACATAATCATCATGCACGCGTGCACATCATTCGTAGACACGACACGACACGAATTAGGACTCGTGCTCGTGCCTATAGGTTCGCCTAGGATAGGGCTAAGTGTCTAAGGGCCTAACACCGAACCACAACGTGTCCACGTGTCGCATGAGGCACGTGTCAGAGTGAAAAACTCGCGTGTGTGCAGTACGTGTACAACAGTATGATTTAGTGCGGGCTAGATTTCTTCCTAACCACTAAATAAAACCCTATGAAATTTTATAGGCCTCGTGTCAGTCATCTAGGGAGTGTCCGTGTCAAATTTTGTGTCACAAAGTGACGTGTCCAGTGAGAACCAGGACACGGGCAGCAGGGCATCGAGACACTGTCTCGTGCTGTAAGTACGTGTCAATTTTCGACACGAAAATGATATCAGTGTGTGCTCAGTCAATGGGGGATGGAAAACACATGTATAGGGCTATCAATTCATGCAATTATTTTCAAAAATGGTGATTAAAACACTGGTTTAGGCATTTCATCGAACACTGATTCATTTGGGCTGATACGTGTCCGATACGGACACAAAATGGACACTACCTAGCACCAAACTATTCCTACAGCTATGCATGCATCTATGAAAATAAAACATAATTTTAGAATGGTTTCATGGGATTTACCTATTGAGATTGAATCTCAATGGAAAAAGGTGAAGATGAGCTTTCTCCTTGAACTCCAATTGACCAAAACACTTCAAACCCTAGCTAGCCAGCCCCTACTAGCTCCCACTATGGTAGAGGGTGATGTTGCAATTGATTAGGACCCATTTGGGCTTGATTTGGATGTTAGGGAAGAAAATTTGGGGAAGAACTATTAGGGTTCTAAGAAGTTGTAAAAGAGGCAAGGGTTTTTACTAAGGATGTTTTATAGGAAGGGGGGATCAATTGTGGCTGCCATTAGATGATTTAGGGTTAGGTTTTTGGTCTAGATGAGTGGCTAGGAGTTGTCCACCCAATTCTAGGCCTTCCTATTTGTTCAACTTGTCATAGGCTACCTTTTTCACAAATATCCTAAGAGTATAAATATCCTACTATGAAATATCTAGATATTGATAATCATGGTCATTACTAGGTTAACCTAATCAAGGTTCTAAACTCAAGTCTAATCTAGATTAGGCTAAGCTTAGAGGTTAGTCTCTAACAATTCAATTAGCACAATATTAATTAATCAAAATACAATTTCACAAAATTGTCAAAATGACCAAAATACCCTTAGGCTAAAAACTTGTAATTAGTCATCCTAATCACATGGCTAGGCTCCCTTGGTCATGGTTAGTCTCTAGGCTTAGCAAAACTAGGGTTTAACTAGTTAACCATCAAAATCATAATTCAATATTTTAAATAGTTTTAAATTGATTAAAAATCACCAAAAATTACAATATGATTTAAATATCATTATTAAATGATTATAATCACAAAATTTCAAAATTACTCTCATTTTAGAAACTGGGTGCTACAGCAGGTTATGCTTTTATGCTAGATGTTTGCAAAAACAAAAGTATTGAACTTTATTGATACAAACTTTGTAAAGATTACAAGAATTCTGGGAAAGTACAACTGTAGGAATTCAATCTAAAAGACGATTGCTTTATCCCTTGGACGATGTGAACTTTGAAGACGGTAGCCTCTGAAGTTGAAGGCAAAAGCCTCGAAAGAATGCAGCAGCACTTGGGCAAGAACTCCTGAACTCTTTGATATTTCTGAACTTTATGTCTGATCCCCCTTTAATGAAGACTTGAAACTCTATTTATAGAGTTCTGGAAATAACTAACTTTTAGTTATTCTGAATGACGAAAGTTGGATTACGCAGGAACTGGATTGCGCAGCATCAGACTGCGCAGGCAGTTGTCTGGTCGTGGGCCAACTGTCTTGGACACATGGCATCATTTGATTGAAATGCGCATGATCATGCATAGACGGTTGCCATGTAACGAGCAATTGATGGCATGAATGCCACGTGTACTTTTGTCAGTTGTCATGATGAAGTGCGCCACATGAATTGCGCTGACTTCGGATTGCGCTGAGATGGATTACGCTGGGCTGGATTACGCAGGCACTGGATTGCGCTGCATGTACACTGTCCTCTTGCGCTGTGCGGCGCAATAAACGAACAGTCTCCTCGTTCTTCGTGCTGTCAGCTGTCAGAAGATTTGATTGTGTCAGGTAATAATAATATTGCCACGTCAGCTTGCACAGTCGAAAGTGTGCACAATCTAGTGTGCGCAATCTGAATGATGCGTAATCTGATGTCTGCGCAGTTCATTTGAAAGTTGTATTTCTTGATTTTTATGATTTTGTTGATGGGTGCAACTTGATTTTTAGGACCTACAAGACCCCCTTCAAAGTTTTTGAAAGTTGAATTTATTCAAAATTTTGAAATACTTTGAATTTTGAAATTTAAATCAAGTTGCGCATGAGCTGTCTGCGCAATCGAATGAATCGACTCCTACTTTTTCGGCACAATCTGAGGCGGCCGTTTCTTTCTGAAAAACTATAAATAGTTCTCTCGATCCTTCGATTTGTTCTTTACTTGCTTTCTTGTGTTTGAGAGAGAAAAATCCCTGAGTTCATTCCGACTTCAGCCTTCTTCTCCGTCGACCTCATGGCCCCAAGACGATCCTCCGCTGCCGACAAGGGAAAGGCCCCCACCGAGTCTTCGGCTAGGGTTGCACCTCGTCCTTCTCGTCACGAGACTGCGCACCCTGCTTTGCGCGGTAGGCAATCCAATCAAAAACCCCTTTTAGGGCTTTTTGACTTCACTGATCTTCAAAATCCATCTTTTTTTAGAGATGCGATCATACTGTGCCACCCTTTTTAGGGTTTTGGTTGCACGAACTAGTTATTCTTCATTTTTATGAAGAATATCTTCTTGCTCAATCGGTTGAATTACGCTGACAAAAGTCAGCGCAATCGGCTAATTTGCGCAATCGGCTAATTTGCGCAATCTTGTCAGCGCAATCTGATGGTTGCACAATCTGATGGTTGCGCAATTTGATGGTTGCACAATCTGATGGTTGCGTAATCTGATGGTTGCGCAATCTGATGGTTGCACAGTCTGATGGCAAAATTTCTGACTTTGATTTGTATTTATTTGTGATTTTTCTATTTGATGCAGTTGACACCAGAGAAGATCCTGAGTATGAAACATTTGTTGGAACTTTAGCTGAACCAAATTTCAAAGAAGACTTATCTCATGTTAACTTTCCACAATATGCCCTTCCGTCTTCTCGTCAGATTATTTTGATAGCACAGAATAACGAGGCTCTGCTAAGTCTGATAAATGGACAGCCTTTGCAATCAGTTGATGCTGTCACTCATAGGAAACCTATGTTCCTCTTCGGAGACGCTATTGATAAAAGTTCTCAACCAAGACCTAGAGTTGAGTCGAGAACTTTTCAATGGAAGGAGAAATTGATCAAGTTACCAGACCTGGCAAGATGCCTTCCTCTGGCAAGGTATGCTCATGCGAGCCATCCAAGGAGGATGGAATGGGACATCACTCCCTTGCAACAGGCACGGACCGGAAAGATCTGTGTTAAGAAAGGTCCGAACAACATGGACATGTTCTACAGTTCTTCCGAACGTCACAGCACTTTGTTGAGGGGGTTGAAACCAGGTTGCATTCCCCCCGAGAACTCGTCTTTGCTACTACCGGTAAGGACACCGATTTTTGCCAATGAGTATGCCAAAACATAGGGTAAATATTCGGATCAAGACATCCGGTTGACAGGTCTGGTAAACCCAGACATCAAAAGATGGAGCTGTATAGCTAACTGGATACTGGTCCAGTTTGAAGATAAACTCAGAGAAATTGAGCTGTATAATGTGGTACATGCCACTGTATACAGCTTCTTTCCAAATCCTCATCTGTTCTTGGCTCTGGCAGAGAGGTACAACTACAGGACAGGGATGTTTATGACGCCCCTTGGAGAGATGGGCTTGGCTCTTCAAGAGATAAAGTACATCTCATATTTACCAATGGGTGATTTGCCTTACGAGTAGTACGTCCCGACCAATGACGATTTAGATAGACTTCGTCGAGAGAATCCAAAGATGGTAGAAGTCTTTGATGAGCTTTTGTGCCATTATAACAAATGCTCTTTGTATTACCAAAATGGCTCTTCTGGCACGTGCTATTCGTCCAAATGGTTGACTTATCTTTTTCTCAACCACATTATTGAGAAAACGACAAAAGATCATGACTCTTGTAATCCTGATTTCTTCCAACCCCTCAGTAATAGTGAAGTGCTAAAGCTGATGGAGGAAAATAAGAGGATGGATATCAGAGTTGAGGATGAACATCAATATCCTCCTCTTAAGGCTGGAGAATTTGTGGAGAGCTTCATAAGAATGGGCTACAGGTCCATGTCCAAACAAGCCCAGCTGGCAGGATTCTTAACATACTGGCTACATCGATTCGTTGTGCCTGGAGCAAGTGCTGTAGACCGCTTTCATCGCGGTGTTCTTTTTGCAGCTGTCCAGTTAGTCTTCGGCTACCGGATGGACTTACTTTCAGCGATGACATGTAGTATAAATGCGGGTCTTCGTCTGTATGTTGATCTTATGATCAAGTACAAGGATGATAAAGTGAACTTCCCCAGACTTGAGTTACCTTACACATACTTATTCGGATGGTTGCTCTTGCATCATCCATCATTGATGAACCCTGCCATGGGAGCAGTTGGTGGCAGTTTTCTATGCAGATTCTCACAGAGCAGATGGATATATACTAGTTTGAGGGGCTGTAGAAGAACTCTGAACCTCGGCAAAGGATGGAATTTTCTTTGCACTCCCTCTCCAACTGGTTATGAGCACATGGCAGCAAATCTGATCGACCTGGGGAGGCAACCAATAGGTCGGGTATCTTTTGAATGGCTGAAGACAATCAGACCATCCCATCTAGTATATAGATTTAAAGAAGAATGCTTTCTTGAACCTTATCTGTCGAGCTGCTTCGCTCGTCAGTTTGGATATGACCAGTTTCATGTAGGTAACGCCATCACGTGCCTACAAGGAAAGGGTTATTTGATCGATGGTGTCCGGGCCTGGGCTTACTTTAATGCTCGAGACACAAAGACTGTGTTCTCGATGCCAAACAGAACCGATGCTGGTCCAAGAATGCTGTATACTTATTCACAGTTTTATACAGCTGCAAATACATTTACTGAAAACTATAGCCTCGTTGATAGTTTTGCAACAGCAAATCGTTTGAAGAGAAAAGCAACTGACACATTGGCTCCAAATAACGATGAAGAACATGAGCCAATGGACGATCCATTAGAAGCTTCCAGGGAAGTCAATTTCCCTGAGGAAGTTAACCAGCCTTTAAGAATTTCTCTGAAGGTCGTTAAGTCTCCAGTTAAGGAGAAGAAGAGAAGGAGAGAAGAGCCTTCTTCTCCTGCTATGAAGAAGAGATTGATCTTGGAACATTCTTCAGAGAAGGTTACCACCAGATCGCAATCCAGACAATTGGCCGAGTCCACTCGAGATGAAGCCGCTACACTGACCTCTGTTCAGAAACAAGTCGATGTAGTAAACATAGAGAGCCCTGAAAGGCCTCTACACAGAAGGAAGAAGCTGGCTCACAGAAGACAGAAGATAACAGTTTCTCCTCCAAGGCAAATTTTGTCTTCGGTAGTTATGAACGTTGTGGCTGGAATCACCCTACCATCTCCTACCCCTGTTTCTGAGTCTAGGCCTAAAACTCCTAGTCCAGAACGGAGGGAAGAGATCGAGCAGAATGAAGAGAGAAATGAGGCCGTAGAGCCTAGAGAAAATGTTGCTGAGACAGAGCATGAAGCTTTGCCATCCCCTTTACCGATGATGGATACTACTCAACCTCCTGCTACACCGGGAGCAACCCTCGAGGAAGAGGATCATTTGATGATCGAAGCTTTATATGACTGTGACTTCGGTTATCAAGAAGAAACTGATCATGCCGCTACTGCTGCTAGTGAAGAGGCTCCCGAGGACAGTGAGAACGAGGAGAGCGCCTCATCAGAAGCTGTTGATGAGACACAAAATTCGGAAGAGGATGTTGAGATCCAGACATCTCATCGAGCTATTGATGACACTCTGACTCCTAAAAAGGAGGCTGAGGTGCCGATATCTCCAGAGAAGATTGCTGATGAAGAAGTGGCTTTGGAGGAAACTCCAGTTGTTGCTCCCGAAGGTATTGTAATGAAATTAACGATCTTCTTTTAATAAATATCTTGATAGCTAACATCTTTATTCTTATCCATACAGAACCTGGATCTTCTCCTGCTCCTCCAGCATGCATGGACATAGTATTGGCGACGACAATTGCTAGTAGCAGTCGCCATTTATCCTGTGGCTCCGAAGCAGGAAGTAGTCAGGCAATAGTGTCTAAAGCTACTTCTGCTCAGCTAGAATCTGTTCCAACAGATAATAGGCCTGTTGTCGGATCGAATCATGGTAAACTGTTTTCACTTTCGATTCTTTTTGACAATAGCAAATGACAGGCAAAATGATAATATTTAATTTTGCAGAGGAACAACCAGGAGGAGCGACTAGCTCTACTCTAGCTCCTCTATTTAAAAAGTCTACTGTTCGAGAAACTGAACGTCCAGCTACCTCGTCATTAACAGGAGTAGCTGCGACTCCTGGTGCTCTGGCGATTAATCAGCTTGTCATCCAATCATTCACCAAATGCTTCTTCGAGTCCTTGGGGCCTTTGATCAATAGAATGATGGACAAAGAAGATACTGATTTTTACATGGTTAGAGGTCCGACCTCTTTCTTAGTAAAGGCCATCCGGGAGCAAGGTGACGAACCCCAGGCCACTTTCCTTGACCACATATTAAATGAGCTGGAAGCTTCAATAAAGAACTATAAAGAGCTCAATAAGGGGGAAGTAGAACCCTTAGTGCAAGCAGAGCTTGAACAGATGGCTCAGGCAGCTGCAATTGAAAGAGTGAACTTCCAGAATCTCTTGGATGCCTATTCTTCTAAATCTGCTAAGTATAATTCCAAGTTGGAATCGGTGACCTCAACTGCTGAGAGAAAAGAGAGAAGAATTACCGAGCTGAGAGTGGAGATTGCTCGTATCCAAGAGGAACTGGAAAATGAAGTTACCGAGCATCAGACTGCAGTCCAACAACTTGGTGCTCTAACTCAGGAAAGAGACGAGTATGTAGCAGCTCATGACGCTGAAATCACTCGCCGAATGGTAACCATGCCCACTTTTAATGAAAAATCTGGGATGGAAGAGGCCAGGAGGAGAGTGATGGCATCTCGCGAAGAACGGTTGCAGATTCTGAAACAACAGATTGCTAATCTGATGATGCCTCCGTCTCAGTAGAAAGAACATCTTGTATCTTCTTGTCTTTCATTATGCTATGCATGTAATGTCTTAAATTTTGATCAATAAAAGACATTTTGTTGTGGCTCTATTATTTCTTGCATATCTTATTCAGATATAAATAATAGCGATAGAAAATATATTCAGAGGTACAGGACATGATATATTTCTCGATTTTAGAAAATAATCATATTCATTATATCTGCTCAGAGGTAATGTGGACGTAGCAGAATATAATTTGTCGAATATTATTATTTCAAAATAGACAACTTAATCGAAGACGATAAGTTGCTGATATGGATAATGAACGAAAATGAATCGTCAAAAAGGTGTGAATGAAATAAATGAACGAAATGAATCGTCGGGATGAACGGATGGACCGTCAAATGAATTGAATTAACGGGTGAACCGTCAGATAAATGTAATAAATGGATGAACCGTCGTATGAACGGGTGAACCGTCGGATGGTGATAATGAACGGATGAACCGTCAGATGGTAATAATGAACGGATGAACCGTCAGATGAATGTGTCGTTTCGTTATTTTGAGAATCTCCGCCTATAAATAGAACAAAAATCTGGAAGGAATGATCATTTCCACTTTTCAACATAAAGATGTCGTCCGAAGATGCATCCAAGAAGGCTGAAGTCACCCCAAAGGTTGAAGCGGGCACTGAAGAACGTCCTGCCGATCCAATCCAGCCAAAGCAAGCAGAAGTAGGCGAAGGTTCGTCTGCACCCAAACCACCGCAGGATATCCTGGATTTCTTGCTTGAACCAGGAAAGACTGAAGAGAAGGAGGCCATGAGGATGGCTGCTTGCAAGTTTCTGGTAGGCTCGAGCAAGGATGTTCTCGACTCTTTTACTGATTATGTCTTTGATAATGATGGCAGTGGTCCGCGTCCCAATGTTGAGAAGGACGATAGCGACCTTCCTTGATATCATGTAACATTATTTATGATAAAATAAAAATCAAACATTATTTATAAACTGTCTGATCTTATTTACATAAAATCTCTGTTATATTTATACATAGTATTTCTTGAGGAATTTGCCATTGATAGGCATCATCGCAACTCGACCATCTAACTCTGAAAGTTGATAAGCTCCATTCGAAAAGACTTTACTGACAATGTAAGGTCCTTCCCACTTCGCATCGAACTTGCCTTTGCTCGAGTGAGTCATAGTCATAGGACGTCTTACTGTTAGAACAAGTTATCCTTGTTGAAAGGCTCTGACTTTAACTTTGCGGTTGAAAGTCTTCGATATGCGGGCTTGATATAACTCAATATATTGTTGAGCCAATAGCCGCTTTTCATCGAGTGCTTATAACTCTTGAAGTCGAAGAAGATCGTTGTTCTCTGTAGTAAGTTCATTAGCAATGGCAACCCTTAAAGAAGGAATTTGAAGTTCCAGAGGAAGTACTGCTTCACAACCATACACCAAAGAGAAAGGTGTAAAGCCTGTGGGATTGCGGATCGTAGTTCGATAGGCCTAAAGACATTCACCAAGCTTTTCACTCCAATTTTATTTATTGGTAGACACAAACTTCTTGAGGAGCTTGATGATAGTTTTGTTGAAAGCTTCAGCTAAGCCATTAGCGACAGGATTGTAGGCTGTTGAGGCAACGTTGTCAATCCTATGATCATCACAGAATCTCGTAAACTTCTGGCTGATGAATTGTGGTCCATTGTCATGGATGATTCGTCGAGGTACACCAAATCTATAGATAACATGGTGTTTGACGAAGTTGATGACACTGTTGGTCTTGACTTCAGCCAAAGGTATAGCTTCAGCCCATTTAGAGAAGTAGTCGGTTATTGCCAATGTGAACCGATGTCCTCTAGAAGAAGGAGGATTGATAGGACCTATAATGTCCATGCCCCAAGCTTCAAAAGGCCAGGAAGCAGCAGTCGGATGAAGGAATTCTGAAGGTTGATGAATAAAATCTGCATGGATTTGACAAGCTCGACATTTCCTTGCATAATCGATGGCATCAGATACCATAGAGGGCCAGTAGTAACCCATGCGTCGGATACGATCCTGTAGCTTATGACCGGGTTGATGTGCTCCGTAGACACCGTCGTGAGCCTCACGCAATACTTGCTTTACTTCATCACCAGCAAGACAGCGTAAGAGTAGGCCATCATAAGTTCGTCGGTAGAAAGTCTTAGTGGTCTGATTGTAATAAAATCGTAGAGACCTTCGACGAATACTCGTAGCTTCTTTGGGATCTTCAGGGAGTATGTCATGAACTACGAAACCGATGAAGGGTACTCTCCAATCTTCACTAATAACATTGGCTTCAATAAGATTACTGAACTTAATATTACGATTATTTTCGATGCAGAACAATTCCCGATTAGAGACGACCACCACCTGTTGTCTTTTAATAGGAATGGCTAAGACTGCTGCAAGATTAGCCAAAGCATCTGCCTCAGTATTGCAAGCTCGGCGTACATATTCAATAAAGAAGGCTTTGAATGATGTAGCCATGTTGATTGCCGCTTCAAAGTAAGGCACTAGATCTTGATAGCGAACTTCATAAGTCCTTCTAACCTGATTAACAACCAACTTGGAATCGCCATAGACTTCAAGATACTCGACGTCAAATTGTTTGGCTAGCTGGAGGCCGATGAGTAGAGCATTGTATTCTGCCACGTTGTTGGAGCAAGGCTCATCTAGGGAGTAGGCTCTTTGGATAGCTGACCCGTCTGGAGAAACAAGAACAACTCCGACTCCTGCGACAATGGCACCATTGGGTCCAATCCTGGATGCACCGTCAAAGAATAGGCGCCAAGTAGGAAATTCTTCTGAGACTGCATTAGATTCCAAAGTCTCGTCTAGAATTTTATCGTAGAGTTTGGATGTTTCTGGAACAGGATGGGCTGCTAAGAAATTCGCCAATGCTTGACCTTTGACAGATTTTTGAGGAACATATACCATGTCATATTGGGCTAGCAGAATGGCCCATGTAGCCAGCCGAGAATTGAGTGTGCTAGGCTTCTTCATCAGTACCCGAAGAGGATTAACTCGGGATATGACATGAATAGTTTGGCCAATGATATAATGCTGAGTCTTTTGAACGGCAAACATAAGAGCTAGGCATTCTTTTTCAACCGGACTATAACGGTGTTCGGCACCAATCATAGTACGACTGAGATAATAGATAGCTTATTCGTGGTCTTCTTTATTCTTTTGGGCAAGTAAAGCACCCAATGAATGATCCATAGCACGGACATACATTAAGAATGGTATACCAAAGATTGGTGGCACCAAGACTGGTGGGTTCATAAGATACCGCTTGATGTCGTCAAATGCTCGTTGACACTCTTCGGTCCAAACGAAAGATACACCCTTCTTCATGAGTTGAGTGAATGGTCTGCAGCATCCAGACAGATTCGAAATAAATCTCCTGATGTACGCAAGTCGACCTTGGAATCCTTGTAGCTCTTTTAGATTGCGTGGAGGACGCATCTCTTGAATGGCTTTGATCTTCTCGGGATCCACGTGTATACCCTTAGAGGTAATGACGAAGTCGAGAAATTTGCCACTAGAGACACCCAAGAATGACTTGGTGGGATTCATTTTGAGTTGATGTTGGCGCAAGAGATTGAAGATAGTTCTCAAGTTTTGGATGTGATCTTCTTTTAGACGACTTTTGACAGCAATATCATCAACATAGCATTCGACAGTCTTGCACAGATGATCTTGAAAGATGGTACTCATGGCTCGTTGGTATGTTGCACCAGCGTTCTTAAGACCAAACGGCATCACAGTATAACAGTGGACTCCACGAGGAGTGCGGAAAGAAGTATGCTTTTCATCTTCAGGATTCATCTGAATCTGATTGTATCCGGAGAATTCGTCCATGAAAGATATTCTTTCAAATCCACAGGTATTATCAATCATGACGTCCGTGATAGGGAGAGGAAATTCATCTTTTGGACATGCTTCATTAAGATCCCGAAAGTCGATGCAGACTCGAACTTTGCCGGTTTTCTTTAGAACTGGGACAACATTAGCTACCCAATCAGGATGCTGTTCTTCTCGAATAAAGCCACAAGCGATGAGCTTCTTGACTTCATCGTCAATTGCGTCCATCATTTCTGGCTTGAAACGCCGTTGTTGTTGTTTGACCGGTTTTGCATTCGGCAAGATGTTTAGTTTGTGAGTAGCAACTTTGGGATCTAGTCCTGGCATGTCTTCATAACTCCAGGCAAAGACATCAATGTATTCTTTAATCAGAAGAATTAATTCTTGTTTATCCGTCTCTGGAAGGTTCTTGCTGATGAATATTGGACGAGGTGACCCGCTCTCTCCTACATCGACTTAAACTAATTGATCTTCGGTAGGAGGTTCTCTTTGTTCGAATCAGAGTTCCCACTGGGTATCCATTCGTTGAGCCCAAGGATCTGTTTCAGAACTTTCTTCAATATCCTCGTCATAGCCTTCTGGAAGTTCAACGGAGACCATGTTAGAAGATACAGTCAGCCGATGGACTTGACCGATACTGGTGTCAGAATCCCACGATCTGGAATCAGAAGAGTTAGAACGCTCTTCACTATCGGATTCAGAGCCTGCTGGGGATAACACTGGAGGAGAAGCATATCCAAGACCTCTTTTAGTCCTGCTGTAGTACATCTCTGACTTTCCTTTCGGAACAGCCGTACGGAGAGGAGTTCTCCGTCCTTTACCGTAGTTGAGGCCGCTCTTAAAGTCATAACCCATCTTTCGGATGATGTCTTTTGATTGTTGACTGTAACGACGGAGTTGAAGATGCCCCGTGTCGTTGACTTTTCTATCATCCGTATAGCTGAATTGCTGTTCCGGTCCTTTACTAAAAAGTATTGGACTCTCACCTTTCTTACGAGCGGGAACAATACGGTATGAATCCTTTGGGTATTCAAATGAAACTTCGGTTTGAAGAGATTATACCACTCCCATTGTAAATGACTGAAAGCTATCTAACATATCCAAATAGCATTTAGTATGATAAATGACATCAGTATACTGGAAAGTAGATACTTTTTCATTGATTTGTACATTGGTATTTACGACAGGACCTTTAGCCTTAGCAGGCTTGGTCAGATTGAATACAAGAGGGAAAGAAGAAGAACGTAGAGGAGGATTAGCTTTCTTACGACGGAGGTCGATAACAAGCGACTCAGAGGAGGTGAGCTCCCTTTTCTCCTTGTTATGAGGTAGATCTATAATAAGTGGCTCAGAAGAAGTGAGCTGTTTTTTGTCCTTGTTACGACGTAAGTCAATAACAAGCGGCTCAGAAGAGGTGAGCTCCCTTTGATTTTGATCATCAATTGATTGCTTCTGAACTGGCAAGTGAATAGCCAGTGGCTTGGAGGATTGAGGACGAGAAACACGCCTTTTGATAAGAATGATGAGGGTGTCATTAGGCACTATTTCTTGCTCTTCTTCAGTATCCAGAGACAAGACAACCTTCATGAACTCATCCTTGTACATACGAGCATCGTTGCAATATGCTTCGACGCCTTTGAAAGGATAGAGATCAGCAACTTCCTTCTGTAGCTCTCCGTTGTCATCCACATATTTAAAATATTGATAGAGAGTTAAAGGAACAATGTTATGCTCTTGCAGAAATGGTCTTCCCAGCAAAGCATTGTAAGAACAACCATGATTGTCAATGATGTAGAAGGTAACCTTTGTGCGAAGATTGCCTATTTGGAGTTTTAGACGAATCTTGCCCAGAGGCTCACTCCTTCCCTGATTGAACCCAAGGATGGTGATGATTGTACTGGAGAGACTATGCACTAGGATTTTCAGCGCATCCAACATTGTCTTCGACATAATGCTGAGAGCAGACCCTGGATCTATCAAAATACGATCGACTTTCATCGAGTCGACGTATCCTGTATAGTAGAGCGGACGATCGTGCCTGTTGTTTTCCATCAACATGTCATCATGTGTAAAAGTTATGTTTGGAATTAACTCCAACACACTATGACAATGGCGTCAAGAGTGGTTCTGCTTTTGGCTTCTTTAGAAGAGCTAAACAGGTTTCAGCTTGCATGAGAGCTTCGCTCAGAGTTTTCCGAGTCTCTTTAGAGAGGCGCAAGAGCTCGAAAATTGACAGACGGGCCAGTGTATTGGCCAACTAAGCCAAGATATCACAGTTATAAGGCTTTTCAAGTCCGGAAGGAGATAACTTCTTCAACGGTTTGTCAAAACGGACTTGCTGTTTGCCTTTGTCAGCGACCGTTGACTTAGGAGGGATGGGTATCACAACCGGTGAGGAAGCAGTAGGAATATCCTCAGTAGAAGCAGGCTACACTGGAGCAGGTTCAGAAGAAGAAGCATGATTCTCTTGGGCTTCGGGATAATCCTTTAGATAAGCTTTCCCTGATCTGGTGCCCAGCAGAATTTCTTCATCAACTATGGGGTCAAAAGACACCATATTACAAATCTTTGTCTTGTCCTTGGAGCAATCTTTCTTCTTTGAAGAAGAGGGAAGTTCGAACTCTGAAGCAAGATCCGGATGAATCCACATAATCTCGCCATTGTCAAGAGACAAGGGGACAAGACCTTCACTTCGTGGAGGAGGAAGATTCTCAATCTCAAGAGTAGCTTTGGGGATAGGAATGACACCGTGCTGCACCATCTGGGGCGGAAAGTCACCAAATTGAACTGAGACCATGTTTGCGGTAACAGTCTTTTCGTCTTGTTGCAGACTGACAATGCCAGCGTTGACCAGCTCCTGAATTTTGCCTTTGAGCACATAACACGCTCGAGTGGGATGTCCGATGAACCTGTGATAGACACAGTACTTGGGATGATCAGTCTTACTGACTTCATCGGGCTTCTTTGGATCTGGAAGTTGGATTTTATTGCTTTTGATTAAGCAATCAAAGATGCTTGCTGTGTCATTCTCATCAAAGGAATATTCTACTTTAGGACGAGATTCTCTCGGTGGAGGTGCTGAAGGAGTAGAAGTGGACGTAGGAGGAGCTACGATAACCGCCAGAGATTCTTTGTTCTTGTTCAAATTAATGTTCAAAGTTTCTTTCCCTTTGCGATTGTTCTGGCGATTGCCACCACCTGATGTTTGATGTTCATCCCGGTCGGGGTTAGACATTTGTACCCCTAGCTGCTTAAATTTGTCGGTGCTAACTTCAGCTGCTTTAGCGTTGACAATGAAGGATGGCCAATCTTGGAATTGAGTAGACCCCGTCCACATGCTGATGATGGGCAATAGATTTGCCTTGCAGGTGTCTATTGTGACAGCAGCCGGAGTTCCCAGAGGCATTTTCAAAGCTTCCCGGTGGAATCTTTCAATGAAACTCTCAGCAGTTTCATTGTGCCTTTGTTTGATTTTATTGAGAGCTGACATAGTCATGTCGTTAATCCCCTCGTAAAATCGTTCCAAGAAGATTTGCCTTTAAGCCAGAGAAGGAGGTGATACAACCATCGGACAAGCTTCTGTACCAATCGTATGCTACGCCGGCTAAACAGCCAACGAATACTCTGGTAAGAAGAGCGTCATTTGGTTGAAGTTGAACAGTTATGACCTCAAAGTGGTTAATGAACTGACTGGAAGAAGTGCTGCCATCAAACAGCGAGATGGTTGGGATCTTATACTTTGGAGGTAACGGGACTTCCTTCAATTCAACTGGGTAAGGTTGCTTGATCCCCAATCTTTGCAAGTTGTCTTTCTCCTTAAAAGCTTCGAACTGAGTTCGCAGGAGCTTCACAGCTTCATTGGCATCTTCCACTGATGTAGAAGGAGCAGGCTGAACCACAGTATTAGGAGGAGGAACAGCATGATAAGCACTACCCCCAGCACCTGACTGACTGGGTGTAGGTTGGACTTGTACAGGAGGTACTGGAAGAGATGCTACCCCCAGCCCTGCATTAGCAGGCACCGACGATGCTATGATTTCAGGATTTGTAGGAGGTACGGTCGGTGGCACTGTGTATTGGGCTACAATAATAGAATACATACTTGAGACCATTTTCGCCATTGTCTTCAGCTTATCTTCTAG
The DNA here is from genome assembly GCA_029216955.1 of Iris pallida. NCBI lineage: Eukaryota > Viridiplantae > Streptophyta > Magnoliopsida > Asparagales > Iridaceae > Iris > Iris pallida. The sequence goes on along the minus strand of JANAVB010042618.1, from coordinate 8,703,040 downwards.
TGCAGCTATTCTTTGTTATTGACTAGCTGAACTGGAAGCATCAGGATCTTCATTGACAACGTAAGCTGTCACTTCTCTGGGTACAGTGGATGACACTGTCTGTTCTGAGCTTTCGCTATATGCATCATAGTCGGAGAAAGAATCATCTCCTGAGTGAGAAGGAAGAAGACGTTCAGAAGGATCTTGAAGATTCCTTTGACCGATTGTGTTTCGGCTTCGGGATCTGGTATGTTGGAATACTCCTTCAGAGGATTCTTGGAGTAGATCTAAGTACCGTTGGCTTGGCTTGCGAGGCTTTCCGTGCTTAGAGCACTTCCTACCCCCAGTGTCTCTGGAAGTCATGTTGACGGAAGCGTACAAAACTTCGTCTTCATCTTCCGACATAGGTTCAGAATTTGTAAAGTTCAGACGATCGAAGACAGATCGTCTGGTTGTCTGACAACAAGACTTGATGACAACCTTGTAATTACAATGATGATGATCACTTGGTTGAATTGGAAGTGTTGAAGTGTTGTCCCGTCTTTGCTTGAGGTGTTCTCGGAGATCGGGAACAGCAATGGGACGAGAAGAAGTTCGAGGGATATGTTCTTTAATAACATTCGAAACATGGTTCCAGTTCTTCAAATGTTTTGTCCCTTGAGTGTACAGGGAAGTGCTCATTTCATTAGCATAGGTGTCTGGATTCTTGATCCTGGAAGTTTGCTTCTGATGATGTTTGGTCTGCGGCATTGGCTGTTTGCGTTTTACCGAAGTTGGCCTGTTGAGATAAGTTCTTAAATCAGCAAACTCACCCCGAGGGGTTTCTGTTTGAGACACCAGTAATTTTCTCTGTCTTGAACGGGAGATCTTGAGAGTTGGGAGATCTTGGAACTCTGCTACCGAAGTAGGCAGAATACCTCTTTGATCAGTACAAGTCCTTTTAACATGGAGAGAAGAATCCTTGTTTGAAAGAGTTTTTGTACTGACTGATGCCAAAGCACGTTCAGTGTGATCTTCTACGGTAAAGACCGAAGAAGACTGAGAAAAGACCAAAGGGCCTTTTCCTTTGTTTTGTAAATAAGGGTTAGCTAAAGAGCGTTTCCCTCTGTTTCTTCCAAGTCAAGAGACGAGGAAGTTTGAGAAAAGACCAAAAGGCCTTTTCCTTTGTTCTGAGGAAGAGGAATAGCCAAAAGACTACCCCCAGTGGATTGTGCTGGAGCAGCAAGGTGCTGGAGAGGAGCAGCACTCTTCCCCTTGTTGTGAGAAGAAGAAAGATCAGCCAAAGGGCTATCTCCCTTGGATTGCGCAGGTACAGTTTGCACATGAATTGATGGCGCACTGGCAGGTTGCGCAGGATAGTCTTTGGCAGATGACTGGTTCTGGCCACAGACACTGTGGTTTGCGCATCAGGAGTTCTGGCCACAGAGTGTTTGGGGTGCACTCTAGTTGCTGGAGTGTTGGTTTGCGCAGGAAGATTGGCAGCCAACTGTGCCAGAGGAAGAGGAGTCTTGCACCTTGATTGGGCAGCATATGAAGTCTCTTGTGCACTGACAACAGCAGATTGTGCAGCATCCTTGACAGCAGAAATATTAGAGTGTGCAGCTGTCTTAGAGGCAGAATCAGTAGACTGCGTAGCAGTCTTCTTAGGGACCCACACTGGGCGCACTTTACTTGTGGCAGAAGTTGGTGCAGTGCGAGGGATGGTCCTGGAGTTGATCATGGCTTCGTAGGCCATCTGGTTGAATTTCACAACCAGAGTCTTCTGCGTCTTTCCGATAGACGCAACGTCACATTGAGTTGTCACTTCCTCGTCAGAGGAGAAAGTCGTCCCCAGCAGAGTCGCTATTTTGTTTGCAAAAACAAAAGTATTGAACTTTATTGATACAAACTTTGTAAAGATTACAAGAATTCTGGGAGAGTACAACTGTAGGAATCCAATCTAGAAGACGATTGCTTTATCCCTTGGACGATGTGAACTTTGAAGACGATAGCCTCTGAAGTTGAAGGCAAAAGCCTCGGAAGAATGCAGCAGCACTTGGGCAAGAACTCCTGAACTCTCTGATATTTCTGAACTTTATGTCTGATCCCCCTTTAATGAAGACTTGAAACTCTATTTATAGAGTTATGGAAATAACTAACTTTTAGTTATTCTGAATGGCGCAAGTTGGATTGCGCAGGAACTGGATTGTGCAGCATCAGACTGCGCAGGCAGTTGTCTGGTCGTGGTCCAACTGTCTTGGACACATGGCATCATTTGATTGAAATGCGCATGATCGTGCATAGACAGTTGCCACGTAACGAGCAATTGATGGCATGAATGCCACGTGTACTTTTGTCAGTTGTCATGATGAAGTGTGCCACATGAATTGCGCTGACTTCGAATTACGCTGAGATGGATAGCGCTGGGCTGGATTGCGCAGGCACTGGATTGTGCTGCATGTACAGCTGTCCTCGAGTGCTGTGCGGTACAATAAACGAAAAGTCTCCTCGTTCTTCGTGCTGTCAGCTGTCAGAAGATTTGATTGTGTCAGGTAATGATGATATTGCCACGTCAGCTTGCGCAGTCAAAAGTGTACGCAATCTAGTGTGCGCAATCTGAATGATGCGCAATCTGATGTCTGCGCAGTTCATTTGAAAGTTGTATTTCTTGATTTTCATAATTTTGTTGATGGGTGCAACTTGATTTTTAGGACCTACACTGGATCATAAAGGGTTGGCAAATTGCCTTATTCGAAATGATGTCCGCAAAACCAAATCGTTGCCTTGTAACAGATTGTGGCATGGGCACGACAAGCCGAATCATCCGAATAGTTCAACGGAATGGCTAAGTCAGGAGAGTTAGCCGCACAACCAAGTTATGGAATCGAGCCGCTCTAGCTCGGCAAAACGACAAGGCATATCGGCTTAAGGAGGGCGGATTCTTGACTCTCTCTTCCTACTCCTTTACGTCTAATAAAATGTATCCTTGTATGTGTAAGTTGCTATCAAGTTAGCGAGCGTGACTCAAATGATTAAAGGTCTTAGTGTGTGTCGAACATTAAGATAGAACATAGAATATTGAATAATTGAAGCGATGTGCATCAAATGTACAGGTCGGATAGGGCGGTGATAGTAGAACATTGAAAGACAATATTGAGATGTGTATTACGTGTGATAGTAAACAGTTTGAAATAATATTTTTCAGCAGTTTAAAACAGTTCAGTGTGTTTTGAATATGCAAACGTCTATGACCGGCTTGGGTTGAGCAGTAGTATCCTAGCGATACGATATGGCTTATCCCCGTGTGTAAGAGGGGTAAGCTAATACAGTTATGTCATAAGGGCTTTGGTCATAAACGCCTACACTATTCCCCCAGTCCCACAATCAGTAACAGTATCAATCAGTAGTTGAACCCCAAGATAGAGTTCCGTGTCAGCAGTGTGGTTTAACATGCAGCTTAACTTTACTAAGTAAAATACAAGAATACATAATCCGAAACTTGCCTTGTATTGAATGACTGGAAAGACGAGTTGATACCGAGGAGGAACGTCAGGTATGTCTTCGAGTTCCTACAGTTGAGAACTCGACTTAGATCCGTTGTATAGCCATACTAAGTGTGCTAGTTGCAATCTCTAGTAACAAGTCCTAGTCAGGTTTTAACTTGTTATTAAGCTACAGCTAACGTTTACGTCGCAAGCTACGTGCGTTGATTAAACCAGTTAATTTGATTATTAGGGAAATAATAACAAGAACCAATTATCTTTGGAAAACTTTGTACTTTTGTAGTATATCTATGAAAATAGTTTCTTCCAGTGCCAAATCATGAACTAGTTATTGTCACCCCCATTACCTGTATTTCGTATTTATACTCGTAATTTGATTTTGGCACGTATTTTATTTTCTCGACTTGTGGATTCGGGTTCTCGTAAATGGGTTTTGGACCATGGCTTGGTTTTATTTTGTGGAGTTGGTTTGGTTTGGTTTGGTTGAGTGGAACACCTTAGCCTATTCTCCTCCTCCATTCCATCACAACCACCCTCATTTAAACCTACCAACCTTTTCTTTCTCCTCCATAACTCCATCAATTTCTTTCAACTTCTTCTTCTTCCTTCTTCCACACAACTCCCCAACCCATAGGCAAGTGCACCTTGCCATCAAATAAGCACCACTTTTTATTTGTCCATTAGCTAGATTAGGCCATGGAGAACAACTTTAGAACTTGACATTTTGTGATTTGGAGCTTTCATTTTTCTAGATCTAGGTTTTAACTATTTTCGGATTTACATGGTTTTGATCTATTTTGGTTGGATTTTTGTGGGTTTTGATGCTTCCATGTGGAAGAGAATTCGATTTTACTCAAGTTAGAACTTTGAAAATCTTGATTTGGTTTTGATTTGACTAAGCTATGAAGTTTTGAACCTTAGAGTTCTTGGAGTCTTCTTCTCGGCCTGAAGAAGAAGACAGCAGCCTGCGCTCTTTAGCGCAGGGCTGGATTGCGCATTCCCCCTCGGCCAGCGCTCCTTAGCGCAGCGTCGACCGCGCAGCTTGCCTCTTGGCGAACTGCGCTCAACCTGAGTGCGCATGGATTCATGCACAGTCTGCTCATGCGCAGTCCGCTCATGCGCAGTCTGCTCATGCGCAATCTATCCCTGCGCACTCCACTCATGCGTAATCTGACCCTGCGCCATCCATTCCTGCGCAACCTGATCCAGCGCAATCCATCTGCTGCGCTGCTCACCCTGCGCAGTTGGTACCCTGCGCAGCTCACCCTGCGCAATTGACACCTGCGCACTTGGCACCCTGCGCAGTACATACCCTGCACAACCTACTTGTCTATGATGAATTTGTTTATTTCTTGATCTTGGCTCTTCTATAGTCCTATTTACATTAGTATTTTATTAGATATTTTACGCCCATTTTATATCCTTACGCCTTTTGACATAAACTTGATTTTACTTAATATGTTTGGAATGACTGTTGTACATGGCATGGCATGACAAGGAACTAGCATAACACAACAGTGACCCGTAGTGGTGCACTCCTGACATGACCAACCTGACATGATAGTAGCCCGTCGTGGCGCACTCCTGACAGTACCCTGACATGATTTATCTTGATAACTTGATAGTGGCCGTGGCGGCGCACTCCTGACTTGACTTGACTTGACTTGCCTTGACACCGTGGGTGCTCCTGCTTGCTTGCTTGTACAATCTACTTGTCTTGTCTTGCATCATGACTAGGACGTGACTTCCTGGGTACCACGGCCAGGGACTCGCGCTAAATTGGATTAGGCTAATGATTAGATCAAACTAGAATATGGAGAATTTCCAGTCACAGGCAATCTCGTTATCTGGGCGCTTTAATGGACTTGTAGCTTGCCGACGAGTAGAGCACATTTTCAGCACACTGTCATGTGTTGCACCCTCTAAGTCACCTAAGGGTACATTTGTCTCCCGAGCAATGTACCCACCTATAACTCTCAACCCGCGGAAGGATAACTGGATAGTCTGCAGGGCTTGGGACTGGAATTCTCACTTGCATCTTGTTAGTAATTAGGTTTGTGATAACCCTAGTTAGTTAAAGTAGTAAGCCGTAGTATTTGTTTGGCCGATTGCGAATGGATGGTGTCCAGCCTTGTCTAAGTCTTGTCTAGCTCCAGTACCTGCTATCTCTTGATCATGATTGTTTTACTTATCTCTAACGATAAATGGGTAGAGACAGTGAGCTATTCAGGCGAAGGGGTACAATCCCGGTCCTTGTTTGGTTTAAGGATTGTAACCTGGCTCCCGGAATGGTTCCACGTCCCTAGTCGTTTATCGCCCTGTGTACTTTACTACTTGTACTTCTTTTATTCTTTATGTTCTGATATGCTGGCTTTTGTTCTTATTTGTGGCCTCCTTGTGGCACTTGCTCTTTCTGGGGTTTGACCCAGCTGGTTTTGTGTGGCCAGATTTCGGAGCAGCTCCCGAGGATCTACCAAGCTTCCAGCCCAATGGTGAACACTAGACGGAACCCGGGCCAAGAGTGGGTTTTCCTTTTTGTTTCACCCACTTATATGTAAATTTATTCTTTTGAGGCGTTTAGCCGACGAGCACCTGTTAGCTCGATGCACATTTACTTACTGTCTGCCTACGGGCTGTAAACATGATTAACAAATCCTAGGGTTGATCATGTATGACTGAACTCTTGCTAGTCCCATCATTTTGTACGACTAGCTTCATGATCATCCAATATGTAATATTTGGGACGCCTTATATATATATATTTGATGCTCTAATATCTTGTAACTCGGTTAATTGCTTGAGATTGAGACAATAGGCTTGACCTTAAGAGACTGCTGGCTTGTAGTAAACCCTCATATCTAGACAGCCGTGGCCGTATAGTTGAGATGTATTCTATTTCAATATACGTAGCTGGCTATGTCTGCCCCCGCTCTCCAGTATTCTGGTTCTGGGGCGTGACAGTTATCTTACTAATATTTTATCTATTTATTTTACTTGGTAATTCTTAATTAATTATATACGAGAAATGATTACGTTCTAACTACGGGTTACACGCCCAATCCAAAACCACCCAAAAGAATCAACATCAACCACCCAGAAAAGAAATAAAACTTACACTATGCAATACAGGGGCACAGCTAATCAACCTAGAGTTATGGGCTTATGCCCTTTACAATTTTTACATAAAATAAGAGAAAAAGTTTAGTTCCTAAATAAAATATGCAGTAACCAATTATCTATAATAAATAATTTAAACATTAAATAAAGTAATTTAAAACAAAAGTTTGGAGTCTCAGACTTGGTCCATCGTCACATCTAGCTAATACCTCAACGTCCGGTCGGACCGATGCGATTGTATTTCGCTAGGGCCCACAGACCGGTACGGTCGTCGCCCGAAAAATCAGTTTTAAAATCATTTCCGAAAACCAATTTGAAATCCAAATAAATAAAGTTTTGTAAAAATTTGGGCAGCATTTCCTCTATTTCGGGACAACCCAAAACTGGAAAATGCGCCAACAACAAAATCCTGCAATTGTCCCAACCAAAGAATAACCTATTTTATCGAAAATATAACCACAGAAATTGTTTTCGAAACCAACAGAACCTTCCCAAAATACTCGGGAATCCCGAAATCAAATTAACAGCACAAAATCTCAGCAAACAATATCACAAAAACGCTAACGTAGCTAACCGAACTACCACGTAGCTAAACCAGATTTCCGAGGGAAAACCGGGGACCGTTATCATCATCGACTACCGAATAAAATGCAACGGGGCAGAGAATTTATACCTCGGGATGCTCGGCTAGAGCTCTTAGATGATATATAAAAGAAAATAGAAGTCCAGCAGCGACGTTCCCGAATTAGGGATGAAATCAGCGACGTCGAAGCGACGCCGTAAACTCCAAAGCTAGGGCACGCTGGCCAGAAGAGGGAGACGCTGCGAAGAGCAGCGCTGTCGGCGGACAGCGACGCTGTCGGCAGCGTAAAGGGAACTGGTCGCCGGAGAGTCGACGGGAACGACGAAAAGGCGCGCGGGGTGGTGCGCGCCGGAGAAAAGGCCGCACGGGCGGATCTGGACGGCGGATGGGGCTCTGACGTGGTCGGCCACTCGGGAAGAGGGCGCGGCGCTGGCTTAGCCGCGGGGCTCGGGGAAAGCTCGCGGGGACGGACCCGCGGGGACCGGCGGGTGTCCTGGTGAGGCGGTCGACCGGGGCGGCTCGGCCTCGAAGTCGCCGGAGTGGCGCAGAGGGGCAGTCGCCGGCGTCGGCTTCGCCGGACTCGCGGGAGGGGGCGCGGCTTCGTCGGACTCGGTCGGGGTTAGGTGGAGGAGATGGGTTTTGGTGAGATAAGGGGGTTTTGTAGGGTAGTTGGAGTGGGGTTCTGGAGTTGTTCCAGAGAGCAATTTGAGAAGAGGAGAGTACGAGAGGGAGAGAGAGAGTTTAATTCTTTTCTCTGTGAATGGGGAGAGTGGGAGGAGTTGTGGAGTTTATTAAGGGGAGGCGGGCTGAGAGTTTGTGGAAGAGAGTGAAGGGAGGGAGAGAGAGAATAGGGAATGGTGCTTACCAAATCGTGAGGAAGAAAGGAGCAGTTGGGTGCTGGTCAGCTGAGACTAAGTTTTTTTTTTTTTAATGATTAACCAGGTCCAAAGATCAGGTTTTTTTTTTAAAAGAAAAGGAATTGGGTTTAGCTCAGGCCTGGGTCTGGGTTCGGACTCGGGTCTGGGTCTGAATCCAAAAAGCCAAGTTAATTATATTTTCGAAATCATTTTCCACTCAAAAATATTTAATACTAATAATATTAATAATAATAAAAATGCTACTAATAATAACACAAAACTCTATTCAATAATTAACAACAAAATAATGGGTTTCACAATCTTTCCTCCTTAGAAAATTTCGTCCTCGAAATTAAAGTAAGGTTAGGGATTACCTCAAGTCTTAAACAGGTACGGGTACTGCTCCCGCATCTGGTCTTCTCGCTCCCAGGTCGACTCGCCTGGTGAGTTGTGCCGCCACATCACTCTGACAATTGGCATCACGGTGTTCCTGGTCCTCTTCTCGCCTCGGTCCAAAATTGCCACTGGTTTCTCCGGCACTGTGAGACTGGGTCCAATCTCCAGCTCTGAATGGTCCAAGATATGGCTCGGGTCCGGGATGTAGCGTCTCAGCTGCGAGACGTGGAAGACGTTGTGGACGCCTTCGAGACTTGGGGGTAGAGCCACCCGGTAAGCCACTTCTCCAATCCTGTTAAGTATTTCAAATGGACCGATATACCTGGGGCTCAATTTTCCTGCTCAGCCGAAGCGAATTGTTCCTCTGGTAGGCGAGATCTTCACAAATACACTGTCGCCTGCTTCAAACTCCAAAGGCCGTCTGCTGCAATCGGCCCAATGCTTCTGCCTGTCTTGGGGAATCCTGAGCTTGTCTCTGATCATTCTCACTTTCTCTACTACTTCGATCACCATCTCGGGTCCAAGCAACACTCGTTCTCCGACGTCGTCCCAGACAAGAGGGGTGCGGCAACGACGTCCATAGAGTGCCTTGAACGTTGTCATCCCGATGGTAGCTTGGTAGCTGTTGTTGTAAGAAAACTCTACCAGGTACAAGTGGTCTTCCCAAGTGTCACGACCCGCACCCGGTTTTCGGATACGAGACGTGTCCAAGCCAGCCTACGCCGCAGAATCGGCGGTAGAACGCTGTCAAGCCCGCAAGAAGTAATGCTCAAATAAAACATATTGCTCATTCACATTTCTAGATTTATTACAACATTTACAATTTAAAGGAAAGTACAAAGTTTACATTTAATGAAATAATACAATTGCTTTCTATTTCTAGGTCGATCTCAGCATACCCAAGCCTCCCCAAGTGCTAAGAGTGATCGCGGCTAAACCTGAAAATGTTGGTTATCCAGTCAGGATTGGAACAAGTACACAAACCGACGGCAGTGCAAAACACAATAGAATCAACAAGTCATGAAAATAGCATATGAGAAATAAAACTGGAAGATAACTGATGTCATAGCACGATAAAGAAGTAAACAAGGAAAAACTAATAAAAGACATCTATCTAGGTGGTGTGAAATATCCGTTTCGACATGTGAACGGCTAGGGGGTAAATCCGGCATCTACACGTGTCGTGCGCAGATGCTATTATTCAAGAATAGACTCATGGGATAGTTCTGGGTAGTTCACATGTCTTACTAAGATATTTCCCCTCCCGACTACTCCGTGTGACGAGCGTGTCAACAAGCAGCAAGATATATGTATAGACATGAGATGAAAACACTACTATGAATCGGAAAGCAATCAGAAAGTGCACTTGCCTGAGGTCCTTAGCTGGAGAAACCAATAACACTATACCACTCAATGAGCCACAATCAGTCAACACATGTAGAAGTCTCCGGATGCTGAAATAAACAGTACTAACATTCTCAGAATAGTCAAATTAGCTAGGATTGCCTGTCCTTAAGTCCAATTCTGGACACAGGGGCAAAACGATAATTTCGGACAAAAACGATGTCCGCCGTTGGACCCGCTTTGCACCGAAAAGCGTGCCAGAGTCAACGGTCTCTAAAATCGTCAAAATACATGTCTACGGATCCAGTTTTCCGATACGAACCCAACCGTATGTCCAAAGTTGGATTCCGACGGGCCGTGCACAAAATCACCCATTGAGTGGGACCGTGGGGCCCGCAAAACGGTGATTTTATCCACTGTCTCAGAATCGGACCAAACTTGGCATGCAGGACCAAAAAAACGATACGGTCCTGTTGGCGCAAGTTTCGTCTCGATCTGACGAGCGTGCACAAAGTAATTAGAGAATTTGCAAAGTACACGATACGGTGAATTTCGACGGATACGCATCAAATTCGTCGCGCACACGCGACCAATTTGAATTCCGTCGAAGCTCACACGACCACGAATCCGTTATGCAGCTTTCGATGCTTTCGGTTCGTGACCACGTCGTCTCGATTGGCGTGACGCATGTCGTGTGGAGCGATTTCTAGTTTTTGAAAACAGTTTTTTCGTCAACTTCAACTTAATTTTAAACAGGAAATAATCCACAAGAATTAAATCTAAAAGTAGGGTTTCCATCTTGGTTAGGTTGGCTAGAAATCTATTCAAACGGTTTTCTAAAACTCGCGATGTGCTGGTCACAAATCGACCGCAAACATCAGACATTGGGGCAGTTTTTGCTCTGTTTCTCGAGCAGTTTTTCGTCGACTTTCACGTCGATTTTACGGACAGATTAAGGCGATCTAAAGAAAAGCACTTGAAGACATTAGAAGGCGTATAGGTTGTGATTTTACCAGAGAAGACGGGGGGCGAAGCGATCCATGGTGTGCCACGAGCAGTCGCTGCGAAGTGGGTTCGATACACCACGCTACTGCTGTCGTTCCTGCTCTTCCGCGCGCGCGCGCGTGCGCGTTGCCTCCGCGCGGTCTGGCCGGCGGGCGGCGGCCCGCGGTGGTGCGCTCGTGCGCGCGGGGATGGCGCCCAGGGGTCGGGGGTTGGGGCGGCGTTTCAGTTGTTAGGGTTTTGTTCGTTTATGAGGGAAAGCTCTCAACATATAAGCTCTGCTTATAAAGGTGCTGAGGAGTAGATGTGCGCGCTCGGGTTCACGAAGTCCTGGGGTGCTACTGCTCTGTTGGGCTTTGGTTATTAGGTTGGTCTTGGGCTGCTGAGTTATTCAAATGGGGAAGGGATCCCGCTCGGCTTGGTCTTGCCAGCTGCCTGGCATGGGCCGGCTTCAACTGCTATCGGGTTGGAGAAAAACTGGCCTACTGCTATGGCTTGAGTTGTTGCTCGGTTGAGCAACTAAGGGAAATGGGTTTTGGGGAGAACAGGCTCAGGCCTGGGTTGCTATACTGTAATCGGGTGTGGGGTTAATGGGTTCGGTAGCTAACGAGCTGGGCTCTAGGCTGCTTGTTGGTTTTAGTTCATTAGTATTTTATTACAAATCATAACACATGCATAATCATACATGTTTTAACAAATTAGAGTATCAACACCACTTCGTGATATGTTCAGTTCCAAGATTTGAAGGTTTACTATTAAGCTAGATAATAGCACAAAATTACAATTAACCAAAACTTATTTACATATTACTATGAAATTTCAAATGAAGAACACATGCGAAATATGTGATTTCCAGGCCTAGAAAATCCCACTCATGCATTCATGTAGATGATTAAGAATTTTATTTTTATGGATATATATAACAGAAAGAGCAATAACTATTGCAAAATACAGAAGATGAATACCGAGGTCACTACAATCAATGAAAGAAAAGCTACAGAAACCTACAAGCCTTTGCTATGTATTTCATATTAACACAAACAAGTGAAATATGTGTAATTGCAGGTGATAGTACAACATGGATTTATGCAAACTAGTATGTGAGAGACAACCTGCAATACCATATTACCATATTCACATATACCCATATATATACATTTATATACACCCATACCGTATGTATTTATATATACAAGTATTCACCCATATATATATATATATATATATATTTATTTATACATACACGCACATACTATATATATATATTTATATATACATATATCTTTGATAAAATTACTAATAATTATTAATAATAAATAAGTTATTTATTTAACAACCACAATATTAACATTAATAATAATACACCTAATAACACTGTAATTAAACCAATAATATATTTATTTGACAAAATATTATAACCCGTAATTATAAATTAAATTTTATATAATAATATCCCTAATAATATCGATAATGAATAAAATGATAATATTGATAACGGAATTCAATAAATCCCTAATGGTTTATACATACGTCACTCATTCTCACTAAAATGATATTTATAATATTAAATTAAGAATACTTAGAAAAATATTAGCAGATCACCAATACGGGATACAGCACAATCATACCATTAAAATAAATAATAATAAGATATTTCACAAAAAAAATCGGGAAGGGGAGTTACAAATCTACCCACCTTAAAATAATTTCGTCCTCGAAATTCTAATTCATAACTATTACTTAAAATTCGGAAAGGAAGTCTACTATAATCTTAATCTCCTTAAATTTTCAATTCCTCGAAAATAGTTGTATTCTCCTTCGAGCCATTTGTAACTATGAGACTCCGAGGACTTCTACCCACCTTTGGTCACACTACTCCCTCAACTCTATGCCACTAAAACTTTATAATCATCCAATTACTTGCTAAAATTTCTACAAATAGAGATCTACTGCTTATGGCCTCTATAATCCTTCTTCTATCTATCAAACAACCCAAAACCTGGCAAGCAACAAATTTACACAAGCAGCTAAGAAATATTGGCAAATCCTATTAAGCATGACCATACATCGCTCTGAAATAGGAGGGACAGGAGGATAAGGAAAATCGAGAGCAATTATGGAGTTTAAAGAGCGGAGAGACTATACAATAATACAGATGGAAGGAATATTTATGAACCTATAGTCTTATTCGCTAAATTGGGCTACTCTAGTCCAGTCACTTGCTAAGTTCCTTAGAGAGTCTTATAATCCGTGCAATACAGAAGTCTCGTTCTCGAAATTCAAACAAGGATCCATATTGGAACAGAATTTAAAAAAAAAATCAAGATTGTGGTCTTAATGGGTTCTCTATTTGGGCATTCAGTCGTTGGTTGGATGAACATTGGATTTCAATCTATATTGACTGAACAAGATTCCAATGATGAAACTATGTCTTCTAGGTTAGGATAACCAAGAATAGGCTTCTACTTAAGAGGTTGAGCTAGTTGCTAGTTAGGTTGGTTAGCTAAGTCCCTAGAGTCCAAAATGTGCCTTCGGTGACTTGTGTGTTTAAGTAGCACAAGAGACCTCAATTGGGTGGCACACTAGTGGCATGTGTATAGTGGGCTCCGAGTAGATCACAACCATATATTGGGTCGAAGGAATTGAGTCAAGGTTGAGTCTCTAATGGAAGTTGGAAAATATACCGGTACTATGGTAAGGGTTGTAGCTAGTCCTTTTAAACCTGAAAATCGTAGCACAAAAATAGAGTACAAAGAGATGGGTTTGAGTGGGACATGATATACCTAGATGAAGGTGGACTCGTCTAGATCTTACATATGAAGTTTGTTGGGAGGTAACAACTGATCTCGTGCTCCGAACACTAATGGCACGGCCGAGGACACGAAATGATCTAAATGAAAAGTGGGAGTCCAAGGCACTAATTATCAACCTAATGGAAAATTTTCCTAATCAATCGGTAATCTTCGTATACCCCAAAATTTTTAGGGCTTACAGTCTACCCACCTTAGGGCTAGGATATGGTGGCAAGGTTCCTGTCACAGGGCAGGCCGATGATAGCTACACTTGCGTATACAACTATCATAGTCATGGGAATACTCTGTATCTATCTATTACGAGCTTTCGTCTTTCCAATCAATGAAGGACAAAAACAATGAAGGGTTCAAGGGAGATGTTACTGAGCACAATTACGCGATTCAAAGGCGAATGTATAATTCAAGAGGAATTGTCAAAGCAGTCGCGGATGAGATCCTAGGGGTATCTACATCTCAATCCACGTAGGGTAATTAGAAGAAAGCGAACCAAATGTATCATGGTTGATCAGACCATGATACAATGATTCTGATTAGACAATATGTTAGTGGGCGTCCCCAATAAACATGTGTCTTGAATCAAGCTCGATAAAAGAGTAAGCTTGTAAAACTAGGCTGTAATAGCAGCGTTGGTCAAGATAGTCAAAATATAAGTAGGCGAGATTTTTGGAAGAAGGAAATAAGTAGTTCGAGTTTTGAGAAAGTCAAATCCTTACCTGGTGTTCTTGCTTATATAGTCTTCCTACAATCTTACTATCCCTAAAGTCTTGATCAACTACAACATAGTTTTAGTAATATTCTATAACCTATGATCCTCAAAATGGTTTCATTTCTATGGGTTGTGTCTCGCCAGTGCGCTGCTGGCTGCAGTGAATCCACGCTATCCACTCTCAACAATTGGCGACAGTGCGCTGCTGTCTAATCATCGCAGTCGTAAAATTATTCTAACTATATTTCTAAGAATTTCAAGGGGCTGCTAGAGGTTCAAACTAGTTGATTATGATAGAGAGTGTAAACATCTGTCTATAAGCCTCTATCCTTAAAGCAAAAGACTGGTCGGGAAGGAAAATCAGAAGACACTGAAAACAAGAACATCCTAGCATTTATTTTGTATATATATATCAACTGATTGAGGAAAAACTTTGAACCAATTCTACCTCGAGATTCGTATATGAATAACTGAATCAGGAATCACAAACCAATTCCTTACAGTAAAAATAAAATTTAAACTAAGCAGTTCTAACTTATGATAAAAGACTTATATCCAATACAGCGACAGAAAATTAAACATTTTATCAAAAATCAAAATTAACTCCTTAATCCTAGGCAAGTCTAACATACCGAGTGAATAGTATATCCACATTGGATCATATGGTCATATCAAAAGTATAGTGTACCTATAGGGATCTAGCAAGCTACCTAAATTTAACAATTTTGCATCCAAATTGTATGGCCTAACAAACAATCTTAACTACCCCACGGTCAATTTAAACAAGGGACTCCTAGTCCTAGTTATCCTCCTAAATCATTTTAATCATATTTGTGAATGAGCATTTCTTAGGCGCAGGCTCGCAATAGTACGACTAACGTACCATCACGAGTTCGCAGTCTTTTGCGAAGACTGACCTGCATGGGCCACCACAAAAACTTGTCACGACCCGCACCCGGTTTTCGGATACGAGACGTGTCCAAGCCAGCCTACGCCGCAGAATCGGCGGTAGAACGCTGTCAAACCCGCAAGAAGTAATGCTCAAATAAAACATATTGCTCATTCACATTTCTAGATTTATTACAACATTTACAATTTAAAGGAAAGTACAAAGTTTACATTTAATGAAATAATACAATTGCTTTCTATTTCTAGGTCGATCTCAGCATACCCAAGCCTCCCCAAGTGCTAAGAGTGATCGCGGCTAAACCTGAAAATGTTGGTTATCCAGTCAGGATTGGAACAAGTACACAAACCGATGGCAGTGCAAAACACAATAGAATCAACAAGTCATGAAAATAGCATATGAGAAATAAAACTGGAAGATAACTGATGTCATAGCACGATAAAGAAGTAAACAAGGAAAAACTAATAAAAGACATCTATCTAGGTGGTGTGAAATATCCGTTTCGACATGTGAACGGCTAGGGGGTAAATCCGGCATCTACACGTGTCGTGCGCAGATGCTATTATTCAAGAATAGACTCATGGGATAGTTCTGGGTAGTTCACATGTCTTACTAAGATATTTCCCCTCCCGACTACTCCGTGTGACGAGCGTGTCAACAAGCAGCAAGATATATGTATAGACATGAGATGAAAACACTACTATGAATCGGAAAGCAATCAGAAAGTGCACTTGCCTGAGGTCCTTAGCTGGAGAAACCAATAACACTATACCACTCAATGAGCCACAATCAGTCAACACATGTAGAAGTCTCCGGATGCTGAAATAAACAGTAGTAACATTCTCAGAATAGTCAAATTAGCTAGGATTGCCTGTCCTTAAGTCCAATTCTGGACACAGGGGCAAAACGGTAATTTCGGGTAAAAACGATGTCCGCCGTTGGACCCGCTTTGCACCGAAAAGCGTGCCAGAGTCAACGGTCTCTAAAATCGTCAAAATACATGTCTACGGATCCAATTTTCCGATACGAACCCAACCGTATGTCCAAAGTTGGATTCCGACGGGCCGTGCACAAAATCGCCCGTTGAGGGGGACCGTGGGGCCCGCAAAACGGTAATTTTATCCACTGTCTCAGAATCGGACCAAACTTGGCATGCAGGACCAGAAAAATGATACGGTCCTGTTGGCGCAAGTTTCGTCTCGATCTGACGAGCGTGCACAAAGTAATTGGAGAATTTGCAAAGTGTACGATACGGTGAATTTCGACGGATACGCATCAAATTCGTCGCGCACACGCGACCAATTTGAATTCCGTCGAAGCCCACACGACCACGAATCCATTACGCAGCTTTTGATGCTTTCGGTTCGCGACCACGTCGTCCCGATTGGCGTGACGCATGTCATGTGGAGTGATTTCTAGTTTTTGAAAACAGTTTTTTCGTCAACTTCAACTTAATTTTAAACAGGAAATAATCCACAAGAATTGAATCTAAAAGTAGGGTTTCCATCTTGGTTAGGTTGGCTAGAAATCTATTCAAACGGTTTTCTAAAACTCGCGATGTGCTGGTCACAAATCGACCGCAAACATCAGACATTGGGGCAGTTTTTGCTCTGTTTCTCGAGCATTTTTTCGTCGACTTTCACGTCGATTTTACGGACAGATTAAGGCGATCTAAAGAAAAGCACTTGAAGACATTAGAAGGCGTATAGATTGTGAGTTTACCAGAGAAGACGGGGGGCGAAGCGATCCACGGTGTGCCACGAGCAGTCGCTGCGAAGTGGGTTCGATACACCACGCTACTGCTGTCGTTCCTGCTCTTCCGCGCGCGCGCGTGTGCGCGTTGCCTCCGCGCGGTCTGGCCGGCGGGCGGCGGCCCCCGGTGGTGCGCTCGTGCGCGCGGGGATGGCGCCCAGGGGTCGGGGGTTGGGGCGGCGTTTCAGTTGTTAGGGTTTTGTTCGTTTATGAGGGAAAGCTCTCAACATATAAGCTCTGCTTATAAAGGTGCTGAGGAGTAGATGTGCGCGCTCGGGTTCACGAAGTCCTGGGGTGCTACTGCTCTGTTGGGCTTTGGTTATTAGGTTGGTCTTGGGCTGCTGAGTTATTCAAATGGGGAAGGGATCCCGCTCGACTTGGTCTTGCCAGCTGCCTGGCATGGGCCGGCTTCAACTGCTATCGGGTTGGAGAAAAACTGGCCTACTGCTATGGCTTGAGTTGTTGCTCGGTTGAGCAACTAAGGGAAATGGGTTTTGGGGAGAACAGGCTCAGGCCTGGGTTGCTATACTGTAATCGGGTGTGGGGTTAATGGGTTCGGTAGCTAACGAGCTGGGCTCTAGGCTGCTTGTTGGTTTTAGTTCATTAGTATTTTATTACAAATCATAACACATGCATAATCATACATGTTTTAACAAATTAGAGTATCAACACCACTTCGTGATATGTTCAGTTCCAAGATTTGAAGGTTTACTATTAAGCTAGATAATAGCACAAAATTACAATTAACCAAAACTTATTTACATATTACTATGAAATTTCAAATGAAGAACACATGCGAAATATGTGATTTCCAGGCCTAGAAAATCCCACTCATGCATTCATGTAGATGATTAAGAATTTTATTTTTATGGATATATATAACAGAAAGAGCAATAACTATTGCAAAATACAGAAGATGAATACCGAGGTCACTACAATCAATGAAAGAAAAGCTACAGAAACCTACAAGCCTTTGCTATGTATTTCATATTAACACAAACAAGTGAAATATGTGTAATTGCAGGTGATAGTACAACATGGATTTATGCAAACTAGTATGTGAGAGACAACCTGCAATACCATATTCACATATACCCATATATATACATTTATATACACCCATACCGTATGTATTTATATATACAAGTATTCACCCATATATATATATATATTTATTTATACATACACGCACATACTATATATATATATATTTATATATACATATATCTTTGATAAAATTACTAATAATTATTAATAATAAATAAGTTATTTATTTAACAACCACAATATTAACATTAATAATAATACACCTAATAACACTGTAATTAAACCAATAATATATTTATTTGACAAAATATTATAACCCGTAATTATAAATTAAATTTTATATAATAATATCCCCAATAATATCGATATTGAATAAAATGATAATATTGATAACGGAATTCAATAAATCCCTAATGGTTTATACATACGTCACTCATTCTCACTAAAATGATATTTATAATATTAAATTAAGAATACTTAGAAAAATATTAGTAGATCACCAATACGGGATACAGCACAATCATACCATTAAAATAAATAATAATAAGATATTTCACAAAAAAAATCGGGAAGGGGAGTTACACCAAGACCCTCCAAATTCCAGGACGCAGGATCTCAGCATATCTTCTAGCGTCTGGATTGTTCTCTCCGATTGCCCGTCAGTCTGAGGGTGGTAGGCGGTGCTGAACTTCAGTTGGGTCCCCAAGCTGTCATGCAAACTCTTCCAAAAATGTGAGGTAAATCTGGTATCTCTGTCAGATACAATACTTATCGGAACTCCATGAATCCGGTAGATGTGCCGCATGTACAGTGCTGCCAACTTCTCGGTGGATAAACCAACCTTGAAGGGGATAAAGTGAGCTGACTTCGTCAGTCGGTCCACTATAACCCAGATGACATCCTTCCCTCCTTGGGATCGAGGCAGTCCCGATACAAAATCCATCGTTATGTGCTCCCATTTCCACTCCGGGATGTCGAGCGGCTGCAATAATCCTGCTGGTCTCTGCCTGCTAGCTTTAACTTGCTGACAAATTAAACATCTTGCCACATACCTGGATACGTCCTTCTTCATTCCGTACCACCATACTATAGTCCGCATATCCCGGTACATCTTGTTGGCTCCAGGGTGTATGGAATACTGCGACTGGTACGCTTCTTGCATCAGCTCGTTCCTCAGTTCGCCAGTTGGTACGCACAACCTCGTACCATTCTTCAATGCTCCGTCGCTGGCGATTGAGAATCCTTCAAGTATTCCTGCCAGCACTTGGTCTCTGAGTTTGCAAAGCGTCTCATCTTGGAATTGTGTCTCCTTGATCTTGTCCATAAGACTCGAACGCACTTGCAACTGCATCAATGATGATTCAGCTCCTGGTACGATGGCTTCTCTTCCAAGCTTCTTCATTTCCTCCTCGGGCAGTACAATTTCCAGTCCAAGCTTCTCCATGTCTTCCAGCAAATGGCGCTCCTTGGTCAAGAACATCGCCATTGGGTATCGACTAAGTGCATCTGCAACAACATTAGCCTTACCCGGGTGGTACTGCAGGTTGATATCAAATTCCTTCATTAGCTCCAGCCATCGTCTTTGTCTCATGTTCAGCTCCTTCTGAGTGAAAACATATTTCAGACTTTTGTGGTCTGTAAATATTTCCACTCTCTCTCTATACAGGTAGTGCTTCCATAGCTTCAAGGCAAAAATCACCGCTGCAAGCTCTAAGTCATGTGTGGGGTAGTTCTTCTCATGAGTCCGCAATTGTCTAGATGCATAGGCAATCACTTTCCTGTGTTGTTGAAGAACGCAGCCCAGTCCTTTTCCGAAAGCATCACTATAGATTGAGAAACCGCCAGTACCTGCGGGTAGCGCAAGTATCGGCACAGTAGTGAGCCTCTTCTTCAGTTCCTCAAAAGCTGACTGGCACGCTTCAGACCATATGAACTCTTCATTCTTCTTGGTAAGCTTTGTCATTGGCTCCGCAATCTTGGATAAATCCTTCACGAACTTCCGGTAGTAGCCAGCTAGTCCCAAAAAGCTCCTGATTTCTGCAACCGAGCTTGGTGCAGTCCACTTCTCGATAGCATCTATCTTCTTTGGATCCACCGAAATTCCTTTTCCTGTGACAACATGCCCCAAAAATTCCACCTTGTCTAAAAAGAATTCACATTTGGATAGCTTACCATAGAGCTTCTCCTTCCTCAAGGTACTCAGCACTTTCCTCAAGTGCTCTTCATGCTCTTCCTCCGTCTTTGAGTAGATCAGTATGTCGTCGATAAAGACAACAACAAACTGGTCTAGATATTCATGGAAAACCTTGTTCATGAGGTTCATGAATACCGCAGGAGCATTTGTCAGTCCAAACGGCATGACCAAGAATTCAAATTGTCCATACTTGGTGTTGAACGCCGTCTTGGGAATATCTTCCTTCCTGACCTTGATTTGATGGTAGCCCGATCTGAGATCTATCTTTGAAAATACCTTGGCTCCGCTCAGTTGATCAAACAGGTCGTCGATCCGGAACAGGGGGGTACTTGTTCTTGATGGTGATGTTGTTCAGCGCCCGGTAGTCTATGCACATCCTCACAGTTCCATCCTTCTTGGGCACGAACAAAACTGGTGCTCCCCAGGGTGAAGCTTGTCTCTGATGAATCCTTGCGACTTCAGCTCGTCGATCTGATCCTTTATCTCCTTAGCCTCCTTAGGGTTGACTCTGTAGCATCCCCGAAAAATAGGGGAAGAGCCGGGTACTAGATCGATGGTGAATTCTACACCTCGATCCGGTGGCAATCCTGGAAGACTATCTGGAAAGACGTCCATAAATTCCGCAATAATAGGGTGAGGAGGCCCGGGTTCTTCGGTGATAGAGGAGTAGGAAATACTCTTCATATCTTCCGGAGCCCGAGAGATTACAAACTCCGGTTCTCCTGGTGGGCTGAAGATTACACATCCTCGGTGACAATCTATCAGCGCATGCTGTTCACTTAACCAGTCCATCCCTAGGACTACATCATAGTTGGGCAGGGGCATCACTAGTAAAGGTATTGAAAACTGATGGCCAGAGATGGTTATGGGACAATTACAAGCCTCAGTGATGGGTATAGGTCCACCACCGGTCATAACCCTACTAATCACCTTGCTAAGTCCCGAATCTATGTGGTGTGCAGATATAAACTTGGATGAAATAAAACTATGTGATACACCCGAATCAAATAATGCTAGAGTAGGATGTGAAAACACATAAATGGAACATGTGATAACATCTGCGGTGGGTTCCTGCTCTGGCTCCTGCTCATCAGCTGCTAGAGCAAAAGCTCACCCAGTCTTCTGCTGGTGCTGTCCGTATCGTTGCTGCTGAGTAGGTAGGGGAGCCTTCTGCTGTGCTCCTCCGCTCCGGAATTGGGATACGGGGCAGTCCCTCACTTGGTGGGTGGCAGACCCACAAACTAGGCAGTGCCCTAGTCTCTTCCTGCAGATATTCGCTTGGTGCCCTGGTCTCTTGCAGTAGTCGCAGACAGGAATCTGCTTCTGAGGCGACTTGTCGTTGTTCCTTGCTTGATGATGCTGTTGCTGGTGTTGGGGCCTGTTGTTGTTGAAATTGCTGACATGGGGCTTCTTCTGATTACCCTGGTAGTTGCTATTCCCAGGGTACTCCCTCTTGGATCGAGAAGGCTGGCTCTTCTCCACATCTTGAGCTCGGATCAGGATCCTCTCATAGGTCTTCGTGCCACCTGCGATCACAGGGGTGCGAATCTCTTCTCGTAAGCCATACCTGAATCGCTCAGCACGATCCTTGGGGTCAGCTACCAGGTTCTGGGCAAAGCGGCTTAGTCGGCCGAACTCTGCCGCATACTCGCTGACCGTCATGCTTCCCTGCTTCAGGTCCTGGAATTGCCTCTCCATGTCCCGCATCTCCGATGTCGGGAAGAACTTCCTGCGGAACAGTTTCTTGAAAGTGTCCCAGTCGAGCTGTTTGTCCTAGAGTCGGGGTTCATTCCGATACCAGATGCTCGCCACATCCTGTAGTTGGAGTCCTACAGCTTCAGTCTTGAGGTCCTCCGGGAGTCGAGCGACGCTTAAGAGACGCTCCATGCTATCTAGCCATTCATCGGCGTAGATGATACCCTCGGTTCCTTTGAAAGGTCGAGGGCCTTGCTTCTTAAAACTCTCTATGTCACCGACCTTCAAACATCATAATATCTCCTATCAGATTGAATGGCTCTTAAAGTTGCATAAACTAACTATAGAACTATGCTTACCTTAGCCGGTCTTGGTTCCAATTGAGGCGCTTCTCTTCTCTCGAAAGCAGCCATCGCCAGTTTATGGGCATTCTCCATGCCTTCCCTCATGATCGCGGTCTGCTCGCGATGGGCTTCTGCTTGAGCTTTCTGGGCTTCAGCTTGGGCTTTCTGACCTTCAAGTACACCTCGTAGCAGGCTTGCGAGGTCGGAGGAGTTATCGGGCACTGAGGCTAGGGGTGCAACTTGGGCGGGCTAAACCCGAACCCGATCGGGTAAACCCGTTAATGGGTTGGGTTAGGGTTGAAGATATTCGGGTTCGGGCTTGGGCTCGGGTTAAAATATTTGAACCCGATCAAAAATCGGATTGGGCTTGGGTTCATGTGTTGGGTAACCCGAAGAACCCGAAACCCGATATATATATATATATATATATATATATATATATATATATATATATACATATATATATATATATATATATATATATATATATATATATATATATATATATATATATATATATATATATATATATATATATATATATATAGAGTGCCTATCTAATGAGCACACTCTTCTAATGAGCAAATGAGCACATCTATTTTCATCCGTAGGATCTAAGATTGAGATCCGCGATTGAGATGGAATCAAATTAAGAGAGCATCCACTGTCTCCCGCTTCAACCCGGGCGCATGGCTCGTCCTCCGTTCCGCCGACGACGGCACCTGGAAGCCTTGGCCCCGCCTTGATATCGTTTCTTATTTACTACCGGACGTCACCATGAAGTCTTCGTTCAGCATCTCACTCGTCGAGTACACGTTAAAAACCGCCAAGGGCGGGAATTTCATAATCGACCTCACGGGCACAATCCGATCGTCCAGAGGATGGAAAATTCTCCGGGGTACAACCCGAGGGGTTGTGGGAATTTTGGGTTCGGACTGCACCGTTCTCGAACTACAGGGGGGTTGTCCATCTGTTTTTGTCTTACAAGGTTTTCTTTTAACTAAAAGTTAAAAAGTAGGAGCATCTGGGACTCGTTTGCAACGGCTGTTGTGCTAAATTCGAGGGAGAATCAATAAGGTGTTAGTTTTTTCTCATTATATTTTGATACATAGGATCATCTATTCTTCTTACCGGTTTTTTCTACACCAGCAATCATGCCGACACCGAACAAAAAAATGTCAAGTTATTGAACATATAAACATAGAATCAATAAGGTTGTACCCCGGAGAATTTTCCATCCTCTGGACGATCGGATTGTGCCCGTGAGGTCGATTATGAAATTCCCGCCCTTGGCGGTTCTTAACGTGTACTCGACGAGTGAGATGCTGAACGAAGACTTCATGGTGACATCCGGTAGTAAATAAGAAACGATATCGAGGCGGGGCCAAGGCTTCCAGGTGCCGTCGTCGGCGGAACGGAGGACGAGCCATGCGCCCGGGTTGAAGCGGGAGACAGTGGATGCTCTCTTAATTTGATTCCATCTCAATCGCGGATCTGAATCTTAGATCCTACGGATGAAAATAGATGTGCTCATTTGCTCATTAGAAGAGTGTGCTCATTAGATAGGCACTCTCTCTCTCTCTCTCTCTATATATATATATATATATATATATATATATATATATATATATATATATATATATATATATATATATATATAGTTTCATACTACTTAAATAAAAAGTTTAAACTATAATTTTTTTCACCCGAACTCTTCAATTCCTTGTCCTATATCTAATTTCAGTTTTATTTTTAATGATTGAGGCTTGATTGCTATTTGATTATGCATTTAATATTACTCTTGTTTAAAATTATTTTAAATATCATATTAGAGTCCGATAAACCCGATGGACCCGACCCAACCCGAGCCCAACCCGATCCTCTGGGCTTGGTCTTGGGCTTCATATGTTGAACCCAAAGTCGGGTCGGGCTTGGGCCTGGGCTAGGCTTATGATCTATCGGGTTGGGCTCGGGTTGACCTCAAACCCGACCCAACCCGCCCGAGTTGCACTCCTAACTGAGGCCACAGCTTGAGCAGCTACTGCTGCAGTGACCTGCACCTCAGCCCGAGAAAAGGTAGGATCCGCCGCTTGATCTGCACTTCCAGAAGTGGCGCCAGGTGCTGGTGATTCATGGGGCCGATCGGTCAACTGCAAGGATGGGGATTCTAGTCGTGCTGGGGGAGATGGGGTACGATCGGGGGATGGCACCGCATCACCAGCAGGGGTGGTCTTTCCCTTGGTCATATTCTGGAAAGTATAGGTTGCAATACATAAGCAAGGTAGCTACCAGTCTATATCAATCAAAAATATTTAATAATAAAATATTTCGGTCCTATGTCGTGACAAATTAATGTTCTAGTGTTCTAGTTGCTTCTAGATAGGTTTTCCTAAGTTGTTGTTGTTGTGACCTGCATGGGCCACCACTAAAAACATGTCACGACCCGATCCCAAGTTAATGGGTCGAACCGGACCATGCCCAGCCTGCACCGTGGTGAGACGGCGGCAGTAAGCTGTTCCATTGCAGGTATTCACAACAACACAAGTACATTTGTCACAACTGTTATATTCGAAAATTGAAACTTTATAAAATATTTCGAAGTACAACTGGAAAGAAAATGCTGAAATAAAACTACAAGATCCAAATAAAGAAGAAAAATACAGAAAGAAAAGACTATCTAAACATCTGGTTCAGTAGTCCCTGGATCAGCGTCCTCCAGAGACGGCTCCGGTATCGTCGCAGGATAGAGAACCGGGTCATAATAGCTATCACAATATAGCTCATCATCCTCAGTGTTACCTAAAATGTTGTCTCCAGTCAGGAGGGAGCAAGAACGAAATATGCATCTCATATCTTAAATAATAATTGAAAAGTGCAGGGTAAACAGTTTGAAATAATATTTTTCAGCAGTTTAAAACAGTTCAGTGTGTTTTGAATATGCAAACGTCTATGACCGGCTTGGGTTGAGCAGTAGTATTCTAGCGATACGATATGGCTTATCCCCGTGTGTAAGAGGGGTAAGCTAATACAGTTATGTCATAAGGGCTTTGGTCATAAACGCCTATACTATTCTCCCAGTCCCACAATCAGTAACAGTATCAATCAGTAGTTGAACCCCAAGATAGAGTTCCGTGTCAGCAGTGTGGTTTAACATGCAGCTTAACTTTACTAAGTAAAATACAAGAATACATAATCCGAAACTTGCCTTGTATTGAATGACTGGAAAGACGAGTTGATACCGAGGAGGAACGTCAGGTATGTCTTCGAGTTCCTACAGTTGAGAACTCGACTTAGATCCGTTGTATAGCCATACTAAGTGTGCTAGTTGCAATCTCTAGTAACAAGTCCTAGTCAGGTTTTAAGTTGTTATTAAGCTACAGCTAACGTTTACGTCGCAAGCTACGTGCGTTGATTAAACCAGTTAATTTGATTATTAGGGAAATAATAACAAGAACCAATTATCTTTGGAAAACTTTGTGCTTTTGTAGTATATCTATGAAAATAGTTTCTTCCAGTGCCAAATCATGAACTAGTTATCTTACTAATATTTTATCTATTTATTTTACTTGGTAATTCTTAATTAATTATATACGAGAAATGATTACGTTCTAACTACGGGTTACACGTCCAATCCAAAACCACCCAAAAGAATCAACATCAACCACCCAGAAAAGAAATAAAACTTACACTATACAATACAGGGGCACAGCTAATCAACCTAGAGTTACGGGCTTATGTCCTTTACAATTTTTACATAAAATAAGAGAAAAAGTTTAGTTCCTAAATAAAATGTGCAGTAACCAATTATCTATAATAAATAATTTAAACATTAAATAAAGTAATTTAAAACAAAAGTTTGGAGTCTCAGACTTGGTCCATCGTCACATCTAGCTAATACCTCAACGCCCGGTCGGACCGGTGCGTTTGCATTTCGCTAGGGCCCACAGACCGGTACGGTCGTCGCCCGAAAAATCAGTTTTAAAATCATTTTCGAAAACCAATTTGAAATCCAAATAAATAAAGTTTTGTAAAAATTTGGGCAGCATTTCCTCTATTTCGGGACAACCCAAAACTGGGAAATACGCCAACAACAAAATCCTGCAATTGTCCCAACCAAAGAATAACCCATTTTATCGAAAATATAACCACAGAAATTGTTTTCGAAACCAACAGAACCTTCCCGAAATACTCGGGAATCCCAAAATCAAATTAACAGCACAAAATCTCAGCAGACAATATCACAAAAATGCTAATGTAGCTAACCGAACTACCACGTAGCTAAACCGGATTTCCGAGGGGAAACCGAGGACCGTTATCATCATCGACTACCGAATAAAATACAACGGGGCAGAGAATTTATACCTCGGGATGCTCGGCTAGAGCTCTCAGATGATATATAAAAGAAAATAGAAGTCCAGCAGCGACGTTCCCGAATTAGGGCTGAAATCAGCGACGTCGAAGCGACGTCGTAAACTCCAAAGCTAGGGCACGCTGGCCAGAAGAGGGAGACGCTGCGAAGAGCAGCGCTGTCGGCGGACAGCGACGCTGTCGGCAGCGTAAAGGGAACGGGTCGCCGGAGAGTCGACGGGAACGACGAAAAGGCGCGCGGGATGGTGCGCCCCGGAGAAAAGGCCGCACGGGCGGATCTGGATGGCGGGCGGGGCTCCGACGTGGTCGGCCGCTCGGGAAGAGGGCGCGGCGCTGGCTTGGCCGCGGGGCTCGAGGAAAGCTCGCGGGGATGGACCCGCGAGGACCGACGGGTGTGCTGGTGAGGCGGTCGGCCGGGGCGGCTCGGCCTCGAAGTCGCCGGAGTGGCGCAGAGGGGCAGTCGCCGGCGTCGGCTTTGCCGGACTCACGGGAGGGGGCGCGGCTTCGCCGGACTCGGTCGGGGGTTAGGTGGAGGAGATGGGTTTTGGTGAGATAAGGGGGTTTTGTTGGGTAGTTGGAGAGGGGTTCTGGAGTTGTTCCAGAGAGCAATTTTAGAAGAGGAGAGTACGAGAGGGAGAGAGAGAGTTTAATTCTTTTCTCTGTTAATGGAGAGAGTGGGAGGAGTTGTGGAGTTTATTAAGGGGAGGTGGGCTGAGAGTTTGTGGAAGAGAGTGAAGGGATGGAGAGAGAGAATAGGGAATGGTGCTTACCAAATCGTGAGGAAGAAAGGAGCAGTTGGGTGCTGGTCAGCTGAGACTAAGTTTTTTTTTTAATGATTAACCAGGTCCAAAGATCAGGGTTTTTTTTTAAAAGAGAAGGAATTGGGTTTGGCTCAGGCCTGGGTCTGGGTTCGGACTCGGGTCTGGGTCTGAATCCAAAACGCCAAGTTAATTATATTTTCGAAATCATTTTCCACTCAAAAATATTTAATACTAATAATATTAATAATAATAAAAATGCTACTAATAATAACACAAAACTCTCAATAATTAACAACAAAATAATGGGTTTCACAACATTGAACACTAGTCCTAGAACACTGATTATAGCGTTAAGCGTGTCTTTGCGTACGGAAGCTACGAAATAACTAAGTAAGCGAAAAAGGACAAGTTGTGGTGCAATGTCGCAGAACTTGTCGTAACATTGAAAGATATACTTCGTGCATTGAGGTATGCAGTTGTGACACAATTGCTATGGAACTGCGGTTATGTGAATAACTTATGAATGGAATGCGTTGAGTATAAGTATGAGAAGTCTAAGCCATTGGGCGTCGTGCATCAATTCGGATGTGTTGGGACATAATACCGATGGAACTTGAGATAGAGATAACGGATTATGCTTATGGAACGTGGGAATTGTTAGAATGATATGACTTGTTTGCTATGGCACATATTTCATGGTCAAGGGACTCGGATGGACCATGCACGGGTGCAGCTTTCCTCGAACGGTTACGACCGGGACACCAGGACCGTTCGGCCAAGGAGAAAATTATGTATGGTATTTATGGTGCACATCATTAGGACGGGTTGCAACCAGCCAGTGTTGTGATAAGCTATGATATCAGTAAGTTTGGGATCCTTCAGATACAAGGCTAGCAACCCGTACTGTAGTACCCCATCCCGCTCAGTCAATTGGAGGAATCGGAACGCCGACGGCATTTGGACTTAGCCTTGCAACGGCTACATGAAGACATCGCTCGGTCAAGGTAACCGCTCACTCAGGTGGGGTAGTTTCGGTGAACTTGCCTCACCTTAGCCCTTACATAATAAATTGTATGTTTTCAACTTGCACAAGTAGGCTTGATAATAAAAGAGACGAATTCACTTAGCTAAAGGAAATAATCCCGACGGGTCGAATTGAGTTAGAATATTGAAAGGTCCAACGGTCGGCTTAGAGTTGGTGCACGGCGTGCTTTGAAAATGACACTCGATCCTTCGTCCCGTGGCTTGGGAGAAGGAAAGTTAGTTGAGTAGGTAAAGTATGAACGTAGCCTAAGTCGTAGGCGTCGCCCGCATAAATATTTCATAAAGCATGCATGGTCCTATCGTCCAAGACTTGGCATAGCCTTGGCTTGTCCCATGAGTTAAGTTGCGTTGTACGGCTTATAATATAAGTCTAGGCACCCAAATGACTTGGTCGTTCAGAAGTCAAACGCATGTACGACACGTTTCCACAATGCAAGGCTTGACGCAGCCTTTGCTCGTCGAGTTGTTGTGCGGTTAAGTCAGGCAAGTTATGTTAGACTATCGGAGTGGTAGCAAGCTCGGTCCTACGAGTTCTACGGTTGGGTATAGCTACATAGTCTTACAGTCTCAAGGCCCGTCATATAAAGTATGACTTGGGCGATAGCGTCGCGTAGATCGGAAGTCAGTTTGAGACACAATGCACGGACTTAGTATTTAAGGCATGAACCACGGTTGATTCAATGAGTTTTAGAGAAAGGACTATCGTATAGACATTGAGTTGAATGAAATGATATGGTAACATGGAAAGAATGCTCGCAGCTATAGGTCGGCGAGGCGATCTCAGAAGAAAGAAAGAAAGAAAGAAGTATGCTCGCGGATATAGGTCGGCGAGGCAGTTTCAGAAGAAAGAAGTAGCATGACTGCGTGAGACGTCAGTTTGAGTTGAGTCTTGCATGGTCATGGACAACTTGTCGACAAGGTGGATCGTTTTCCTGCACGGCAATCTGGCGGCCACGGGACCATTACGGCCGCGATTGGAAATGAGTAATTAGCTATGCTGGGCACGGGTTAGGCGGAGACTTGTAGCGGTGCTAGCTACCTTGCGCTGAAAGGGCACCCGTCTAACAAAAGCTAGAAGAATCCACGATAGCTCTGGGAGTCAGTGACCAAATCATATAGATGAGTCGGCATGGCGGCGATCCGCGTGTATGCCTTTGGATTGAGTCGAGTATTGAGTGCAGTATATCAAGGAGTCGAGTTGAATGCGTGTGTACAGTTGGAATACAAAATATTGGGCCTAAGATTTGGCTACAACGATGATACCATGCTTCGGCACGAGATATGGCATCGAGTCTTGAGTTGTCGGCATATGAGTTGCATAAGTTAGTTTGAGTTGTCTTGAGTTTAAGTCAGGGGATGCCGCAAGGCAAAGTCGGTCGAGTGGCATTTAGTCCACAAGTCCTGATTGGGTCAGTTGGTAATTGAAGTAGAAAGGGCTGCGAGGCGACGATATGGTTTAGTTACCCTGAGTTGCGAGGCACGGCACGATGGATTCTTAGCACGATCACATAGAAATGGGGCCTCATCGCGTAGTTGCGTCTCTGATTTGGACCGTAAGGCAAACACGACTTGATAGGTTAACGTTGATGTTGCAAGCACGGGATGGTCTAGAGACACAAAATAGGCCAAGATATCTGTCCTAAAACTGATCCTAAGGCAAGAGTAGAAAGATAATTGATAAGAAGGGACTATGTTGCACAAAGTAAATCAAACGTGTTAGTTTTGTATGGGTGGGCGAGGAGCTCATTCTACTAGTACAGTTGAGTACTGACACCCATATAGTTTCCATGTGCAGGCACAGGTAGAAGCTCGTGGCGCAGAGCTTGTTTGGATGCGTCAAGGCACGGAGTTCCTTGACGATTCGAAGCGTGCGGCCGCATGTATTTAAGACTTATACAAGACATGATGTATGGACGTCGCCTTCCGAAGCATCCGCTGGTTCAAGACTTGTATTGAGAGATGAGAGAGAGCTGGCTGACTTGTAATGTGAGCTTGAGTGAGCTTGAGAGACTTGTAATCTTGGCCTTGCGTCCTATTGTAACCTTTGTTTCAATATCAATAAAAGAGTGTTTTGCAATGACTTGTATTTTGTTCTAATTTTTGCTGCTATTCTTCAATGTCTCTGCATGGGACTTCTGTGTGACGACCCCGTCGCAGCCGCTGAAATCGGCCGTTATAGAACCCGCCTTGCACGAGGGCAATCTAGGCTCGTGCGGCATCATGCCTTAGCGAGGACGATCGCTCCTACGGGAGAGGGGCGTGACACGTACTGGAGCGATCATAGTCTTACACATAAATATGCCAAGTCTATTAAGGTGCGAAACACTGTGACCTTCATATAGATAGGGCTAGTGGGCTGAGATTAGAGTTGGGTGTAGGCGTAGGGCCTTCCACTCTTATGTATATGTCTAAGTATGGCTGGATGGTTGCGGAAATTGTATGATTGGTTATGCATATTTCTAACGATTGCAGGCTAAGCAAAACGAGACGGAAACATGCACGATCACTATGCTTATGTTTATATTATGTCTAACAGTATCTGCTGTAGGAACACAGTATTGGACACATTCATAATAAGTTGCTATGCTTGAATATTGCCATGAAACTGATCCTAAGGCTAAAAAGAAAGATCACCAAATAATGTTGAATGTTTCACTAAATGTACTTAGTATTTTGTTTGGGTGCGAGTGGGTCTTGATCAGTGCATCGAGGGCGAAAGCACTAATCCTCCACTAGTTTGCTTGCAGGTTCAGGTTATGATCGGCTCGGGGCGGGGCTTGGCTTGAACGCGCCGAGGCATAGAGTTCTTAGCGTTTCAAGATGAGCTACCGCATTGGCGTTCAGACTTACAACATGGAGATATTCGACCGAAGACTACTAGTTGGCTATAAAGAGGCATAATGTATGGAATGATAAAATCCTTTGTGAGCTAGAAAGATCATGAGCGTTGTAGCCAGTTGGCATATACAGTTGGGATATTCAAAGCTTTTGTAACCTTCTGTTTATTATTAATAAAAGAGATTCTTATTGTATTCTCTATTTCCTTTCGCTGGTTATGTTATCGATTTGAGATAAACACTATGTGAACCTGTTAACTTGTCTTGTACGAGCGCAACTCTAGGATCGTGTGACATCATACCCCATCGAGGACGATGATTCGGGTAAAATCTAGCTAGGACGAGCGATTTTCTGGGTCGGGGCGTGACAAGTTGGTATCAAAGCGGTTATATCCTTTGGACCGTGAACGAATCTCTTTGACCCTCAGTTGCTTCGATATCGAAAATCAGTTGACTCTAAGTTGTTTCCGCAACCGTGTGGCTCATGGATCTGCTCGATGCTACGTTGGATGTTCCATACAATAAGTCTATATTAAGTGCGTTCTGCCACAAGTATGTCATGACTATCACGCTATCTCCGCGTGTCATTGGAGAATGTTGGTTGCACGATGTGCAACGAGTTATGAAATGTTGGTTTCCGAAAGTGCAACAAAGTTGCGAGTCGTTGGTCGCACGAAGTGCAACGAATATGGTGATGTTGGTTGCATGAAGTACAATGAGATACGTATTGTTGGTCGCATGAAGTGCGAAGAGATAGTGTTGTTGGTTGAATGAAGTAAAACAAGTCGATATATGAGGCGATGCGTGTTATGTGGCTATGCGAATGGCTATGTATTGTTGGTTGCACGAAGTGCAGCAAGTCGAGAATTATTCGTTGCATCGGTGCAACGAGTCGACATGGTATGATACATGTTGTATGGCTATGTGGATGGATAGCGATATGTTGAACGAGATTAAGTAATAACCTTGAGTATCGAGAACAAATTGTTACACATGTTGTAATGAGTGAGATTAGAAGATCGCGAATGCGATAATAACGAGTCAAGTTGGTCGGTAAGTCGAGTTTGAGTAGGCGAACGCTTATGTTGGCCGTATGTCGTGTTAAGCCTTGAGTTAGCGAATGTTGTGTGTGTGATCGATATGATCGCCAAGGCACGGTTAGATTAAATGTATGTCAAACTTGGACGAACGACTATCATGTTGCTTCAGTTGTTGTAACAACTCGAGTAAGTGAACGCTAGAGCTGGAATCGAAAAAGATCACTATAGGATAGTTAACTTGAAATAGATGTCAGACCTATGTAAAGTGTAAAGTTGAGTATTGACTCGATTTTGAGTGGTATATGCAATACTACTTGTGCGATCAGTGTAGCGAAGTATTGTATCGATAACGATAGGCTCGATTTCTGAGTGGTATATGCAATACCACTTAGCGATAGCTATGTTAAGCCGTTTGATGACTTGCAATAGAATGCATCGAGACGATTGTGTCGGTTACAATTGGTTTGTCCTCAACGGACGGAGTAGTACCGAGGCTCGAGTAGGAATGACTCGATAGAAGTCCATACAAGTATGCTTCGATAAATTGAATTGAACGATTATGCACGAAGTCGTATCCATGGATGATATGTCGGACGAGGATTCGTTAAGTGTAAGTCGAACGATAGGCTGAGCATAGCGAAGGAATGTTGCGTTGAGGAAATAGTTGACTCAGTCAGAATTGAGTTAAGTCGGTGCAAAAACTGTTCAGAACGAGTTGAGTAGGTACGAAGTAATCATGCAAAACGAATTTGAGTTAGTACGATGAGTCGGTAGCACGATTTGTAAGTACGAGTTAGGATTATGAGAATGGATATATGAATTGGAAATCGTGTTTCGATGATGATAGTTGGTTATAACTGAATGGATCATGATGTGTGCAAGACTTGATTCGTATTCGCGTTCGGATAATGGCAGTGATTGCAACAAATTGGAGCTTATGAGATAGGAAGATGTTCAAGTTATGCATATCGACAATGATATTGAGGCGTATCAAAGATGATATACAATAACTCGGGGATACTCTGATCGAATGAACAAAAATTATGTTGAGCATTGTTGTTGGATGAATAAGATGCAAGTTAAGTTGACGTCAGTTTGGATGACAATGATAGGAATGCTTCGAAGAATTTGAGAGTGGATTGATATTACTTGGATAAAAATGAAAGTGTCTGAATTGCTTCGTGGATAACCACTACTTGACGTTCTTATCGTGTGTGAGCGCAACACCAGCCTCGCACATGTGTCACATTGAATTAGGACGATCATTCTGCATAAGTGCTGGTTTGGTGATTCATCCAGCGGGGTGATCGAACTTACAAGGCGTGATAAATTGGATTTAGACTTGTGGTTTGATGCGAAGGTGAATTTGAGAATTGTTGCGATAAATCTAGAGTGTGTCGAAAATTGATCGTGGGTAAATAGACTCGTACCCAATGCGAACAAATATTGCTCGGTTGCGATATTGTTAACAGTAGTGAATAAGTGATTCGAGTAGTAATGGCAGGAAATGTGCATGAGTGATTCGAGTAGTAATGGCAGAAAATGTGCATGAGTGATTCGAGTAGTAAACGACGCATCAGTTGCGCGGGGATAGATCAATTATGGATTAGTAAATTATGTCGAATTGGATAAAGTCTCATAGTAATGGTCGAGAATTGATTTGGCTCCGCGATAGGATATAGCATGGTTCGTAGTAACTGTCCCTCGTTGATGACCTTCAATTATCGAGCATAATTATGGGGCAGATGACCCTAGAAGACTTAACCGCCAAATCAAGTGAATGTTGAAGTCCCATAGGATGACCCAATGAAGTCGCATAAGAAATTTCGTCGAAGATGAAGGATGATGTAGTACATGCTGAGGGTAAGTAAGCGAATGAGTATCGTGTTTCGGAAGTTAGCGAGTAGCCTTCAATTAGAATGATATAGTCAGAAAAGAAAATTTATGATTGATCGAATGTGTACGTAAATAGACTTGATTGGTCGATGATCGAATAGATGTTGAGGAGCGTACTTAGCATAGCGATGCAGTAAGGCGATTGCAAGAATTCTGCAATGTTGGAGAGTGACGAGTAGTAGAACGACCCTAAGAATTGTGTCGTGGATCGATTTGAGTAACAATTAGGTTATATGTGTTGAGCGCACATTCTATGTTCCGAAACAAACTAGTCGAGATTGATTCAAAAATTGAGTAAAGAATTCGTACTCGGTCGAGAATCAGAGATGAACATATCGTAAGAGACCTTGGGTCGAAAGGATTGTTGCCTTTGAGCATCGTAGACTCAAGTTGACCTCTTGTGTCGGGACAACGCGAGTATGATATCTGGATAAGTTACCTAGAGGGGGTAGCCCCAGACGCGTTACGTATAAATTTTTGAGAACGTGAATGGTATTGGAATAGTTGCGTACGACGCATAGTACAAATTGTAAGCGAAGGAAGTTTAGACATGTTGGACTTAGTCCATGTCGTTGAGGCCAAATGTTATGAACGATTAGGTGAAAGACTTGAGTGGTGCGAGAGATAGGAAACGATTGGACGAATAGGCGTTGTGGAGAATTGTTGCGATCGGATGCACAACAACTTAATGTAATGCGTGCGTTAGATGGCCGACGAAAAACTTATGGGATCGAAGTAACGGTTTTGAGTTAAGTTATACGCAGAAATGTTTGGGAGGATGATCGCATGTTATGGAATAATGCATACGAGAAGTATTTTGGGAATAGACGCTAAGATCTGACCAAGTCGAGTACGGAATAGCTGGTGCTTGAGGATTTAAGTTGAGCTTGTTAACTTTGTTCCGATATCCTACAACTGAGCTTGGCTGAAATGCATATATTGGTGGAACACCTAATGTAACCCTACTGTTCCAATTTCCTGAATTTTAGAATAT
Source organism: Iris pallida (assembly GCA_029216955.1). NCBI lineage: Eukaryota > Viridiplantae > Streptophyta > Magnoliopsida > Asparagales > Iridaceae > Iris > Iris pallida. The sequence goes on along the minus strand of JANAVB010042618.1, from coordinate 8,667,882 downwards.
TTTCGATATTTTTAAATTCATTTTAGTAATTGTGATTCATGAATATTATTTTTGAAAACTTTTATTATGGTTAATTAGTTAATCAAGTAGGAATATTTAATCAAGAGTGTTCCTCAAGTTTATAACTAACTACTGTGGTCCCCCAACTTTCCTAACAACTTCTCTAACCTCTCTAACAAACTCTTTAGCCTGATTTGCAAATGACTGATTTTAGGAGGACTTAATTGCAAATAACTATTTTTCCTTCTTTTACTATTTAAGCTCAGAGTGGAGAGAGAGGAGCTCATTTTCCTCTCAGCAGAGCTCTCTCTCCACACTCATTTGTTTTTCCCCAAAATCCCAGTTAACCCTAACCCTAATTTCTTCGGACCGGCCATGGCAGTGGCGAAGGCGAGGCTTCTCTTCTCCAGCGACGACCGACGTCTAGGCACAGCGGCACTTCTCCGCGACTGAGCTCGGCGGCACATTGCTACTCCGGCGACTGAACTTCGGCGAAGTAGTCACCACTTCGACAGCAACTCACGACAAGGAGCGGTTCTCCAGCAAACCCCTCTTGATCTCGACCGCGCCGATGACGACGATGATGCTTTCGACCTTTGGCAGCTGAGCCATAGCGCCGGGCTACGTCCCGGCGGTGGATCATCGTCCTGTTTGCACTTTCATCAGGATCCGGACCCCTTTAGACGAAGTCGAATCTCTTCAAGAAGGATCGATCATCTTCAACATTGGTCGGTTGATCGAATCACTTGATTCTTGGAATTGTGTTCAGTATTGCTTCGTTCTTGCTGAGATTTGTGTTCGTCGAATGCTCGATGAGAAGATGAATTGACCATTCGAGAACTCTGTTCGTTCTGGAAATTAGATCGATCACTCTAGTGGAATTCTGTAGCACGGTTGGATCGAGCCAATTGATTGTAAGTTTAATTGAACCTTGTTGCTTGATTCTTGACTCCTTAAGGATTCTTTTGATTTGAGATCAACAGAAATTGAGACTCTATTCTTGTGTTGTTCTGGTTTGTGTGGAGGTACTCATGACTCAGGTTTTGTTCGGATTCGAGGAACTGTGTTTGACGTCGTGGATCGAGTCTCCAGTTTTAGTTGGATCCCTTCAGGTAAACTCTCCTTTTGTTCATAGGCGACAAGAATTTCTGTGATTTCAAATTTGAAATTGGCTTATTCCTATCCAGTGCTTATTCTCGTGTCCAGAGTTTGCGTTCGTGTCCTGGTTTGTGCGTGAGTTCGCATCCAGTTCGCGTGCGTGTCCAGTTGCTGATTGTGTCTAGCCTAATTCAAGTGTCGGGGATCGACCGTGGTTGGGATCAGCGTCGATGTGTCTTTTGCTAAAAGCTCTGATTTTGATTTGATTGTAGATTCTAAATTTCGTTCTGTATATTGGGTTTTCTCCAAACTTATTCGAACCTGAAAGGGGACATTGTGTCCATTGGTTAGTTCAGTTATGTGCAGGTTGGGCTAATTTTTGATATGTGTTTGTTTAACAAGGAAGTGTGTTAGTATTTGATTTTTCTTAGCTGTTGTTGGGCTAGTTATGATCCTTCTTGGGGTTGTTCAAAGGCAATTGAATCATTTGAACTCTGGTAGCAAACTGCAGGAAGAAGGGATCATAGCCGTTACTTTGAATATTATGGGTCTTGTGTACTCCTTGTTGTGTGCTTGAACAAATGAGTGGTATAGCGAGGCTTTACTTTGCAGGTCTTGAAACATTGGAATGCATTGAACTTTTAAGAGTTGATAAGTTGGGTTGGCAACTAGTGCAGCCGACTAGTTGGCCATGTATGCTGGGATGGATGTGGGTCTTAGGAATATTATTAAGTATTCCTAAATTGTAACCATGTGGAAGAGTAGTTTATGAATTATTGCAGATAGTTGTGGTTAGTTTAGAGTTGTAATGTTGGGACAAGTACGTGGCAAGGCCTGGACTAATAGTTGTTAACTTAGATGCTGAAGTAATAAAGGTTGTGATATCTTATTGTGATTTTTTTGAGTTCCTTATGTTGCTAAGCAATATTGGAATCAATAGAAGCTAAATTCTAAAAACAGACATTATTTTATTAGTTAGAAGAATGTTGTCTTCATTACTAATTTGGTTAATTTTATCTTGGCTAGTCAAAACAGATTACCACTAAGTGAATGATAGCTAAGTTAATACTGTTGCAAAGATATAATCCATAACTAGTTGCAAATGGTTGCTAGCTCTTACTTATTAACCAAAAACTCCTAAAATAGCTAAATAGATTTTTGGTAAACATAATGGAAAGCTAGTTTAGCTAACCAAATCCTACCTATTTTCTAGAAATGTTAGCCAAGAAATTATGAAGCTTGTAAGTCAGAGAGTATTAGCTAAAAATTAGCTAGCTAGACTCATAGGAATTTTTATACTTTATAATAAACCAACTTGTACCCAAACAACAGGAGGACTGACGGCTCTACACCCTACTCTTGATCACCCTGAGCAAGGCAAGTACTGTTCTATGGTTTTTGTGTATTTACATATCTTGTACTTTTCTTATGATATGTCATGACACGATATCATGTACTCTCGTATTTTCCTGTTCTTGTACTTACTTGTGTCGGGTGGGAAAATACACTAGCTATGTGACCAAACCCCGGTTACCATATTCATGTAGATAGCTTAGGCCTCGCATCGTGCACGCGAGTCCTAAGCCGTATCATATTCATGTACTCATGTACATGCTCCTGTACTCACCCCAGCCGGTCACATAGGCTAGTTGTATTTCAAACATGGTGCACTTGTCATGTCTTGTACTTCAGGATTATATAGTTCCATTCATGTACTTTACATTTCCTGTACTTTACATTCCTGTACTTACATTCCTGTACTTTTATGTTCATTTCCTGTATTCATATTCATGTTCTTCTGTACTTATTTCCATATCATGATGTTCTTGTTCATTACCTAGAACTGTACTTTGCTCCGCTCCTGACTGGATATGTTGCAGGTGTACTTGCAGGATATCATTCTACTATATGGGCTAGAGCCCGGGACATTAGCTGAACAGGATGGAGATATGACTTAGTTAGAGGCTTCAGGTTTAGACTGTTTAGCTTTACCTTTAGATATTGTTTTTAGAGTTCATGGTATATTTCATTCCTGTTGACTCTAGTATCATTTATGTTATATGGATTTGTGGATTATGGTGATCGTTTTGGAAACATTTTTAGATGTTGTGATTGTATACATTTATGTTTATCTGGTTAGATTTTTCTAGTTTGGTACAGCTTACTTCGTCGTGTCTAACGACGAAGGCTGGACGTGTCCGATTATTCGGGAGCGGATCGTTACACCTAAAATATGTGTATGATCCAAACTAAGTTGTATGATTCAAATGATAGTGGCACGAGATCGTGAAACGATAAATACTTGGTTTAAGTGTTAATTTCGGTTCGAGGACGAACCTTGTTTTGAGTGGTATATTATGTAATACCCCGCTCCGCACGGTGCACTACGATGAGTCGTTGACTCGAAGAGTTGCGTTGACCCGATGAAGTATCGATGCGAATCGATGCAAAGCCTAAGTTCGGTTTGGACAAAGTATTGACTTCGATTGATCTGGTGTGCAGACTATGCTTTTATGCTGAATCATATGGGATCGACTATAAATTGCCTTATTCCAAATGATGTCCGCAAAACTAAATCGTCGCCTTGCAACAGATTGTGGCATGGGCACGGTAGGCCGAATCAGCCGAATAGTTCAACGGAATGGCTAAGTCAGGAGAGTTAGCCGCGCAACCAAATTATGGAATCGCCGCTCTAGCTCGACGAAACGATAAGACGTATCGACTTAAGGTGGGTGGGTTCTTGACTTTCTCTTCCTACTCCTTCACGTCTAATAAAACGTACCCTTGTATGCGTAAGTTTCTATCAAGTTAGCGAGCATGGCTTGAACGATTAAAGGTCTTAGTGTGTGTCGAACATTAAGATAGAACATGGAACATTGAACAATTGAAGCGACGTGCATCAAATGTACAGGTCCCGGTAGGGAGGTGATAGTAGAACATTAAAAGACAGTATCGAGATGTGCATCACGTGCACGAATCCGAGAACATTGAACACTAGGCCTAGTATACTAATTATAACGTTAAGCGTGCCTTTGTGCACAGAAGCTACGAAATGACTAAGTAAGCGAAATAGGTCAAGTTGTGGTGCAATGTCGCGGAACTTGTCGTAACATTGAAAGATATACTTCATGCATCGAGTTATGCAGTTGTGGCACAATTGCTACGGAACTGCTGTTATATGAATAACTTATGAAAGGGACGCGTTGAGTATAAGTATGAGAAGTCTAAGCCATTGTGCGTCGTGCATCAATACGGATGTGTTGGGGCATAATACCGATGGAACTTGAGATAGAGATAACGAATTATGTTTATGGAACGTGAGATTTGTTGGAATGATATGACTTGTTTGCTATGGCGCGTATTGCATGGTCAATGGACTCGGATGGCCCGTGCACGGGTGCGATTTCCCTCGAACGGTTAAGACCGGAGCACCGGGACCGTTCGGCCTAGGAGGAAATTATGTATGGTATTTATGGTGCACATCATTAGGACGGTTGCGACCGGCCAGTGTTGTGATAAGCTATGATATCAGTAAGTTTGGGATCCTTCAGATACTAGGCTAGCAACCCGTACTGGAGCGATCATAGGCTTACACATAAATATGCCAAGTCCATTACGGTACGAAACACCGTGACCTTCATATAGATAGGGCCGGTGGACTGAGATTAGAGTTGGGTGTAGGCGCAGGGCCTGCCACCCTTATGCATATGTCTAAGTATGGTTGGTTGGTTGCGGAAATTGTATGATTGGTTATGTATATTTCTAACGATTGCAGACTAAGTAAAACGAGACAAAAGCATGCACGATTACTATGCTTATGTTTATATTATGTCTAACTGTATCTGTTGCAGGAACACGGTATTTGACACATTCATAATAAGTTGCTATGCTTGAATATTGCCATGAAACTGATCCTAAGGCTAAATAGAAAGATCACCAAATAATATTGAATGTTTCACTAAATGTACTTAGTGTTTGGTTTGGGTGCGAGTGGGTCTAGATCAGTGCATCGAGGACGAAAGCACTAATCTTCCACTAGTTTGCTTGCAGGTTCAGGTTATGATCGGCTCGGGGCGGGGCTTGGCTTGGATGCGCCGAGACATAAAGTCTTTAGCATTTCAAGAGGAGCTACCGCATTGGCGTTCGGACTTGCAACATGGAGATGTTCGACCGAAGACTAATTGTTGGCTATAAAGAGGCATAATGTATAGAATGATGAAATCCTTTGTGAGCTAGAGAGATCATGAGCGTTGTAGCCAGTTGGCATATTCAGTTGGGCTATCCAAAGCCTTTGTAACCTTCAGTTCATTATTAATAAAAGAGATTCTTATTGTATACTTTGTTTCCTTTTGCTGCTTATGTTATTGATTTGAGATAAACACTATGTTAACCTGTTATCTTGCCTTGCACAAGCGCAACTCCAGGCTCGTGCGGCATCACGTCCAGCGAGGATGATGATTCGGGTAAAATCTAGCAAGGACGAACGATTTTTCAGGTCGGGGCATGACAAAATGTGCGACTCTTATTCTCAAAAAAAGACACGGATGGAAAGGGTAGTTCACACGTCTACTAAGATATTCCTCCTCCCGACTAGTACTCATGGACTCGAACAAGTCACGAAACACGAAAATATGATAATCACGAAATATAGTAAGTAGAGATCCATGATACTAATCTGTGTAACAACGTGTCAACAAGCAGGAGAGCATATGTATAAACATGAAATGGAAAGATTACTAAGAATCGAAAGCAATCATAAAGTGCACTTGCCTGAGTCCTTTGCTGGTAAAACCGACAATACAAAACCACTCAACGAGCTACAAAATTCCAACTCGTGAATAGTCTCTGGATGCTGAAATAGATATTTCCAACGTGTTCAGAATAGTCAAATTAGCTAAGATAGCCTACGCATAACTCCAATTCTGGATACAGGAGCAAAATGATAATTTTGGGCCAAAACGATGTTTGTCGTTGGACTCGCTTTGCACCGAAAAGTGTGCCAGAGCCTATGGTCTCTAAAGTCGTCAAACTACATATCTACAGGTCTGGTTTGATGAGACGAACCCAACTGTATGTCCAAAGTTGGATTTTCTGTGGGCCGTGCACAAATTCGCCTCTTGGATAGGGTCGCGGGCCCGCCAAAAGGGCGTTTCGGTCGACATTCTCAGAATCGGACCAAACTTGGCATACAGGACCAGAAAAATGATATGGTCCTGTTGGCACAAGTTTTGTCTCGAGATGATGAATGTGTACAAAGTAATTGACTAATTTGTAAAAAGGCCGATATGGGGTATTTCGAAGGATATGCCTTGATTTCGTCGCGCACGCACAACGAAATTGAGTTTCGTCGAAACTCACATGTCGACAATATCCATATGTGTCTTTCGATGCTTATGGGTTGCAACCACGCCGCCCGGTTTGTCGGGGTGCACGTCGTATCGGTGAGTATTTCCTAAATTTCAGTTTTCGTAATTTTTTTTCGATCTTTAACAATGAATAACTTTCTGCAAACTTGATGAAATCAGGAACTACAAAAGGGGATTTAATCATGTATATGTTGTCTATAACTATCTATAATTGGTTTCCTAAGTGTCTCGATAGATTGACCAAGTTTGGCCTTCCAAGTAGGGGGTTTGGGTTAGTGTTCATCCTGTTTTCGAACAGTTTTTCATCGAACTTTGATTCGATTTTTCGGACAATCAAGCACATGACAATTTAATCTATTTGAAGGGGAATAAAGAGGTATAGGTTGTGAACATACCTACGAAGACGGTTCGTGAAATGATGAACCGTGGATACGGAAACATCGTCACGAAGTTGCATAGTTGATGCAACTGCTGCTGCTGATGTTGCCGCTGCGCACATGCTTGCCATGAACGCACCCACGAACGGTGGTCATAGGTGCTCCGGGCGGTGGCCCGGGGGCAGCGCTGGGGTGGCGCCAGGGGGAGGGTTCGGCTAGGGTTTTGGTTTCTCTCTCTCCCTCTTATATATATATATATATATATATATATATATATATATATATATATATATATATATATATATTAAAAAGTTTGTATAGGGGGGGTCGAGTGGTTGTGTTATATGGGGTTCGGGTGTGTTCGGCCTGGGATGGCTGGGCTTCTTATGTGGGCATGTGTGTGTATATATATACATCCCATTATCTAAATATCTGTATTTACTATTATATATATATATATATATATATATATATATATATATATATATATATATATATATATATATATATATATATATAATCCATACACATATCTATATACTCATACGTATCCCATATATATGTTATTCTAATTTTATAACCTAAACAAGTATTTAATAGGGATTAGCAATAAATTTATATATATTATAGTTCAAGATAATTCCTACCATAAAGTTATGTAATTTAAGATAGATTAGTCCGAATATTTATCATTTAATTTAAATATATAAATAAGCCAAATAAATTTAGGGAAGGTTTTTCTTTTTCATAAAGGGGATAGTCATTAATATTAATAACTTATATACATAGAAATTATATTATGGAATAAATATTAGACCTTTAGAAAAATGAATTACCTAGATATGTATATATACAACATATATGTACATGGACATCTTTCCTCAGATAACACCTCTACATGGACTTGGCCTCAGTTCGGGTCCAGTTCAGGCTAGTTTGGTACAACCGGATCTTCTAAAAGTCAATAAATCTTAATAATAAATAATTGAATTATTTATAGGTGTCATGTCACAATTTAGCATGGTTTTCCTAGTTGGGACACACTTATGGCTCAGCATTCCCTGTCTACACTAGTCAAAGCACGCAACTACGCTATCCGTGCCATGATTTTTGGTCATCTTGTGCTCTAAATCTTAGCCATGACTAAGGTCTTCTATCATAATCACTATTTAAGTCAATTAAAATAAAAATATATTTTAAAATTCTGGGAAGAGGGGTTACAGACTTGTATTTGAGATTTTTTGGATATTATTTAGTTGTTGTTTGTTGAGTCTTTATAGTTATTTAGACTTCTTTGATATCTTATCGTGCTTTAGACCGTGATTGAGTATATCAAATGTTATCTATTATACTTGTCCTCCATTCGGAGTTGAGATCTATGACAGGTACATTATATCATTGTCTGAGTTATTAGTTAGCGACATATATAACGTTCTACTGCCGATTCTGCGGCGTAGGCTGGGTGCTGTTACGCACTTGTGCCCCTATACCGGGTGCAGGTCGTGACAGTTCTTAACAAGAACTTGAATCCTCAGTTGAACCGAACGACTCCGTCGTCGAGCTATCGACTTTTGATCCGATCAAACAAGGAAGGAAGGATTTAATTAAGAATTTAAGCAAGATCGGCTCCATAACTCCAGATCTGAAGAATTTACATGTTCGACTAAACTCACCGAGCGTTGAACATCTAGATCGGAGAAGACGACGATCACACGGAGGAATGATGCGCGTCACCGTCAGTGGTGCAGCGCCGGAGCGGATCGTTCCAAGTCACCACGGAGCTCGTGGTCGAAATGGTGGCACCTCTGGAACTGGTTCAGTCGCCAGAATGAGAGCTCACCGCTATCACCATGGAAAAACTCCTCAGAAAAATATTAGGGCTAAGGTTTTTGAGAAATTTGGGAGAAGAGGAAGAGCTCAGCTGAAATTTTTGGCCAAGTGAAAAATGAACCTTCTCTCTCCACTCTGGCTTATATAGAGAGAAGGAAAAAAGAAAAGAGAATTTGCAATTTTAGTACACAACAATTAGTAAATTACAAGTTACTCCCAAAGTTGGTTAGAAGTTGGTTATGATTTGTTAGGAGATGGTTAGGAATCTTGGGGACCACTCCTAGGTTAGTTGCTCGAGTCTTCCTCTTTAAATCTCTTAATTATTTAATAAGCAAATTCTTCATAAAATTATAGAGAGACTATTATAAATCAGAAAATTATTAATCCATAAAATAAACTGAAATTATTATTTCTCAAATTCTAAAATACCAGGAAAATACTCAAAATTTAATAATTCCGAAAAAGCAGGGTTACAATGTATATCATCGATGGTATTGAGGCGTATCAAAGATCGATGTGCGATAACTCGGGGGTACTCTGATTCGAGGATTGATGATCGTGTAAAATGTTATTGTTCAAATGGGTGCTATACTTGGAATTTTGATAGTAATAAATGTTTGGATTACTTGATTAGATGAACTTGAAATATACGTAAATAAATAATAGTCGGACTATGCGAAACGAAATGTTGACAGAGTTGACGATCATTGATGTGAGAATTATATGACTCGGAGAATTATAGTAGGCGATCTTACGATTGTGCGATGAGATAGATGCGTGAGATTGCTGATTAATAGGTTTGAAAATTTGAGTGATGTTACGATGGATGAATCATGATTGATATTATGCGACTTGAGAATTAAAAATCGACAATGCGACTTGTGATCGATGGATTATGACTTGTGATTTTGTAATCGAGATATAAAAATTTGGATTAATAGGTCTATTGAATGAATTGAGGATTACGAGTTGAGAGTTGTGAGTTGTCTCGTTGAACCATGTCGTGATCGAGAATGATGGTGAACAAATGGACTCCTACATTCTATTGCATCCCATGTGCAAAAGCAGAAGTAAAAGCAAAAGCAAAAGCAAAAGCAAAAGCAAACAAAAGAAGACAAACTGACCTCCTTTCGCATCATTTCAACTGCTCCTGACAGCATCACTTAAAATCAGGAGAACAAAAGATTGCACTACAATCGCAATCCGACGGCTGATATTGAACTCATTCTACTGCTGCCAAATGAATCACTCTCTCCTTCCCTATCGTCACTCCGCTCCCAAAGAGGAATTACAAAAGTCATCAGCAACGGCTCTCTTCTCCACTTCAAAACCCTAACCCTAACCCTAACCCTAGCTATCGGCCATGGCGTCTTCTTATTCTCCTTCCTGCTCCAGCAAGATACTCCTCCCGGACTCCGTCGAGGAACTGATCGCGAGAATATGCAGAGACCAGTCCCTCCACCCTCCCGACCAGGGTGCTCGGCTGAGGCTCTCCGCTCTCGGTGAAGAGAGCTCTCTGGCGCTCCTGAGAAATATCTCCAACGCCAGAATCTGGAACTTCTCCGGTCTCATCGTTTACATGGCCAAGAAGCCCGAGTTCGCCGTGGCGCGAGGGGCCGGACCGACCGCCGGTTCCGCCTTGCGGAGTAGCGCCCAGCCGGGCACCGAGATCGATATGGTGAGAAATGCTGAGCCGGTCCCGGAGTTCGCCACGGCACGGAATGCCGAGCCAGTCGCGACTAGGGAGGGAGCGTGTTTCTTGGGGCACCGGAGCCCCAACTTTGGTCCAGCTACAGGTGGTTTTCTTTTGTTTATGTTGTTCTTCCTGTGCAATTAATTTGTAGAATAAAATAATTATTTTGATAAAAAACAACAACAATGATAACTTTTTTTTTTTTAACTCCCACCCAGACATGATGAGTTATGTCTCTACCCACTGGAGATATGATAGCTAAAAGTTGATAATTTATATTTCCCAGTGGAGTCCCCGCTTGCATGACACGAAGTCACAGACACGACAGCCATCCGTGGATTCCGTAGCCACCAGTGGGGATTTTGTACTCCACACCGGCGGTGTATGAATACAAATCCTTGAGTTAATAATGTAGAATATGGATGCGGGCTAGTTTGGTTCCCATTTGAGTTGTTCATTTCAAATGTCAATGGGAACTGGTGCTCTTACATGCATTTTACCTTTTTCGGTCTTTTTTGTCCGGTGAAAATGGTAAAGCCTGGGAACCCAACGAAGTTTTATTTTCCTTTTTGGCCAAAATGCTGGTAGAAACGCCAAATGGCAAATGTCTCTATAGAACAGATCTTTCACTAAATTTGATATACCTAAATAATCTACTAAGTAATCTTAGAATAGTCCCATAGTGTACCAGAAAAGGAGCTGACTCAAGTTTCGGACTTTTCAGGAATTCCAGTTTCGTTGGACCGAAATTTATTAGGCCCTTATTTCCAATACTCCCCATATTGTTGCAATGGGAAGCGTGCACAATTCGGAGTTACATTTTTTTATTTTTTTTTAGTTTATGATACTCCTCATGTCGAGCGTGTTTGGTAATCATGCTCATTCTTGATCTATAACAGAAAGTTCTAGTAAAGTTTTTTCGAAGATAAAAAAAAGATCAATTTGTCTTTTAATTGTTAAGTATGTGTTTGGTTCTGATGTTCTGTTACAGAGAACTCCCATGGGGATTCTTATGGCTGTGTGATTCCCCCACCTGTGTATGAAATGCAGCGGCCTCTGAGGGATACAAACACTTGTATTTTGGAAGCAATGGGGGAGCTTGATTTCCGCAGGGCTTTCTTGATTCTAAGTTATGCTGGAAGGTGAGTTTTATGGTAGAATTTCGTATACATTTTTTTTCTCGTTTAGCAAACATGAATGTATATTGATTGGCATGGAGCTACTTATAGTGAAATCAGATTATATTCTTAAACGGGCATGTTACGTGAATACGGACAAACAGACATTAAATGTTGTCTGAATACTACTATATATATATATATATATATATATATATATATATATATATATATATATATATATATATATATTAGAACATATGACCTATGTTGTAAAGACACAACTATGACGTACAGGACGTAAACTTGGTGACACCGACACAACACCATTTTTGATGCGTCCTGGTGTATTTTGGAGTGTTATTGTCCTGTCTAATAGGTGTCCAACACGGATATGACATGGGCACAACAACCATTTTGGAGTTTGTTTCTTTATGTAAAATATAAAGTTGTAATAAATGAGGTATTAGAAAAAGAAATAATTTTCTCTTTCTAGAAATGAGAAGCATAAAAAGAGTGGAAGGGTTGATGTGCCAAAGAAAAGGGGAAATATGTTGGTTTGAAGAAAGAAAACTATGAATAAAATTTATCTATGATTCATACTTTTCACAAGCTGGTTTATCTTCTAACTGGTGCTGTTACGTTTTCCCCCTTTTGATCATTGATTTATCTGCAATAAGCTGTACTAAAATCTAAGATATACAAAGAAGTGTATATGATAACCAAATATCCAATGTTTTGGCACAAGGATGACATCTCCATTGAAGTAAGATGTCACATTGATAAACATTTAATGATAATAAAATTTCAAGTTTCTAGCAAACGTTAGGTACAGTTATTTGTTATTCGACAGCTGGAATTATCAATTCCTCTAAGGAAATAATAAGTATAAACTAGATGGCTTGACTATGCTTTAGTAACCTAGTTTATTGTTTACTTACCACTCCCTTTTCCTCACGAGTTATTTTATTTTGCACAAACATGCAAGATTTGTCGGTGTAATATTTTTTTTATTATCAACCTCTATGTCTTAAATACAAGAAACTATTATGTGCACTTACAACTAGCCATGTTGTACTCCAAGCCTATCAAAATATCAACAATGTAACCGAAGTTAAAAGATGAACTATTCTTTTGTTTACAACACCTATGTTTGAACATATGCTTATAATTGCTTTACTTTGTTATAAGTTGTTGTAAACAAGAATATGTGACTAGGATTAGTTATAAATGGTTATAATTGTTGTGTTATAGTTGGAGAGAGAGTAATTAAATATATAATTTTATAATTAATTAAAAAGAGATTCTGCACGTGAGGGAGACATGAGGTGACCCACTACTTCGAGTGTGTTATGGGTCGAACGACCTACAAACTGGCCCAAGATTGCTTGGTCAAACCCATGCTGGGTCGGTCCAGGCCCAGGACCGGCTTGATCGGCTTGGCCTACGAATTTTTTTGGTCGGGTTGGGTTTCTATACCGTAGACCTGGGCCCGCTCACCTAACCAGGCCTGGCCGGGTTTCTTCTTCCAGGACCAGAGGCCCAACTCGGTCATAGCCTGGTCTAGACTCGACCTAACTTGGTTTGCCCCCTGCGGGTCATACCCCTATATAATATAACCATTTTTTAAACCATTTTAACCACCCATATAACTGTTATTTAGCCGTTTGGGAGGCAATTTGGTCAAATATCCCCTAATAGCCATAACACAAGGGCATGGTAAAAATACCCCCATAATTTGGATGTTTATGAATGTTAATCAATGGTATTTTGGTCATTTTGTTGCTTAAGATGATCCAAATACCTCTATTGCAATATACAACCCTTGCCCTATATAATAAAGCAGACCTTCGTCGAAGAGGTGGTTAACGATTTTTTATCATATCTAAAGGAAAGCTTAAATACAAGAAAGTTATAAGTAGGACTTATCGAAGAAAAGCATAGTGAAGAATTAAGAAACAAATAGTTTTAATTAATAAGAGTTGACATTGAAGACATCAAATTGATTTGGGGAAAAAGAAAATCAACTTGAAGGAGATGTTTGAAATTGAACTTGAATTTTGTATTACTTGGTTATTTTGCCTTATTTTTGCTAACACCGAGTAGGGGTGAGCATTATTCGGTTTTGGACCGAGAACCGAACAAGAGATTTGGTTCGATTTGAATTTTTTTTGGTTCGGGTTTGGTTTTGAAAATACTAAAAGTCCTTATTTAGTTTCGGTTTTGGGATTTGATTTCGGTTCAAATCTGAAAGCCAAATAAGCCCTATAAAATTATGTAAATACTCTCAATTCCATCCGTATTATTAAAATGTGCATATTTTTGTGTATATTTTGAAAACAACAATTTTATGCATGTCTTTTGAAGCCTAACTTTGATAATTTAACAACTAAACCAACTTTGGGCCCAACTTTAAAATACAATAATTGTATGTGTAAAAATTATATATTTTAATATAATATAAACACAATTCCAATTTTGAGCCTGACCCATTAAACAATATAAATAGCCCAATCGAGCAAACGGAATCGATTATATCGGTCCGGTTTCAGTTATGGCTAACTTCGGTTTATTCGGTTTTGACTATTTCGGTTCGGTCGAAACCGAATAAACCAAATGTGTTTTAGTTATGGCTAACTTCGGTTTATTCAGTTTTGGCTATTTCGATTCGGTCGAAACGAATAAACCGAATGCTCATCCCTAAAGCCGAGTACATAGTAATATTTCATGTTTGGCTTAGAAGATCACTTAAAGGACTTGGACATTTCCAACATGGATCGATGAAGATTTATCGTGACAATAGTTCAACTATCTGAATAATGAAGAATTTGATATTTCATGGAAGATATAAGCACATCGGCTTCCACTATGATTTTATTCGATAGTTGGTCAATGACAAGGAATCAAGTTGCTGTATTGAGAGCTCACAAGATGGTAGGAATGTGTTCGATAGAGGAATTGGTTTGTGGATGTTGAAAATTTAAACCATTTTCCCGCTCGTAGTTGCACGCTTTTTGCCTCTGATAATATGATTCAACAGTTCGCATAATAAATTTCTCTACGAATTTCTAGTATTCTTTGTGCACTTCATAGCCTACCAAATTATTGGAAGGACATAATTGTGACTTGTACAGCCACACTTAACACTGTGGTCATGTTGTTACAGGAATATATTGGAGGATATAATATCTGTAGATTTGGTAAGGAAGATCAAGTTCTTGCCGATGGTTTCATTTGAGAAGGAGCTCTGGAGAATGATTAGTACCAAAGACATCTCTGTTAAGAGTAAAGGCATCTCTGATAATGATAGGAGACAGGTGAAATTGCTATTAAATGAGCTTATGTTATTCACAAGTTTGGGATTGTTCTTTCTTTGAAACCAGTTCCCTTTGAATCTCAATCTGCATGAAGACCTTGGTGCTGAAAAAAAGAAAGAAGAAAAAGAAACTTACTGTACAAGAATTTTCCCTTTTATCGATGCAGATTGTCTTATCAAGAGATTGAAATTCTTCTAGGTTTTATTCTATAGAGAGACTGATTTTTTCTTCATAATGTAAGAAATCTGGAACAATGTTTTAAATGATTGTTTGACATGGAATATTTCAACATAACTGAAGGGCTCCATAATTCTCCGCCTCCATTATTGCAAAAATCCAAAAACATCACCATATATTTAGAGACTTGTCTAGGTTAAGATTTATAAAACAAATCCAAAGATCACCACTCTCTATAAATATACTGATTTTTTCTTCATAATGTATTTGGAAATCTGGGACAGTGTTTTAAATGATTTTTTGACTTGGAATATTTCAACATAATTCTCCACCTCCATTATTGCAAAAATCTAAAAACATCCATGTTTAATCAACTTCAGACCATATATTTAGAGAGTCTTCTTGGTTTTAGATTTATAAAACAAAGCCAAAGGTCACCATCACAATAATCGCCAACTAAGCTTATGGAGCACATCTTTCTCATAGTTTCTTTTCTCGATTTCTTAGCTAGAATGGAGAACAGTTGTATAAACTTTGATTATATGGAGAGCTTACTAAAAAGTTGTATGTTTCTGTATTTGATTCACGAGACTTTACTTTCCTTGCAGAGTTTTGACTGGGACTCGAGAAAAACACATGTCTACCATTGCCTTGTGGATACTGAGGGAAATTTCACCTTTAAGGTTAGGATTTCCTTAGCTCTTATACCATGTTAATAGAGAGACTATATATATATATATATATATATCGGAAAAATGGTAAATTTTATTCCAAAATCAACTCAACCGATACAGCTTACAGTATATCCAATGGACCTCTCATCCTGTTAGGGTGACATAGCATTTACATCAAACTCAATATTGTGAAGTATGCCTATAGGGGGAGTGGAGAGCCCCTCAAAAATACGTCGATTTCGTTCCCGCCACACATGCCAGACCGAGGCAGCTAGTCGCAATCTGGCGGTCTTGAACCATACATGTCCCCTACCTCTCAGGCCACGATTTTTCGTGATGCTGTCTCGTACGTCTCTGCCTGTGTTACAGCCACCCAACGATCTGCGGCACTGTTCAAACAAGATATATCAGGACATATTGCACTCACAGATCAGATGTCTCATAGATTCATTTCCTGCTTCACACAGCATACACTTGGGATTGGGATGGGGATCCCAAACGTAATGAGCCTATCTCTCGTCAGCAGTCGCCCCAACATCAACCGGTAGACGCATAACTGCATCTTGCGAGCTAGGCCCTTGCACCAGATGAAGTCGTAATCCTCGCTCCTAGGGTTCGTTTGGCGTACCAGATTGTAGCAACTCTTGAATTGGAATTCCCCTGTAGCTCCAGGATTAGCAGGCGGATCCCAAATCCATCTATCGGCCAGTTGACTCGGGTCAATGTCTACTGCTCGAATAGCCGCTCCAAGCTCTGTCGTGTGGCGGTATAGCTCTGGTCTCCATTCACCATTCCTGATAATATGCTGACACTTCATCCCTCTAACAGCCTCCCTGTGTAGCTGGTCGTCTAGTATCTCTAGCAACGATCGACGCTCCATCCAAGGGTCCAGCCAGAGGTCAGTATCTGTCCCATCTCTCAAAATTTGCCGAATAGAAGATTTGAGAATGGTTATTGTTGAGGGCACAGGTCCAGTAGTTGTCCGTCTTCACATACCGACTAGACATCCAGTCCGTCCATAACGATCCGCCTTTAATGAACCTCCATGCCATCTTCAACCCCGAGGCCTCCCTGACTGCCAGGAGTGGTCAGAGCCCCACCCCACCTTCCTCCCGAGGTCGACAGAGCTGCTCCCAGGAAATCGTATAGATGCCTGTCACGTCCCGATTTCGTAGAATCGATAGTCGTCCTCCGGACGTGATGCCGTGCGAACCTAAGTTGCGATCGCACAAGGCATAGTCATAAGGTTATCTGAAACACAACAACTAGAGAGTACGCAGAGTAAATTGAACA
This sequence comes from Iris pallida, assembly GCA_029216955.1. NCBI lineage: Eukaryota > Viridiplantae > Streptophyta > Magnoliopsida > Asparagales > Iridaceae > Iris > Iris pallida. The sequence continues at coordinate 8,650,939 of JANAVB010042618.1, read as the reverse complement.
CATTGTATAGAAGAAACATGAGCTTTATTGATAATGAACATCATATTACAGACTCGATACAAGGTGCCGCGCGGGCTACAAACCGACTCCATTACAAAATGAACGTCGATGAGGTATCCGTTCCATACATCGCACCCCTTTATACAACCAAAGTATGCAGACACCTGGGATAGGGGAGAGTCGAGGCATCTCAGCTTGGACAGTTGCGGAGTCTTCAAAAGAGATTGAGTCAATGCTTCGCACGCACGGACGAAGCTTCAAAACACACGAGCGCTGTCTTTAGTCACGCGACACGCTCCTCCTGATTTATATCACCTGTGGAGAGCGAGGATCAGTACAATCAACATGTACTGGCGAGTGGCTAATTATTTTTCATGCTCTCATTTGGGTCAAGAATTTAGATAAAACATGCAACTTATTTTAGTGATCTTTCTAGCCATCCTAGTCAGTTTCATGCAAGCAGTTTGATGAAACATAAATAAGGATAATTTACGCTAGAACTTATCTACGGCAGAGCGTGCCGTGCAACATAAAGCTTACCACGTTCTTCTCTGTCATATTGCATAACATAAGTTTAACTAGTGCATATTTGCGGAGGTCATTGGCATGAAAATCATTCTGGACATAGCTTGGTTTAGACGGTGCACGTTCAACGCGGGTAGCGAGCCCCGTTGAAGGAGCACAGAATACCTGCGGTACAATCCAACGTAGCTATCGTGTTTCTTCCTAGGCCGGATCGGTCTCGTGGTCTCGGAATACCGTCCGAAGAAACAATCGCCCTTGTATACAAGTTGTCCATGACCGTGCTACGTTAACAAGTGATTTAAGGCACGTTTTATGGTATCGTTGCGACAACTTTGTAATTGATTCATTTCTTGGTTTTGCAGATCCTGAAATAATGCTATCTCTTTTCTAGAACCTTATCTTTTCTCTTTTTGAGCGTGAAACTTGTATTTTTCGAGTAAATCGTTCTAATTTGATACAATTATCCCGAGTTCTTGTTTTTGAGATAGAGGGTCGAGGTGAAGGAGGTCAGCCACTTACCTTGATTTCTGTTCGAGGCGAGAGACTTGTTGGTCGCGCTAGACGTCGCCTATGCGATTATCTGAAATCTCACAAGCAACTGATTAGAATACTGTATTATTCAAGAAGTTCGATATGTAAATTCGAGTTCGAAACGCAAGCCATGAAAACATTCACGAAAACGCATTCAGAAAACCAAAGCCAAAACCAACGCAAGTGTGACGTAAAAAACAGAGCAACGGGAGGTCTCTCCCGACTCAGCCGGAGAGTCCATCCTCGAGGCGCAATCCGCTGAATATGGGACTTGATTCCGAAGAAGCCTTTCCATAATGAGAAAATGATCTTAATTCAATCGTTCCCGTTCGACCGATCCCGACCTGTCGGTCCCGACCGAATTGATAGCGACAGTGTTCCTTTCTCGCGTACCCCGTGGACGGAGAACAGGGCACGATGTAGGGACGGGGCACTACAATGCCTTCTCTGCACATGAAGTTGGCACAAATGCTCTCCACCTTCCTGATAGTGGTCACCGGAACTAGGATAGACTGGAGCCAGAATTGCGCCAGGGCAGAGATGACTGACCTCACTAGCTCAATACGATCCCCGAAGGACATGCCAGCTGCCTGCCATCCTTCTACTCTCCTCTGAGCATACTCCACCAGGCCCTGGCAGTCCAAATTCCTCACATAGTTAACTGTCAAAGGCACCTCCAGGTATTTGACTGGCAGCTCACCTTTTTCGATGCCTAGGATTGCCGCTCTTTTCTCCTTCAGCGTACAAAGAGAGCTGAAGTAGACTCGACTCTTTTCTCAGTTCAGTTGAAGCCCAGAAAGCTTGCCAAACTCATCCATAGTCCCAGATAGCGTGGTCATCCCTCCCATAGACGGCGGAAGAAAAACCAGGGGATCATCCGCATATATGAGGTGAGAAACATCTGGCATGATTTGCTTGTACAAAGGCACAACCTGCCCACTATGCACCGCCATCTCCATCAGGCAAGAGAAGTACTCTATGACAAGAGTGAACAGATAAGGAGACAGGGGGTCCCCTTGCCTCAGCCCTCTGTTGCTGCGGAAGAATCCATATGGGATACCTTGTATGAGAACTGAGAAAGTAGGGGTCGAGATGCACTCCCTAATCCTCGATACCCATATCTCGTCAAACCCAATAGCAACCATCAGGTGACACAGGAAGTCCTTGTTAACCATGTCATAAGCTTTCCTCTGGTCCAGCTTCACACGCGCCTTCTCGCCTCCCGGTTTGTTGAACTCCCGCACCATCTCATGAGCGAGCAGGCTGTGCTCCGCGATCGATCTGCTCTTGATAAAAGCCGCCTGGTTCGGGGAGACCAGGTCCTGCATAATCCCCTCCATGCGTCAACACATAAGGTGGGTAATTATCTTATAAAGATAATAACAACACGCAATAGGACGGAAGTCGGCCAGCGATGTTGCCCCTTCTTTCTTCGGTACCAGGGTCAAGAACGTGTGGTTGAGCTCCTCCAGCAATTTCCCCTCCATGAAGAATTCCTGTACTGCTTCAAGAACTGACAGCTTCAGGGAATCCCATTGGCGCTTGTAGAACCCACTGCTAAACCCATCCGGCCCTGGGGCCTTGTTAGGGTCAGCCTTCATGACAATAGCCTCCACCACCTCCAGCATGACCGGCGCAAGTAACTGGCTGTTATCGTATGGCGTCACCTGTTATGCCCCGTTCCGCACGGCGCATTACACTGAGACGTTAACTCAACGAGTCGCGTTGACCGAATGAAATGTATCGATGCGAAGCGATACGAGACGTTGTCCCGAGCAATGCATCGAACTAAGTCGATGCCAAGAGTTGCATTGTCCCCAAGTATGCATCGAGTTGAATCAATGCGAAGCGCCGCATTGTCTCGAAGGATAAGTGCGTTGAATCGGCTCGAAGATTCTAAGAAATCAAATCGACCAAGGCGCAAGTTCGAATCGATGCAAGTATTGATTTTAGTTGGTTTCATGTGCAGGATATACGTTTACGTTGAAATATTAGAGGTCGACATTTTGCCTTATTCAGAGAGGGGTCCGCGAAACCAATCGTCGCCTTGCGACGGACTGATGCGTTGGCACGGTAAGCCAAATCAGACGTATAATTCAATGAAGCACGAAGTGCTCGAATGGCTGAGTCAGGAGAGTTGGTCGTGCAACGAAGTTATGAAATCGAGCCGCATCGGCTCGGCAAAACGACAAGGCGTATCGACTCAAGGTGGGAGGATTGACTCTTCTTTTTACTCCTTCATGCCTAAGTCAGAGTATATCATTGTATGCTAAGTTAACCTATCGACGCCACGGACGTGGTCCGATCGGAAGATAAATCGTAGTGTGTGTCGAACACTAGTTAGAATAATTGAAATGAAACATGCATCAAATGCACGAGTCGCTATGGAACATGGGATATCGCAAAGACGAGCGCCTCGGTGCGCAAGCCGCAAGAACATGGAATAACTATATTCGGCGAGTGCCTTCGTGCACGAGCCATTCCGTGCCTTCGCGCACGAGTTAGAAAGGCTTGCACATTGAAAGACAATAGGCGAGCGCCCTAGCATGCAAGCCACGAACATTGAACACTAAGTCATAGAACATGGAAATACGGCTTCAATTCGTGTACCAAGTGCACGACGCGAGAGAAAAGATGTTAAATGTGTTGAAACGTGCCTACGTGCACGAGATCATAAAAGATGGCTTCGTTGCGAAAGAATACAGTTGTGGCATGAATGTGACGGAACTGTCGGATATGACATGATGCCTCGAAAGGTGTTCGGGACCTTCGGATCGTTCGGTTGACGAACATTGAGTTGAGGCATGATGCCATTGAACATTGAAACGAAGTATGAAATGTAAGAACATAGAAAGTTAATGAAAGAATTACGAGATGATAAGTCTGAGTCTCGGACTCAAGACTATGTGTGTTTGTTTGAATAATAGGGCGTTGCATGGTCGAATGGACTTGAGATAATTGTGATAATCTTTCGTGCACGGAACGTTCCCTCCGAACGGGCTGCGTCGGGGCACCGGGATTGTTCGGCCTAGGAGGAATATAATCTTTGATAGGCGCACATCCGTAAGACGATTAGCAACCGCTTAGCGAGATGTGAAAAGCCGCAAATGATGGTAGGCACGCGGTATGTTTCGGTTGTTTGGGATAGCAACCCAACCCGTGAAACGTCGGGCTACCCAAATTCAGGAAAGAAAAGAAAGAAAGAAAGAAAAGAAAGTGGGAAAGAAAGAGAGGAAAAGAAAAGAGAAACACCTTTAGTCCATTTTGGCACGATTACGCCAACGACCTTTTCATATAGTTAAGGAACGATGGGTTGAAAGTGCAGGCACGTATGTATCATGCACATCTAGATCCTGCATAGAGAGCACTTATAACATAACAGGGAAAGAATGTGGCGTATTCACCTTGCGTCGGTGCAAGGACGAGTGCGTTTATGCTGGTAAGAAGTCGCGTCACGAAACAAACACGAGATTGCTTGTCTGCTTGCCTATTCAATTCGAAATAACATGCTTGCCATGATAACATGCTTTACGCTTTCGAATATGCCATGAAATCGACCCTAAGGAGAATATAGCAAGATCATAAGCTAAGTTGTATGATTGAACATAAATACTAAAATATCGGTTTAGAAAGTTAGTTTTTTCGTCAGTACATGCGAGGACGAACATACTGATCCTCCACCAGCTTTCATGCAGGGTGCAGTGAATGGATTGCTCGCGGCGAAGCTTTGCTTGATCGCGCAGAGGCATGGAATGCCGTAGCGTTTGAAGTGTGCGATCGCATTGACGCTCGGACTTGCACCAGGATTGATGCGGCCGAGATATAGAAGGCATGATGTATGGAACGGTGAAATCCTTTGTGGGCAAGAGAGAACCTGAGTGTTGTAGTCAATCTGGCATATATTGTTGGGCTATCGAATGCCTTTGTAATTTCAGTTCGAATATCAATGAAGAGAATTGTTTCGTATACTCTGTTTTCTTTTCGTTGTTAATATCAAATCAAAGATAACCATTTGAGAACTTGTCATCTTGCTTTGCACGAGCGCAACTCTAGGCTAGTGCGGCATCACGCCCCCTGCGAGGACGATGATTCGGGTGATTCCGGGTCGGGGCGTGACATTACCAGCTTCTTTGTGATGATATCCGAAAAAACAGACATATAGTCATTTTGGAAATATAACTCTGAATAGTACCTGACAGCCTCCCCCTGGATCGCAGTAACTGGTTGTTACCATATTGGGTCACCAACTAGCTTGCCCTCTCCATCCAGTAGACGAGAGACACTATTTCTGTGTTGTCTGGTGCGTATCACATCATAGAAGAACTTGGAGCAACGGTCCCCCTCCTTAAGCCTTTAGTGCGCTGTTACCATGTTAAGGTGCGGAAATACTCAAATCGTTGGATAATTTCATCAGATGGAGGGAGTACGTATTTATTGGAGAGGATAAGACCTCACTTTTGGTGGCTACGTACAAACTTTTACTGAAAATTTGTTAAGGTGCTACGCCTTCCAGCTGTCTCTCCAACTTCCACTCCCTTCTCGCATTCCTCTTCTGAGAAGCAACAAGCTTGTTAAGATGTATACAAATGAGGCATACCTCTGTAAAAAGTCTGATGCATGATTAGAAACATATGCATACATAGAGCCAGAAGACTGTGGCTAAAGGAACGGGAGATTTCTTGAAATGTTAGAATCAACTTTAATCTTAGCAGCCTTCTATTGGTCCTCACTTTAATTTCATATCTCAGAATCGTGCTCCATAGCAGCTCTGTTTTGGTTGGAAGAGTGTCACGTCCCAGAACCAAAATAATGGAGAGTGGGAACGAAACAAAGCCAACTACGTATATCAGAGTACGCCAGTACCCCAAAATACGATTACGACTGTCTAGAAGACAAGTGGGTGGAATCTAGCATGCTACTGACGACTCCTAAGGTCAAACAAGTCCTATCTCAATCCAAACAATACAAGAAGCAATAAAGAGTAAATCACATATGAGATGGGTAAGGCGTCCCAAACACAAATGCATACATAATCGTGAGAGCTGACATAATGAAAAGATACATCAACTGAATATACAAACATAAATGTACAACTAGTCGCGATCCAGAATATACATCCACGTCGTCCAGAGATGGAGAGAACAAAATCCAGATACAAGGACTAATACGTGCCCTTGGCTAAACCCCACCAAATAAAACTACAAAAATGGAGTGGGAGATAAAGGTAACCCACTCGCTAATCCGTGTCGGTCCTCTGACTGCAAATCATCCGGAGAAGAAGACGGTAGATCCTCGAGATGAACTATGGAACCTGGCCATGCAAAACCGGTGGGATCAGACCCCAAATAGCAAGTACCACAAGAAAAGTTCGAGGTGAATGACAAAGTCCAACAACAACACAACAACATATGACAAAAATACATAAATGCGGGTCGAGACTAGTGTGGTACCAATGCACGCATCTCGAGAATAGAAATGACTGAATGAAAATACTGAACAATATATCAATAGAGAAGAATAAGCCGATGAGCAACAAGGGACTTAGGAACTACTAAAAATCGGAGCCACAACCCTTAAACCAAACAAGGACCGGAGTTGCAGGTCTTTTTCCGAGCAGAACTTAGCCTCTGGCCACTCACCGACACAAAGAGCATATATATAGTAACGCACAACCGAAAGTGCACGGCCAATCAATGTCTACGACTTGCTATCATTAACTAAGTAGGGTTATCACAAAACTAATTACTAGAATGCAAGTTGAGGAACTTCACTACCACCTATGTTGTAGTAACCCGGGCGGCCAGGGGGCGACGAAGGTAGAAAGAAAAGAAATACAAACAACCAATAATCTCTATCAATAGTAGATAAACATCTACTCAAAAAACATATCAATAGTGCTATCAACACTCAATTAGTAGAGGTCAGGGGCCCTTTATCCCTGCCACTATGGGAGCCCATAGCGACCCGAGTCGTGGTAGCATGAAGTGTCCTCCCCTTCCAATGATCTATATGAGTTTACTAGTCAATTACCTGTAAGATTCATTTTCAATTCTCAAGTCGTGGACACTCAAGAATTGTCCTATAATGACGAGCCGTGGGTACAAGTCATTTGCGAGATATTTCTGGCAAATGTTATCAATCAAATGTTATTAATACACACTACACACGATACAATAGACGATACTCACTCGATTGTCCATTGCCAAGATGCTAATAGATTAGACATATAACAAGTTAAATCTACAGTGTCAATAAAGAACATGCATTCAATCTCATTCTAGAAGTCAATCAGGATATTAGTACAGGAGTACGCTACTGCGAGCCACTATCTAGAATCTGGACATAGAACAATACATGAATATAAGCACGTGTCACGTACATAGGGTGTACGATCACTTTCTAACTATACAACAATACTAGAGCATGCTAAGATATCATTTCAATCGAAGAAATTAGCAAAAACGGACAAAAACAACTCAAATCAGCCTAAAATCGCCAAATTTGGTATATCGTCGGTATACTTATACCGACGGTATTCCGGCCAAAAGACAGAGTTTTCGGGGTATAAATTCGGTATTCCGTCGGTATACACCAGTATACCGTTTTGTAACAACAACAGAAACTTGAAAAAAATGACAAAACTTATTTCGGCCATAAAACTCTTATTTTAAATCAAAATTCGGATTTTTAAAAGTCAAAATCGCATAAAATTGAATTTCCTACAACGTGGAAGCATTAGTTTTTACTGATTATGAAAATCTAAAGATGAATACCTCAAAATACTCGAAAATTCTATCTAGAAACTCAGATCTACGCAATACCACCGATCAAAACTAAAAATGCTATATACTAAAGATGGTAACAATTTAGAAAAGCATATTTTAGAACAATAAAACTTTAGTTTTTATGGAAAACAAAAATATAAAGCGTGGTCATGTCACTTTTGAGCAAGATGTACTTTGCCTAGAGTCTCTAGCAACCAAGCCTAAGCTTCTACTCCTCCTCCTAGGGGGCTAGACACCACACTGAAGGCCTCAAGGGCCGCTGCCATGCATAGCCTAAGGGGAGAGAAGAGAAGAAGAATGAAGAGAGAGGAGAGAGAAAATCATAGGATATATATAGAAGGGATGAATTAATCGTGACCGTTGGATCGCGATTCGCGACTCGATCATGATTAATCTCGGCCGTCTAGAAGAAAATCAAGAAATCAATGGATAATAGAATGTATCATCACTATTCATCAAAATATCTAAACACTATTTATCAAAATATTTGAAATCGAAAAGATCTAAAAGTGGAAAATATTCCACGGGCGGTATACCGTCGGTACGCACCGGTACACCGTCGGTATGCCGGTCAAGGAGTAAATTTTATAATTTAGGAAAATATTTAAAGCGTTCCAAAAACCAAGAAAGTACGAAATACACTACAAAATACGTATCCGTATATAAATACCGATACTGTGAGACGAGTCTCACAAAGAGGCTTGGATGATGATGATGATCTTACAATCATATTTTTTGATCCGCAAATCTAAGATGTCAGTAGACTTACTGGTCTTATCATATCTTTGCCATAGTACTTAACATTTTGTCCTCTTAAAGCATTTCAGCTTTCTGTATCAGTGAGTCATTTATTTTCTTTTTCATAAATATGTTTATGAACATATATTGATGTACCAGGGACCATACCTTCAAAACAACCAAACACACCTGCATCGGGTGGTAGGAGATGACAATGTGTTATTAGTCAAGTTTGCTGAGCAAAAACGTGGAAACTCTGTTAAAAATTTAGAGTGTTGTGGCCCCGTGTACCATAGGATTGCTAAAGAAGGAATTCCCGTGGGTTTTCGTCGATACCATTTTTTTGGTAAGTTGTTAAATTAATTGGTTTCTTCTTCATTTATGTGGCATTCTTTCAATGCTTACATGCTCCGTACTTGCTATGTCATGGTGCTTTGTCATTCTATTATGAGAGGACAAATTGACAATGCACCTTGCATTCCTTCCCTATAATTCAAGTTCTTGAATATAATCATGACAGGATGAAACCCACCTGGCCTTGGGAGATCTGGGTCTTGACAAGACTAGGACTTAATCACATTAGTAAAGGGTTGACCATTAGTTGGCTTGACACTACATGGTTGTTTAGGAGGAAAAAAAACTATTATTGCTGGCCAGCTATGAACCAATTCATGTAGTTCATGAAGTTGAGGAAGCAAGCTTATTGTTGATTTCCAACCATAGATAAGAATGTAAAATGAAAGCTAAGAAAAACCAAGCCACATAAATCAAGACTTCATACACACAATGGCAGATGCAGAACTTTTTTCCAGGTGGAGTGAAGATAGATCAATATTAAATTTTGTAATTTTGTAAGAATGTAATGATAACATCCAAAGATTCATTTATTGTCAAAAACTACATGAAAACATCTTTAAAAACACCCTACAATAGTTCATTTTCTGAAACTTATACATGATAGTTTCATTTTCATGTCTTCAGTCGTTCTCAACTTATATAACATTTTCATTATAAACGTTACCTAGGAAGCACAAATACTCCAAAATTGTTATCATATCGTGCCTGCGTATGATAATTATCGGACACAACAAAAATACTCCAACATACACTTGGACCCTCCAAATTCAGTGTCATGTCCGTACTAAGTCGTATACATTTATACATTTAATTGTCCACAACATGTTTTTGCAAGGATGTTGTTGGTAACTCCTGGTCCTAGAGGTTGTTGATTGTTGGAATTTCTTTTAGGTTGCTGACTCTTCTTTATACATCCGATGCCTAAAAGGGTGAGCATTACAGCGTAGAAGTAAGAAATTCGAAGTTTCTTTTACGTAAGATGTTTGGGAACGCACTATGTTGGTGTAGTTGATCATTAATTTTTGTTATCTGAGTGTAAAATGTCAGAAATTTGACGTATGTGTTTTGTTACAAAGAGAAAGCATATGATAGAGTACTTCAGAAGATAACAAAGTGGATTTTGGAGTAGAACCATGTCTACAATAACTTAAATGAGATCACAGAGAATAATGTAATGTACGATGGAGTTAAGAACTTCTATGCAGACAATTGAAGGAGATACAGTTCCCTTTTCTACTGCCATTGCACGACGTCAAGGATCAACCTTTAGTCCGTATCTTGGTGACATTGTTTTAATTGTTGAGAGTATGAACAATTAGCTTCTGAAATAGAATTTGCTAGAAAGAAATAAATCGAAATGTTCTTAAATTAGTTGGATGATACTAGATTATATGAAATTCAGCTTCAGCAAAAGTTCAAAAAGAGACGATGGAGTAGTCCATATTTATGGCCAAGAGATATCTAAATTGATGGTTCATTATTCATAATCAATCATTCGTTATTATTGCGAGATTGGTAAGGATCTTATTCATAGGATTTAAGTGTACGATGGTTGAACTGGAGCACTGCTGCTGGAGTGCTTTGTAATTGTAACACCCTTGAAATCACCTCGAAATCTAAAAGAAAATTCTACAAGACAAACTATAAGACCAAACATGCTTTATAGATAGAAATGTGCAATTAAGAATCAGGTCCAAAAATTTAGCATTGCTATAGCTTATAAGATGTGGAAATACGTTGAAGAATTAGATGTGAGTTATTTGTCAGAACTTGATGGTTGTGCCGATTGAGGATAACATGAGAGAATCGTATAAGATGGTCTGGACTTGTGCAAAGATGGCCATTAGATGCACCAGTTTGAATTTGGAGTAAGTGCGAGGATTTAGTTAACGGAGCTGCTGTAACAAGCAATGTTCTAAAATATGCTAAAAAGCGGCGCCTATGTGGCGTCTAGGCGTTTTGCTGCTACCCACCACCAAAACTTTTAGTATATTGTGTGTTCTAGGCGGTAGGTGATATTGTGTGGGAAATACGACGTTATGCGGGAAAAATAGTATTATGCAGCCAAAAAAGAAAAGTGCTGCTTAGATTTTTGTCTAGTTATTTTTTATTAATTTTCTGTTCAAAGATTGTTTTTTGGCATGATCCTTTTGTTTATTTATTTTTTCAGTTTTTGGTCTAGCCCAAAAATATTATTGAACTTTTATTTTCATATTATATTATTTTTAGTGAATTATAAATTTATTTGTTCAATATTTATTATTGTTGTCTTTGGTCCATTTGAGTTTATAATATAATCCTTATTTATATATACATTTAAATATATAGTTTTGTATTACTTTCAATTAACTAGAAAATCCTAAGTTTTTTAATGGTAATGTTTTTTCCACATAAATTCGTCTAGTCGTCTGCCTAGCCGCCTGGCACTTTCTCTGACATTGATAACAAGTGGGTAGGCATTAAAAACATGGATCCAGACTATAGAAAAGGCTATTATATATGCTAATGTTACAAATGACATGACCCTTAGTAGAGATATACAGAAGGTATTCAGATCACGGTCCCGGACTTTGGGATAAAGCTTTGATGTATTTCTCCATACTCTGGTTGGACTCTTAAATGGATCTAGCTGACCCACTAATTTACCCCTAGGACATCTCATGGGGTTTAGGATATCATCTAAAATCGCATGGTAGACGTTCTTACTTCGTAACAGTACATTACAAAGGCAACACCAGGTATTGTAGTGTAATGCAGGCATGCGTCCCCTTTGTCGTGCATTGTACATGCTATATCGTGCATATTACAGGATACGACATTTACTACACTGTATGTTATGGTATGTGTTCGTCTACTGTGGTATGCCAAACATGCAGTAACATTTACTGCATTGTAATTTGTAACTATAGGATACAATCCTTAACTCCTTTGAAATGTGTAACTGTCACATGGCACAAACCTAAAACTAAATTTTTAAATGTGAAGACATCATCCTCTAGTCCTCACTATACACAACATAGGCCTCATCCATTTTCACAATTATCATTTCTGAATCATCTACCCAACATCCATGGTAATCCTTATGGTTCACAAGATCTATGTTTGAGTTACTTTCTTATTGTTACTCTCGTACCTAAAAAGAGTGAACCATGAGATCTTGTTGGCACGACAACTTGTTCCTAGTATACACCCTGGGAGTTGTAGTTGCTAGAATAATAGAAGAGTCACAGGCATCATAGTCCACGGGAACGATGGCCCAGGAGCATATCCAATGTGGAACAAGGAGGCTTACGAGGAGTTGAAGATCGTGAATATCGTGAGAAATAGGGGATGCTCCTCGAGGAAAGTGGCATCTGCCAAAGTGATATCCTTATTCCTTAATGGGGTAAAGTAGACATCATTTCTACTTATGGAAGAAACCTAATAACACTGTTTGGAAGTCCGAGAAGCAAGGTTATCTTGGCCGGTCCATGACAATGAACATAACTGATACAACCAAAGACTTAGGCGGACAAGGAAAATGGTTCTTGGTTAGGTAGGAGGATAAAGAACGGCGTTTGGTGATTGAGAGAGCGAGGGCATGCGGTTGATAAGATGGCAGGTCTTGAGAATGGCAAAGTTCCAGTACTTACCGGGAACATTCTCTAGAATAGGAGAGTACAAGCCAACTCAAGTATTAGTTTTTGCGTCTGACGACCTCATTTTGTTGGATATGTATAGGTGCAAAAAGTTTGGTGGAGGCTGTTGTGCTCCGAACATTGTTTCTCGAAGTCTTGGCTAGTGTGTGTTAAGAGATTGTGGAGCTCTGATCAGATCGCTAATGTACATCCACTCCCAAATTCGTCAAACAAAGTTTGTATAGGTGCCTGTTTAAGAGTAGGATGAGTTCGGTAAATATACTAAAGTTGTTGGCCGCCCTAATTTCTTTTTATAAATATGACTTCAAGCTCTTATAATTGTAAGTCTAAGTAATAAAATAATTTGTGTGCGATCGTGGATGCTATGTTATGTTATGAAAAGTGTACTTAAGCACCGCTTAAGAGTATTAAAATTAGGGTGCTTCGCTTAATGAATTTTTGCCCCCAAAAAGCGATCAACGTTTAAGCGCGCTTAGGCATTGTTTAGTAGCTCATCGTCTAGTCTTATACGTTGGAAAACACGTTTTTGATTTTTTCGATTTCTTCATTTCTTCCATTTTTTCTTTTTCTTCTTCGATTTCTTAATGTTATTTACATAGTTGGATAGTTGGAAAACTTTAAGTAAGAACGACTTAGCTTTTATGCTTGATGGTATTTTAATAACTATGTAGTATGTATGCATTGCGTGGCTTGTAGTTTACATTTTGATTCTAGTATTTATATTGTTACTTTGGTTGATTGATTTTGATATTGTTATTCATGCATATACTAGTAGGGTTGTATCAAAAAAATATTGAAATTTATGTATATATAGAAGTATTTTACATGTAGGAGCAAAGGTAGGTAAAAATGGGTGCTGGCAGGCTGAAGTGCTTACTAAGCGCCGCTTAAGCACGCTTAAGTGAGGTGATAGCCTCGTCGCCTCGCCTTATGCTTAATATAATATAGTGTGGACGTAGGAGAAGACAGATTTCTGAACCACGTTAAATCTTGTGTCTTTGTGATTGTTCTTCTTTATCGCTAGTATCGCATTCATAGTATTCATTTGCATTATTGGTACAGAGAATCTTAATAGTGGTATTAAATTAGTTTGACTTTGTTGTGAATTTGGACTGGGAGTATTCGTGAAGTAAGAAAAAAATCAGAGTCATTGAGAGTGATCATCAATGAAGCTCTCGCAAATTACCCATAGCCAAATAAATTATAGCTTATGTTAAGTGTTATATTAGAGTTATTGGACTTTAGTCCCACATTACTTAGAATAATAGGAGAGGAGGCTAGCCTCTCTATATATATGTAATCTCTCCCTCAATAATAATCATCCATTTTCCATTCTACATGGTATCAGAGCCAAAATTCTAGCCGTCACCCACCACTCTCCTTCCCTCCACAAAACCCTAATTTTTTTTCTCACATTCTCTACCCCCACCCCTCGCTACAGTACCCCCACCCCCTGCTACAGTACCCCCCCCCCCCCCCCCCCCCCCCGCCCCCCCCGCGCGCTGCAGTAACCGACCCCCCCCCCCCCCCGCTACAGTACCCGACCCCCCACCACCACCCCCGCTGCCCCCCCCCGATGCCTACAATACCTAACCCTAACCCTCTACTTCCATTAGCCGCTACCCACTCCCTCAAAACCCTAGTTTAGGTTATAAAAAAAATATTGGGAATCTCAGAAGGAAAACACTTGTTGGAACCTCTGTCCTTTAATGCACGAAATTTAACAAAGAGCACACATGATTTGTTGTGCATGAATCTTTGTTTCTTTCCTTGATCTCCATATCAGGATTTAACAGAGGATACCATGGGTTATCTCTCTGTCCTGGCTTGTGATCCACACTCTCTGCTTTCTATGCGCGTGTGCCGGTTCTAGGCTCCGTTTTTTAGCGCATTGGCAGAGTTGCTGTGTTTATCAAGAGGAAAGAACAAATCGACAGTCGAATCTTTGATAAATGGCAGACTCTACGGCAAATAGCAGCACCACAGATACTAGTGTCATCAACACACTAGCAGGCACTAGCACAACGATTTCCTCCATTCGACTTGTCGATCGACGGTTGGAAGGGCCCGAGGGATACTCCACATGGAGAAAGAAGGTCGAGAAGACACTTCGAGGAATGCGGTTGTCCAAATATCTGAGTGACAACCCTCCAGCAGAAGATGATCCCATCTTTGAGCAATGGGAGACGGATGACAGTAGACTGTTTACACAGTTGATGAATTCCATAGAACCATCGGTGGAAGACATGGTTCAAAATACGAACTCCATGAAGAAGTTATGGGAGGTACTGGCGGCGACATTTGATGGTAAACGCGATTTGTCTCGTATCTATGACTCGGTCATTGGTGTATACCGAGCAAATTAAGGAGACAAATCCCATAAAGACCATTTCCGGGCCTTTAAGGCTATGACGGATGAGATCGATCGCGTTTTACCTCTTACGTCGGATATTAATGAAGCACAGGCTCAACATGAGCAGCTTCATGTCATGGCTTATCTTGTCTCACTCCGTCCTGATGCAGACTCTGCTCGATCTCAGATTATTGCTGGATCTGATGTACCGTCCCTCTTGGAAGCACACTATCGTGTCCTTCGGGCTGCCAAAGTAGTTGAAACCACTCCGGGTGATCCTCCTGCTGATCGTTTTGCTCTTGGGACCGCACGTACAGGATTTCGTGGTGGTTGTGGCGGCCGACGTGGTGGCCGCAATACTGATCGTGATGGAGGACGGGGTAATGGCGGTCGTGATGGAGGAAGATCGCGCACATGCTTTAACTGTGGTCAGCTTGGCCATTTCTATTGGCAATGCACTAAATCACCTGCTGCTATATCACCACTGATGCCCCTGATGATGGCGTACGATCTATTCAGATGACTTCAGACTCATACAAAGTTCCTTGATTTCCAGGCTCAACGTCGTGGTGAAGCATCCACGTCTGGTTCCACAGCTGGATACTCAGCAGCGTGCATAGTGAAACCCAAATAGTGGGTAATTGACTCTAGTGCATCCTCTCACATGACTGGAGACGCGGGTATGATACATGATTATGTACCTGTACGTCGTGTTTCTGGCATTACTGTTGCCAATGGTGGTTCCCTGACAGTCCGAGGACGTGGAAGTGCCAATCTTTCTACCGGACTGTCCCTCAACTCTGTGCTACTTACTCCTGGGAACCCGTTCAGTTTACTTTCTATTAGTCAAATTACTCGTGAACTACATTGCTCAGTAACATTTTTTTCCTGATGGTTTGACCCAATATATGATTTCTCTGCGGGACGTGGTCGTATGGGCTTTGACGGAATTCAAATTGATCGCGTGTGCGCGACGAATTCGACGCGTATCCGTCGAAATCGTCCCGTATCCGTCCAATGCAAATTCAGTCATAACTTTGTGCACGCTCGACAGATCGAGACGAAACTTGCGCCAACAGGACCGTATCGTTTTTCTGGTCCTGCATGCCAAGTTTGGTCCAATTCTGAGACAGTTGAAATCGACGTCGTTTTGCGGGCCCCACGGTCCCACTCAAGGGGCAATTTTGTGCACGGCCCGCCGGAATCCAACTTTGGACATACGGTTGGGTTCGTATCGGAAAACTGGATCCGTAGACATGTAGTTTGACGACTTTAGAGACCGTTGACTCTGGCACGCTTTTCGGTGCAAAGCGGGTCCAACGGCGGACATCGTTTTGGCCCAAAATTACCGTTTTGCCCCTGTGTCCAGAATTGGACGTAAGGACAGGCAATCCTAGCTAATTGGACTATTCTGAGATCATTGGTATTGTTTATTTCAGCTTCCGGGGACTGTTGTACGGGTTTTGACTATAGTGGCACATCGAGTAGTTCAGATTGTCGGTTTCACCAGCAAAGGACCACAGGCGAGTACAGTTTATTGTCTGCATTTCGATATTGATTTTCACTATATTTCATTGGTTGGTCATTGGTTATGTGATTATTTTCTATTATAAATTGTGGAGTCGAAAATTAGAAGTACCAAAGATATGTGATCTGACCATAGCCCGTGTTAGACATTGTAGCCCGTGTTTATTTTCTGCAGAAGTGTAGCCCGTGTTTACTTTCTGCAAGTAGTGTAGCCCGTGTTTACTTTCTGCAGTAGTGTAGTCCGTGTTTATTTTCTGCAAGTAGTATAGCCCGTGTTTACTTTCTGCAAGTAGTGTAGCCCGTGTTTACTTTCTGCAGTAGTGTAGCCCGTGTTTATTTTCTGCAGTAGTGTAGCCCGTGTTTATTTTCTGCAAGTAGTATAGCCCGTGTTTATTTTCTGCAAGTAGACATTGTAGCCCGTGAGTAGACATTGTAGACCGTGCGGTGTAGTACCCCAGACCGATCACATATCAAAGGTACTTCTAACAGTCGGGGAGAGTATTTTGTGTCTATTTACTTACTATTGGTTTTTATATTTCATGTTTATTTTCAAACCCATGATTGATGTCTAACTTTTGTTTATAGTCATCTTCTTTATTTGAAATTGCGTTCAGTGAATTGTGCTCGTTCCATTCCTGACTGGAAACCAACATTTTCAGGTTAGCCGAGGATCACTTAGTTTGGGGAGTGATGGTATACTTGCAGACGGGAAGCCTAGAGATTAGCTAGCTTGTGGAGTTGTAGCCATTCAAATTTTTGTACAAGTTTATATTTTTCAGCAAATGTAAAACTTGTGATCTTGTAAATTAAATTAATTATGTGAATGAGCATTGTTTGTGATTTTGATCTTCATGGCCGTGACAGCGTTCTACAGCCGACACTGCGGCGTAGGCTGGCTTGGACACGTCTCGTATCCGTTTAAAAAAAAATGGGTGCGGGTCGTGACAAGTTTTTGTGGTGGCCCATGCAGGTCAGTTTTCGCAAATCATGCGAACTCGTGATGGTACTTAAGTTAGTTGTACTATTGCGAGCCTGCGACTATAACATGCTCATTCACGGACAAGAATTAATTTAATTTAAGAGAATGACTAGGACTAGGAGTCCCTTACACAAATCGACCGATGGGTAGTATAGGCCATACAATTTAGATGAGGAGTTATTAATTTTGATAGTTTGTTATATCCCCATAGGTACACTATTACCTCTTGATATGACGATATGATCCAATGTGAATAGATTATTCACTTGGTGAGATCGGACTTCCTAGGATTGATAAACTAACCTTGATAAATTGTTCAGCTCCTCCTCTTGACCCTTTAGGTATCATCCCCATACCCTAGTCCGAATGGCTCATTTAGTTCCTAGTTGCCCTAAGGATTAGTGTTTTTATACAATTTCTGATTATGTTACCCATATACGAACCTCGAGTTAGTTTCAATCCAAAAAGTTTTCCTCTGTGGTTTGAATACACAATGAATAGATATTAGAATGTTGTATTTTTTGTCCTCAGATATTTCTTTCTTGTTCAATCCTTTATTTTAAGGGTTGTGATTGATAAGACAAATGCTTACGCTTTAGTTCATGGTCAACTTGTTCGACTCTCTAGAAGCTCATGAATATTTTCAGATATAGTCAAAGGAATGTTAGTTAACTCATAATGGCAGGACAGCAGCGCACTGTCGCCATTTAATTGAATATTGGAGACTGTAGATACACTGCAGCCAGCAGCGCACTGGCGAGACACGACCCCTAGAGTTGGAATTTGTTTAAGAAATATAGGTTATAGAATATTATTAAGACTAGGGCTAGTGGTCCTCTTTGACCATAGTCACATTGGTGTCAACATAAAGTAGAGTATCGGATAGCCTGTCACATCTGAATCACGAAACCAAGGGTTTACCACAGCCCGATTTTACGGGCGAGGCGTAGTCCTCGGTGAAATGATTTCAGACATGATTACAAGTTAAGGATACTATAGAGGATAGAACAGTGCCCTGTGTGTTCCATAAGATCTGAAGCCAATATTAGTGGAAGTTCTGCAAGTTGAGTAGCATGCCTCCCAACCTAGCATTCCGCGGTCCTTGTGCCCTATTGACGAGAGAATTAACTGACACTAATAGGTTTACCTGGAATATAGAATTTAGAAGTCCATAATCCATTGGTTGACCAAAATCTTATGAATAAGAAGATAGTAGGATGACTGTATAAGCAAGAACATCAGGTAAGGTTTGATTCTCACAAAACTCGAACTACTTGTGCCTCTTTTCAAAAATCTCGCGTACTTGTATCTTGACTATCTTGACCAACGCTGCTGCTACAACTTAGTTTTGCAAGCTCACTCTATTCTCGAGCTTGATTCGAGGCATATGTTTAGTGGGGACGCCTGCTAACTTATTGTCTAATCAGAATCAGCGTATTATGGTCTGATCAACCATGATGCATTTGGTTCGCTCTTCGTTTAATTACACTACGTGGATGGAGATATATAGGTATCTAGGATCTCATCCGCGACTGCTTGACAATTCCTCTTGAATTATACGTTCGCCCTTGAATCACGTGATTGTATTCAGTAATATCTTTCTTGAACTCTTTATGGTTTTTGTCTTTCACTGGTTCGGAAAGGCAGAAGCTCGTAATTTATCGCGTATCCCCATGGCTATGGTAGTTGTATACACAAGGAAAGTTATCGCCAGCCATGCGATCGAGTTACGCGTTCTCCTCTCGACCCCAAACTGTATCGGGACTTTCAAGCCATCTGAAATTAAGAATGATTAGGGTTTTACCCTTAGTCGTAATGCCAACCCAGGAGACTATCTATTCTCAAGGAACGATTCATTGTGTCTCTAAATATTTTCTTGAATATTGTCTTTACTTTCAACCCTTGTGCCTTGACTCAACCGTCCCTCGACCAAAGCCCACAGTTTAGACATGAGATGAATAGACAAGGCTAAGGTCAAAAATTTACCGTGACTATGGTGGACACTCATCCCGAGATTGGTTTCCAACCAATATTACTCTAGTCATGTAAATTTTATTATTAAGACCTAACTAGTGTTGGAATACCACAGTCACTAGTTTAGCCAATACCATAGCTTAAATACCCAGTCAAATTGTGATATACCAGTTGTCAACAACAAGACATGATCACTGCAGCCCATACTACTAGAATCCTTATGACCATAGCCTGACAGGTTTAACACAACTAGAGTTTCACGACTCAGTGGTTAGAAATCTTTTTAGATGATGTGCCTTAGAGTTGGTTACCCTGTCGATAACCCTTGTATACAGTGGACGAGTAGATCATTCTATTTTTCGACCGTGTGTCATTGAACACTCTCGTTTTCCATTCATTGAGGAACGATCCTTGGCTTGACTTAGATCTACCGTATCCTGTTACGCCGTGCCTTAATCTTTATTGACAAGAGTCGAGGTACAATAACGGACTTGAAATCCTTCTAACCTCAATATTCCTAGGTCCATGTCCTATTTTAAGGTGGGTAGACTGTAATCCTTCTGAAATTTTTGGGATATACGAGGAGTACCGATTGACTAGAATATTTTCCATTGGGATGATAATTAGTGTCTCATGGACTCCCACTTTCCATCAAGATCTTTTTGTGTCCCCGACCGTGTCATTAATAATCGGAGCACGAGACGACCTGTTACCTTCCAACAAATTTCCTATGCAAGATCTAGACGAGTTCACCTTCACCTAGGAATATCATGTCCCACTCAAACCCGCCCCCTTGTACTCTATTTTTGGGGTACGACTTTCATGTTAGAAGAACTAGTTATAACCTTTACCATAGTATCGGTATACTTTCCAACCTCCCTTAGAGCCTTAACCGCGACCCCATTCCTTTGACCCAATATATGGTTGTGATCTACTCGGAGTCCACTATGCACATGCCACTAGTGTGCCACCCAATTGAGGCCTCAGGTGCTACTTAAACATAAAAGTCACCGAAGGCACATTTTTGGGCTTTAGGAACCTAGTTAACTAACCTGACGGGCAACTAGCTCAACCCCTTGGATAGGAGACTATTCTAGGCTACCTTAATCTAATAGAACTAGTTTTATCATTAAGATCTTGTTCAATCCCTATAGATGCAATCCAATGTTCATCCAACCAACGGCTGATGTCCAAATAGAGAACCCTTTAAGATCATAATCTTGATTTCTCAAATTTTGTTCCGTTATGGAACCTTGTTATAAATTAGAATTTCGAGAACGAGACTTTTGTATTGCACGGATTGCAGGCCACCCTAAGTAACGAAGGACTCTTCGACATAACAGGTGACTGAACTATAGTAGCTCAATCTAGCAAATAAGGCAGTGGTTCATAGACTTTCATTCTATCTGCATCATTGGATACCTTCTACCACTCTGAGAGCTTCATAATCGCTCCTGATTATTTTCCTTATCTTTTCGCCCTTCCTATTATAGAGCGACGAATGGTCAGGCTTACTAGAAATTACCAATATTTCTTAACTACTTGTGTAAATTTGTTGCATGTTAGATTTTGGGTTGTTTGATAGATGCGAGAGGATTATAAATACCATATGTCCTAGAAATTTTTAGAAGAGTTATTAGCCACTAGTTAGAAGACTATAAGATTTTAGTGACCCGTGTTTCAAGGGAGTAGTGTGACCAAAGGTGGGTAGCAGTCCTCAAGTATTCAGGTTATAGAATGGCTAAAAAGGGTTATAAAATATTATGAGGGATGAGATTCGAGAAGATTGTGGTAAGAGTGGATTTATTCTTTTCATTTTATTTTGAATTTTAAGCATATGGATGAGTTAGAATTTCGAGGACGAAATTATCTTTAAGGTGGGTAGATTTCTAACTCCCCTTCCTAACATTTTGGAATATTTTATTCATTATTTTTATTTTATTTAAAATGATGATTATTAGTTTTTATAAATAATTAATTAGTTTAATATTTTATTGCTTGTGGTGATTAATAAATTTATTATTGTTGAAATCGATTTTCTATTGGATAAACATTTAATATTATTATATTAATGCAGCTTTGGAATAAATATAGGTGTATATATTTATAATTCTTTTCAGTTACCCATATACTAATCTTTTACGTAAATATGTGCATATTATATTTAAGAACATATACTTGTATAATATATATATATATATATATATATATATAGGTGTATTGGAATTATATAAAATAGGTACTTGGGATTATACAAATATTGTATATATGTGCATGCATATATATAAGCGTGTATAAATATATGCGAGTACGAATAATTATATATATTAAATAAAATGTGTGCATATATATAAATAAATAAGTATTTGGGTGTAAATATAGAAATATGTATATATGTATATACGTGTGAGTAATTGCGCATATATATATATAATATACTAATAATAGAAAATAGATAAAAGAAAAAGAAATAAATAGAAAAGTGGCCTCTGTTATTATTAGTAGTAGTGAGTTGAATTGAAAAGAAATGAATGTTTGAATTGGATTGAATTGGAATTCAATTCATTAAAATTTAGTTGCTTGCCAACAGCTATAGGCATTCACCATACACATTTTACTTCACTTGGCCACATATAACATGGCATGTAGAACCATTTGTACAAAACGGTTGCTTGAGCAACAGAAGTAGTGGCAGCCGGACCCAGCTCAGGCCAACCGAGCCAGGGTCCAATGTTCCATCCCCACACCCCTATTACTCTTCACACCCCTACCCGGCCTGAACAAACAGAGCCCGACCAGCCCACTTCAAACCAGCAGCAAACTCCTAAGTCCCCAGCCCAAGCCTCGAGCCTTGGAGAACCCGAGCCCCTTCGGTTTTTCGTATGTGTATATAACACACGCGCGTACAACTCGCGAGAAAACCCAAACCCTAAGCGCCGACCCCAACCGGGGGGGTTGCGCGCGCGCCCCCGCCGCTGGCCGGCCACCGCGGGCGGCCGTTGGCCGGCGACGGAGTCGCCGAGAGCTTCGCGCGCGCGCGCGGATGCGAAAACGACAGCAGTGCCAACAGCCGCGAGGGCAACTTCGCAGCGATGTTCCGTCGCGTACGATCCGTCGTTTTGCGATTCGTCTTCTCAGGTACGAAGACCATCTATACGCCTTCGATTTCCTTTATCTAGTTTGAATTTAACTGAACGGGATTGCCGAGGAATTCGACTCAAAGTCGCACATAAATCTGTTCCGAAAACAGAGTTTGTAGCAGTCCAACCATCCATGTTTGGAGGTCGTTTCCGATCGATCTAATAGCCTATTAGAAATTCTAATTGAACGCGTTTTTAGACAATATATAGGAGATCAGAAATCATTTTATAGAATCGGATTTCATTAAGTATGCACAGAGAAATCGGTTTTGGAAATCAAGAAAAAAAACCAGGAAAAACTGTTTTCAAAAATAATAGAAATTGTTCCACACGACGTCCGTCCCGCCATTCCGGGCGACGTGGTTGCGCACCGAAGACATCGAAAGCTGCGTAACAGCTTCGTGGTCGTGTGGGCTTTGACGGAATTCAAATTGATCGCGTGTGCGCGACGAATTCGACGCGTATCCGTCGAAATTATTCCGTATCCGTCCAATGCAAATTCAGTCATAACTTTGTGCACGCTCGACAGATCGAGACGAAACTTGCGCCAACAGGACCGTATCGTTTTTCTGGTCCTGCATGCCAAGTTTGGTCCAATTCTGAGACAGTTGAAATCGACGTCGTTTTGCGGGCCCCACGGTCCCACTCAAGGGGCAATTTTGTGCACGGCCCGCCGGAATCCAACTTTGGACATACGGTTGGGTTCGTATCGGAAAACTGGATCCGTAGACATGTAGTTTGACGACTTTAGAGACCGTTGACTCTGGCACGCTTTTCGGTGCAAAGCGGGTCCAACGGCGGACATCGTTTTGGCCCAAAATTACCGTTTTGCCCCTGTGTCCAGAATTGGACGTAAGGACAGGCAATCCTAGCTAATTGGACTATTCTGAGATCATTGGTATTGTTTATTTCAGCTTCCGGGGACTGTTGTACGGGTTTTGACTATAGTGGCACATCGAGTAGTTCAGATTGTCGGTTTCACCAGCAAAGGACCACAGGCGAGTACAGTTTATTGTCTGCATTTCGATATTGATTTTCACTATATTTCATTGGTTGGTCATTGGTTATGTGATTATTTTCTATTATAAATTGTGGAGTCGGAAATTAGAAGTACCAAAGATATGTGATCTGACCATAGCCCGTGTTAGACATTGTAGCCCGTGTTTATTTTCTGCAGAAGTGTAGTCCGTGTTTACTTTCTGCAAGTAGTGTAGCCCGTGTTTACTTTCTGCAGTAGTGTAGCCCGTGTTTATTTTCTGTAAGTAGTATAGCCCGTGTTTACTTTCTGCAAGTAGTGTAGCCCGTGTTTACTTTCTGCAGTAGTGTAGCCCGTGTTTATTTTCTGCAGTAGTGTAGCCCGTGTTTATTTTCTGCAAGTAGTATAGCCCGTGTTTATTTTCTGCAAGTAGACATTGTAGCCCGTGAGTAGACATTGTAGACCGTGCGGTGTAGTACCCCAGACCGATCACATATCAAAGGTACTTCTAACAGTCGAGGAGAGTATTTTGTGTCTATTTACTTACTATTGGTTTTTATATTTCATGTTTATTTTCAAACCCATGATTGATGTCTAACTTTTGTTTATAGTCATCTTCTTTATTTGAAATTGCGTTCAGTGAATTGTGCTCGTTCCATTCCTGATTGGAAACCAACATTTTCAGGTTAGCCGATGATCACTTAGTTTGGGGAGTGATGGTATACTTGCAGACGGGAAGCCTAGAGATTAGCTAGCTTGTGGAGTTGTAGCCATTCAAATTTTTGTACAAGTTTATATTTTTCAGCAAATGTAAAACTTGTGATCTTGTAAATTAAATTAATTATGTGAATGAGCATTGTTTGTGATTTTGATCTTCATGGCTGTGACAGCGTTCTACAGCCGACACTGCGGCGTAGGCTGGCTTGGACACGTTTCGTATCCGTTTAAAAAAAAAATGGGTGCGGGTCGTGACAAGTTTTGTTTTTCAGGACCTGAAAACTGGAAAGACTATCGGTAAGGGGCATGTGGCTGGAGGCTTGTACCTGTTTGACGCAACTCCTTCTGTTGCCTGTGCCGGCATGAAACTCGATTCTGTCGAGTTACATTGTCGGTTAGGCCATCCATCGTCCCAAGCTCTCCATAAAATATACCCATATTTAGATATTCCCTCTTCTTTTCATTGTGAGCCATGTAGTTTAGCTAAGCATCACCGGGTTCCTTATCCGGTGAGTCCAAATAAAATTGCTTCCGTTCCTTTTGAGTTGGTACATTCTGATATATGGGGACCTTGTCCGACTGAATCTGTAATGGACTTTAAGTACTTTGTTACTTTTGTCGATGATTAATCACGTGTCACCTTTATTTATTTGATGAAAAATCGTTTTGAATTATTTAACATTTGGTGCAACTTTCATGCCGAAATAAGAACACAATTTGGTCTTCCTATCAAAATTTTTCGGAGTGACAATGGCTGTGAGTATTTATCTCGTGATCTCGATAAACATCTTGCCCGCAACGGCATCATCCACCAAACCTCTTGTGCGTACACACCACAACAAAATGGTGTAGCCGAACGCAAGAATCGCCATTTATTGAAAACAACACGTGCTCTTATGTTTCAAGCACGTACTCCCAAGAGATTTTGGTCGGATGCAGTTTTTACTGATTGTTATCTTATTAACCGCATGCCATCGTCCGTTTTCAACGGTAACACTCCTTTTTCTAGACTTTTTTTCTGGACGAGAGCCATTTCCTCTGCCTCTCCGAATCTTTGGCTGTTTATGCTATATTCGGGATACCCGACCAACCCTTTCTAAATTAGATCCTAAGGCAATACAATGTATTTTTCTTGGGTATCCTAAAGATCAGAAAGGGTATCAGTGTTTCTTCCCTGTCTTAAAGCGATATTTTTTCACTCGGAATGTTACCTTTGTCGAAACCGAATTTCCACCACTCCCACAATCAAAGGGTTCGACACCTCTGGTCTATCCAGAAGAGAATTTTTTGTTATTTTCTCCTCAAACACAAAAACCCCCCGTACGGGTGCCCTCCCTTACCGAGCCAGTCTCCCAGTCAGATGGTCCACATACACTGATTCAGCCATTGCCAACATCGCCTACATATTCATCCTCCTCTGGTTCCACCAGCAGTTTCGGCTCAAATGAGTTGCCTCCATCTGTTCCACCAGCAGCTCCACCAGTTCCGCCAGCAGCTCTGGCGGTCCCGCCTCCAGAACGTCCTCGTCGTGCCTGTCGTGATCATCCCTTGTATGTTGATAGCTACAAAGGTCTTACCAGTCACACTCAGTCTCTGGTGGCTACTATTGATGGGATTCAGATCCCCAAGACCGCTGGGGCGGGTCTCCGACATCCTGGTTGGCGTGCTGCTATGAACGAGGAGTTGAAAGCTCTCCAGGAGAATCATACCTGAGACTTAGTCGACTTACCTACTGGTAAACAGGCAGTCGGCTGCAAATGGGTGTTCACGATTAAGATAAAACCGGATGGCACTCTTGATCGACTGAAGGCTCGGCTGGTGGCCAAAGGATACTCTTAAACCTATGGTGAGGATTCCTTCGAGACATTCTCTCCTGTGACCAAAATGACATCCATTCGTGTCCTCATGACCTTGGCCATCCGATATGATTGGCCGTTACCCCAGCTAGATATAAAGAATGCTTTCCTCTACGGGAATCTTGATGAAGAAGTATATGTGATGCAACCTCCCGGATTCGTTGCAAGGGAGGGTAAAGTGTGTCATCTGAGGAAGACCCTCTATGGTCTGAAACAATCACCTCGTGCATGGTTTGGTAGATTTACACAGGTTGTTACTCAATTTGGAATGTGTCAATCGAAGGACCATTCAATACTTCTTGGTGTCTACGTTGATGATATTGTAATCACGGGAGATGACAGCCAGGGTATTGTAAGTCTCAAGAAGTTTCTTGGAGAACAATTTCAAACTAAGGATATGGGATTCTTGAACTATTTCTTGGGCATTGAGGTCACACGCGGTAAGCAGGACATTGTAATGTCTCAAAGAAAGTATGTGCTGGACATACTAAATGATGCAGGCATGATGCAAGCAAAGGGAGCAACCTCACCTATGGATCCAGGGGCGAAGTTACTTCCAGACGAAGGATTTTTGATGACCAATCCAGATCAGTATCGTCGAGTAGTTGGAAAATTCAACTATTTAGCAGTCATGACGCGTCCGGACATTTCTTTTGCAGTGAGCGTTGCAAGTAGGTTTATGGCTTCTCCAAGAGTTCCACACTGGCAAGCAGTTCTCAGAATTCTGTGTTATCTAGTAAAGAATCCAGGAAAAGGAATTCGAATGGAAAATAATGGACATACTCGCATTGAGTGTTTTACTGATGCTGACTGGGGAGCAAGCCTGACAGATAGACGGTCTATATCTGGCTACTCAGTATTTATTGGCGGAAATTTAGTATCATGGAAAAGCAAGAAACAAAGTGTGATAGCACGCTCAAGCTCAGATAGAAGCAGAATATCGAGCTATTGCTCATGGCACGTCAGAGATATTATATATGAAGTATCTCTTACAAGAACTGGGAGAAGACGTAGGATCTCAAGTGGCAGATCTATGATGTGATAACCAATCTGCTGTTCACATTGCCACCAACCCAGTATTTCATGAACGGACGAAGCATATTGAAATTGACATTCATTTTGTTCGTGATGAATATACAAAGGGAGTGATAAAATTTCAACATGTGAGGACCGACGACCAGATAGCTGATATCTTCAGAAAGCCTCTTCTGGGTCCTCGGGTTCAATTTTTATGTAATAAGCTGGACATGATTGACATCTATGCTCCAGCTTGAGGGAGGGTGTTAAGTGTTATATTAGAGTTATTGGGCTTTAGTCCCACATTGCTTAGAATAATAGGAGAGGAGGCTAAGCCTCTCCTATATATATGTAATCTCTCCCTCAATAATAATCATCCATTTTCCATTCTACAGCTTATATGGGCTCCAAATATCTGAGTGGACCAATAAGAAAAGATATTCACTTCTTTTAAGGCTCAGTAGGAAGGAGGAAGAATGATGCTTCTCAATAAAACAAGTCACATTTAAACTGTGAGAAGGATTAATCCGGCCACATGGTTTAGAGAACCTGAATAATACCAATCAATTAATAGGTACAATAGCCAACACAAATAGCAGAATAGCCACGTTTTATAGTCCGTTTGCCTTACGACCCTTACAAATGATTGCATAAGTTTCAAGATGATGAGAACAACATAAGGAAGAGAAAGGTGGAGTAGTTGAGGTTGTTCGTCAGACGCCTAATGGATAGAAGCTTGGTCTGGAGAAGGAAAACAACAAGAACCGACTGAAAATTGTGGCTAGTAGTTAACTGAATGGAGACTGAGCCAAGTTCTTGAGAAGTTCTTTCCTTTGCAACATGTCTAAAGACTCTTAAGCTTTGTAAGGTCTGAACCTTAAATATTCCAGTTGTGTAGTATTATATGATTAAAAGGTCCAGAATCAAGGACCCCGTGAATTGAGTGAGAGAAACAAGTGATGTCTGAGGTGATATACAAATGCATAGCAGATAAGTTTGCTGATCGCAGTGGAGAGTAACATTTCAGGAGCCAAAATAATATAGTCCGAGAATATAATAGTAGATCACCGGAAGTTCAAAGCAACAATATAATATATTACCATATGCAAGTATTAATACCAGAGTACTATATATAGCTCACATCGTAAGAGATTTCGAGACCCACACTTGATCAGCTAGTAATCAGAAGGAGATTCTGCTGCGAGTATATCCAAGTGGCTGACAAATGAGCCACATATGTATGACCGGAGGAGCACATGTATAATATGACAATAAGATCATTAGGTAGCTATAGATAGAGTTGAAACGTGGTTCCGAGATAATACTTTAAACTGAGAAGAAGCTGCTGCGTGTGGCAGATAGGTTGGCCAGGCTTAACAAGTGGACAATGGGGCTGAAGAATGGATGGTGTAGAAGTTGGCCATCACCCGGAAACTGGGTGGAGGAGAATTTATCATGTCACCATACAAGGGTTGTCTTTAAATGAGCTAGGTTTGCTTAATGGTAGAGAACTTAGTGTTACAACTCGTTCCAGAACAATTGGATACAAGTATACGCCCAATGTATATGTACTAGAATACTCCTACTAAGAGTACCAAGTACTTCACTGTCTATAACAATTTAATTTTCCGCAAAACATATATGAATAAACAAAAACATGAAGGAAATAATGAAAAGAATATAACTCAAATAGTCCAGATATAAATAAGTCCAGTGTCACTAGACTGTAACCAACAATAGCTAAGAGTATCAATAAAAGTATAGAAGTCCAATAATCTGGAGCAAATCCACTATAAACAAAGGACTAAACTGAAAGAGAAAATGAGCAACATGTCAAGAGAAAGTGGCATGCAACTCCTAGCAACTAAGAATCTTCAGTGAAATCGTCAGACACATGATCATAGTTATCCGTAGCACCACTGTCTCTCTCAAGTCCTCAGTGTACTGGTCATCGTTTAAAGCTGTATGATTTGTCCAATCAGGACGGGGCAAAGTACAAATACTAATGAAAATAATACATGCAAAACTATATGTGCATATAACTATGAACAATTTGGACAATATGATATGTATGTATATAACTTGGAGGTAGGAGGGGTGGCGCGTATCTGGGTGAGCTGGGACAACAAAAGCTGGGCTGGACAGGCAATTCATTTGTCAGATCAACCGATTGCTGTGTCTTTCACAAATAAAGGGGGGGGATGACTTTCATCTTGGAAGCGGTGTATGGCAACAACGACAGACGGCTTCGGGAGGCTTTATGAGAGGAGATTTTCAAATTAGTATTATAGCTGAGAATCAGTTCCATGTGCCGCTGCTGTTGATGGGGGACTTTAATGTCCTACTTTTCAGTCACGAAAAAGTGGGAGGTCGGCGTATCCCAGATGGAGTTTTGCAGGACTTCCAAAGTTGCCTTCTACGATCTGGTTTGCAGGCGGTGGAGAGGACGGGTCACATCTGGTCTTGGCATAATTAAGCTACCCACAAGCGAGTTGCTTGCCAACTTGATCGTGCTTTGGGGAATCAGGAGTGGTTTACAATGTTCCCTGATTTGGTTGCTGAGTGCCTCCCAGCCGACACGAATGATCATTCGCCAGTTCGCATCCATCTATTAAAGCTACCCACAAACGAGTTGCTTGCCAACTTGATCGTGTTTTGGGGAATCGGAAGTGGTTTACAATGTTCCCTGATGTGGTTGCTGAGTGCCTCCCAGCCGACATGAGTGATCATTCGCTAGTTAGCACCATCTATTGACGGTTGCCCCCCAAAAGGCACGTCCTTTCAGGTACAACAACAAATGGAGATGCATGACTGGCTTTGCGAAGGTTTTCCAGGCGGGTTGGGACACTCCTGTTGAGGGAAATTCCCAATTTCGCATGGTTCAGAGACTGAAGCTGGTAAAGGCTGGTAAATTCTGGGCGAGAGGGTCACGATATACCCCTCTCACAGACAAGGAGGACCAGCTTCGGGAGGCACAGATTGCTTTACAGGAGGACATTCTCAATAGTGACCTTGCAGCGGCGGAGCAGGACCTTTGTAGGGAGGTCGGGGCGCTACGCACACTGGAAGAGATCGAGCTGGCTCAACGAGCTAAATATAGTTGGTTGCGTGATGGTGACAAATGCTCCAAGTTCTTCTATGATATCATTCGGGCCCGCCAACATTGTAATCATATTTCAAAGCTTTATGGAATAGATGGCAAAGAGGTGGTCAACGCTACTGCATTACAGGTGGAAGCAGTCAGGTACTATACTGAGCTCTACAATCAAACTTCTTATCTATCTGACTTTTCGGAGATTGTATGCAAGAGGCTAGTTACTCCACTGGGTAACAATGTACTACTGGCACCAGTGACAATGGAGGAGATTGAAGCTATTGTGCGCCATGCGGACCCTAATAAATCTTCTGGTCCGGATGGTTTTGGGAGCCAGTTCTATAAAGTCCATTGGGATAGAAGGAGGAGGTGTTGGAGATTGTCAAAGACTTATTCAACAACGACACGCTGCTTAAGGAGCTCAACCATACTTTCCTGACTCTTATACCGAAGAAAGGAGCGACGTCTCTTAGCGATTTTCGTCCTATCTCCTGCTGCAACTTTCTATATAAAATTACCACTCACTTGATGTGCAGACGTATGAAACAGATTTTGCAGGACCTGTTGTCTAGTAATCAAGCAACTTTTGTGAAGGGGCGGTCTATTGCTGATAACAGTCTGCTTGTCCATGAGCTGATCCGGGACTTCAACAAACCTGGAGGAGATAAAGTGTGTGTCAAGCTTGATCTGCGAAAGACATATGACTCTGTCAATAGGAAGTTCGTGTGCCATATTATGCTTGCTATAGGATTTGATCGACTTGGGTGGATAGGGTTCGGGTCTGCATTTCTACTCCCTCATTCTCTGTCCTAGTCAGGGTCCAGCCGTATGGCTTCTTCAGCAGTTCTAGAGGACTTCGGCAAGGGGACCCGCTATCACCATACCTCTTCACCTTGGTCATGGAGTTTTTCACATCGCTCATGGATGTGCGATCCATAGACATCAGATTACCCCGCTATGCAAGCGGTGCATCCTCAGGTATCCCATCTTATCTATGCGGATGACTTGTTGGTCTTCCTGGTTCTTTCGCGTCATGGGATTGTGGCTTTGAACTTTATTATGGAACGGTTTGGCTCACTGACTGGCCTACAACTGAACAAGGAAAAGAGTATGGTTTATTTCAACAAGCATTGTCAGCAGAAAGAAGATAGCTTTACTTCTTGGTATTGAGAAGGGAGATCTACCAGTCAAATATTTGGGAATCCCGTTGTCTATCAACTACGCCAAAGAGACCGAATGTCAAAGTCTGGTGGACTATGCACAAGCCGTCTGGAGGGATGGCATGCCCAAAGCTTATCCTTTGGAGGACGCATCGAGCTGGTTCGATTCGTTATCTATGCCATTGTTCGATTCTGGTTGCAAACTCTCATACTGCCGTTATCTATGCCATTGTCTATCAACTACGCCAAAGAGACCGAATGTCAAAGTCTGGTGGACTATGCACAAGCCGTCTGGAGGGATGGCATGCCCAAAGCTTATCCTTTGGAGGACGCATCGAGCTGGTTCGATCCGTTATCTATGCCATTGTTCGATTCTGGTTGCAAACTCTCATGTTGCCGACTGCGGCCATTAGTAAAATTGAAAGACTCTGTGCTAACTTTATCTGGAGAGGAGGCTTACATGCTATAGGATGGACGACTCTATGCAGACCTCGGGAGGAGGGAGGTGTCTCTCTACAGTCTTTGCAGACCCTGCGTGAGACTGCGGGATTGAGACAAGCTTGGCGATTTCTTGTCCAGGATTCCTTGTGGGCAGTGTGGATGTAGGGGAGGTATATGAAGGACCGGACTTTCTGGGGAATCCAAGCCAATAGCAACGACTCCGTTACTTGGAAGAACTTACTATCCCATCGGAATACATTGAAGGGACTTATTTCCAGAGTGATGACAGATGGAGAAACTACTGACCTATCTCATCGGAATACATTGGCGAATCGAGTTGGTTGGTTACAAGTTTCCAAATGAATCCGAATTCTTAAGTCATTATGGTTAATCACTTGTCAGACCTACCTCATCTATACATAATGTGAAAATTCATAATTAGCTTTCTTGTTCATAATCTCAGTAAACTTCACTCTTTTAACTATTGGTTATTGCGTCTGACCTATAAATAACATAAGCAATAATGGGTTTTATATGAAAAAAAGCTCCACCAGCTTGTGTCCCTGAAGAGAAAAGAGGGAAAGGAAAAATTTTCAGATTCATAAGGGGGGAGCCTAGCTATTAATTGCTAACTGCTTTTCTTTCCTTGATTTTATCATTACTGAGCTTATGTAACTTGTATTTGAAGCATTTTATAGTCTATGTTATGATATTATTGTGTTGATGCTTCTGGCTTACCTTTCTGTTCTTCATTTTGTAATTTTTATAAGCAATAAATGTTTAGCAATATTAGGCCTCATAAAACACAAAAATAATGTGCTTACTTAACTTGGTTCTTGTATTTTCAGTTTTCAAGGATGGGGGAAAGGAGGAGAAGAAGAAAGATCCTACTTCCTCTGCTGTAAAATGTTATTTCGTTCGCACCCGTTCTACCTGGACCATGGATGTCAATAAGTCATACATTTTGTGCGACAAAACAATTGAGGATGCACGAAGCATTTTCATGCATGCTCATACAGTATCTACTATGGCCAAATATATGGCCAGGTTGTTGACTTATGACTACTTAATCTCTACATCTATAAATATTTATATGCTTGCAGTTTGTTTGTTGACCATTCGGTTTATGTTGTTTGGCTTGTGAATATATGTTGATTACTTGCCTGTTAAACATACAAAGATATGCGTTTGTTTTGAAAGTTAAAAGAACAATTAAATCACTTGTTTGAGAACGTTATGAATGTGGAGATTTTTCACAGGTTTTCTCTAATCTTGTCCAAGACTATCAAGTTAGATATTGATCTTTCGCTTGTCAGGATTACAGAAATTGAGGACATTCCTTGCCTGGTACATCAATCTTCCTGTTTCCATGCTTTAGGTTTTTCTACTCCTTTTGGCTTTTAGTTTTTTGGTGAACATGTAAGTAGACTATTTTGTAATTGTGAATTTCATTTTTGTAGGATGAATATGGAAATGTTGTATATAATGAAGACGGAGAGAAAAGAATCCATACTGATGGAACTGGATTTATTTCAGAAGATTTGGCTATTAGATGCCCCAATAGTATCTATAAGGGGCAGTGTTCAATCCCAATGAATTTCCAGGTATGAGATTCCTTTTCACTACTTAGTAAGAAACATAACTCTATCCTGCAGTAGGAGTAAGATCCTAAGATAAACATCTAGAGAGCTTCTCTCTTTCTCTTTCTCTCTCTCCCCATCATTATTAAGCTATTGTATTTTTAAGGGTTGAAATGATAATTAATGACATAATTGTATTTGAGCTATGTTTTCTTCATTGAAATATTTTTGTGAAGAGGAAAAAGTATTAGGGGGCACATGTCATACCAGAGGAGCAAGATGATTGTGGCAAAGGCAGTCTATGTTGTTCTTAGCATCATATGTTATTATACATACCAGAGCATAACAAAGATTCTGAAGAGGCAGTCGACCTACATAGATAATTGCAGCAATTATAGACAATAATTAATAAATGTAAATAAGAAGTCTTTTTAAGGTGATATAGTTTAAAAATAGTAAGAAAGGTAGCCATCTGGAGGGGCAGGAACCAGAGTTAAATACCAAACTGATGACGATATGTTAAGGTTTGGGTACTATTTTATGAAACCCCACAATTACTTTATAAGGTAATACAGTTAGTAAAAAATCACACTATGATAATCTAGAATATAAGAAAGGCGTAACATTACAGGTTACTGAGATCCAAGGGGTACCAAGTTCTGGTCTGCCATCCAAGTGCAATATGCTACTGGAGCCCAAGGCCCCGGTTTCTAGTCAAAGTGGTGGCGTTTGTTTCTCCTTTGTTGTTTCTTTGGATGTTCACTGTGAAGTGCCTTGGTAACTTGAATATCTGGTGAGCTTAAATGTTTAGAGTCTGGGTGATGTTTGATAAACAACCTTGCTAGTCTACTCTGTTAAGGTAATATAATTAGTAAAGGACTCCGGTATTTAAGAATAGAAGTACGGGTAATATTACAGGTCAGTTCAAGTCCAAGTTGCAGAGATATGTTGCTCACCCTTTGTTCTCTTTCCAGAGTGGCGTGGACAAGTGGCTGCCGAGTGACAGTGACATTGAACGGCTCATCATTTATAATGTTCCTTAAAAAAGGGTCTTGCATTTTATTCTATCATAACTTATGCGGTTTTTAATTGTACAAGATATATGTGATTAAATCAGAAAGAGTTTAACTTAGTTGGGTTGGCCCGAAAGCCTGTGGGGTCAGCATGGATCCAACAGGGCCGGGCTAGGGTCTAGGTTTTGTAATATTAGGTCCATGCTGATATATTTGGCTATAATATTCAATGTCAAAGTTTGGAGATCTCTTGGCTTGACCCTACCAGTACCCGTCCATTGTCAACTACTCGTACTTTTACCCCTGTGCATTATGCTATTGAAGCACAACACCTAGACCCTGAACAATCTGCTGGGTTGCTTCGTGCACTTTCTAGCTTTCTCTAATACGCACTTTGGGATGCCTTTGTTGCTTGAAAATACAGAGGCCGTAACGTATAGTAGTCTTGAGCACACAGTCACATAACATGAACTATTCTAGTTAGATGACTCTTTTACATAACCAGTATATGTTGCTTGAAAATACAGAGGCCCCTAATGTATAGTAGTCTTGAGCACACAGTCACGCAACATGAACTAGTCTAGTTAGATAACTCTGTTACATGTATGCTTTGATATCTAACCATATCTTATCTAATAACATACTGCATGAGTTTTTAGCATCTGCCCTTCAAGAATGCAAATCTAACAATCCAAGCATCTATTTTTGTTTGTAAATAGTTTATAATGTAACTAAATCCTAGCTGTAGTCTTTGTATGTTGATAGTGTGATTAATTTTCAACTTGTCATTTTCAGAGAATTTTGGACGGATTTGAAGGTGTGGATAATTCTTCAAGTTTAAGACAGTTTTTCTCTTTCTTCACCGAACCGGTAGACCGCATCTATATATTATTATTCTGTTTACTGCAATATACCTGGCTGCTATTTATTGTTACATTCATTATAACTTCTTCTTTTTTCTGCCTTGGCAGCCTCTTCTAATCCAATTTCGGTTATTCAACAATGGTTGTGCTGTGAAAGGAACTCTACTAGTGAATAAACTGGTATGACTTGTACAACTGATGGTTAAAGTTTTTATTTATGCCTGCTGTAGCAAAGAGGATACATTTAAACTAACTGGGTTTACATTAGGGATCTTGGCCTTAAAATAAAAATGGAGTATACAAAGCATATGACATCACTAAACCAACCTAGAAATGGAAAACAAGTAAAGTTGCAAGAATGCAGAATATAAGATAACTGAATCTACTCTTCAACATACCCCACAAGCTGGAATTTGGTGACAAGCAAGTCCAACTTGGAGAGTGAGATGGAGAAACTAGAAAAACAGCCCTGACCTACTTGGGGTGGTTAGACTGTGCCAAATGGGGCCGTGTCTAGTACACATGGCTAGATGATGCTTGATGAGCCATAGCTTTGGTTATAGGAGACCATTTTAGGCGTACGACCAGCCAAATTGAAGATATGAGAGCAACGCCATCAAATCTATCAAATTCGATCCTATAAGAACCTATTTGCCACTAGATCGTCAAATTCCATCATTTGGGCCCTCAAAACTGCTCGGTAGATTTTTTTTGTTGTTGCCATTTTGGTAAAAGTGGTAAAGTTTTAATTGTTGATTTGAGCATATCAAGGGTTGTTACTTTTGTTATCTTTCCAGCGTAATCATAAACCGTGATTTGGTTTCCATTTTAGAATAATTTGCCATTATCCTTTTTTTTCTTCTAATTATGTATTTTTCCTGGTTTTAGCAATTGACAAAAGTATATTATGACCTGTCCATTATTGTATTAGGAGAGTTGAATGAAATAAAAACATGTCATGATCCCTTCCCAAATAATCGGATATGAGTACGTGAGTACGTCCAACCTACATTGCGGTATCGACGGTAATACACTGTATATATCTATGAGTCACAAAACTATATCATAACATCCACGAAACTATCTATCATCTAGAGAAAGACTGAAAGCTCTTGAATGACTGAAAGCTTACGAATGAAAACTATACATCATAGACTATCAGAAGGAAGGAAGAATAGTGTAACAAACCTCAATCTCATTCATGAAGCTTCGTAGACCAGAGTAAGATTGGTTTAAGCTATCAACGTTAGTTAAGGTCAGGATTGGAGCAAGTACATATGCCTAACACGAACTAGTATAGGTAGACTATATATGTGTACATATAACCACATGAGTAGTGTCGTGACGTGCAGTTGGAAGATACTGTGACTAGCATAAATAATAACACGGATTGCGATCAATATTTGTGTATAACAGGAAGACAATGTGACTAGCATGTATAGTGAATTGTCGTGACGATAGTATGAAAAATAATGAACAACTAGCATATGATAATAAAACTGAAAGGACTATGTGCTCAATACGTGTTCGTTTTAGAATAAAGGCTTCAACATGTGGACGACCTAGGATAACTTAGCCTATTGGTAATACGTGACTCTATTACCAATGTGCAACGAGTCTACGAGTATGGTAGAAGTAAAAGTACCTCGAGTAAACATGACATCGCAACGGGTGGTAAGTCACATGTCTACTAGTTGTATTCTCCTACCGATCTCTCACTAACATCATGGTCACGGATACCACGAGAAACACGATAGTAAATACGAGAACATGAGATCAATACTATAACACTAGAATCTCTCATGTGTAAGCAAACATGCATCAAGTAAATATATTAGTAAAGATAAGGAAGAACATACTAACTAGTTATGAATCACATGTCAAATATAAGAAAACTGTAATTATATTTGTTTAAGTACTCTACTTGCTTGTTATCGTAACTTGTTACCGTGACTGAACGAAGGAGGTCAATATCACAAACTATGAACTATCTGAGTTTGTCCTCGAGCTAACAATCCCACAATCATCATTGAAGGACAAACATACAAGACGATCAAGAATTACAAATAGAAGTCAAAATCAAGATTACTATTAGGCATGTAAGTTATTTATCGACTAGGTTACTTGTTGGCTAAGTTAACTAAGTTACTTACTAAACAAGTCTTCTAGACCTAGGTTACTTTAGTCCATGTAAAGTATACTTATTCAATTTCAAGTCTGATTTATTGATTTAAGACTATAGTAGCAAGTCTATATCTTGAAATTCAAACATCGGGACCCACGATACATAAATCGAGACAAGTTTGTTAACGAGAAGGTTAACATTCTTGTTTTGAGTCTTGATGATCCGTACGGCCAGATTGTAGATTTCAGCTGCACGAGTCCATGGAATGGACGAATTTCAAATTTGTTGCACTTATTTTGAGATAACGTACTCTTACGATCTAATTAATAAATCAAAGACGAGGTGATTTGTAGTCAATGGTGTCAGTTTACTACAAAAATTTGCAAGGGCATAAAGAAATGCACCAGGGATCGCAAAGGAAGAAACAAATTGAAGATCCAACTGTTAGATCTTTCAAAATGACCAAAATAGTGAATCTAGACAACATACAAGTTTATGGTTCACATGCAGTGCACTGTCGAGATCTGGACGATCCAACTTTAAAATTTAAAGTAGACATATAAAGGAAGAGTTACCTGAAAACGGATTGGGAACTGGAAGTCGTAGCACAAAGTTACGACTCCTGGAAGGTGAGGGTACTGCTGGACAGCCTACTATTACAATCAAAATTTGCCTGCCAGACGTTCTTGTGGTCGTGCCAAATTTACCATAGTTAAACTAGAACATGCTACATGCACAACGGTGAAGCCGGATCGCGATTTTGATGATCGAATTGGGCGTGTAGAGTGTGAAAAGATGATTTCTATGAAGTGCTATTGTGCCATTGTTAAGCTTTGGTTACGGTACTCGTGCACGGTCTTGGGAAGTCGTAGAGGTTCGGGAATAGCCTGATGATAAAGGGAAGAGTTAGGAGTCGAGTGATGGTAGGTTTGGACGTTGGACACAATGGTATACTGTCGGTGGGGTCGGTTGACACGGGAGAACGAAACCAAAAAGAGTTTGGCTACTGTTTTTCTTATATAGGGGGAGATTTGAGTTGGACGTGTGCTGGCAGGTGCAGACGCAGCTGCGGATTCAAATCCGCAAACCCGCACCCTAAGTGGGTGGGTCGAATTCAACCCATGGCTAAATGGGCCGGGTGTTGTGAAATTAAAAGAATGGCTCAACAGCAGTGCAACAGACTAGAAGGGCCCAAAGCCCATGGACTCTAGCAAGTGGGTTGGACCTGGGCTTGGGCCGCAAGAAAGGGGAAAAAAAGCAGCTTAGCATGGGTGGGTCAAGTGAACGGGTTCATGTTGGGCCTGCAGGTCCAACATGTTTTGCTAAAAATTAGAGATTTATTGAATGTAAATTTTGGGTTTTAAAAATTAGCAATATACTTTTTAATGCTTTATTAATTCCTAAAAGTGGTTATAGGCCCAGGAAAAATACCAAAAAAATATTTAAAATATCTAGAAAATACTATATGCTACTAGAATGCTATATGACACTTTCTGCACAATTCTATGGTCGGGTTTAAAAATTGTAAATTGTTGAAGTCTCTATAAATCAATTTTCTTAGTAACTTTCGATTATTAATTTCACAATTAATATTCTAAGCTTTTCAAAATTTTTGTAAATGCTATGACGAATTTTAATGTCACCTACAGCCGTACCAAGTATTACTAGATGCTTACATTGAGCCCTTGCTTCATTGATATCCGTCGTCAGAGCTAATACACGGCCGATTTCATCACTCATGGCTTTAACGGTACGAAAGTGATCCTTATGAGATTTGTCTCCCTGGTTTGCTCGGTAGACGTCAACAACAACCGAGTCGTAGATACGAGACAAATCATGTTTTCCATCAAACGACGCTGCTAAAACCTCCCATAATTCCTTCACCGTATTTGTATTCTGAACCATGTCTTCCACCGATGGTTTCATTGAATTCATCAACTGTCTAAACAGTCGACTGTCATCTGTCTTTCACTATTCAAATATGGAATCAGTCTCTAATGGGGGTTGTTAGATGTGCGAACAACCGCATTTTCCGAAGTGCCTTCTCAACCTTGTTTCTCCATATCGAGTAGCCCTCTGGCCCGTCCAACCATCGATTGACAAGTAGAATCGAGGATATTGTCATGCCAGTGCCCGTTGGTTCCGCCATTGTGTTTTCGACACTAGTATATGTAGTACTGCTATTCGTCCTAGTGCTAGTCATCGTGCAAGTATTCCTTATTCGAACGTCGACTGATCTTTATAACTTGATAATCACATAAACTCTGCCAATGCGCTAACAACGTAGCCAGAACTGGCACACACATGGGAAGCAGAGATGAACGTAGATCACACAAGCCAGGATAGAGAGGTAATCCAGGTTATCATCTGTTATATTCTGATGTGAAGATCAAGTAAGAAAAGAAACAAAGATTCACGCAAAACAAACAACTTGTCTGGTCATTGTTAAATTTCTGAAGTTAACGTTGAGAGTCAGAGATTCCAGCAAACAAACCGATGTTTACCCTCTGGGGATCCCAAGTTAATTTTGAGAGTCAGAGGTTCCAGCAAACATACCGATGATTACCCTCTGAGAATCCCAAGTCAATGGTGAGAGGTTCCAGCAAATAAACAAATGTTTACCCTCCGATGATCTCAACATTTTTTTGAATTAGGTTAGGGTTTTTAGGGGGGACGACGGCTGCGTGGAAAGATCTACGGTTAGGGTTTGGATCTTGATCCATGGAGTTGGGGGGGGGGGGGTGATCTGAGATGGATTGGGGGGGGGGGGCTAGTCGGTAGCTGACAGGGGGGGAGGTGGGGATCTGCAGCAGGGGGAAGGCGGGCTGGCGTGGGGTGGTGGCGGGGGGGGGGGTTGACAAGCGGGAAGGGGGTGATCTGTAGCAGGGAGAGGCGGCTGGGGGGGGGGGGGGGTCTGGGGGGCGGCGGTGGCAACATCGTGGGGCAGTAGGCGGCTGGAGGGTGTAGGGTGACAGGCGGCTGTAGGGGGGTTGTGGGGCGGCACTAGCAGCAGCAGCAGTAGGGGGCGACATGTGGCTTTGTGGGACGGCTGTGGCGGCTTGGGGGGGGTAAGCAGCTGAAGGGTGGGAGGATGGGTTAGGGTTAGTTTTTTTTCTTTTGTGGAGAGAGAGATGGATGAGTTATGGCTCTGATGCGATGTAGAGTAGAATAATGAGATAATTTCTATTATATGAGAGAGTTACATATGTGAAGGAGAGGCTAATCCCTCTCACTTTTATTCTAACCAATATGGAACTATAGCCTAATACTACTAATACTTAAC
Organism: Iris pallida; assembly: GCA_029216955.1. Lineage (NCBI taxonomy): Eukaryota > Viridiplantae > Streptophyta > Magnoliopsida > Asparagales > Iridaceae > Iris > Iris pallida. The sequence goes on along the minus strand of JANAVB010042618.1, from coordinate 8,610,267 downwards.
ATATGCCAACTGATATACTAGTTGACTGTTTGACTACTTTGGCTTCAAATAGAGCCCCACTTGTGTCTTCGACTCCTCAAGAGCTTTTCTATTATTTGGATGACTCCCATCACTTTGTTGTTGACCACAAGCCACACAACGTCAATCTTCACCTTGGCTTGAGTTCAATAAACTACTTTATGAAATTGTTGCAAATTGCTCCTTTGTTACTTTAATCTTTGGGTTAATTATACTGACCTCCTCCATGTTTCATGAGTATTACAGGGACTACCACTATTCCGAAAATAATTACACTGACTACACCTCTCCTTTGCAAATTTTATTAAGAATATGGGTGGTTAGTGTTATTAGTTTCTATAGAAACTAGAAACTATAGGGGGTGTCTATGTAATTAGTTTCAAAGCAGGGTAGTCCGTGTAATAAGTGTAAAACATAGGGGTAGTTAATGTAATTAACCCTTAATCTTTAGTTTCTCCTGTCGTATCCCCTTGCCTACCGATATAGCCTTTGTCCAAATTACGATCTGCCACAACCCTCCTACCGAGGTGCTAACATTCCTCATAACTGAGTAAATAAAAGTCAAAATAGACTGTAATTTTCCATAGTAATCACCTTCATTAGCATATCTGCTGAATTCAAATAGAGCCCCACTTGTGTCTTCGACTCTTCCCGAGCTTTTCTGTTCTTTAGATGACTCCCATTACTTTGTTGTTGCCAACGAGCCACACAACATCAATCTGGCTTGAGTTCAATAAATTACTTCTTGCAAATTGCTTCAGTGCTACTTTAATCTTTAGTTTCTCCTTTAGTATCCCTTTGCCTATTGATACAACCTTTATCCAAAACTACGATCTGCCACGACCCTCCTACCGAGGTGCTAACCTTCTGCATAATTGAGTAAATAAAAGTCAAGATAGACTGTAACTGCTTTGGCTTCAAATAGAGCCCCACTTGTGTCTTCGACTCTTCTCGAGCTTTTCTGTTCTTTGGATGACTCCCATCACTTTGTTGTTGACCACGAGCCACACAACATCAATCTTCACCTTGGCTTGAGTTTAATAAACTACTTTCTGAAATTGTTGCAAATACTTATGTGCTACTTTAATCTTTAGTTTCTCCTTTAGTATCCCCTTGCCTACTGATACATCCTTTGTCCAAAACTACGATCTGCCACGACCCTCCTATGGAGGTGTGCTGAGTAAATAAAAGTCAAGATAGACGGTAGCTTTCAATAGTAATCACCTTCATTAGTAAATTTTCTTATTGCACGACTCTCTTATTTTGTGATATCGTACGTCAATGTGTTTTTTCCAACTATGATATACCTAAATTTTTTTCAAGATGAATCACACTTTGACTGTCATAAAACAACAAAACCTGCATCTTCTCGGATCCGAACTCGCCAATCATACTTTTGAACCATAGGATTTCCTTCAATGCTTTTATTGCTGCTATGTATTCTAACTCCATAGATGATAGCGCCACAATATTTTGAAGGGTCAACTTTCAACTGACTGGAAAGTCTGTAAGTGTGTATACACAGCTTGTAGTTGATATTATCTTATCCAAGTCACAACGAAATCGGTATTAACATATCACCGCAATTGGTTCGATCTTATCTTTCGACTTGTGAAACAATAACATAATCCTCACGTCCTTAGAACTATTGAAGTATTCAACTTATCGTTTCCCAATGAAACTTTTATGTATCTGCCATATACCGACTTACTAAACTGACTGCATATGATAATTTCGGCCATGTGCATATCATAACATACATTAGTGATCCCATTGCACTAACATATGGTACTCGAGACATCTTTTTCTTCTCCTCTGCTGTTTTCGGATACTCCTTGGTGGGTAACTTTAAATGACTAGCAATAGGGGTACTTACAACTTACCTGTCTTGAATCCTTTGTACCAAATCTCTCCATCACCTTCTTAACATATTTCTTTTGGGATAGCCATAACTTTTCAATCTTCATGTGTTGATAAATTTCCATCCCAAGGATCTTTCTTGCTCCATCTAAATCTTTAATGTCAAATTCTACACTCAAATAAAGATTTAAGCACCCTTATTTCCGCCATACTCTTAGAAGCGATCAACATGTCATCAACATATAAGAGAAGATATATTGATGAACCATCCTTGAGCCGTTTCGAGTACATGCAACTATAATTCTCACATCGAGGTAAATTCGCCATCGCAATAAACGAATCGAAGCGCTTATACTACTTCGAGCTTCTCTCTTCTTTGGAAGACTCTCGATGCTCTTCATTGTGGAACACGAGTCACACAACTACAAAGATAAAAAAAATAAGGTGGTGAAGCTAGACTCCATCAAGTTGAAGAGTTCAGTGTCCTCTAGTAGGAAAAAAGAGTGAGTAATGAAGGAGCGTCATGCTGTGCTGAAAATCTCAAGTTGAGAGAAGATGAGGGAGAAATTAAAGATTCTATCAAATTTTTCCACACCATGTATCAACGTTTGCACTACCTTACACAAGGTAGTCGACCCGTGGCCGCTTATGCAAAAGAATTTCATAAATTAGTTGCCATGAATCATCTAAAGTAGACTAAGCCACACATCTTGTGATACAGTTAATTAGCGGACTCTGAGACAATTTCTAAGGAGAGTTAATCCTACATGCGAACTATGAGACAAACTTCTAAGGAGAGTTAACCCTACATTTTTCCTAGATCTACGATATCATAATGGCGAAAAACAAACTTGCTAGCCAAGAGAAGTTAGTGCATAATAGGTCAAGGACGTTTTACTTCTAACAACCTAAACATTTTTTCGAACCTGTTGTGTCCAATGCAGCTGAGAATCCAATGATTCCAAAAAGGAAATTCTACGATGAACATCGGTTTCTTGTCAATGTTTCGAAGAATGGTGGATATGTTGTCGATGTTTCGATGAGTGATTGATCCGATGGGTGTTAGGGTTTGGTGTTCGAGCGGGTGGAAATGTAGCGGAAAGATATGATCTACGAAAGCAGGGACTGGCGGAAGTATACGTGGGGGGGTGTTTGTCTTATGTTGGGTTTCAGAAATGGCTAGGTTTTGGTGTTGACTTAATAGGCTGGGGTTAGGTATATGGTTGAGAAGGAGGACGGCGGCTTAGGATTAGGGTTAGGGTTAGATATTTGGTAGGAGGACAACTTCGGTTTGGGGGGAGGGGGGTACTGTTTGGGTTTTGTTCAGTGAGTGCTAGGCCTTGAGAAAGATAATGGCTAGGATTTTGGTAGAGTGGTAGGTCTGGGATGAACTATGCTCTCATACCATGTGAAAAGAGGTTACATTAGGACTACATATGGTTTACGTTGTATTTATAAAGAGAACATACAAACCATGTGATATCATTAAACCTACCTAGATATGAAAAATATATAAAGATGTAGAAACAAAGTAAATAAGATAACATTGATCTATTCCTCCACATATCGACCTTAATATTCCTTTTTTTGTCTTCACTCTTGATACCCTTTGATATTAAATATCTTTTTTTTTCTACTGCATGCCTTACTCTTAGCAAGTGCATTATATCATTTTCTCTCACCTTAGTTTCTAACCTCTTATATAAATGATTGTATGGGTTAGATTTAGCTTCGCTAACTACTTTTTTTCGCTTTCTTCTTTGCTAGCATATATTTCTCAAATAAGCTTATGTGGCCGTATTGTGTCGTGTCAGACATCAATTGTGGTGATGTGTCATTGTGGCACATTGCTTAAAGGAATACCCTATCAGACCTTTGGTCAATTAACATGTGCAAACTTTATTCATTTTAAATTCTTTTTTTAGGTTAAAACAATGGTAAAAATCTTTCGATCTTTAAATCGTAAAGAGTCTGGACCGCTGTGAATAGTAAGATTCTTTGATTAAGTCGATAAAAACTTCAATAACTGCAAATTATGGACAATTAGAATATAAGAAATATCATGCATAATTGATAAATAGATGCACAAAGTAAGTCAACCGACTCAAAAGTATAATTAGTAGGATCCCAGAATATTAATAAACCAAATACCATTCTCATTAGATATCTTCATCACTAGAACTTGAGGGAGGATCAACATTGTGGTCATCCATGTATGGAATGTTGACGTTCGCTTCATTCTCGTCTTTATCAGAAGGCTACACCTTTTCCTCTTCATCCTCTTCCAAGTTTTCCACCTTCTTCCTCTTGCTCTTCTTGTTGTGGGAGATCTCTCTTGGCCCTTTCTTCTTTTTACTAGTAGAAGTACTACCTTCCTCATTCTCAAAGAACCAATGTTTAGTCAATTTGCGTCCTCCTGAAGAGCTGGAGGCTCTTTCTCTATGATTCACTCATCATTCAATTTCTATATCTGATACAAATATTGGATCATATTTCTTTGAAACTCTCTCTTCTCATGCTTCTATCTTCCGTAAGCCGTAGAAGTTCACCACAACAAAAGAAAACGGATTCGGACAATCAAGGAGAAATAATTGAGTTTTTTATTTATTTGAAAACACTAGTTTAGGGAGAAGAGAAAGAGAAAAATAGAAAGATTTGTTCTAATAGAATATGAAGACTAGCATATGATAGTATATAACAACTTAAAGTTGCAAAGGAAAATCCTTAATTTCAAGAAATAAATGTTAAAATATGGTCCCAAGTTGAGTTTGGTTTCGCCGGGTCGGGATCGTGCGATCCATGTTGGATCATGATTCTAGGATGTATGATCCGGGTCCTATCCTTGCCCAGTCCAATCCGCACATCGCGGAGATTCCAGATCAGGTCAGGGGTTAAAGTGAGTTCTATGTTATTTAGGCTTAACTATTGTTTGATATAAGGTGAGTATTCTTTTTTTTTTTTCTACCATGATCATGCTCTTTTAATAATTCTTTGAACTGGTTACATTATTTTTGCAGCTTCCTCCAAAAACTATCCTTGTTCGACCTTCAATGATAAAGGTCAAGCCAGACATAAATATCTCAACTCCTCAATCTGTCAACTCTTTGGAGATTGTTGGGACAAGGTAATCTAATCTGAAATTGAGTCAGGTCGAGGCTTGGTAATTGTTATGTATATTCAGTTGATTAACACTTGAACATAATCTTGTTGAAATTCTTATTAATTAGAATAAATTTTGTTAACAACAATCTTACTTCATGTTTATTTATAACTTATAAGTTTACTTTGTCGTAGGTTCCAAACACACATTTTCTGTCTGTTAATTTTGGAATGTGTATTTTAGTTTACTCCACTTCTAAATGATTGAGTTGATGCCCTTTTTATATACCAAGGTTTGAATACTCAAGGGGCACTATTTTATGGTAAAAGTTACAATCTTATATCCTACCATGATTTTAATATATAGAGAATCTATATTAAGATCATGCTATCTAACATGTGGTTCAAGGTTCTGCTGAGTTATAAAGGAAATATAATTATAGAAAGGAGAACACCAGCTCAAGTGGTGGAGAACATATTTGGACCACTCCTGGGTCGAAGTCTGAGCTCGAGTTTGCACCAAGTTATAGATGGATTTTATATATTCATTTCAGATTATTAGGACCTTATCAGTTTAGGATTATTTAGGGTTTTTAGTGTGTGTGTGTGTGTGTAGAGAGAGAGAGAGAGAGAGAGAGAGAGAGAGAGAGAGAGAGAGAGAGAGAGAGGTATCAACAAACACCAGCTCAAGTGGTGGAGACATAAGGACCCGAGAAACTAGGCATGCCTTACATGTGGGTGGGTGGGTTTCTGTTGCAGGGCGGAGTGACTAAGCATTTAATGGGTTTTTTTTTTTTGTAACAAGGCGAGTTCTGAACTATGGTTTTGATTTGATATTTTTGGCATTAGTAATGCTTTATTATTTCTTTTTCTCCAGCAATCAACCAAAGAGAACATATTTGTCAAAGTCCTTAATTGCCCTGCTTCACCATGGAGGAGTCCCGGAGAAGTATTTCTTGGATCTTCTGGAGAATGCCTTACATGAAGCAGATAGTAGTCGGTTCAACAAAAAAGCAGCACTTAGAGGTACCTATGCTAATGGTTTCTGGTACTTAACAAAACTACCTGTGCTATTTATTGTGTTAGTGCTTGCATGTTCTCATGCTTGTTATATGGTTAAGTCTCCTGAGGGAAGAATTAGTCAATCTTATCAGTGAAGTTATTCACTAGCCAGTCTGTTGCGTGTAGCTAAAGTACTTCTTAATTAACAGCTGCACTTTGGTATGGCAATATGGATGATTATCTTGCTGCAAGAATGATCCTATGTGGAATTCCTCTTGAAGAACCATACTTGCAGTCTCGACTGTTGGTGCTGATGAGAGAAGACAGAAAGGGTCTGCGGGGTGGGAAGATTCCTTTGACCGATTGTTACTACTTGATGGGAACGACAGATCCAACCGGCAAACTAGAAGCTAACGAAGTTTGTGTGGTACTGTATGTATTCTACCTTCTTTTGCCTTTCTTGATGTAGTCAACTGTATAGTTGTATTCTAAATAACTTGTTAATTTGTTGAATTATGTATTACTGTATATCTGTTTGTTTTTGTACTGTTTAATCTCATTTCGAGCTCCTGTTATATTATACAGTGCCAATGGGCAGGTTTCGGGAGATGTACTTGTGTACAAGCATCCAGGATTACACTTTGGTGATATCCATAGGTTAACCTCAACCTACATCGACGACTTAGAGAGATATATCGGCAATGCTAAATATGCCATTTTCTTTCCAACCAAAGGGCCACGTTCTTTGGCTGACGAAATGGCTAATAGTGATTATGATGGCGATATGTATTGGATATCAAAAAATCCGCAGGTTAGTTCTTACTATTTACTGATTTAGAGTAATTGAGGATGATTCTCTAAAACGGAGATTGTAGTGCAATAAGTTAGTTAATGTTACATAAACATTTATATTCCTTGTAATGTTTACTTTGTTGCCTTTAGCTATCCCTAATATGGAAGTATCTATCTGATCTTAGTATTTGTTATATGTATAACGCTAGTATTAAATAATCTACAGAAACCTTGTAATCTTTGGTTTGTATCTATATGGTGTAAGATGCTCCAAAAGTATATGACCTTGAACCTAGTGTTAGGTTGGTAATACTAATACCTTTGTAGTTTTGTTGAGAAAGGGTTTTGCTCAGATCAGTTAATCGGGTAGATCTCTAGACCGAACGGTGTATAGGAGATAAAATGGTTGTCAATCTATGTAGTATTTGTCCATACCTAGTAATTGACAACTAGATACTAACTAGTAAAAAGAAAATATAAAGCATTTATCTCGAGCATAGATGTCAATCAAGCCCATCTTGGAAAGAAACTGTAGAACAACACATATAGAGAAATTTGCAGCCTTCGTGGCGGTGAAAGAAGTGGGTTGCAACCTTTATGGCGTTGGGAGAGTCACCCTTTGTGGGAGCGGGAGAAGAGTGAGTTGCGACCTCCATGGTGGCAGGAGTGAGGTGCAACCTTCGTGACACACACACACACACACACACACACACACACACACACACACACAGTGTTGAAGGACCTCTGGTCAATGAAGAGTGAGTTGCGAGCTTGAGTTGTGTCCTCTTCGTGGTGGTGTAGCCAACTGGGGTGTTGAAGGACATCCTGGTCAAAGAAAGGAATATAAACCAAGGACAAGAAACTAACATACTTACATAAAGGACTGAGTTGATGGTAAGAAACAAAGTTAGCTAACGGATGCATAGTGCATAACTGTGGCTTCTTTCACACACACACACACACACACACACATCCTGGTCAAAGAAAGGAATATAAACCAAGGACAAGAAACTAACATACTTACATAAAGGACTGAGTTGATGGTAAGAAGCAAAGTTAGCTAACGGATGCATAGTGCATAACTGTGGCTTCTTTCACACACACACACACACACAGATGGTGGTGAATCCATCCGGGGTGTTGAAGGACCTCTGGTCAATGAAGAGTGAGTTGCGAGCTTGAGTTGTGTCCTCTTCGTGGTGGTGTAGCCAACTGGGGTGTTGAAGGACATCCTGGTCAAAGAAAGGAATATAAACCAAGGACAAGAAACTAACATACTTACATAAAGGACTGAGTTGATGGTAAGAAACAAAGTTAGCTAACGGATGCATAGTGCATAACTGTGGCTTCTTTCACAAGGCAATTGGTCAATCATCAGACTCGACACATGGAGACAGAATCTTCGTTGGGTGCAGCTGATGGTGAGATCATGAGATCCGGCTGGCACGATCTCTGATTCTTATTAGTGTAGACCTAGACTTCCATTAGTATTGGGTTGATTGGATGGGTCATCAACAGTGTTTTAAAAAGCTCTAGGCGCTCCTAGGCTAGCTGCCTCGCCTCATCGCCTGGGAGTGCCTAGGCGTGCCTAGCCTCACTCGGAGAAGAAAAGTGCCACCTGGCCATATTGACAGTAGGAGCCTAGTGTTCTCATACCATGTTGAAGGTGGAAATGGCTCAAACTCTTTGGATTCTTTTCATTAGATGGGCTGGGTACATATTCATAGAGCCATTTTGGTACTATCTAATGTGGGACTAACAAGAGGCTGATAAGCCAAAATACAAAAAAAGAGGAGACCCAGATTCTTCTAAATGTTTCAATTTGTTATCATGTCTTTTCACTTTGAAAAAATAAAATCATTTGTGCACAAAGTATTTATTCCTTAGATTAAAAAGGGATGCCACGAGGCCAGTATTTGTGCTGTATCTTTATTTTGATACATTGTTTGTTCTGGTTGAGGTTTTATGTCATGGTGGTGAGCTGTGACCTTGTTATGGACTCCAACCCATTATGATTGTCTTGGGACCTGAGAGAGGTGCTGAACATAAACCAATGACCATTTACTACCATATAGGACAAGGAACTGATCATGGCATGAGCACAGTACGTACTTGTAAAATACGACATCACCATTGCAATTAAGGTGATTTAACCATAAATTTTCATATAGGACAAGGAACTGATGGCATGAGCTACAGTACATACTTGTAAAATACGACATTACCATTGCAATTAAGTTGATTTAGAGTGGAACAACGAAATTTAGAACCCTCGAGTGATTTTTTGGGGCCATGTTATGGGTTTTGCATGGTAAAAGGTGTGGCAAAAAAGTTCCGTGAATTGAATTTGTAAATTAGTTATCTTATTACTAATTCTGGGACAATTTCAGTAAATTTTATGTACTCTTATGCCATTCTAATTAAATGTTGCACTTGTATTATTTTTTTCAGTTACTGGAATATTTTAATCCTAGTGAACCATGGGAAGCACCAATTACTAAGCAAATAAGTGTGCATCGAAAGCCTACTGATTTCTCCGGTATGGATTTGGAAAGGGAACTTTTCCAACAATTCTTAGTCGCTAGATTTACTCCCAGGTACTTAAGTTTCTTCATGTATTTTTGTTGAATCTTGATTCAATTGATTCATATGATATACAAATAGAACATTAAGGTTTTCTGCATGTTGCAACATTTTGATTAATCTCTTCCAACCATACAGATGACATATAGATTATTCTCTTTCTTTTTCATTTTTTATACTTGCTTTACTTTGTAAGTCAACTATTAGTTACACCTAACTGGGGATTATTTCTTTCCACAGCTTGTGTACACATTAACAACAGTAGGTTTAGCTGCCCAACCATAATTTTTGTTTATGGCTTGGTCGCACCATTAAAAGTTCCAAAAGTTTCATGTTACATTATTGCACATTTTTCAAGAACTTACATGTAAAAATACATGAATGTAAAGTTTCTAAGCCAACCACCTTATATTTCTGTGCTTAGAAGGTAATACACATGTTTACATAAGGTTGTCATGGTTGAAGGTAGTGCCAATTGACAGTGTCCCTACCACGCAATATTTCTCAACCCTTGAAATATTCGGTGTTTTTATGGCCATGACAAGAATTCCAAATGCGGTTAGCTTCAATTGTGGATTTGGAAAGAGTTGATCGGGTTAGAAAGTAACAACAAACAAATGTGTGGTCTTTTTCATGAAGTGCGGAAAAAGGATAACCATTGTTGTAAATATATGCTGATATATTAGCATGAGAAGCAAACACTGCCATGTTGTAATATTTGGTAGAATAAGTTTACCATTTTAAGTATTTTATCTTTTTGTGCCTTTTTAGTCTCACATTGGATAGATTTGTTAGCCCCCTATGTAACATTTATATATATATATATATATATATATATATATATATATATATAGTCTTGAGACTCGTGGAATCCATCCCTTTGATTTTGGGTTGTTCCAAATCTACTCTCATTACCTAATACGATACTGAAGTCATGTTTAGGATCACCCTAGATCAACCCTAACCTAAGCTAACCTAATCCATCACCAACCTAAACCTAACTCAAATCCTAGCCTCACCCCAACTCTAACCTAAAACCATTGGTCTAAACCACATCTACCCTTAATCCAAACTTATCCGAGATCCTAAAGAGCCGCCTCTACCACCCTTTCTACCACCAATCAAAACCTAACCTCCTTTTGTCACCACCGTGTCCAAGCATAGACTATCATGACATGTACACACAGTGAAGACGCTACTCCAACCACCCAAATAAGGGCAACTTGGTCGCCAAAATAAGTTGTGAGGTATCATTCCCTCCCTTTCTAAGCTCCGACGAGTTTCCCTCGATGTCTTCCCCATATAATATCGAGCCAGCCCTCATCTTGGTCTCGATCGTAGTCCCCAACTCCCAGCACATCCCGAGCCTATAAATTAAAATCTGTGAACTTGAGCCAATTCCCTTTACAATCAGTCTATTAGCCCAGTCATGTTCCGACTAGCTACCACCTAGCCCTCATCCACTTCTAGTTGATTTTTATTTCGTTTTTATCTATGGCATCTACAATGGAGAACTTACATTTTAGTCTAGGCGCTAGAGGTGGTTTCAGGTTATTGTCTCCCGTGCCAAGACGGTTTGGACCTCGTCACTTAATATTAGCCATGCTTTTTAAGGCTGTGCGAGGTTTTGGAGCAGCAAAATTAAGTGATAAGGCAGAGGACTTAAGACTAGAATTTTGGGGATGTGCAGTAATTAGGCTAATACAAACATGTAGTTACTAAAACTTTCGATACTCTTCATTAGCAGCTCTTACTCTATATGAGTAAGGGGAAAAAATGTGAGTTTCAATTAGGACAGATCAAACGGTGTAAGACTTCAGCATCTACTGCATGAAATTTTCAATCAGAAACAAATACCAAGTGTATCACTAACTTGAAATAGATAGAGAAGATAAACAAAAAGAGTGAGTGAGATGAAAATAGAGGGCGAATGAGAAATAGTCTTACATGTCGCTACATGAGACATCACTTTCGAAGATAGGTATGAGATTTGATGTTTTAGGGAAGACAAAAGGGAAGAGAATGGAGAGGGCAAAGGAAAAAAAAAACTATTGTACCTTCTTTTTTTTAGTATATTTTAAAGTATTTAATAATATCCATAGCTTTAAGTTATTGGACTTGTGTTAAATTCCATATTATAAAAATGGTAGGGATCGTTACATTTAAGTCAATGCGGGTCGAAGCTACTAGCTAAGGCGACAAAGGGGGGGGGGGGGGACGAGATGGTTGTGAGGATTTAAGAGAAAAAGAGTCGGCCTGCTAGGCGCCTAGACGACTTGTCTAACCGTCTTAGAGGTGCATAGGGTTTGTAGACTCTATACAGCCTCATACTGCCTTCAAAACATTACACATGTGAGGAAGCCGAGAAATCTCAAATGTGTCTTGTATTTGTTGAGACTTCAGAAGTTGGTATTCTTCCTGTAGAGTAGAATAAATGGGATAACTTTATTAATGAGGAGAGCTACATATATGTAGGAGAGGCTAACCCTTCTCACTTTTGTTCTAGGCAATGTGGGACTAAATTCCACTACTAATATTATTAATATACTTAACATCCTCGCTCAAGCTGGAGCATATATGTCAATCATGCCCAACTTGTTATATAGAAATTGAACCCGAGGACCCAAAAGCGGCTTCGTGAAGATATCGGCTATCTGATCACCGGTCCTCATATTATGAAATTTTATCATCCCTTTGTATACTCATCACGGATGAAGTGGATGTCGATTTCAATATGCTTCGTCCTTTCATGAAATATATGATCGGTAGCAATATGGATATCAGACTGATTATCACACCACATATCCGCTGTGCTCGATCCTGCTGCTTCTTCCAATTCTTGTAGAAGATGCTTCGTATATAACACCTATGTTGTGCCATAAGCAATGGTTCGATACTCTGCTTCTGAACTTGATCGTGCTATCACACTCTGCTTTTTGCTCTTCCATGACACTAGACTGATTATCACACCACATATCCGCTGTGCTCGATCCTGTTGCTTCTCCCAATTCTTGTAGAAGATGCTTCGTATATAACACATCTGTTGTGCCATAAGCAATGGCTCGATACTTTGCTTCTGAACTTGATCGTGCTATCACACTCTGCTTTTTGCTCTTTCATGACACTAGATTCTTGCCAATAAATACTTAGTAGTCAGATGTAGACTGTTGTAGAACTCTTGACCTGTTGGATGAGGGTTCTTATAGTAGTGACATAAGAGGTTGGAATGATACTTTCTAGGTTAAGGCCTGGGTTTCGAGATGACTTACAACGTGAGTTGTTTATGTGTAAGGTGACGTCATTAGAGCATGTTTATCAATTGGTTGAAAATCTTGACCGATTTCAAAGAACCTTTCAATATGTAGCATGATTCATGGACTACCCCTAACAGACTCGACGGGTTGAACTCTAGGTTTAATCAGTCCCAACCCAATCCAAAATCTAGTGTACTGTTGTCGTCAATAAACCCCAACGAAAAGGGTTTACTAGGGAATGCTCCCAAGGCTAATCCTTATACTGAGTTTTATAGGTGTCATGGTTATGGTCATTACGCACATCAGTTTCCGACTCAAACCCTCCTTGTAGATGATCAACCCTTCGAAGACCAGGATGATCAACCCTTCGAAGACCAGGATGACAACGTAGTAGAACGTGAACAATATCTAGGAGAGTGCGAAGATGATCGCCCTGAAGGCGATGGATACATGGGTCTCATTAAGAGTTCCTTGACCCTTAGGAATGTTGATAGAGGGCACGAAAACCCTAGGCTTAGTGTTGTACAATGTGTCTTGTCACATGCTACAGACATTGACGATTGGTGTTGTACCTCCATTTTTACACCTTTATTAGAATTGGTAATCAGTCATTTAAGGTGATTTTGGATGGTGGAGTTGTGTTAACACTATTGCATCTAACGTGGTAGCCAAGACTGGTCTCAAGACTGAACCTCACCCTAACCCGTATAAGATTAGATGGATAGATGAGTCATCTATCAGCGGTATGGAGATATGTCTTGTTCCTATAGAGTTTGCTACTTACAAGGACATAGTATGGTGCGACGTGGTTAAGATGGATGTGGGATATATCATCTTAGGAAGACCTTGGGTATTCGACTTGGACGTCACTCTCTATGGTCGTTCTAACTCTGCACCTTCATGTATAGGGGTCAAAAGATTAGGCTCAACCCTATGCAACCAAAGTCTAATCCAAATGTTGAGAAGAGTGGAACCTCCGACAAAAAGAAAGAGCTTGCCCTTATAGGCCCTAAAGAAATAGAATATGAGATTGCTAAAGGGACTACAATAGTTGCCTTGGTTGCTAGGGAAGTCCATAATGACTCCCGAGAGCAGGTCACAACTGAAGCAAAGTCCTATTGGTGTTTAAGAATGTTTCCCCGGGGGATCTCCCAAACTGTTTACAACCGATGCATGACATCCAACATGCTATTGACCTTGTTACCCTACCTAATCTGCCGCATTATCGATTGAATGTGACTGCACTTGCAGAGTTAAGACGATAAGTCGAAGGGTTATTAGGTAGAGGATTTATCAGGGAGAGCATGAGCCCTCATACGGTACCTGCTCTTTTGACTGCAAAATAAGATGACACCTGGAGGATGTGGGTGAACAGCCGTGCGAGCAATAAAATAACGATAAAATACAGTTTTTCGATTCTTAGGCTGGACGATATGTTAGATATAGTGTCGGGAGCCACTATTTTTTTGAAGATTGATCTCCAAAGTGGTTACTATCAGATTCGTGTTCGTCCAGGGGATGAATGGAAAAACGTATTCAAGACAAAAGACGGTCTTTACGAGCAGTCGGTCATGCCCTTTGGACTATCCAACGCCCCTAGCACCTTTATGGGAGTAATAACGCAAGTGCTTAGGCCATTTATGGGTAGATTCTCGGTTGTATATTTTGACGATATATTTATCTACAACCAATCTAGCGACCAACACGTAGAGCATTTGAGACAAGTTTATGCCACGTTACTCAAGAGGGCATGTATGCGAACCCTAAGAAATGTGCATTATTTACTGAAGAGATTGTTTTTCTAGGATTTGTCGTATCTCCCGCGGGAATCTCTCCCTATCCCAGAAGATAAAGTCAATTGAAGAGTGGCCCGAGCCCCAGAGCATTAGAGATGTTAGAAGTTTTCACGGACTAGCGACTTTCTATCGTCGGTTTATACATGGGTTTAGCATAGTCATGAATTCCATAACCGATTGGTTAAAGAGGGAAGCTTTTGAGTGGTCAATTGCTGCCGCAAAAGCATTAAGAAGATGACGGAGGCTCCTGTTATGTGCCTTCCTGATTTTCGAAAATATTTGAGGTTGCACGTGATGCTTCTGGCATAGGCATAGGTAGGATCTTGGCCCAATAGGGACATCTAGTAGCTTTCTTTAGTGAAAAATTGAACGAGGTCAGACATCACTACTCCACCTACGATAAAGAGTTCTATGCGGTTATTCAGTCCCTTCATCATTAGCGACATTATTTGCTACCGCATGAATTTGTTATATATTCTGAATACGAAGCCTTGAGATACCTTAACTCACAGAGGAAATTGAGAACTAGACGCGGTAGGTGGGTTGAATTCTTGCAAGACTATAGTTACGTGTTAAAACATAAGGTGGGAGTTGAGAACAAAGACGCAGATGCGCTTAGCCTTCGTATAGCTGTACTATCAGGCATGAGTGCTGAACTTGTTGGTTTCGATAATGTAGTGTCCCGTCCCGCTCAGTCAATCGGAGGAATCGGAACGCCGATGGCGTTCGGACTTAGCCTTGCAACGGCTACTCGAAGACATCGCTCGGTCGAGGCGACCACTCGCTCAGGTGGGGTAGTTTCGGTGAACTCGCCTCATCTTTGCCTTCACATAATAAATTGCATGTTTTCAAGTCGCACAAGTAGGCTTGATAATAAAAGAGACGAATCCACATAGCTAAAGGGAATAATCCCGACAGGTCGAATTGAGTTAGAATATGAAAAGGTCCAACGGTCGGCTTAGAGTTGGTGCACGGCGTGCTTTGAAAATGACACTCGATTCTTTGTCCCGTGGCTTGGGAGAAGGAAAGTTGGTTGAGTAGACGAAGTTATGAACGTAGCCTAAGTCATAGGCGTCGCCCGCATGAATGCTTCATAAAAGCATACACGGTCCTGTCGTCCAAGGCTTGGCATAGCCTTGGCTTGCCCCATGAGATAAGTTGCGTTGCACGGCTTATGATATAAGTCTAGGCACCCAAGACTTGGTCGTTCAGAAGTCGAACGCATGCGCGGCACGTTTCCGCAATGCGAGGCTTGACGCAACCTTTGCTCGTCAGGCAAGTTATGTTAGGCTATCGGAGTGGTAGCAAGCACGATCCTACGAGTCTACGGTTGGGTATAACCACATAGTCTTACGGTCTCAAGGCCGTCATATAAAGTATGACTTGGGCGATAGCGTCACGTAGATCGTAAGTCGGTTTGAGGCATGATGCACGGACTTAGTGTTTAAGGCATGAACCACGGTTGATTCAATGAGTTTTGGAGAAAGGACCATCGGATAGGCATTGAGTTGAATGAAATGATATGGTAACATAGAAAGAATGCTCGGGACCGTGGGTCGTCGCGGGGTCTCAAATGATAGAAGTCTTGATATTGGTTTGAAAGAGATGGTAATATTGGAAGAGGAATGACTGTGTGAGACGTCAGTTTGTGTCGAGTCTTGCATGGTCATTGGACAACTTGTCGACAAGAAGGAGTTTCCACGAGCGGCAACCCTGGGCGCCATGGGACCGCGTCGTTCCGGAGGGAAACAAGTATAGCCGTAGCTGGACGAACCGCTCGGGTTATTCGGAAACTTTCAACGGGGCTAGCTACTTGCGTTGAAAGGGTCGCCGAATAGAAGGCTATAGTCCAGGATAGCTGATGTTAGTGGCCAATTCATATAGATGAGTCGGCACGGGCGGCAATTCGCGTGTGTGCCTTTGGATTGAGTCAGTTGAATGTGTGTACAGTTAGAACACAAGGTTTGGTCCTAAGATTTGGCATCAACATAGGCAACGTGCTTCGGCACGAGATGCGGCGTCAGGTCTTAAGTTGTTGGCATATAAGTTGCATAAGTTGGTTTGAGTCCTCTTGAGTGTAAGTCAGGAAACGCCGCAAGGCGAAGTCGGTCAAGTGATACTTAGTCCAGAAGTCTTGATTGGGTCTGTTGGTAATCGAAGTAGCAAGGGCCGCGAGGCGGCGATATGGTGAAGTCACATTTGAGTTGCGAGGTACGGTATGATGGATTTGTTGCACGGTCACAAGGAATTGTGTACTACCGCGTAGTTGAGTCTCTGATTTTATGCCGAAAGGCAAGCACGAGTTGATAGGTTAACGTTGTTGGCACGGGAAGGGTCTTGAGGCAAGGTGTGGGTTAACATTGTCGTCGCAAGCACGAGATGGTCTAGAGACACAAAGTAGGCCAAGGCGTCGGTCCTAAAATAATCCTAAGGCAAGACTAGAAAGACAATTGATAAGAAGGGACTATGTTGCACGAAGTAAATCAAACGTGTTGGTTTTGTATGGGTGGGCGAGGAGTTCATTCCACCAGTACAGTTGAGTACTGACACCCACATAGTTTTCATGTGCAGGCACAGGTAGAAGCTCGTGGCGCGGAGCTCGCTTGGATGCGTCGAGGCACGGAGTTCTTTGACGATTCGAAGCGTGCTACCGCATGGAGTCAAGACTTATACGGGACATAATGTATGGACGTCGCCTTCCGAAGCATCCGATGGCTCGAGACATGTATTGAGAGATGTGAGAGAGCTGAGTGAACTTGTAAAATGTGAGAAGAGTGAGCTTGAGTGATTGTAATCTTGGCCTTGCGCCCCCAATGTAACCGTTGTTTTAATATCAATAAAGAGCTTCTTTTGAGTAACTTGTGTTTTGTTCTAAAATTTCGCTGCTAGTATTCAATGTCTCTGCTCGGGACTTCTGTGCGACGACCCCGTCGCAGCCGCTGAAATCGGCCGTTATGGAACCCGCATTGTACGAGTGCAATCTAGGCTCGTGCGATATCACGCCTTAGCGAGGACGATCGCTCCTACGGGAGCGGGGCGTGACATAATGGTATCGGAGCACGACTTTACGTCCTTGGACTATCGATTGAATTCTTTAACTTCGTTGTTTCTGCAAACTCTGAAGTGTTGCTTCCGCAAAGTTGAAATCGTTGGTGCGCTCTCTCTCAATTGTCCCACGGGATGTCCATACAATAAGTCTATCTATTTTGCAAAACGTAGGAGAACAGATTTTGATAAAACAAAAAGATGGTTTGCGTAAGCACGGTTGGCTAGGTCGGGCTGGGCATATACACCATGGATTGCGTCGACCTTAGAAGAGTCGTGTGCGGGATTCGAATTGTGTCGGACAAGAATAAGTTGAACTCGATTGAGTAAAAGTGAGATGACTATCGATAGGGGTGCTATCGAACGACGAAAACATCGGTGCGATATAGATAAGCGGGCTTGGAAATTGAGGAATGGTTCGAACGAAAACTTGATGAAGTCGATTTTGATTCGAATGATAGTTTTGAGGATTTGTTGAATGACTTCATTCCTGAGTGGTGTATGCTATAGTTTCAGGATTGTCGATCGATTGATTGAGGATGTAGGGTGTCGATGAGTCTATCAGCAAGCGTCGCGTGGATGCAAAGCCTTAGATTGAATATGATTGAGCAAAATATAGTCTTAAAGATTTTGATGAGTCGACTCGAACAACTTAGAAATTGACGCGCACGGAACATGCACGGGATTGAAGATTTTTGCGAAGTATGAAACGCGAAAATAATTGAGTAGGTGAAATCGAATCGAGGAAAAAGTTACGGGGTACGAGCGGATGACTTGATAAAGGAAATCGATAGGTGAAATCGTATAGAGAAAGTTAGCACGATGGGAAGATATCGTGCACGAAAAAGTTAAATTTTGAAGTTACGCAATGACTCTGAGGATTGGAATGGATGTCGTTCGTTGATTGAGTTAGCAAGAATGATGCGAATTGAGGAAATACGTTGGTCGATGACTTCAGATAAAGGGATAATGATCGAACATGAATTGAATGTCGAGGAGATTATCCAGTCGGATAATAGCATCATTCGCACGACTCGAAATTGGTTGCAAAGGAAGATCGTCATGTTACGCATATCGTCGATGGTATTGAGGCGTATCAAAGATCGATATGCGATAACTCGGGGGTGCGCTGACTCGGCGAATGACGATCGTGCAAGTGTTATTGTTCAGTTGGATGCCATACTTAGAATTTTGATTGAGATTAATGTCGGATGAAAATGATTGTGTCTTGAGGGTTACGCGGATGGCCACATCGTCGACATTCTTGTCTTGCGCGAGCGCAACTCCAGCCTCGCACATGCGTTGCGTCGGATCTGGGCCGATTGTTCCGCGTGAGCGCTGACATGGTGATTCATGTCGCGGGAATGATCGAATTCGGAAAATTAGGATGCGGCAACTTTGATTGTCTCGACTTGTCGGTTTGATGCGAAGGAAAATTTGAGGATGTCAGGACTTACGATTGAGGAATGAAATAAACTTGAGGATTGAGTAGGTCTAATCCGCGCATCGAAAATGAATTAGTTTGGACTCGAACAAGAGTTACGTCCCGATGAGGATGATTATTTCGCGGGAGCGTGTATGGTGATTCATGCCCACCGTAGAAAATCTGACTCGCGTGAGATCGGAGCGCAACGTATTGTTAAGTCAGATGACCTTGTGATCGATTTCGTGAATTGGGATGAATGACTTAGGGAATATGAAAAGTGAATTATGGTTTAGCGATGAATCGTGTCGTAGCGTGCTTGACTTGAGAATGATTGATAGGTAAATTATGTCGAACATGTTCGAAGAGATAGACTATGCGAAGATGGTTTGTTGAATGAGCGATATTAAAATGTCGTGGAATTGGTTGAACGTAAGTTGTTCTAGGATGGCTTTGCTGAATGACTCGGACCCCGTGCGATAAATGTTGGGATGCGTGTAGGCAATCTATGCTCGAAGTTTAGAAATCGGAGTGATGCGAGCTTGGGTAGAAAAAAAAACCCCGTACTATCAACTTGGTTTGACCTTAGGATGGGGTCAGTGTTGATATCGTTGTTTGGGAACTATGATTCCAATACTGATGGAAAGACATAGCCTAGCGGTTAGGCAGACGTCCGAGTGTGAAGTAGTAGGACTTCTGGAGACACCGCTCACGAGTCTCGGTTGACATGCACGTATATCAGGGACGCTTGAATATGTGCACGATCCGACTCGAGTGGTGATGGCGGATTCTCTATCACGAGACTTGGCTGAAATGCATGTATTTTGGGGACGCCTAGAATATGTGCACGATCCAACTAAGTGATACGTTGAATTCAAGTGAGACTTGAGGAACGGAAAAGTGTCGAAGATTTTGAGATCGTGAGTTTAGAAGAAAAGATTGTGGGTAGCACGAGCGTGGCTCGGATTTGAGGAAACGCATAGGAGAAGTGTGTGCGAGAGTCCTTGAATGTTGAGTAAAGTGATAAGTCGATAAGTGTACTCAGTTAGTTTCGAGGACGAAACTTTTTCTGAGTGGTGTATGATGTAGTGTCCCGTCCCGCTCAGTCAATCGGAAGAATCGGAACGCCGACGGCGTTCGGACTTAGCCTTGCAACGGCTACTCGAAGACATCGCTCGGTCGAGGCGACCGCTCGCTCAGGTGGGATAGTTTTGGTGAACTCGCCTCATTTTTGCCTTCACATAATAAATTGCATGTTTTCAACTCGCACAAGTAGGCTTGATAATAAAAGAGACGAATCCACATAGCTAAAGGGAATAATTCCGACAGGTCGAATTTAGTTAGAATATGGAAAGGTCCAACGGTCGGCTTAGAGTTGGTGCACGGCGTACTTTGAAAATGACACTCGATTCTTTGTCCCGTGGCTTGGGAGAAGGAAAGTTGGTTGAGTAGGCGAAGTTATGAACGTAGCCTAAGTCATAGGCGTCGCCCGCATGAATGCTTCATAAAAGCATGCACGGTTCTGTCGTCCAAGGCTTGGCATAGCCTTGGCTTGCCCCATGAGATAAGTTGCGTTGCACGGCTTATGATATAAGTCTAGGCACCCAAGACTTGGTCGTTCAGAAGTCGAACGCATGCACGGCACGTTTCCGCAATGCGAGGCTTGACGCAGCCTTTGCTCGTCGAGTCGTTGTGCGTTTAAGTCAGGCAAGTTTTGTTAGGCTATCGGAGTGGTAGCAAGCACGATCCTACGAGTCTACGGTTGGGTATAACCACATAGTCTTACGGTCTCAAGGCCCGTGATATAAAGTATGACTTGGACGATAGCATTGCGTAGATCAGAAGTCGGTTTGAGGCACGATGCACGGACTTAGTGTTTAAGGCATGAACCACGGTTGATTCAATGAGTTTTGGAGAAAGGACCATCGGATAGGCATTGAGTTGAATGAAATGATATGGTAACATGGAAATAATGCTCGCGATCGTGGGTCGTCGAGGGGTCTCAAATGATAGAAGTCTTGATGTTGGTTTGAAAGAGATGGTAATATTGGAAGAGGAATGACTGTGTGAGACGTCAGTTTGTGTCGAGTCTTGCATGGTCATTGGACAACTTGTCGACAAGGAGGAGTTTCCACGAGCGGCAACCCTAGGCGCCATGGGACCGCGTCGTTCCGGAGGGAAACAGGTATAGCCGTAGCTGGACGAACCGCTCGGGTTATTCGTGAACTTTCAACGGGGCTAGCTACTTGCGTTGAAAGGGTCGCCGAATAGCAAGGCTATAGTCCAGGATAGCTGATCTTAGTGACCAATTCATATAGATGAGTCGGCACGGGCGGCAATCCGCGTGTGTGCCTTTGGATTGAGTCAGTTGAATGTGTGTGCAGTTAGAACACAAGGTTTGGTCCTAAGATTTGGCATCAACATAGGCAACGTGCTTCGGCACGAGATGCGACGTCGGGTCTTAAGTTGTTGGCATATAAGTTGCATAAGTTGGTTTGAGTCCTCTTGAGTTTAAGTCAGGAAACGCCGCAAGGCGAAGTCGGTCAAGTGATACTTAGTCCAGAAGTCTTGATTGGGTCTGTTGGTAATCGAAGTAGCAAGGGCCGCGAGACGGCGATATGGTGAAGTCACATTGAGTTGCGAGGTACGGTATGATGGATTTGTAGCACGGTCACAAGGAATTGGGTACTACCGCGTAGTTGAGTCTCTGATTTTATGCCGAAAGGCAAGCACGAGTTGATAGGTTAACGTTGTTGGCACGGGAAGGGTCTTGAGACAAGGTGTGGGTTAACATTGTCGTCGCAAGCACGAGATGGTCTAGAGACACAAAGTAGGCCAAGGCGTCGGTCCTAAAATAATCCTAAGGCAAGACTAGAAAGATAATTGATAAGAAGGGACTATGTTGCACGAAGTAAATCAAACGTGTTGGTTTTGTTTGGGTGGACGAGGAGCTCATTCCACCAGTACAGTTGAGTACTGACACCCACATAGTTTTCATGTGCAGGCACAGGTAGAAGCTCGTGGCGCGGAGCTCGCTTGGTTGCGTCGAGGCACGGAGTTCCTTGACGATTCGAAGCGTGTTGCCGCATGGAGTCAAGACTTATACGGGACATAATGTATGAACGTCGCCTTCCGAAGCATCCGATGGCTCGAGACATGTATTGAGAGATGAGAGAGAGCTGAGTGAACTTGTAAAATGTGAGAAGAGTGAGCTTGAGTGATTGTAATCTTGATCTTGCGCCCCCAATGTAACCGTTGTTTCAATATCAATAAAGAGTTTCTTTTGAGTAACTTGTGTTTTGTTCTAAAATTTCGCTGCTATTATTCAATGTCTCTGTTCGGGACTTTCGTGCGACGACCCCGTCGCAGCCACTGAAATCGGCCGTTATGGAACCCGCCTTGCACGAGTGCAATCTAGGCTCGTGCGGCATCACGCCTTAGCGAGGACGATCGCTCCTACGGGAGCGGGGCGTGACAGATAAGGTCAAAGAAGAGTACGAGTTGTGTCCTGATTTTTGTGATATTTACGTACTTTTGAGAGATGGATTGACGTTGAGGTAGATGGCTTTCTATTGACGGATGGCTATTTATTTCGATTTAGCAAGCTATGTATCCCATGTATGTCACTGAGAGATTTTTTTTGGTGTAGGAATTGCATGCAGGTGGCTGGTCACTTTGGGCGAAATAAGACTATAGAAGTTGTTGAGGATCATTTTTACTGGCCTAGTGTCAAAAGAGATGTTGCAAAACTCGTTGGTCATTGTCGTACTTGTCAACTTTCTAAGCGACAAAAACAAAATACAGGCTTGTACACTCTGCTTCCTGTATCTAACCGTCCATGGATAGATGTTAGTATGGATTTGTGCGTGGTTTACCGAAAATCCTTAGGAAACACGATTCCATCTTTGTGGTCGTGGACCGGTTTTTGAAGATGGCCAATTTTTTGTCCTGTTCTAAAGCGTCAATCGCCTCCAAAGTTGCTAGAATTTATTTCGATGAAGTTGTTAGATTACATGTACCTAAAACGATTGTGTCCGACATGGACGTTAAGTTTCAAAACTAGTTTTGGAAAACTCTATAGCACTTGATGGGAACAAGGTTTTAAACAGCAGTAGGCGGTTGCGCGGCGGAGCGAGTCCGCTTACCGCCTAGGCCACGTAGGCACCGCCTAGGCAGTTGATACATTACGGATTTTTTTATACTAATTTTTCACTTTTTTTTTTTTTTTGCATAATATGGATATTTTAAGGATGTTTCATGTATAACTAAGTTGTAGAACGAATATTTATGAAATTTTAGTTTTGTAAAAGTGAATCTAGGTCCATAATGCTTTTAAAATCTTTTGGCCAAAACATCTTGTTAGGTATTGCTCCGCCTAAACGCCCATCTACTCCGCCAAAGTTCTGTTAGCCGCCTACCACAAAGGCGGTGCGGAGAGTAACCGCCTATCGCCTAGGCGGCCACCTCAGCCGCCATTTAGAACACTGGATGGAAAAAAAGTTGACCATTACCATGGCTTATCATCCCCAGACTGATGGACTAAGGTGGTTAATAAGAGTTCAAGAAATCTTCTACGTTGCTTGGTTGGGAAAAATATCAGAAATTGGGATCTCATTTTACCTAGGGCCGACTTTCCTATTCATTGTTTAGTTAATATGTCCATAGGCATGAGTCCATATCGCGTTGTATATGGTTTCGAACCAATGAGGCCCAGAGATCTCATTCCCATGTCTCAGCGTTCTAGGATTTTTTATTCGACATCTGCATTTGCCGAACATGTCCATAGTTTACATAAAGAAATCAGCAAAAATAATTGATAATGCTCAATATAAGTCTTCTGCTGATAAACACACAAAAAAATTTTGGGTCTCAAATTGGTAATTATGTTATGGTCTGGATTAGACTGGAGTAGTTTCCTCCAGAATCCATTAGGAATTTACATTCTCGCATTGCAGAACCATTTAATTTTGCAGAGAATTGAACCAAATGCTTATGTCGTTGACTTACCACCTGGATTCGGGATCAGTTCTACATTTAATATTGAGGATCTTATGGCTTACAAAGGTCCTCCAATTAGTCTAGAAAATTCACTTATGGATTCTAATGAGCCTACCCTCGAGCCACTTCCAGAGAGTTTCCCACCACTTCCCTCACTTCTATGGTCCCAATCAGCAAGATCATATTGATAGAATATTGATGATCAAATCATCTCTACTGGAGATTGTGGTTGTCAACGTTACTTGGTTCAACGGAGAGGTCGTCCGGAATCTGGTAACTCGTGGATTGCAAGGGAGGAGTTGCAACAGCTTGATCCAGATTTAAGGCCCTGGAACCAACTCTTTAGAAACATCACCTTTAATCGTGCTCTGCTGTGATATTAATTTCTGAAATATCTTCTGACTGACAAATCTTTTGTGCCAAATGCCAAGCACACTTTTCTATAGTTGCTTTAGCGTCCAAGTAACAGATGTGTAATGTAATGTTGCAATATTATAGTGGACATGGCTATAAGGACAGGTTTTGGGAAACTATCCAGTGAAAACTTTCGTCTCATTTGAATGGTGTGACAATATCTTCTCTTTCGAGTGTACAGAAGTTTAAATATCCTACAAGATTTTATACATCCGTTGGCTGAGGCAATGTTATCAGTCATTTTGAGGATCAAGTGGTTTGTGTTGCCTACAATTTGTGGCCATAATTGAATAGTGTATTTGTAGAATATTAGGAGTAATAAATTTTTATTGATAATCTCTTGGTTATATATAGCCTTACAATCCTAAATCTTACATAAAATCTCTTAATATTTTCTAATATACCAACACTCCTCCTCAAGATAGGCGAAAGATATTCACTAAGTCCATCTTGTCACATCCTCTAATCATATCTCCAGAGCTAAGTCCCTTGGTTAGACTGTCTGCTACCTGATTCTTGGTTGGAATGTAGCCTAGCTGCAGTAGTCCATTGTCCAACTTCTCCTTTATGAAGAACCTATCGATCTCGATATGTTTGGTTCTGTCATGCTGCACTGGATTGTTGGCGATACTGATGGCTGACTGGTTGTCATACCACAGCTTCATTTTGGCCCCTTGATTCAGCTTTAACTCCACCAGCATACTCTTCCGCCATAGCAGCTCTGCAACTTCCAATGTTATAGTTCTGTACTCCGCTTCAGTTGTCGATCTGGCCACTACTGATTGCTTCTTACTCCTCTAAGAGACCAAGTTGCCTCCTACAACTATGCAATAGCCCGAGGTAGACCTGTCATCAGCACAGCTAGCCTAGTCAGAGTCACAGTAGCCCTCGATGCTCACATGATCATTCTTCATGAATATCAGCCCCTTTTCGGAGGCACCCTTCAAGTATCTCAGAATCTAGTACACTGCAGGATCGAGACACGTAGCATTGACAAGCTACGTATTCAACCAGACTCTAGTCCGACTAGAATACGTATAAGCTGTTCAAAATTGTGTAACTATCACTACTCCAACTCTATATCTCAATCCAAGTAACTGTAACATAAGAAAGGAAAATATGAATACTAGTCTGCAGCCCAATAATGATATTTATCTGAATAGACTCGGAAAGATAATATGAGTCTATAAATACTAGGCTACTAAGCAGATACAAATAACAGTAAATGAAACATATAACTCTGAAAGATTGAATATCTGTAATGAAATGAATACCATCAACAATCCAGCAAGGCGCTCAACAAAACATACTCGGCCAACCTGGCAGGAAACCAGGTCCTCAGCGGGACGTAGTAAGATACATAATATACATGCTGCTATGAAGTACAGTAAATATCATGTGAGGGTAGTAACATGTGATCCCGATGCTAGACGCGTGACCAAGGTAGTATAGGGCACTAATACTAGGCAAACCATCTAGTATGTGTGATATGCAATTGAGGATAACTTTCGACACGAGGGCTTTCTAAATATAAAATCCGTAGCTCCAGTATAAAGACTCCCGGGATGCAGGATCGTAGCTCCGGTATAGAGACTCCCAATAAATATAGTCGTAGCTCCGGTATAGTCACGCGATAAATATGAGAGGCACGTAACTCCGATTACAAAATTTCTCGAATAAGGATGTATAATAATAACTACATAGTGATATATGCAAAGTAGCCTTCTCGCCTAGTAACTGTCCTCCCCATCCAATGCTACTGTCTGTGTCGTATCCACGACACATCCAGTCCGACTCTAATGAAAGATAAGGCCAGAAGTCCTATCAAAACATGTACACAGGAGATCCAACATCAGTAACATCCAGAGATCATAGGGGTCACCTATATGCCAAGCAGTACGAATCCTTGTATCAGGTCTGTGTCAGCAGGAAAACTCATGACAGTGTATTGATAATAAACAGAAGAAAAAATCATGTACAGTATATCCAGTGTGAATCGACTAGTAAGAAAACGATAAGCATGTAGGTACTGTAAATTATGTTAGCAAGGTATACTTGCATAGAGTTGTCCAAACTTTGCTGAAACTGTAGTACCAAGGTCTATCCCACTATCTATGAGAACTACACTCCATGCAAATATCTATCAACCTAAATCACAAACAAATATATATCACACACTAAGGTACACGTATGACTAATAACTCCCACCTAGGGAGCTTGGGTCGTTTCTAGTCACCTATTACCTTTGGTTATCTAAGACACTTGTAATTATGATAAGTATTTCCAATAACAAGAGTGGTAGATTCAAAATATCAAGTTTTCACCTCGTTATTCGTACAGCGAAACCTACGATACGTAAATTCAGAAAAGATGATCAACTGTAAGATCAACTATCTTATCCCGGCGATCCACATGGTCACCTAGTCAATTTCAGCGATGTGAGATCACTGGAATCGACTGATCTCAGTTTTGCCGTACAGATTCCGAATTACTAACATGAATATGAATTAATTATAATTAAGGGTGATACATAAAGGAAAGTCTACAAACTTCATCGGATGATGAAACAAACATCACCAACATGTCCAGAATGGTCAAATTAACTAAGATAGCATGTCCATAAGTCCAATTTGGACACAAAGGCAAAATGGTAATTTTTGGTCAAAACGATATCCGTCGTTGGACCTGCTTTGCACCGAAAAATGTGCCAGGATAAAAGTTCTCTAAACTTAGCAAATTTTATGTCCACGAGTTCATAATGACGATACGAACCCAACGGTATATCCAGAATTGGAATCCGATAAGCCGATCTCAAAATGACCTGTTAATCCGAACATTGGAATCTGGTTTACACGAAAATGCGTGCCAGAGCCCAACTAAATCTAGCAAAATATATATCAATCAGTCCAGAATGATGATACAAACCTAACGGTATATCTACAATTGGGTTCCGATGAGTCGATCTCAAAATGACCCGTTGGCTCGAACAAAGGGACCCGATTTGCATCGAAATGTGCCAGGGTCATGTTGCTCCAAACTCAGCAAATTATATATAAATTTTAGCCAGAACGATGCCACGAGACCACTGGTGGCGTCAGAATTGGAATCCAAAGTCCGGGGTTCAAAATTAAAATTTTACAAGTTGAAAATTACAGTTTCGAGAGGCCAACTTTGGTTATACCTGTTGTACACAGGAACTGGTAGCGCGTTAAACGGAGCTACGATGTCGGAAAAATAAATCCACGAAGTTGGCTTCTCGAAACTGTTCAAAAATAATGCAATTTAAACGATCAACTTCGTGGTCAGTTTTGATCTATCAATCGATCGAATTAACGGCTGAAAATTTAGGTGAGCGAAGGGGTATATACCGAGCTTGTGAAGAAAGAATCGGATCGACGATCCAACGCTCGGATTGTCCAGAAGTGCATCCAAAGTTGTTGTCCCGAAACGCAATTCTGTTTTTTGAAAACGCGTGTCACGGTGGGATTTCGAGCGAAACGCACGAATGGCCCGTGTCGTGCGACGGGGAGGAAGGTGGCTGCCACGGGGGAGTTCGCCGGGGTCGTCAGGTCTCCGTGCAGCGATCGCATGATCGTGGAAGGTGGTTTGGCGACGACGTTGCTACTTCTCCGCACTTCGGATGGTAACACTGCTGTATGCAGTTGCAATCACGTGCTGCTGGTCGTGCGGGTCGTAGCCGCCCTGGCCGTGCGCGGGGGTACTGCGCCGTAGACGGCCAGTCGCGCGCCTGTCCACCTCCCGCGGCGTGGAACTGCAGCTGCCGCTGTTACTGCTCGTTGTTGTGGCTGTTGACGCGGGGCAGCTTGCCTTCACGTCCGACCGAATGCCGGGGACACTACCGGGGTGAGCGCGGGGAGTCGCAGGCAGCAGTGGGGGTAGCTCTAGTAACAGTAATAGAAATAGGGAGAAGGAGGATGAAGATGAAGAAGTGAAAAAAGAAGAAGAGTGGAGTGAGGAAGAATATGAAGAAGAAGAAGATGTTGTGGAAGGAGGAGTGGAGAGTTTAAATGGATAGGGGGCTGTTGGCTGCCATGTGTGGGGAGGGAAAGTGTGGTATATAGCTAGGGTTTGTTAGGGTGTGGGTTGAGTGTGTGTTGCCATATAAGCATCGGTGGTGGTGATTGTTGGAGGTTAAATCGAAGGCTAGGATTTAAGTGTAGCTTGATGCATATAACCATACAGAGTGGGGGAATTGGTTTCGGGTTATTGGGTAGTTGGGTCTAGTTATGACCTTACCCACAAACTGGTTAAGAGGGAAAACTCAAAGTAGAGTTGTTCTCCCATCACCAGGCTTGAGCCCAGGCAGTGGGCCGACAATGAAGGAAAAGTGACATATATATATATATATATATATATATATATATATATATATATACTCATGCAAATGGCCTCTAGCCTAGTGGTTAAGAGAGATGCATGCGGCCTGAGTGGTCAGGAGTTCGAATCCCAGTGGGAGCGATTCCAGAAACAATTTATCTGGTTCCAAATATATATATATATATATATATATATATATATATATATATATATATATATATATATATATATATATACTCACAATGTGGTGGTTTATAAATACTATAATACCCACCCTATTAAGTAAAATACATAATCTTTACTTTTCAAGAGTAAAATCGTCAATACTTATAAAAAGGAAATTTCCAGAAAAACCGAGCATCACTACACTCCTGTTAAAAGAAGTTAATAAGCTTAATAATAACTGATTATTTTTAACCAACTATTTTTATACTATACGTAAAATAATTAACAAAATTAAAATTTGCAGCAATAATTGTTAATATAATATTTAAAATATACTCAGGGCCCACAGGCACTTGGGTTGGGTGGTTTGGGTTAGATTGGGTTAGGTTTAGGCTTGGTGCGACCATGACTACAAATTTAGTCATTTTTGATCATTGATGAAATAATAGCATGCGGGAGCTCAATTTGATGGCACACAAGTGACATGTGCGTAGTAGACTCAAAATAGGTGACTACAAAATAGGCTTGGTGCGACCATGACTCGATTAGGTTGGATCGATGTCGAGTCCCGAATTTAAATTGAAAGTTAGGTTAAGTTTTACGGTAGATGGTCAAATGGCCTAAATTGGCCAGAAAGTTGTGCGATGTAAATAGAATGCATGGGAGCAAGTTTGAGTAGGACATGATATATCAAAGTGAAGATAAACTTATTTACTGAAAAACTCATGAAGAAAGTTTCGAGAGATTGACATCCCTGACGCTCCAAAAATCAAAGTCACGGAAAGGTACATTTAAAGATCAAAACTAATTATTTAAAATATTTTTTGAATATAATTCACTTAAAAAAATTAAAAGAACCCTAAAATTCAGGGGGCTTACACCAACCATATATATCAGGAGGATTTTTCGCATTGTTATGAGTGGTCCTTCGTACTGATAATGGTGTGGGAGGAGTAGAAAGAATGATAGCACCTGAAGGGAAATCTGGTGGTGGTGGTGGTAGTGTAGGTGTCTCGAGAGTCGAGACGGACGCAGACAAGAGACTTGACACTGTCACTATACGTATTAGTCCTGCAGTTTGCTTCCCTTTTCTGCTATAGGTAACTAACTCCCCCTGAGCCGTTGACCTAACACCTCTTATCTACTCCCCATGTTCCTCTTCATTCAACTGTTCCTCCATGCCATACTCCTAAAACGGTCACCACACTATCACCAATCTCCCTCTTTCGCCTCGTACTCTCAGTATCAGGTGAGTTGTCCATGGATGAGGTTCCCTCCTGACAGTAGTATGGCTCATGCTCCCTGAAGTGAACATTCACAAACCTCTTCTTTTCGACTGGGCTCCAGCACACGTACCGCTTCTGAGTCGCCGAATAGCCCACGAAGACACACTTGACTGCTTTCGGGTCAAGTTATCCAACAAACAGTCTGTTGTCTTTCACAAAACATACACAGTCAAACACCTTCAGCGGAAGTATCCTATTATTATTTTCTTGCAATATCTCACATGGAGACTTCCATACCTTCGCGGGCATCCTGTTGAAGTTGAGTTGCTGTCAACACTGCATGCCCCCACAGACTCCGTGGGACATTCATAGCGATCATCATGCTCCTTGCCACCTTCAGAAGGCGTTTATTCTTCCTTTCTGCCACTCTATTCTGTGTTGGTGTGTATGCACAGGTGGTCTGATGCTGTATCCCGTGGGCTGACAGGTATTCCTCAAGTGCTTTGTTGGTATACTCTGTTCCATTGTCAGACCTCAGTACCTTCACTGCTATGTACTGAGTTTTGGACATGTTTATGAAAGTCTCGAAAACAAACAAAAACATCATTCTTATTCTTCATCAAATATAGCCAGATGGCACTAGAGTAACAATCAATAAAAGAAACGAAATACTTGTAACCATTCGTAGTAGTTGTGGCGCACGGCTCCCAAACATCAGAATGTACAATATCAAAGACAGAAGTGCTCCTATGGCCCGCACTAACATATGAGCTCCTAGTAAGTTTGCCTAAGTCACATGCATCACATACTGGTTTATCCTTATTTGCTTTCTCATAAATAGATGGATACAACCTACTCAAAATAGCAAAAGCGGAGTGCCCCAACCGCCTGTGGTGGAGTATTAGTGTATCCTCGACACTCATCTTCGGTCCTCCGATTTCTGTCCTCTCTGCCACAGACACCAATGTCGAATCCAGCCCTTCCCCATCCAGGTACCACAGTCCATCATGCCAAGTGCCAGTCCCAAGTCTTCGTCCCGTCTCCTCCTGGAAGATCACCTTAGGAACAACAAAAGAGACAATATATTTTAGTTGGAGGATTATAGAACTAATGGACAAAAGACTGACTGTAAAAGAAGGAGCATGCAGAACATTGGATAATTTCATTGAACCTGTACAATCGACGTACCCTTACCGACCACTGGCTGGAAAGTACCATCGGCTGTTTTAATGTTGTCCGTCGATGCTACGTGAATGTAGGAAGAGAACTCACTAGCATTCTCTGTCACGTGTCGAGATGCACCCGAATCGACAATACAGTCCGACGATTTAAGGGAAGACAAATGTAAGGGCGAGTGAGTCGTCAGTACCTTCCGATGGAGGGGCATACACGGCATCGTTGCCTCTCACGAAGAATAAGGTAGATGTCTCCTCGGTCCCACTCCTCCTGTCTTTATCGTGTGACGCTCTCTACTTCCTCCTGAGTACCTCCAATATGCCTAGCAGTGCCTGATCCTCCTCAGTATAGACAACATTAGCTCCCTCCTCATCTTCTGCTACCAGTAGGTTCGTCCGATTACCTCCTCGACCCCCACGACCATGGCCACGTCCACCACCTGCATCTCCCTCCTTAGGTTGTTTGGTGCAAGCATATCTCAGATGACCCACCTCCCCGCAGTTGTAGCACTGCCGGAGCTCTCCCTTAGGTCCTGTGTCGCCTGAATTGGCAACCACCAGTGCTGACTTCACTTCAGGAGGGCCGTCGGTCCCTGCCTGCAGCTTGATGCGAGTCTCCTCCTGGATTATGGCCGAGATAGCTTTCTCAAGTGTAGGGATCTTCGGTTGGACTAGAAGTAGTGTTGTCCTCTGAGCAAACACTGCGGCCAGCCCCTTAAGAAATTTTATTGTCCTCTCCTGCAAATATAACTCTCTCCTTACACTTTGGGTCCTCGCAGCTCGTTCGATCTGAGGAGTGATCGTAATCCAACCACAGACGCTCCAACTCCGTGGCATACTCCTCCACCGTCTTCTCCCCATGTACGGTGTCGTCGATCTCCCCCTTTATCTGAAAAATTATCAAGTTACTATCGTAGGTCCCCTTAATTTCTTCTACACGTCCTTCACCATCTCAAGGCCATCAATTATAGCGGCGATCGACTGGACTAAAGAATTGAGGAGCCAAATGTATATCACCATATGAGTGGACTTCCACTCGTCGCGTCCTGTCGAGCCCTCATCCGGCTTTGTCTTCTCTCCTGACAAGAAACCCTCCAGGTCCTTCCCTGCGAGGGTTCTCCTCACCCGTCGTGACCAACTCAGGTAGGTAGCCGATCCATCAAGCTTCAGATTGATGGAGGGAAGCTCCAACTTCGCCGGTGTTCGTGTCGCGCGACAGCGTTGGTGGCGCGGCAGCGTTGGCGGCGGCTAGGGTTTGGGAGCGGTGGCGGCGGCTAGTGTTTGGGAGTGGGGTGGCGGCTAAGATTTGGGCTCTGATACCATGTAGAATATTAGGAGTAATGAATTTTTATTGATAATCTCTTGTCTATATATAGCCTTGTAACCCTCCATCTTACAAAAAACCACTTAATACTTTCTAATCTACCAACAGTATTGATCGTATTTTTTTTCTCAAATACTTGTACAACATTAGGACTTCATCAGCTTTTTCTTATGTAGAGTGTAGGCGTCAAAATTGCTCGTTTTTTGCTCACATTTTTTTGGTGACGTGATAGTCAACAAAGTCCGTATAAATAAATTACAAGGTCATTATGAGGTATCGTTTGGTCAATGATAAAGTGAACTTGTGTTAACTGATGGCAAAGATCTTCATACATCGGATCCCCGTGAGGTTTAATTATTTATCAAGCGCATTCCAATGGCCTAAGATGTTTTTAGGCGAAGTTACTTTGAATGCAAAATTAGGTAATTGAGGAATATATGATCAGTGGATAGTGAATTGGATACTGATAGCAACGGAAGGAGAGAATACTGAGTAGGATATGTGAATCCACTTCCGTTGTCGTATTTTAAATTGTATAGTAATACAACAACCTATTATTGGTCGAAGTATTTACTCGTTTACATTTCCTTAACAGTTTACTGAATTTGAGGTAACATGATTTACAACTGGTCCAAATAAAATAGCCTATTTAGGAACCGTTTATATCAGATCAAATCTATATTATCTCATCTTGATCGATTTTGGCTCCTTTCATATGCATATGCATATGCAAGATACTTTGTCCAAAAATTTCTTGGAAGCCTCCATACACCTTCATATATAGCTGGATTTCAATTTTCCATAGTTCCTTCTAATTTTTCTTTTTTGCATTGGTTTAGGAGTGGTGTGAACAGGATTGGTCGGAATGTAGTTTAGGATGCCCACCAGAAGATATCGCATATCCTCTTTTTGCTACTTTGGTTACGAGTAGTATTCAAGATCAGTTTGCTACTTTAGTTGCGGCTTTACAGGGGAACCCGAGGGGACAATCATTGTTGATTTGCTCTTGAAATATATTTTTTCTAAATTATTCCGATTCGGGAAATGCTTATTTAAATTCAGCGTATACTCGGTTTGAAC
This sequence comes from Iris pallida, assembly GCA_029216955.1. NCBI lineage: Eukaryota > Viridiplantae > Streptophyta > Magnoliopsida > Asparagales > Iridaceae > Iris > Iris pallida. Next base: position 8,576,675 of record JANAVB010042618.1, on the reverse strand, counting down.
TTATTTTTCGTTAGTAGTTTGTCTGCAATCGGTTTATTTATATACAAGATGCGGGCTTAATATCTCATAGCTCACAGTAAATATTGTTTAAACTAGCTTCCTTCACACTGGAAGTATGATTTTTCGTTTTTGCAATTAATGTTTGTTCTGTTTATACCAGTCATGCCATGGGTTCTGCATCGGATTCCTGGCTTGTCTTCATGGATCGGCTATTGACACCAAACATTTGTGCCGAGGAAAAGAAATGGTTAACTGAGAAATTGCTTCAATTAGTAAATATTTACTATGATGCCTTGGATGCTAGCAAAAGTGGGGCAATGGTTTGCTCTTTTAACTTTACTTAATCCAGTTTTTATTTTGGACAACAAAGCCTCTACAACTCCAATGAATTCTCTCCTGGGAAATTATTTTTGATCATACTAATATGCCTTATATATATCTATTTTCTGGTTCTCTCTCTCTCTCTCTCTCTCTTTATATATAAATATAAATATAAATATATTATATATATATATATATATATATATATATATATATATATATATATATATATACTATTGTGCATTTCATATATATATATATATATATATATATATATATATATATATATATATAAGGTATGGCATTACATTTTTCTACTATTGTGCATTTCATTTTGGTTTAAATTCTATTTTTTAATCATAACTTATTTCATCTCACTAGATGTTTCAATGGAGAAAAGTTGATCAAGAATATTTATAGCTATTATGCAACTTATTTCATAACTTATTGAGTTGCTCCATGTGATCTTTGGCCTTTTGTTTCATATGTATCTTTTCATTACTAATTTTACATAATGTGGTCTTAGTAATTTTGTATCTTTAAAAAATTAGGTCAATGTTCCAAATCAGCTAAGGGCTGAATTTTATCCACATTTTATGGAAAGAGACAATTCATATCATTCAACATCCATACTGGGAATGATTTATGATAAGGTGAATGAAATGCAACAAGAAGATCCTCCATTCAGCGGTAAGTTACTCGTCCTGTCATAAACATTGCTGCATGTTCATGCAAGAATTGGTTCTGCCATCTTAAAGTAAATCCTAAATCATGCTCCTGTTAACAGCCAATTATGAGTTACAGTCCAGCTGTTTTCATGTTTTCTTGGTACATACTTTTTTGATAAAGAACCTACATTCGTTTCCTATCATTAAATGTTAGTCACATTAGTTTGCATTTTGTTTTAGCAAACAGCATACTATTGTTGAAACATGTTCAGAATAGGAGCTCAATCCAATGGGATAAAGATTCGTTGGTGGTTGTAAGTACATATTTATAGTAGTAGATTAGTGTCCCTTTTAAGTGCCTATCCAATGTGAGATTAAAGTGAAAGTAAATATGAACAAAAAAAGCCTAACACACTAACTACCGTGTGACTCCCATGCTAGCTGGAGTGTATATGTCAATGAAACCCAGCTTGGAGTGGAAGTGCAAAAATAGAGATCTGCATCTGTAAAATCACATACCTCCAAAACATTGTTGTGCGTAGAAAAGATCACTCATCTTCCTGGAGCTGACTTTAAATATTTCAAATTTCTCATGACAACATCCATATGGCTCTCACTAGGATTATACATAAACTCACTAACAACACTCACTGCATATGCAACATCTAGTCTAGTATGAGCTAAATAAATCAAACATCCAACTAACTTTTGATAACGAGCTCAATTGGTAGGAACATAATTTGGGGTACTCAGATAGGCGATGATTCTGCTCAATAGGAGTATTAACAGGCTAATAGTCCAGCATACTTGTCTCAGTTAGCAAATCAAGTATGTACTTCCGTTAACACAAGGAGATCCCTTCTCTCCCCCTGGTTACCTCAATCCGTAAGAAATATTTGAGGTCACCAAGTCCTTCATCTTAAACTCAGAAGGTAACTGTAATTGTAGCTTGTCAATCTCAATAGTATCATTATCAATAATTACCATATCATATATATCATCAATATAGATAATCAAAATAGTTACATTCCTTTGTTGATGCTTGAGAAACAGAGTTTGATCTGAATGACTTTGTTTATATCCGAACATGTGCATGGACTATGTAAAACTCCCAAACCAAGCCCGAGGTGACTGTTTAAGACTATACAATAATTTGTATAATCTGCACACAAAGTCACCAGAGGAGAAAGTTATATATTCAGCTTGAAGGCTGTTGTACCCGTCTTCATTAAACTTGCCATGGAGAATGACATTCTTCACATCAAACTGCTGGAGAGGTCAATTCAATCTAGCAGCAATAGATAGCAAGACAGATAATGTTCATCTTGGCAGCCAGTGCAAATGGCTTAAAATAGTCTCCGTCATATATTTGTGTGAAACCCTTTGCAACAAGTCGTGCCTTGTGCATGTTCACTGATCTATTTGCATTATACTTTACTGTAAACATCCAACGACAACCAACTGCTTTTCTTTTTCGAGGAAGAGATACAAGTTCCCAAGTATTATTCTTCTGCAATGCCTCTACCTCTTCCTCCATCGCCTTTGACCATTTTGGATCTCCCAATACATTTTGCACTTTGTTAGGTACCAATACCACAGATATTCGATTCACAAATGATTCATATAACTTTAGCAATCTTTGGGTAGACATATAGTTGGCTACTTGGTATTTTGACTTTGTATGAACAGTGGGTTCATACTTTTTGGCTGGCTGGCCACGAGTGGACCCGCCAGGCAACTCATTTTTAAACCCTAGACTAGTTATTATTAGCATCAATGTGTATATATACCTCAGAAGGACGATCTTCAGTACCAGGGAGCTGGGGATCAGGGGTAGTAATGATCAATGAGGGGCAGTAGTATCTTTAGCATTATTCGATTGGTCGAGACTAGCAATTCTATTTGTTGAATTTTTTTCATTCTCGGCTATAACTGGATTCGACAGGTCGATGGTTTCATTTTCACCTGTCAAGAAACCCTTTTAGAAAGTTGATATTGCTTCTGTACCATTTGGACTCAAGTTCGACGGGTCGATCACCATATTTGACGGGTCAAATGTCTCAGTTTGACGGGTCAAATGTCTCAGTTTAACGGGTCAAAACTGATGGTTGACGCTTGTAGCTTTTGTGTCTCAGTTCAACGGGTCGAGAACTTCCATAGTCCATACGACCCGTTAAAATACCTTCTTCCTGTGCTTCTTCTTTACCATGCTACAACTCTTCAAAATATCAATTCTTCCCCTGAAGAGTAGTATCATTGGATGAAAAACAGCTAATATTTTCGTAGGTCACATCCATGGTGACATAATACTTGTGGGTTGATGGATGGAAGCATTTGTATATCCATGGTGACATAATACTTGTGGGTTGATGGAAGCATTTGTACTCCATCCAATAGTCACGATAGCCAACAAAGATACTTAATTGTCTGAGCATCCAACTTACACCTCTGGTTCTTAGGTACATGAACAAAAACAACACAACCAAAGGCACGGACAGGAAGTTAAGGAATGATGATATGGAAACATGAGACACAAGGGCCTCAAAAGAAATTTTGTCCTGGAGAACTCTAGATGGGAGACAATTGATAAGATGGAAGGAGCCTTGTACAACATCCCCAGAGATACTTAGGCATTTGAGCACTAAAATGAATGGAATGAGCCATATCTAAAAGATGACGGTTTTTTGTCCAAACACCCAACTTTGTTTCTATGTTATATTAAGTGTGAGGCGAGGCGAGGCGAGGCGAGGCGAGGCGAGGCAACGAAGCTGACGTCTCGCTTAAGCGCGCTTAAGCGGCGCTTAGTTTGCACTTCGCCCATTTTTACCTACAGAGTCTCCTACATGTAAATTACTTTGTATACACATAAATTTCAATGTTTTTTCATAGTCCTACTAGTATATGCATGAATAACGATACAATTATCAATCAAACAAAGTAACAATATAAATACTATAATCAAAATACGAAGTCATCAAAATACCATGGTCAAAATAGTCAACAAGCCACACAATGTATACATACTACGTAGTCATCAAAATACCATCAAACATAAAAGCTAAGGGTCCGTTTGGATATGTTTTTTGAAAATTGGTTCTGAAAACAGTTTTCTGAAAGTACGTTATAAATTTGTTTTTTGGAAAATTTTAACTTTGTGTTTGGTTACTTTCGTTTGAAAAATAGTTTAAGAAACAAAACTTAAAAATTCTGTTTGGTAAAAAAATTTAGAAAACTATTTTTTTAATTGTGTCCATAATCGTTTTTGTCCAAATGTGTCCCTTCCAAACGTGTCCAGTCCACCGTCGACTCCAGCGGATCTCGTCGAAGCCATACGAGCTCGATTAACCGGCAGTGCCGGAGGGGGTACTCATTGTTCCCTTTCAACTGGATCTCCGCTATCACTGCCTCCCTCTCAGAGGCGTCCATCGAGCCAGCGAACTGAGAGAGGACATCGCCACATGGCCACCACGACCGCAGAGAAGAAGAGCTACGACAGCGCCGCCATGGCCAACACGACCACCACGAGAGGACAGCGCCACCACGACCGCGGAGAAGAAGAGCTGCGACAGAGCCACCACAACCACCAAGACCACCACGAGAGGACAGTGCCACCACGATCGCGGAGAAGAAGAGCTGTGACAGCCCCACCTCGACCACCTTCGACTTTGGCCTCCTCCTTCGGCGCCGGCAAGACCTCCAAAGAGCCACCTCGACCTCCTCCTCCGGCATTGGAAAGGCCCCCACCGCGTCATTGTCCTTCGTTGGGCACTGGACAGGGTCAATGTACTTCTGTGGAGGCGCTGCTGGAAATCTGCGTGCTGCTGCGCGCGTTGGTCGGCGGATGAGGAGACGGGGTTCTCCTGGCCGTCGATCTTCGTCGTCATCGTCGCCATGAAATTTTAGGGTTAGGGTTTGTTCTCTTCTTTGGTAGACAACTTCATGAGAAGAAGATGGAGAAGAAGTTGGCAGAGAGAGAAAAGTTTGAGAGACTAGAGAGGGGGGTGGGACCCGATGGGGTGGGGCCCGCGAGACTCTCCAAAGATCACTCAGAAAACAAGTTTGTATTATACTCTCCAAAAGTAGCATTTAAACGCTTTGTTTTGGAGAGTATTTTTTGATTTTTTTTCTCCAAATGTTACAGCCAAACACATTATTTCCATTATTGTACCCTTTATGCTCCGAAAACTGATTTTTAAGTTGCAACCAAACAGCCCCTAAGTCTCTAAAGTTCCTATTTTTTTCAGGGTCAATTTTTTTTTTATCCAAGGCGCTTTTTTCCGGTGCCTAACACTAGGTGAGATGCTATTAAGCGCCGCCTAAGCGACGATTGCTTTTCTGGGGCTAGGTTTTCCTAAGCGAGGCCCAAAAATTCAAATTTTTGCTTAAGCGCGCTTTTCACAACATAGCTTTGTTTTGGTGTTTGTGGACAAGTGGTTTGGTGAACAATTTCATGTGTTTGGAAAAACTCTCCAAAAAAAGGTGATTCACATATCCCCCCCCCCCCACCCCTCCCAATCAGAACGAAGAACTTTAATGGTTTTACCGTATTTTGTTTGGATAAGTGTACGAAAAGCCTGAAAGGCTGGAAAGACTTCATCATTGTATCACGACATAGAGAGGAAAAATCCATTTATCGAACTAGCACTAGCAATTTCAGTTTGGGCATATAGACTGCTGGTATCTGTTAAGAACAATTAATTACGTAAACTTATGTCATGCCTAGTCAAATATAGCCTACTCGTCAAGCTTCACAAGTTAAGCTCCTTCGCGATCTCTCAAGCAAAGCTTCCTTATGTTCACCCTCCGTTAAGGAAATCGAGCTCATTTTCATGCTTGGTTGGCTAACGAAAGACAAGCTGAGTCGAGCTCACGAACTGCTTTGTTCATTTACAGCCATACTAATAATATTATAAAAATGATTTACTTGTATGCATTATAATGTTATTGAAAAAATTGTTTATGATTGGCCATGATGGCGATTGACAAGAAACCATTATTTATTCATGTTCGGTTCTAAGAACTCTGGTGATAATTGAAACCATTATTTGACAAGAAACCATTATTTATTTATGTTCGGTTCTAAGAACTCTGGTAATAATTGAAATATGTTAAGTGTTATATTAGAACTGTTAGTTAGTGGGCTTTACTCCCACATTGCTTAGAACAATAGGAGAAGGGCTAGCCTCTCCTATATATATGTGTGTCTCTCAATATCAATAAAACTATCATATTATTCCAACTCTATATGGTATCAGAGCCAAAACTCTAGCCGTCATACCCCCCTCTCTCTCCACAAAATCCTAGCCCCCATGCTGCCGACCCCCCCTTATCACCCCGTTGCGGCTGTTGCCATCAGCCGCCCCCCCTTTCCCCTCTTGTCAGCCGACCCCCCTGCTACTGGTGCCGCCCTCCCCCCTGCTGCCGACCTCCCCCCCCCCCCCCCACCCCGCTGCTGCCCCCTACTGCTGTTGCCATTAGCCGCCACCCTCCCCCTCTTGTTAGCCGACCCCCTGCTGCTGTTTTTGCCCCCTTGCTGCCGACCTCCCCCCCCCCCACCACCCCCCTCCCCCCCCCCCCCCCCCCCCCCCGCTGCTGCCCCCCTCCTGTCAATCAACCCCCCTCCCCCAAGCACCCCCCTCTCCATGGATCAAGTGCAAAACCCTAACCCTTGCTCGTTTCCACCTGCCACCGTCCAACCACTCCAAACCCTTACCTAGTTTCCCAAAGAAAAATTGTTGGGATTCTCCGAGTGTAAACATTTTGGTGTTTACTTGGAACCTCGGACTCTCAAACAATTGACTTGGGATTCTCAGAGGGTAAACATTTGGTTTGTTTGCTGGAACCTCTGACTCTCAATGTTAAATTCAGGAATTTAACAAAGCAAACATATGGTTGTTTTGTATGAATCTTTGTTTCTTTTCTTAATCTTCACATCAGGATCTAACAGAGGGTAACTTGGGTTATCTCTCTGTCCTGGCTTGTGTGGTCCACATTTTCTGCTTTCTATGCGTGTGTCGGTTTTGGCTACGTTTCTAGCGCATTGGCAGAGTTGATGTGATTATCCAGTTAGAAAGTTCAAATCGACAGTCGAATCAGGAATCTTAAAGGATGACAGACACTACGACGAATAGCAGTGGACACTAGTGTCGGCAAACAATAGCGGGACCAACATGCACTAGCACGACGATTTTCTCAATTCGACTTATCGATCGACGGTTGGAAGGACCAGAAGGCTATTCGACATGAAAAAAAAGGTCAAGAAGGTGCTTCGAGGAATGCGGTTGTCGAAACATCTGACTAATAACCCTCCAACAGAGAATGATCCCATATTTAAGCAATGAAAGACAGACGATAGTCGACTGTTTACATAGTTGATGAATTCATTGGAACCATCGGTGGAAGACGTGGTTTAAAATACGGACTCCGTGAAGGAATTATGGAAGTACTGATGGCGACGTTTGATGGAAAATGCAATTTGTCTCGTATTTCAAGAGATATTTCAAGTACCTCGGTCTTTGGTTAGCATCTGCCTTAGCCTGCGTATCTACGACTCGATCGTTGGTGTATACCGAGCAAATTAGGGAAACAAATCTCATAAAGACCATTTTCGGGCCTTTAAGGCTATGTCTGATGAGATCGACCGCGTCTTACCTCTTACGACAGATATTAATGAAGCAAGGGCTCAATGTGAGCAGCTTCATGTCATGGCTTATCTTGCCTCTCTCCGTCCTGATGCGGAATCTGCTCGCTCTCAGATTATTGCTGGATTTGAATTTTCATCTCTGTTGGATGTACACTATCGTGTCCTTCGTGTAGCAAAAGTCGTTGAGACCACTACGGGTGATATACTCCTGCCGATCAATCTGCTCTTGGTGCTGCTCGTACGGAATTTTATGGTGGTCGTAGTGGCCGACGTGGTGGTCGAAATGCTGGTCGCGATGGGGGATGTGGCAATGTCGGATGTGATGGAGGAAGACCGCGCACATGTTTTAATTGGGGTCAGCTTGGCCATTTTTACTTGCAATGCATAATATCACAACCGATGCTTCTGATGATGGTGTCTGATCTGTTCAGATGACTTTGCATTCATATACAGAGTTTCTTGATTTTCAGGCTCAACGTCACGGTGAAGCTTCTACGTCTGGATCTACAACCAAAGCAGTGTGTGATTGAGTCGAGTACGTCTGCTCACATGACTGGTGTCGCAGGTATGATAGATAATTATGTCCCTGTCCGTCGTGTTTCTGACATTACTGTTGCCAATGGAGGTTTTCTGGCAGTCCAAGGACTTGGAAGTGCCAGTCTTTCTTCCAGACTGTCGCTCATTTTTGTATTGCTAACACCTGGGAACCCGTTCAGTTTAATTTCAATTAGTCAAATTACTCGTGAACTGCTTGCTCGATAACTTTTTTTTCTTGATTGTTATGTTTTTCAGGACCTAAAAATTGGGAAGACTGTCGGTAAGGGACATGTGGCTGGAGGCTTGCACTTGTTTGACGCACCTTCTTCTGTTGTTTGTGTCGGCGTGAAACTCGATTCTTTCGAGTTACATTGTCAGTTAGGCCATCCATCAACCCTAGCTCTCCAAAAATGTACCCTTCTTTAGATATCCATGCTTCCTTTCATTGTGAGTCGTGTAGTTTGGCCAGTACACGAACAGCTGAAGCTATGACTGGCCATTGCTTCAGTTGGATATCAAAAATGCATTCCTTCACGGGGAGCTTGATGAAGAAGTATATATGATGCAACCTCCGGGTTCGTTGCAAGGGAGGGTAAGGTGTATCACTTGCGGAAGGTCCTATATGGTCTAAAACAATCACCTCGTGCATGGTTTGGTCGATTTACATATATGGTTAGTCAGTTTGGTTTGTATCAATCAAAGAAGGATCATCCGGTGTTCTATCGACAAACATCAGCTGAAAGGATACTACTTGATGTCTATGTTGATGATATTGTAATCACGGAAGATGACTGCCAGGATATTGCAGGCCTCAAGAAGTTTCTGGGAGAACAATTTCACACCAAGGATATGGGATCCTTGAACTATTTCTTGGTTATTGAGGTCACACGAAGTAAGCGGGATATTGTAATGTCCCAGAGAAAGTATGTGTTGGGCATACTAAAAGATGCATGCATGATGCAAGCTAAGAGAGCAACCTCACCTATGGATCCAGGGGCCAAGTTACTTCCAGACAAAAGGGTCCTGATGACCAATCAAGATCAGTATCGTCAAGTAGTTGGAAAAACTCAACTACTTGGCGGTCCTGACTCGTCCGGACATTTTCTTTTGCAGTGAGTATTGCAAGTAGATTTATGGCTTCTCCAAGAGTTCCACACTGGCAGACAGTTTTCAGAATCTTGGGTTATCTAGTCAAAAATCCAGGAAACGGAATTCGGATGGAGAATCATGGACACACTCGAGTGTATTGTGTGTTCTACTGATGCTGACTGGAAAACAAGCCTGACAGATAGACGATCTACATCTGCCTACTCAGTATTTATTGTCAGGAATCTAGTGTCATGGAAGAGCAAGAAAAAGTGTGATAGCATGCTCAAGCTCAGAAGCAGAATATCGAGCCATTGCTCATGGCACGTCAGAGATATTGTTGAATATTTGTGATAATTTTTATTGATAGTCTCTTGGCTATTTATAGCCTTACAATCCTTGTTACATTAAACCCTCTGTGGAATATTCTGTGGCATATTCTGACATACCAAATATACCAACAGGATATTCCAATATACTTATTCTTATACCAAATATATCATAAACTTATTTTAATTCCAAATATACCAACATTATCTCAAGATGAACGAAAGATATTTACTAAGCCGATCTTGTCACATTCTTTAATTATGCTCACAGAGCTAAGTCCCTTAGTCAGTCCATCTGCTACCTGGTCCTTGGTTGGAACGTGGTCTAACCCCAGTAGTCCACTAACCAACTTCTTCTTGATGAAGAACCTATCGATCTCGATGTGTTTGGTCCTGTCATGCTGTACTGGGTTGTCGGCGATACTAATAGCTGACCGGTTGTCATACCACAGCTTCATCTTGGCTCTTGATCCAGCTTCAGCTACACTAGCATATTCTTCAACCATAGCAGCTATGCAGCTCCCAAGGCCATAGCTCTGTACTCCGCTTCAGCTGTCGATCTGGCTACCATTGACTGCTTCTTACTCCTCCAAGAGACCAAATTGCCTCCTACAAATATGCAGTATCCCGAGGTAGACCTTCTGTCATCAACACAGCTAGTCCAGTTATAATCACAGTAGCTATCGATGCCTACGTGATTATTTTTCCTGAATATTAGTCCCTTTTCGGGAGCACCCTTCAAGTATCTCAGAATCTGGTACACTGCGTCCATATGACCCTTGCGTGGGTCATGCATGTAGCGGCTCACCACACTCACTGCAAAGCAGATATCAGGACGTTTGTAGCTCAAATAGATCAACTTGCCCACCAGTCTCTAGTATCTGTCCCGGCCAACTGGTTCTCCAGCTTCAGCGCTAAGCTTGAACCTCTGATCGATCGGCGTCACTGCAGGTTTGCATCCCAACATCCTTGTCTCTGTGACAAGGTCCAGCACATACTTCCATTGAGAAAGAACAATCCCCTCTGCTCTTCGAGCAATCTCAATCCCAAGAAAGTACCGAAGAAGGCCAAGGTCCTTCACCTCGAGCTCCTTGCCAAGCTTCCCTTGAGTCGGGGAATCTCATGCTCATCGTCTCCTGTGATAATCATATCGTACACATACACCGCAAACATAGTGATATAGCTTCCACTCCGTCGTAAGAACACAATATGTTCAGCATTGATCTGCCGATGTCCCATTGCTATCATCGTCCTCCTGAATCTGTCAAACTACGCTCGAAGAGACTGCTTCAGTCCATATAGGAACTTCAACCTGCAGACCTTGCGCACTGTCTGATTGGTACCGAGTCCTGGTGGTATCTCCATGTAGACCTCCTCCACTAGATCTCCATGAAGAAAGACATTCTTCACATCCAGTTGGTGTAGCTTCCATCTACCATTCTCTGCCAGAGAAATCAGGGTTCTGACAGTGCTCATCTTTGTCACAGGTGCAAAGGTCTCGTCATAGTCAATGCAGTACGTCTGACTGTATCCTTTTGCCACTAGTCGACCTTTGTAGCGTTCAACCTGTCCATATGGGTTCTGCTTCACAGTAAAGATCCACTTACATCCGACTGCTCTCTTCCCTTCTGGCAGTTTTACCAACTCTCAAGTGTGATTCTTCTCAAGAGCCCCCAACTCGTGCATCGTCGCTTTTCACTTTGGATCGTTCTTGGCAACCTGCCAATTGTTAGGTACAGTAATACTATCTAAAGACGCAATGAATGCTCCAAGAGAAGAGGAGATATGATCATATAAAACAAACTGAACAAGGTCCCAACCATATCTATCAGGAGGAGTTTTCGCATTGCTGCGTGTGGTCCTCCGTACTGATAATGGTATGGAAGGACTAGGTGTGGGAGGAGTAGGAAGAATGATATCACCTAAAGAGGAATCTGGTGGTGGTGGTGTTGGTGTCTCAGGAGTCGAGACGGACGCAGGCAAATGACTTGGCATTGGCACTGTAGGTATTGGTCCTGCAGTTTATTTTCCTCTCCTGCTGTAGGTAAGTATCTCCCCCTGAGTAGTGGGCCTAACACCTCTCATCTCTTCCCTATGTTCCTATTCACCTTTCTTACTCAACCGCGTCTCCATGCCGTACTCCTAAATCGGTCACTAGGCTTTCACCAATCTCCCCCTCTCGTTTTATACTCGCAATATCAGGTGAGTTGTTTGAGGTTCCCTCCGGACGGTCGTATGGCTCATGCTCCCTGAAGTGAACATCCATGCTCACAAATTTTTTCTTCTCTACTGGGCTCCAGCACACATACCCCTTATGAGTCGAGTAGCCCACGAAGATGCACTTGACTACTCTAGGATTAAGTTTTCCAACTGACGGTCTGTTGTCCTTCACAAAACACACGCAGCCAAACACCTTTAGTGAAAGTATTCCACTATTATTTTCTTACAATATTTCACATAGAGACTTCCATCCCAGTACCTTCGAAGGCATCCTATTGATTAGTTGAGTTGCTGTCAACACTGCATGCCCCCACATATTTTTGGGACGTTTATATCGATCATCATGCTTCTTGCCACCTCCAGAAGGTGTCTGTTCTTCCTTTCTGCTATTCCATTTTATGATGGTGTGTACGCACATGTGGTCTGATGATGTATCCCTTGGGCTGACAAGTATTCTGCAAGTGCTCTGTTGGTATGCTCTGTCCCATTGTTAGACCTCAGTACCTTCACCACTGCCATGTACTGAGTCTGGACATATTTATGAAAGTCCAAAAAACATGTAGATATATCACTCTTATTCTTCATCAAATACAGCCAAATGACACGAGAAGAACAATCAATGAAGGAAACAAAATACTTGTAATCATTCATAGTAGTAATGGTGCATGGCTCCCAAACATCAGAATGTATTACATCAAAAGCAGACAAGCTCCTATGACCTGTACTAATATATGAGCTCATAGTAAGTTTGCCTAAATCACATGCATCACATACTAGTTTCTCCTTATTTGTTTTCTCATAAATAGCTGGATACAATTTACTTAAAGTAGCAAAAGTGGAGTGTTCCAACCTCTTGTGGTGGAGTATTAATGCATCATCGGTGTAATGCCCCGCTCCGCACGGCGTATTATGCTGAGACATCAACGAGTCGCGTTGACCGAATGAAATCTATCGATGCGAATCGATACGAGAGTTACGTTGTCCCGAGCAACGCATCGAACTAAGTCGATACGAAGAGTTGCATTGTCCCAAAGAATGCATCGAGTTGAATCGATGTGAAGCGCTGCATTGCCCCGAAGGATAAGTGCGTTGAGATGGCTCGAAGATTCTAAGAAATCGAATCGACCAAGGCGTAAGTCCGAATCGATGCAAGTATTGATTTTAGTTGGTTTCATGTGCAGGCTATACGCTTACGCTGAAATATTAGAGGTCGACATTTTGTCTTATTTAGTAAGGGGTCCGCGAAACCAAATCGTCGCTTTGCGACGGATTGAGGCATTGGCACGGTAAGCCAAATCGGATGTACAATTCAATAAAGCACGAAGCGCTCGAATGGCTAAGTCAGGAGAGTTGGCCGTGCAACGAAGTTATGAAATCGAGCCGCATCAGCTCGGCGAAACGACAAGGCGTATCGACTCAAGGTGGGGGGACATTGACTCTCTTTCCTACTCCTTCATGCCTAAGTAAATACATATCATTGTATGCTGAGTTAACCTATCAACGCCACGGGCGTGGCTCGATAGAGAGATAAACATAGTGCGTGTCGAACACTAGATAGAACAATTGAAATGAATCGTACATCAAATGTACGAGTCGCTATGGAACATTGAATAACGCAAAGGCGAGGGCCTCGGTGCGCAAGCCAAAAGAACATGGGATAACTGTATCAACGAGTGCCCCATTGCATAAGTCATTCTGTGCCCCCACGCACGAGTTAGCATACTAGAAAATTCAAAGACTATCGGTGCGAGTGCCTCAGTGCACGAGCGATAGAATGTTTAATATCTTATCGAGGCGTGCCTCAGTTGTGTGAGTCGGAAGGATGGAACATAAGTATAACGCGTTGAATACTAAGACGTAGAATAAGGAAACACGGCTTTGAGGCGTGCATTGAATGCACGATGCATGAAAAGACGGCGAATGTGCGCAGCTGCACAATACTTACAAAAGATGACGTCGTTGTGACGAAAAGAACAGTTGTGGCATGGATATGGCATAACTGTCGATGCGGCATGGTGCCTTCGAAATGTTCGTGGCCTTCGGGGCGTTCATTGCGTTGTGCAAATTGAAATAGATATAGACAAACTTGTTGTCACGACCCGCACCCTAGAGTTAGGGCACGAGAACGTAACAACGCCCAGCCTACGCCGCAGTGTCGGCGGTAGAACGCTGTCCTAGGTCTCAATGCATCTAACAGTATAAGACTAAACAGTTTATACTCCCCGAATGGGGGTGACATAGCAGAATGTAAACCCAATCACAACTAAGGAAGAAGAAGTACGATAAGATATAAAACTCAAATAAAATACAGAAGATCAGAAGAGACTAAGTGTCTAAGATACAAACTCAGAATACATCTCAGAACTCAATACAATAATCCATAAATACAACTCAAGACGACTGAAAATAAACTATAAGTAAAATCCTAGCTATCTATACAACCTCTACTGTCTCCTCTAGGCTAGCAGGCAACCTCCAGGCTATCTGTAAAATTTATCAACAGGTCCAGTCAGGACTGAAGCGAGCACAATACATCTCAACAAGTCATAACAGGAAAGGAAATGTAATCATGCTAGAGAATAAAATACAGGATCTGAAGAAATAGCATAATGTAAAAGAGAGACTGTAAGTAAATATCTATGATATATATAAAGAGAGACAGTGCTAGTGATTCAGAGTACTGCATAAACATGTGAATGGCTAAGGACTGATTCATGATTACACTACTGGAAGTTGATTCATGATTACACTACTTGGATTTATTCACATGTTCACTTATACTCCTCCATCCCCAATCAATACACAAGGATCCATTCAAGTTACGTTAAGATTCATGATTATACTACGTTGCCCATAAAGGGTGATTCATGAATTGATTCGTGAAGGCTCGGTGATCATGAGGGTACATGAGTCACTAGCTGATTTCCGAAGATTCATGATGATAGAAGCATATGATACGTGATGTAAGTGAAACACACATGACAAAAGTATCTGATGCTCCCGAGAGAGATAACATCTCATGAAGGGATCCATATAGTACTAATCCGTGTTACCAACGTGTCAGCATCAAGTAAGATAGTCTAAAGCAGGAAATATAATCCTAAATATGATATGAAATGATCAGAGAATGTACTCGCCTGATATCTGAATGTCCAAGGTAAAGATACTGTCCGAGGAGAGGTGTCTGGCTCCTAATTAGAACAGCACAAGTCACAACATGTCCAGAAGGGTAATATAAAGCACTACAATGCATTCTACATGAATCTAGATCAAACTAGGCCAAAGTCAACCCTTGGTCAACTATGGTCAACTGCACTAGTCAAACTAGGTCAAACTAGGTCATGTCCTAACCCAGCAAGTCTTACTAGGCCTAACCAAGACTATCCTAACAAGCACACATCAATACAAGGCTATACAAGCCAACATACACCCAACTCTATATAGCATGCAATTATTCAATACTCAAATAGGCAAGAATTCACATTGGATATACACTAGGTAATCTATTACTTTAAGCTATATATGTCTACACATATATACACATGCATATATTGGTATTCAACATTAGGTCTATAATCATGACATTTCAAATGGTTATATAAACTTATATATTACAACACAATATGCTAACATATATATAATATACATACATAGCTAAGTTAACTATATTCATAAATACTTATTTAAGAGGCTATGTGTGTGTATGTGAACATGGCAAAGGAGCAAGTGAGGGTTAAATGGGCATACATAGTGTATACATATCAAAGAGTGTCAAAGTGTAAGTGAACAAAGTGTCAAGTGTGATAGTGTCAACATAGTGTAAGGGGTACATGAGGTAATATAGGATTTGTGTTAACATAGAACATTACATCTCATTAACTTGTATATTGCATACATTACATCTATTATTACATTACATTCATGCTTGCATTCATTCATCATTCATTTATTCTCTTGCACTACTATATGCACCATACATTACATACTATGAAACCTACATATTCATTACAAGCCATACTTATGCATGCTTACATTAGATAGGATACTTACACCTCATACATCATTTATTTAACCATTTACTCATGCTTGTATTCTCTATTTAATTACATAATGTATATACATTAACATGGGTTAAAATCAAATAGAACATTATATTACACACAAGGGTGCACAAAATGCATATGCCGAATAGTAACTCCTACTAATAATCAATACTGTACCATCTCAGCATGAATTAAAATCTAGGATTAAAGTATGTTATAGATCTATGTGTTAGCTTTCCGAAACTTCAAACGGATCGCGTTTTCGTTTCCGGAAACTCCCGGAATCGCGAAAACACCGAGAACGCGTTTGTCTTTCGTACAACTGACACTCAAATAATTCTCCAGAAAGTTACAGAAAGAATTAGGCCTATTAATACATGTTTTTGGAAAGCTAACTTCAATACGCTTCTTTTAAAAAAAACGGGAGATTAAACCGAGCTTTGAGCTAGAAGTTATGACATTTCTAAGTTAGGGCTGAAATTAAAAACGTGGATAAAAATCATGACGGATTTAGATAGTTTGAGCCAAAAGAATCACAATATATATCCTAATTATCCACAACAATAATGACAATAATAATATGAGGAACCACACTTACAAACTTGATTATATAATCATCATGAACCATTTATTACATATATAAATATAGATACACTCTCATTACAATATATATATATATATATATATATATATATATATATATATATATATATATATATATATACACAAATCTATATATGTAACATGAACACATCTATAAGAGATACATGAATGAAATGTAAAGTACTCAAGAACACATCTCTACATATTCAAATCTGAGATTTAATATGAATTAATTCATTTAATCAATATTTTAAATATAAAGTGTGTCCAAGTTTGGGGGTTTTTCCCATGAACACAAGACACAACAATAATACAATAGAAATCCCTAAAGGACACATAATGGACACAAGAGGACACAAAATAGGGATACAACAATGGGGGTCATTCCTATGGTTAAAACTTTTCTAAATGCAAAATGGAGAAATAAAAGAGAAGGAAATATTACCTAAAGGAGAGAAAATCCAAGGAGAAAGGCTTCTTCCTTGGGAGAGCTTGAGAGCACTTGGAGAAGAAGACTTCTCAAAGAAAGGAAATGAGATAGGAGTCCTATTTGGGCCGGCCACAATGGTTATCCCCCCTCATTGAATATTACAAGTTTGCCCCTCCCTTAGTTACAAGTGTTTAAAACAATTTTGGTTAGGGTTTGGGGGTAAAAGGGTCAAAATAAAAACTCTAAATGGTTAACCTAATAATTAGGATTATGACTAATCTTTCTAACATGACTAATTAAATGTGGGCCATGGCTAACTAATGCATGGGTCCAACTAGAGTCTAAGTTACCCCTGGTCCTCGTTACAAGTCGGATTGAGATGAAATTCGAACCCGACTCAAATAATCCCAAAACAATATCATAAATAATAAAATAATATCAAAATAATTCAAAGAGGTCAAATACAAAAATATTCTTAGGCCAGAAATGACATTAAAATATCATAATCACATGGTTAGGCTCTAGGTCAAACAGTCTCTAGGGTTTCACTAGCAAAACGTCAAAACCACAAGTCATTGATTTAAATAATTTTAAAATGATTTAAAATCACCAAAAATTATATCATGAATTTAATATCATTATTAAAATAATTATAAACACGAAATTTTAAAATTACCCTCATTTGGAAAACTGGGTGCTACACTTGTTTGGTTGTATGAAAGATAAGATGTGTTGCATGGTCAAATGGACTTAAAAGACATTGCCCGTGCATGGGTGTTATCTTCCCTCGAACGTTGATCACCAGGGCGCTGGGACCGTTCGGCCTAGGAGGGACTGCGGTAAAATCGGTATTGTTGGTGCACTTCATCTAGACGGGTAGAGACCTTCTAGTGAATGTGATAAGCCACTTACTCGAGTATTTCGGGGGTCCTCTGATTGTTTGGGTTAGCAACCACATAAGAGTGATCATCGTCTTACATATTCGATTTGATAAATATAAGTCCATTCTAGCCCGGAAAGTTAGTGACCTTCATATAGCCAAGGGCGATGGGTTGAAAGTGCAAGGTATACATATATCGTGCACATATAGATCCTGAATAGAGGGCACTTATAACATGACAGGGAAAACTGATAGGCGTATTCACCTTGCGTCGGTGCAAGGGCGAGTGCGTCGATATTGGTAAGAAGTCACAAAACAACACGGGATTGCTATTGGTTGCCTGTTTCCTTATGCGAATCGAATAACATGCTTGCCATGATAACATGCTTTACAGTCTTCGAATTATGCCATGAACTGATCCTAAGGAGAAAATAGAAAGAGAACTAAATTGTATGTTTGCATGAATAATACAATACTAAATGTCGGTTTGTTAAGTGGGTTTTTGATTAGTACAACAAGGACGAAAGCACTAATCCCCCACTAGTTTGCTAGCAGGTACAGAGATTGGTCTGCTCGCGACGGAGCTTCGTTTGAACGCGTTGAGGCTTGGAATGCCGAAGCGAATTGAAGCGTGCTATCGCATTGACGCTCGGACTTGCAACAAGATTGATTCGACCGAGATATGGAAGACATGATGTATGGAACGGTGAAATCCTTTGTGGACAAGAGAGAACTTGAGTGTTGTAACCAATCTGGCAAATTCCGTTGGGCTATCGAAAGCCTTTGTAATCTCATTTCGAATATCAATAAAGAGAATTGTTTCATATACTATGTTTTCCTTTCGTTGTTAATATCAACTCAAAGATAACCATTTGAGAACTTGTCATCTTGCCTTGCACGAGCGCAACTCCAGGCTCGTGCGGCATCACGACCCCAGCGAGGACGATGATTCGGGTGATTCCGGGTCGGGGCGTGACAAATTGGTATTAGAGCTCTAGGCTCAATTTCCTCTAGACATTTGCTTCGTTTCAATTCCAAAGAGTTGCCCACCACCAATCAAATCACTCTTGACTCTACTCGATGCCGTACTGGATGTTCCATACAATAAGTTTAATACAAATCATGTAATTTTGCCGCGTGTTGTTTTGGAAATTACATGGTGTTTGCTGAAAAAGTCGTAAAAGGTTTGTTGCTGTAAGTGCAATAAGTTGCGAGATATGAATTCAAGGAATTTTTGCTGCGGATGCAACATGTCGTGAATTGTAATTTGAGATGTTCGTTGTTTGCAACGATCGATAGGAGAAATGTTGGTTGCATCAATATAATAAAAGTTGTGGAATGTTGCTGCGGCAATTGCCACGCGTTGATTTTAAATGATGCATCGAAAGAAAATGAAAGTTGATATCGAATGTGTCGAACGGATTCACATATTGACTTTGAATATTTGAAATAAATTGTTGCACGAGGTGCAATGAATGTCGGAAATAAATCATTGCACGATGTGCAATGCGTATCGGAACTAAATTGTTGCACGTGGTGCAACGCATATCAAAGTGAAATCGCTGCACAAAGTGCAACGGATATCGAGAATAAATTGTTGCACAAGATGCAACGGAAAAAAACAAAAGTTATAAATCGAGAAACGAAATCGGTTCGGTTGCGCACCGAGCTTGTGTTGGCAAATGAATGCATTGGCCGAGTTGTGTCGGATTTTGATTAACCAAGAGTTACGGTTGTGATCGGTATGATCACTGCGAAAATCGTGAGTCAGAAGAGATTGTTGGTCCATACCACGTATGCGAGAAAAATGACTTGATTTTCGAGTGGTATATGACATACCACCGGTGCGATGAATGGCTCGATTCCGAGTGGTATATGCAATACCACTTGTGCGGTGGGTTGCATAACGCGTTGTGAGAATTGCGGAAGATTCGTTCGCCACAGACGGGATAGAACCAAGACTCGATTGAGAATTTGTATGACGACATGTTGATACAAGTGTTCTTCGATGATCGGTTAGAACGGTAAGGCGGGACTTGTATCATGGAATGATACATCTATTGAAAATTTATGTCGGTCGAATGACGGGAACTAGCGAAACGATTATGCCTTGAGGCAACAATTGGATCGGCGGGATAGGAAACTTGAAACGTCGTAATCGAATCGCCTGACTTGCGAGCTCGATGAAAATGTTGGGCGATACAAATTATAATCGAATCGCACGACTTGCGATCTCGACAAAAATGTTAGAATACGCGAATGGTAATCGAATCGCACGACTTGCGATCTCGATAGAAATGTTGTGTGAGGCGAATTATAATCGGATCGCACGATGTGCGACTTCGGTAAAGAGTTGGTTGATGCGGGTGAATAGTGCCTAAGAGATAGTTGGTTATGTTACGGCGAAACTCATTTGAGTACGACTGAAAAACACGCGAAACTTAGAGGGCGTGATCGTATAACTTGAGGGATCGATGTTGGATTATCGGTAACTCAGTTACGCGATCAAAGTATAGCGAGATGCGGCGAATCGGAAAACGAGTTGATGCGTATGGAAATGTTCGTTGCGAACTTGGACGTATGCAATGCAAGTTGTCGACGTTGAAACAGAATCAAAGTTGACCCTTACGCTATCGAAATTGATTCGACGTATCGAGATCGATACGTTAGGAAACGTAAGCACGATGTGCGAATACAAAATGGAGTGTGCCTCGTGCTATCAAAATTTTGTAAATAACAATACGAGAATGAATGAACTAGTTGATTGATCAAGACGAGACTATAAGTCATCGACGAATTGTTCGATGCGTATAGCATCTCATGTGTCGACCGCAAATAAGATAGACTCGAATTCAATGCGAGTAGATGCGTCGTGAATAGCAAAAATATATATATATATATATATATCGACGGTAGTGCATGACTTTACTCGGAGGATAGTTGCGCATCAGTTGTGCCGATAGAAACGATTTTGTCCGAAAATGGATAGTCGCATAGAAATCGTCGGAACGTGATTTGGCTCCGAAATAAGATATAGCATAGTTCGTAGTAACTGTCCTTCGGTGATGATCCACAATTATCGAGTGTAGCTTCGGGACAGCTGACCCTAGAAGACTTGACCGTCAAATCAAATTGAATGTTGCAGACCGTAAGATGACCCATGCGATGTCGCATACAAAATTGCATCGGTAACAAATACAGTGTGGTGCATGTTAACGATAAGTCTAGGCGATCGAAAATTGTTGGAACAACTTTCGATTGAGAACGATGTAGATAGATTTTGAGTATTCGTCGGATGAATGCTTGAATGGTTATGTTGGTCGACGATCGAACTAGAAATTCACCAACGAACTTGGTGATTCGGATAGGCGATTGCGAGAATCATGCTATGCACGAGAGAGAACGATAAGGGAATGACTTACGAGTTCTGTCGTTAGATTCGGATTCACCTTGCAATTGAGCTTGCGTGAATCGAACTTATATTCGATGTTGTGAGACGGATAAGTTGGGAATTTGGCTAGTGAATTCCTACTCGTTAGGAAATCGGATATAAGATGCATCGTAGAGACTTCGTGTCAAGGCGATCGTTTCCTTGAGCACCGTCGCCTCGATATAAACAGTTGTGTCGGATAGATTGTGGTCTTTGTGCAATGTCAATTTAAAGTTTCGTCGGGAGAATTTAAGCACGGTGCTAGGTAAGTCACCTAGCGGGCGTAGCCCTGAACGTTGATACATTTGCAACTCAACAAAGAAAATCGTATCGAGATAAGTTGCATAGCCAGGCTTCGAAAATAGTTGGGTGGCGACTTCGAACGCAAGGCGTTGCGAAGGATCATTGCGATCGGATGCGCGACGGCTCGACGCGACGCATAAAGTTGATAGTCCATACGAAACATACGAAATGAGAAATGCGATTTTTGAATCGCGTCGCGTGCAGTGACTTTATTGAATAAATCACGTATGTATTGAATATATGTATGCGATGAAATTTCGAGAACAGTTGCTAAAGATAAGTCCGATAGGGAGTACGAGATGGCAAGCATAGGATTAAAATTTATTTGTCAGCTTTGTTCCAATTTGCTACCACTGTACTTGGTCGAAATACATATATCTTCGGGACGCCTTGAATATAGGTGCGGATCCAAATCGAGTTGTATACAAATTCTAATCGGGCTGCAGGAAGGACTTGAAATGTTAATGAAAAGCTTGCAAGATAGTGTGAAACTGAACAACATTGGTGGGACGAGATCGTGAAACTATCTATAAAACACTTAATCGGAGTGTTGATTTTGGTTCGAGGACGAACCTTGTTTTGAGTGGTATATTCTATAATGCCCCGCTCCGCACGGCGCATTACGCTGAGACGTTGACTCAACGAGTCGCGTTGACCGAATGAAATCTATCGATGCGAATCGATACGAGAGTTACGTTGTCCCGAACAACGCATCGAACTAAGTCGATGCGAAGAGTTGCATTGTCCCAAAGAATGCATCGAGTTGAATCGATGCGAAGCGCTGCATTGTCCCGAAGGATAAGTGCGTTGAGACGGCTCGAAGATTCTAAGAAATCGAATCGACCAAGGCGCAAGTCCGAATCGATGCAAGTGTTGATTTTGGTTGGTTTCATGTGCAGGCTATACGTTTACGCTGAAATATTAGATGTCGACATTTTGCCTTATTCAGCAAAGGGTCCGCGAAACCAAATCGTTGCCTTGCGACGGACTGAGGCATTGGCACGGTAAGCCAAATCGGACGTATAATTCAATAAAGCACGAAGTGCTCGAATGGCTAAGTCAGGAGAGTTGGCCGTGCAACGAAGTTATGAAATCGAGCCGCATCGGCTCGGCGAAACGACAAGGCGTATCGACTCAAGGTGGGGGGACATTGACTCTCTTTCCTACTCCTTCATGCCTAAGTAAATATATATCATTGTATGCTGAGTTAACCTATCAACGCCACGGACGTGGCTCGACAGAGAGATAAACATAGTACGTGTCGAACAGTAGATAGAACAATTGAAATGAATCGTACATCAAATGTACGATTCGCTATGGAACATTGAATAACGCAAAGCTGAGGGCCTCGGTGCGCAAGCCATAAGAACATGGGATAACTGTATCGACGAGTGTCCCAGTGCATAAGTCATTCCGTGCCCCCACGCACGAGTTAGCATGCTAGAACATTGAAAGACTATATCGGTGCGAGTGCCTCAGTGCACGAGCGATAGAACGTTGAATATCTTATCAAGGCATGCCAAAGTTGCACGAGTCAAAAGGATGGAACATAAGTATAACGCGTTGAATACTAAGACGTAGAATAAGGAAACATGGCTTACACGATGCAAGGAAAGACGGCGAATGTGTGCAGCTGCACAATACTTACAAAAGATGGCATCGTTGCGACGAATAGAACACTTGTGGCATGGATATGGCATAACTGTCGATGCGGCATGGTGCCTTCGAAATGTTCATGGCCTTCAGGACGTTCATTGAGAACATTGGGACGTTGTGCCAATTGAAATAGATATAGACAAACTTGTTTGGTTGTATGAAAGATAAGATGTGTTGCATGGTCAAATGGACTTAAAGACATATTGCCCGTGCACGGGTGTTATCTTCCCTCGAACGTTGATCACCAGGGCGCTGGGACCGTTCGGCCTAGGCGGGACTGCGGTAAAGTCGGTATTGTTGGTGCACTTCATCTAAACGGGTAGCGACCTTCTAGTGAATGTGATAAGCCACTTACTCGAGTATTTCGGGGTCCTCTGATTGTTTGGTTTAGCAACCATATAAGAGTGATCGTCTTACATATTCGATTTGATAAATATAAGTCCATTTTAGCCCGGAAAGCTAGTGACCTTTATATAGTTAAGGGCGATGGGTTGAAAGTGCAAGGTATACATATATCGTGCACATATAGATCCTGAATAGAGGGCACTTATAACATGACAGGGAAAGCTAATAGGCGTATCCACCTTGCATCGGTGCAAGGGCGAGTGCGTCGATATTGGTAAGAAGTCACGAAACAACACGGGATTGCTATTGGTTGCATGTTTCCTTATGCGAATCGAATAACATGCTTGCCATGATAACATGCTTTACAGTCTTCGAATTACGCCATGAACTAATCCTAAGGAGAACATAGAAAGAGAACTAAATTGTATGTTTGCATGAATCAATACAATACTAAATGTCGATTTGTTAAGTGGATTTTTGATCAGTACAGCGAGGACGAAAGTACTAATCCCCCACTAGTTTGCTAGCAGGTTCAGGGATTGGTGTGCTCGCGGCGGAGCTTCGCTTGAACGCGTTGAGGCTTGGAATGCCGAAGCGAATTGAAGCGTGCTATCGCATTGACGCTCGGACTTGCAACAGGATTGATGCGACCGAGATATAGAAGACATGATGTATGAAACGGTGAAATCCTTTGTGGGCAAGAGAGAACTTGAGTGTTGTAGCTAATCTGGCAAATTCCGTTGGGCTATCGAAAGCCTTTGTAATCTCATTTCGAATATCAATAAAGAGCATTGTTTTGTATACTCTGTTTTACTTTCGTTGTTAATATCAACTCAAAGATAACCATTTGAGAACTTGTCATCTTGCCTTGCACGAGCGCAACTGCAGGCTCATGCGGCATCACGACCCCAGCGAGGACGATGATTTGGGTGATTCCGGGTCGGGGCGTGACAATCGACACTCATCTTCAGTCCTCCTATTCCTGCCTTCTCTTCCATAAACATTAATGCTGAATCCAACCCTTCTCGATCCAGATACCACAGTCCCTCGTGCCAAGTGACAGTCCCAAGTCTTCGTCCCGTCTCTCTTTCCTGGAATATCACCTTAGGAATAGCAAAAGAGACAATACATTTTAGTTTGGGATTATAGAACTGATGGACAAAAGGCTGACTGAAAATGATGGTGCATGCAAAGCATTGGATAATTTTATTGAACCTGTATAATTTACAGTACCATTACCGACCACAGGCTGGAAAGTACCATTAGTTGTTTGAATGTTGTCTGTCGATGCTAGGTGAGTGTAAGAGGAGAACCCACTAGTATTTTTCCCTCACATGCCGAGAGGCCCCCGAGTCGATAATCCAGTCTGACGATTAAGGGAAGATATAGATGCAAGGACGAGTGGATCGTCAGTACCTTCTGATGGATGGGCATACATAGCGGCGTTGTCTCCAACGAAGAATGATGTGGACGCCTCCTCAATTCCACTCCTCTTGTCTCCATCATTTGATGCTCTCTGCTTCCTCCTGAGTGCCTCCAGCATGCCTATCAGTGCCTGATCCTCCTCAGTAAAGGTACCACCAGCTCCCTCATCCCCTTCTGCTACCAGCAAGTTCGTCCGATAACCTCCTCGACCATCATGTCGACCCCCACGACCACGGCCACGTCCTCCAAAATGTCCGCGTCCGTTGAACTGTCCATGTCCACCACCTGGATATTCCTCCTTATATGGTTTAGTGCAAGCATGCCGATGATGTCCCATCTTCCCGCAGTTGTAGCACTGCCGGTTGTGCTGCCAGGACTCTCTCTTAGGCCCTGTGTCGCTTGAACTGGTAGCCGCCAGTGCTGACTTTGCTTCAGGAGGACCACTTGTCCCTGCCTGCAGCTTGATGTGAGTCTCCTCCTGGATCATGGCCGAGATGCTACAGGATATTTCACAGAAGGTTTAATGTAATGAGGTGGATTATAAGACTATAAATAGCCAAGAGACTATCAATAAAAATTATCACTAATATTCAACAAGTATTATGTATGAAGCATCTTTTGCAAGAACTAGAAGAAGACGCAGGATCTCTAGCGGCAGATCTATGGGGTGATGACCAATCTGCTATCCATATTACCACCAACCCCGTATTTCATGAAAGGACGAAGCATATTGAAATTGATATTCACTTTGTTCGTGATGAGTATACAAAGGGAGTGATAAAATTTCAACATGTGTGGACCGGCGACTAGATAGCTGATATCTTCAGAAAGCATCTTTTGGGTCCTCGGGTTAAATATCTATGTAACAAGCTGGACATGATTGATATCTATGTTCTAGCTTGAGGGAGGATGTTAATTGTTATATTAGAACTTTTAGTTAGTTGACTTTAGTCCCACATTGCTTAAAACAATAGGAGAAGGGCTAGCCTCTCCTATATATGTGTCTCTCAATATCAATAAAACTATCCTATTATTCCAACTCTATAAAATGGATCGACTCGAATCAGCTATTTGATGAATAAATGTCGATAACGTCAAGAGCTGTGATGTTTTAGATATAAGGAGACAGTCATGCTTGCTTTCGTTTTCCATTGATCCTTTTAGTTTACAGTCATCGTATTAACTGTGCAGAAATACAGAAGCTTCCTTACTTCAGTGAGATGGCTCCTCGGTCTTGTATAGAAGAATGGGAGAAACATTTTTGCAAGTACAGACAAGAGATGGCACAAGCCATGTCGCTGGATGGAAATACCAAAGACAGGACTGGTGAAATTATCCAGAAATATAAGAGGGTGAGCATACTAGTTTTCAATTAATGTTTGTGTAGAATGATCGCAATGTTTTATATTTTTCTAAGTAATTGAACATTTTTCAGTTGCTATATAAAGCTGAAGAGTTTGAACAGTCTGAAAGGAGAAGACGAGATATATTTGACGACGCCCTTGCAATATATCACGTCACCTATGACCATGCCAATAAGGTTAAGGTTGGTAGATGTAGCTTTGCGTGGAGAGTTGCAGGTCATGCCCTTTGTTATCTATATCTTGAGAATCAGGAACAAGGCGGATGTCCTACCATTCCATGTTCAAAAGCAGTTCTTCAGGAACTTTTACGCTAGGTGTTTATTGTACATGTATTGGTGGTAATCGTGTTGTAATGTTTCATGTGATGTACTTAGTCGTCTTATAGATATTTGAAGGCATGTATATAGATTGTGCTTGCTTGTCATTGTAAGGTGTTCTATGTTGTACCAAATGATGATTCCCATATATTTAACCAAAAGCCACTAGATAAACTGATGGCTATTTCCTTGTTGATGGCTGGGGTCACTTGTTACACGCTTTTTATGGCTTTCTAGGAAAGGATGACCAAGGGAATAAAAAATTATCTAATGAAATTGTATAGAAATAATGATTCCATTGTTGGGACATCCTTGACCATATCTGTCTGTTTAAAGTCAATTGGAGTCGATGAAGTGCCTATTTATAGTGTGAAAAAACAGGGGGAAATGTTTACAGTGATGAGATTATGTCAGGTACGTAGATAGTCCTGCATCGGCTAGGAGATTACTCTCCTACCGACCACGTGCCTTCATTCAATGATTTTGTTGATTAAAATTGGATGATTTTATTGAACTCACAAAAATTCATGTGTAAAAAGTTTACTAAAATACTCGGACAAATAATTTACTCTCACTAGAACACCCACACACTAATAATACTACACAACACTCTCAGACGCTTCACTTGACTCTCTTTCATGGCATTTTCCCAAATGAGATGGCTATGCCCTTTTCTATAGGAGGCCAAAGAAAAAGTCTAGTTCGTAGAAGGATCTAGAGACAGGAAAGTAGAAGGATCTAGAGACAGGAAAGATAGAAGAGGAATATATGAGAGAAATATATATATATATATATATATATATATATATATATATATATATATATATATATATAGAGAGAGAGAGAGAGAGAGAGAGAGAGAGAGAGGAAAAGAATTTTCTAGAGAGATTAAGAAGAGTCAGTTGTGGCTTTCAACACTCCCTAGTTGTGGCTTTCAACACTCCCTTCAACACTGACTTCTTGTAGAAGAGCTTTGTTAGTCATGCCGAACTTCCTTAGGAGTTCTTCACTTCGAATTCTTCTTCCATTGTCTTTCGCCACTCCTTGCTCTCGAAAGCCTCGTCAAGAGTTGTTGGGTCTTTGACATTTATATTCTTTAGCAATAGCAGCAATCACGTATTTTGGATTCAATTTTTGTTGTCAAGTCGTCCTTCTGAGCAGTGGTGTCTTATGCTCAGCTTCTTGCTGATTAGGTTGATCTTCCTCAAAAACTTTATGATGAATATCAGTTCTCTATGGATCTTTATGTGTACAAGATTTTAAGATTTCATCCTCTTTGTCAACAACCGGTTCTTCTAGTCTCCTGTTCTCGATGTAACTCTTGTCTTTTCTTCTCCCTTTTTATCTTTCAAATTCTTCATATCGGAAAGCACCACCTCTTTTGGTGACCACCAAGATGACGCTTCGTCAAAGACTACATTTTTGGATAGGTAGAACCGGTTTGTTGTGGGATCACAACATTTCATCCCTTTTTTGCACTCTCATACCCTACAAAGATACACCAATTTTCCTTCTTGTAGAACTTTCTTCACAAATAATCGAACACAAACACGTAACATACACATCCAAAAACTCTAAAGTGACTTACCGTGGGTTTTATGCTCCATAACTTCTGGAAAGGAGAGACAAACCCCAACGTTACTTGAGGTAGTCCATTGATCATGTGCATTCCTGTCTTCATACACTCGGTCCAATATTTGGCTTGGTATGTTATTGGCATGTAACATACTCTGGCAAATTTCTACAAGGTTCCGATTCTTCCTCTTAACGACACCATTTTTTTGTGGAATGCTGGGACACGCCAGTTGTTGTCTAATTTTCCATTCATTGAGATAATTTGAGAATTCATCAGACGTATACTCCTTCCCATTATCCGTCTGCAAGCATCGAATCTTCCTTCTAACTTCTCCTTCAGCTTTCTCTCTCTGAGCTCTTTGAATTTAGAGAAAACTTCTTATTTTTCTTTGAGAAAGTAAACGTACCTCAAGAAGTCATCAATAAACGTCAGCATATAGCACATTCCACTAGTTGATGCTTGCTTCACTGGACCAAACATATTGGAGTGGACAAACTCTATAGGGATTCTCTAGCTCTAAACGTTGACTCATCATAAGGAAGTTGATGTGCTTTACCATAATGGTAACATGCACAAATTCTCCCAAGATATCTAGTTGAGGAAGACCCTTGAGCATGGGCTTGTTGATCACGACCTTTAACTTATGATAGCTTACATGCCCCAGTATTACGTGCCAAAGATCCGCAGTCTCATTCTTACGAGTCTTGTCTATGTATGTTGATTCAGTAGACATGACGTAAATACTCTATTCGTCTCCTTTTCATTATTGGTGTATTTGACAATCGAAGAATTTGATACACCTTAACATCTCCTTGACAGAATACCACATAATTTTCGGAGGTTCTCAATTGCGAGAGTGACAGAAGATTCTTCTTCATTCATGGCACATGGTATACATTTTGCAACTTAAAATGATGAGGACTAAAGCAAGGAAAATTATAGTCTTACCGATATGAGTGATCGGCATCTTGGAATTGTTCGCAGTGGTCATGACTTTGCCTCCTCTTTATTTTGACATACTGGTAAGTCACGTGATTGGAGAATCCAGACTCCATTATCCAATCATTTTTGGTAATTAACAACCTTTGGATTTGAGCTGCATCTGCAAGTGCTTCTGCTTCAACTGTGAGGGAACTTAAAGTCACTTCACTTGTGTCAGAAATAGACTAATTTGCAAAGTCTCTCTCCTTTATTAGTTCGACCATCGCATACGAGGCCTGAGTCTCACCCTACTTCGTTGTTCACTAGGGAATAGAAGACGTCGCCTTGTTGCCTTTGGCAAAAAATTCGTAGTATGCAATTTCTTGCAAAGTGGACCTTTTGCCAATATTATAGCATTCTCCATTTCGTTGCCTAAATCCCTTATCTTTATTTTGTGGAACTCCTCCAGCATGATAACTACTTTCTTACTGCTCTGTATCTTCTTTCTTCGCATTGACAACATTCTTCCCTCTAGATCAATCTCCTCTTACTGTTGAAAAGAGTCTCCACTTCTTTCTTTAAAGAAACACCGGCCATTTGTTTGGCTAGATATTCTTGATTGGCCAACAAGTTCTTTAACTCAATAAGAGAATGTTGTGTTCGCCACCCGTTGACTACCGTGATAAATCTACCATATTCGGGTCTTAGACCACGAATAATAATTCTCCTTATCCTTTGGTCAGTAAATTTAGACTTTGGATGTAAGTGAAAATTTTCACGACATAGATTCTTTATTTTTATAAAGTATTAGGTGATAGTCAGGTCTTAGACCACAAATAATAATTGTCCTTATCCATTGGTCACTAAATTTAGACTATGGATGTAAGTGAAAAAGTTTACGACATAAATTATTTATTTTCATGATGTATTGGGTAATAGTCATACTTTGTTGTATTGTGGTCATTATCATGCCCCGATTCGGAAAATCGTTCGTCCTCGCTTTGATTCACGCCGAATCATTCGTCCTCGCTAAAGCGTGATGTCGTACAAGTCTGGAGTTGCACTTATGCAAGGCATGCTTGTGTACATTTTAAAGAGAGATATTTTGAATAGAGTTTGCAGCAAATTCACAGAGAAATTGAATAACACAGATATAATCTGAAATAAGCTCTTTATTGATAACTTTGCATAGAAAAACATAGGGCTCTCAAACAGCCAAGATGAAATGCCAAACTTGGCTTACAACTTGTAGAAACATTGAAATAAGATATAACTTGTTCCATACATCATATTTCTTTATTAAAATGTGGCAATAACCACATTCAGCAAAATGCCTTCTTCTTCAAGTGGAAACTTCAAAGGAATGCAAAGCTTCTAAAGAGTCAGACAGCAAGCCTTCGACATCTAAGATTATCCACTAGGTTCCCGGCACCTGTGGAGACGAGGATCAGTACATTGCCACATATGTACTGGTGAGCGGCCGTAACCAATCTCACCATAAATCAGCAGTAGTAAATTATATGAGGAACATTATTGATTTGTGTCCTTGCCTTAGGGTCTATTAACAATTCATGTATGATAAAAAACATAAGCATCACATATTGATGAGAAAAATATAAGCAATTCATATTGTTCACCAATTTGGTGAATCTTACCCACGGACGATATCATTCCCTGTATGTTTATGAATAACACTTACTCTACCAATATAAGACATTGTTAGCTATTACACTTGTCTGTATGAAGGTCACATGCGACACATCATCTTGGACTATAATTGTTAATGCTATAGTGGTGCCCCTTGCAGTGCAGGTAACTAGCATCACTGAAGATCCTGTAGACCGATGCCAGTACGTCAGCACACATCCTTGTTCCAACTAGGACGAACCGATTCTGTGGCCTCGGAGTACGGTTCGAGGAACTACCTTGTGCACAAGTTTTCCATGGCCATGCACGTAATGCAACTTAGCTAATAAGAGACATAACATGCATGATAATAACATCTCCCACACATAAGCCACAGTTCTCATTTCGTCTTGCCAACTTGCCTTGAGTCGTAGGCTCGCATACCACTTATCCAACCAAGGGACTATTTGTCATTCTTTCGAACCGAAGTCCGATATACTCACCGCCCAATACTTGGGTCTTTGCATCACCTATTCAACATTTAGAATCGCAACAGACAAGGCATCATTTGATTTGCAATATAATTCTAGACATATGATAATTTATCTTTCATTATTTTTCTGGATTCTTACTAAGTATCTTTTATTAAGCACCATACGCAATAACAAGTCATCCGTTGTTAAGCGTGATGATCAAGGATCGTCAAAGGATCAAACCCATTCACTTGTTAGTAAATTGCCAAGAGAAAGAGGTCTTTTACACAACATCAAGCTCGGTTCACTTTGTTAGCACCTACATTGGCACAAACAACGGTTCAGCTAGCATACTCCTCTTTCTCTCAGTGATTCGATATGAATGTGCAGACAGTGAAAGTAACTCCATGAAAATATTCATCGAAAATATTCACGAAAAAGCCCACAAAACCAACAACGAAAGCGACATCGAAAACTAGCAGGGCTATGGTTTCGGGGCAAGCGACTCTTATATAGAATTCTTTCTCCAAGCCGTACGCCACTATATCTTGGGCATCATTTCAAAAGAGTCAAATCCATAATGAGAAAATGATCTCAATTCATTATCCCGCGATCCTGGTAAAGTTTCACCAATCTCATCCGACTCGATCATTCGGCCGCTAGCCCCATCCGTGCTCCACAATGGGATCAGGGCACTACATATTAATATACTAACAAAAAGTTTCGTCCCCAAAACTTAAACAAAAACCTACCTAAATTGAATAACGAAGGAAACTTTTCTTTCATATCTGCTTCGAGTTCCCAAGTTGACTCCTCGATGGAGTGATTTCGCCAAAGCACTCAAACCAAAGAACAACTCGATTCCGTAAAACTTTATCCTTCCTATCCAGAATCTGCACGGGCTCCTATAAATAAGACAAGTCATCTTGCTTCCCTAACCGAGCGAAGTCTACCACGTTGTAATGCCCCGCTCCGCACGAGGCATTTGGGTTGGCTTGTTGGATGGGATGAGAATGTTGGACCGTAACTTGGGTTGGAGATCAGGAGAATCGAGACTGATGCAGTCTCTCTTAGCTGGCTAGACGGATTAAGTGTTGGAATGTGGCTCGCTGGTGGAGCTACGCTTAGGGGAAATGTGTGCAACCAGAATAAGAAAACCCTTTTATGCAGGCAAGTGGAACTGTCCTCCTTCCTCCTTATTTTTGCATGCTTAATAAATAGAATAACGTGATGCCATGAATTGTCCCTATATATCCCATGTTTTAGTTGCTGAATAATAGAGATGCTTATGCTAAGAATTATTGAACTGCTGAATGAATCACACTTGAACTGCTAATGCGACTTGATGCTTGAAATGAATTGATAACGTCCCTTCGGTTAATACCGCTTAAGCAATGAATACTTGAGTAATGTGATGCTATGAGAATGATACATGAGTAATGAACTGGTTATGCTATTAACACAAAGAACTGAATGAAACACCTCAATCATGTACCTTCTGCATAACTGTTGTTGTTGCATGTTTTCTTATAAGCAATGAAAGAAAGAATATTGTCCCTATGAAATGAATGAAATGATGCAGGTCCTATCGAGAGGAATGAAATATGGTTTGTTCCCCTTAGAAAGGAACGATATAAAAAATGTTGCAATGATTGATGCAATGAGAAATGATGAGGCTTGGGATCCTTGAGATCACCAAGTGAACAAGTGGTAATGTTGGAAAGATGAGATAATGAAATATTGCCTTTATTTATCTTAATATTTTATCATGCGACTTCGAACACGATCGAGTCAAACACTCATTCGCATGATCATGGGCAAACTTGTATACAAGGTATTGTTTCCTCGGACGATTCATAGGGCCCTGGGGATCGATTCGACCTAGAAGGAAATACAGCATGCTTTGGTGGCATGATTGGTATCGAGACATTCATTTCGGACTTTCAACCCGGGTGAATGGTGCATCGATACCCTTGAAGTCCTATATGGCAAGTCCTTAAATGGTGCGCAGCACCAGTGGTCATGTAGTCAGGATGCATGCTAATGAATATTTTGTGCAGACAGAGTAAGTATATCATATTATCCTGTATTCTTATGCAGGTACGCAGAGTCGAATATCGGTAAGAAATCACTTAAACGTGATACATGCAATATATTTTGGTTGAATGGTCTATTTGATCATGCTAAACAAGAGAATGTTATGATGTCGCCTTTAAATGAGAACCCTACAATATGCTCAACATGTTATTGAAATATGCTGGAGTGTTGCCTTGTTAAAAGAATACCTATAACATGTTTGGCTAATGTTAACTCAACGATGCTTAAGGGATGCCTCTAATTGTATACTGTCAGAACTTGGTAACACCAAGTATGTTTCATTGTTGCCTTACATGAGAAATGAGTTAACAAGTTTACATGCTTCACTATGATTATTGTCCATTAACTGTAAACTGATGCTAGGCCCCAAGTAGAAAGATTATTTTATTAAATGCCTTGCTAAAATTGACCATTTAGTGTTGGTTTAGGCGAATGGGTTGGATTCTGCTCGCCAGTACATAGATGATGTGCTGACCCACATTTTTTTGGGCAGGTGGTCAGGCTTGGGATGTTCTGCACACGAAGATTGACTTGACCGGTCCCACGACATCGAAGATTTGTTGGGCATACAGAAGCTCTCCTTGTACAAGATGATGTCTTCTGTTTATAAAGGGCATAATGTATGGAACATTGTAATCAGTTCTACCAGTGAGTTGTAAGCCAAGTCGGTGTATCGAGTTGTAATCCAATGTATCAGAGTACTAAATGTAAGCTGTAAAGCATTGTTCAGTTGGCTTTCAATGTAAAGTGAGATGTGTTGTAAACATTGTATTTCAATACAAGTTTTGTACTCTTCTTCAATTATCAATATAGAGAATAAAGTTCTATATATCTCTGTGCGATTTCAAGTTATCCTTTTATCTCTGCTACTATAAAGAAGCGATGTATTTCTATTCAAAAGAAAGATTTCCTCATTAACTCCAATTTATCTGCTTCTGCCGCTGCGATGTGTCCCTATTTGAAGATAATCAATTACGTACCATCTTTGCCTTGTACAAGTGCAATACCAGACTTGTACGGCATCACGTTCAAGCGGGGACGATCGATTCTAAGAGATAAAATATGTGATTTAATGACTCTACGAATCGGGGCGTGACACACGTGACTTGGATCATGCACATATATACTTTCCTAGTTGAGAAACGTGGAAAATATTGTCCACTTTAACCAATGTTGGTAGTAAAGCGATCTGATAGGCGACTAGGCCGACTCGCTTAAGGATTTCAAACGGGCCAACAAATTTCGGACTTAGCTTCCCCTTCGCATCGAATGGCATAACTCCGTACATTGGTGATACTTCCAAAAATATATGGTCGCCCACCATGAATTCTAATGGGCAACGATGAGTATCCGTATAACTCTTTTGTCGACTTTGTGCCATAAGTATCTCGAATTATACGAACCTTTTCGACAGCCAGCTCCACCATTTCTGGACCAAGTACTTGTCGTTCACCGACTTTATCCCAATAAATTGGGGATCAACATTTTTGCCCGTATAATTCTTCATACGGCGCCATTTGTATACTCACCTGGTAACGATTATTATAGACAAATTCTGCTAGCGGCAAGTGACTGTCCCAACTTGTTTTCAAATCTATTACACAAAGCTGTAACATGTCCTCAAGCATCTGGTTTATCCTCTCAGTCTGGCCATCAATTTGTGGATGGTATGCAGAACTGAATTTCAATTGTGTCCCCATAGCCAACTCTAAGTTGCACCAAAAATGTGATATGAATCTTCCATCCCGATCCGACACTATTGATGCTGGCACTCCATGTAATCGAACAATTTCATCCAAGTATAGGTGGGCTAACCGATCGACGCTCCAAGAAATTTTGATTGCAATAAAATGCGCCGACTTGGTTAATAGATCAACGATGACCCAAATCGTATCATTTCCTCGTTGCGTCTTTGGCAAGCCAACTATAAAATCTATTATTATATAGTCCCATTTTTATTCTGGTTTGGCGAGGTTCTGTATCTCCTGCCAGGCCCCTGGTGTTCCTCCTTGACTCGCTGACAAGCCAAACATCGCGAGTCAAAGAGGGCCACATCTTTTTTCATTGTGCCACTAAAAGGTCGTACACAAATCTTTATATATTTTTGTACTTCCTGGGTGCAACGAATATTTAACATAATGAGCCTCCGTCAAGATTTCTTTCCAGAGTTCTTCATCCTTCGGAACACATAGCCTCCCTTGTAGTCGCAACGAGCCATCCTCTTGCCTGGTGTAGTTGCCTGCTTAACCCTTTTCCATCATCTCGCTAATTTTTACCAAGAATTCATCTGTCTTCTATGCAATCTTAATTCTCTCCAACAAACTCGGCTTAAGCTGAAGTTGAGCCAACTGTGCATTTCGGCCACGAATTTGGAGCTCAATTCCCATGCTCTCTAAGTCCTCTAATATTCATTTGTTAACTGTGATTGATCCTACAAAATTCCAACGCAATGCATCTGCCACCGCATTGCCCTTCCTTAGGGTGTACACAATCGTCAAGTCATAATCTTTGATTAGTTCCAACCAACATCTTTGTCGCAAATTCAAGTCTTTCTGAGTGAAGATGTATTTTAGGCTTTTATGATCGATGAAGATCTGGCAAGCCACTCCGTAAATAATGTCGCCATAATTTCAATACAAACACTATCGATGCCAGTTCCAAATCATGTGTTGGATAATTTATCTCGTGGAGCTTAAGCTGTCACGAGGCATAAGATATCACTTTCCCTCTTTGATTTAATACACATCCCAAGCCCAATCTGGATGCATCACTGTATATCTGAAATCCCTCGACGTCGTCTGAAAGTGCAAGGATTGGAGCTGATATGAGACTTTGCTTCAAATCTTAAAATCTAGCCTCGTACTCACTAGTCTAATCAAATGCTACTCCCTTCTGGTATAGATGAGTCAAAGGTAACGACACTTTCGAAAAATACTTCACAAACTTCCTGTAATAGCCTGCCAAGCCGAGAAAACTACGAATCTCGCTAGCCGACGTAGGTTGTTTCCAATCCACTACTGCTTTAATTTTCTTTAGGTCAACGGACACACCTTCCGCTGAGATAACGTGTCCTAGAAACGACATGCTACTCATCTAAAATTCACATTGCTCAACTTGGCATAGAGCTGGTTTTCAAGTAAGGTCTGCAGTATCGTTCTCAAATGTTTTGGATGGTCTTCTTTGCGTTTCGAGTAGATTAAGATATCATCGATGAACACGACTATAAATTTATCCAAGAAGGGCCTGAAAACTCTTTTCATCATGTCCATGAAGGCGGCAGAGGCATTGGTCAGTCCGAAGGGCATGACCAAAAATTCATAGTGTCCGTATCTGGTTCGAAATGCAGACTTGGGACATCCTGCGGTTTGATCTTAAGCTGATGATAGCCTGAGCGAAGATCAATCTTTAAAAATATAGATGCCCCTTGCAGTTGATCGAAGAGGTCGTCTAGTCGAGGCAACAGGTACTTATTCAGAACTGTAACTTTGTTAAGATCGCGATAGCCGATGCACAGCCGCATCAAACCATCATTCTTTTTCATAAATAACACCGATGCATCCTACGGAGAAACACCAGTTCTGATGTATCCCCTATCCAACAATTCTTGTAACTGTACTTTGAGTTTTTTTAATTCTGTAGGCGCCATCCTGTACGGGGGCCTTGAGATTGATCGCGTATCTAGAAATGTATCCATGGTGAATTCGATCTCTCAGTCTGGAGGCATTTCGAGTATCTTGTCGAAAACACATCAAAAAATTATGTCATGACTTCAGTGTTAACTGAGTATGCACCATTCTTGTGTGTGTCTCGAATAGAACCAAGGTACCCTTCACAACTAGAATGTATCATTCGTCGGGCCGTAGTAGCCGAAATCACTATCGATGCCTTCGTCGACGAACCGGTCGAGTAAGAGAATTTTGTTTTTTCGAGTAGACGAAACACAACTCGCTTCTATGCACAGTCGATCGTCGCACAACATGCACTTAACCAATCCATTTCCAGAATGATATCATATTCCTTGATATCTAGCACGATTACATCCAACGATAGTTTCCTGTCTCCGATACATATGTAGCCATCCCTACATATCATGTTAGTAGGCATCTTTAATCCTGATGGAGTACTAATACTAAGATTTACATTTAGCATTGACATTTCCAATTCATGTTTCCTAGCATAATCTATAGATATGAAACTATACGTGGCACCAGAATCAAATAAAGTACGCGCAGGATTGCCATTAAATAATAATATACCTGTCATGACAATATTTGATGCAAGAGCCTCGGCCCTGGGCACCGGGACTCTGATTTTGTGCCGGCTAAGGCAGTCATAGTGCCATGTCCACGATTTTCTTGGTATTGTTGCTGATGCTGCTGCCTTGGAGGGTTATGATGGGTTCTCCCTCTTTGACAGTCTCGAGACATATAGTCGAATTGACCGTACTTAAAGCATCCTCCCTCTAAGACCACATACTCCTCAACAAAGTGCCCTTTGTTGTGGCACCTGACGCAAATTGGTCCACTCTGATTGTGTCGCTTATAGCCACTCTGATTCTGGCACTTTGGTGCCTGATATCCAGCCCCATTATTCGGCCTTTTGTTGTGAATATTTTGCACCGACGCTTGCACTGGTGCCGTAGGAGGGTAGTATGGGTCTAACTCCTTGGCGTGTTCATAAGACTCTGGAAAGTCTTATACTTCTAAACGACAACTTGAGCTTTCAGTGCAGGCCTCAGACCCTGCTCAAACCGACGAGCCTTGGATGCCTTATTGGTAAATTTTGTAATGGCATACTTAGACAGTCTTGAAAAGTCTGCCTCATACTGTTTCATAGTCATGTTCCCTTGTTCCAACTTTTGGAACTCTAATTCTTTGGATCGCTCCTCAGTCGAAGAGAAATACTAAGCCTAAAAAGCCTTTTGGAATATTTGCCAAGTAATTTTCGTCGTTTCATTCGCCCCCGCAAGGATCCTTTTCTGACCTTGCCATCAGTAGTGTGCGTTGGAAACCAGCAGTAGTTCCATGCACGATATCCTCTTAGATCCAGTGATACCCAAGGCTTCAAGATGATCTTCGACTTCAACTAGTCAATCCATAGCAATGGTGGCTTCTTCCATCCCCTTGAATGGAACATTACAAATTTTCTTAAACTTAGTAATGTCGTTCACGACACTTGCCTTCTTAGTAGCCTGGGGTTTTTCTGCCTCAACAATCTCGCTCTCTCTCGAGATAGGAGTACATTGAGCCACATTGTTCACCACCGATCGGACCAACTGTAGGATATCTAACTGTTTTTGTTGCTTCAAATTGCTTCACGTTTTGCCTCTGCTGGCTTTCCATCGTAGCCAACATCCTTTCCATCGGGTCGGTTGAGGCTGCCGCTCTTGAACTACTTGCGTTATTCGTGGTGCCCGCTTTCTTCATCTCTGCAACACAGAGAAATCTTGTTAGTCTCATAAAATATTTATGGACTTATTGTATGGA
This sequence comes from Iris pallida, assembly GCA_029216955.1. Lineage (NCBI taxonomy): Eukaryota > Viridiplantae > Streptophyta > Magnoliopsida > Asparagales > Iridaceae > Iris > Iris pallida. The sequence continues at coordinate 8,537,896 of JANAVB010042618.1, read as the reverse complement.
ACATCTTATTTCGGGACATTAAAACCAAAGTTTTCAAAAATCAATAAAGCTTGTGTCATTTTCAAAATCTTGAAACAAAGAAATTTCCAAGAAAGTAAAGTCGTGCTCAGATATTCGGAAAATCGTTCATCCTCGTTTTGATTCACGTCGAATCATTCGTTCTCGCTAAGGCGTGATGCCGTACAAGTCTGGAGTTGCACTTGTACAATGCGTGCTCATGTACATTTTTACTACAAGAAAAATGACGATTCTTGACGGTTTATAAGTTGACGGTCGTCGAAAATCGTCAACAATAGGGGTTATCTTGACGTATTTAGGCTTACGTCAAGAGATGCCATTTTTGTGTTACTGTAGCAATTTTATAGCATAATAGTTGACGGTTTTAGACGATCCGTCAAAAAATATCATTTTATTTAGTAACGGTTCAGTGATAACCGTCAAGTAATTATGCGAAAAAAAACTTGGCGGGGTTTTTTCAGCTGCCATTTTGGTAATTATTTTGAACTTTTTAATCACTTCTATCCCCCGAGCCCTAGCTAGCCCCTTTCCATTTTACTACTTCCTCTCCTTCTGCTCCTGAGAAACCCCTTCTCCTCTTAAGAGAAAATCTCGCCCCTCCCCTCCCCTCTCTCTCTCTCTCTCTAGAGGAGGAATGGCTCGGGAATGGCTCAGCCGATGCTAGATCGGCTCTCCGGTCATCCTTCGTCCGGAGCTCCCCGGCCGCCAAGCCGGGAAGTGGACGAAACTCGCCTCCGGCACCGCCGCCAAGCCGAAACCCTCCGCCTCAGCTTTCAGGCTCCCCGTCGCTCCACATATATCATTTACTGTCATTTTTACTGATTTTTTTTTATCAGAAGTTGATTTGGGATCGAATTGAAGGCTGACAGGGAAAAAGAAGTGGCATTGAGACGAAAGATTTGATTTTTAGGGCTTTGAAGAGTATTTTTTGGTAAGAGGAAAGATTTGAATATTAGGGATTTGGTCGATGGAAGGAGAGGTGGGAGCGCAGGTCGCTCCTCCGATCTTCCTCCACCATCCGCACCCGGTCCACTTCCAAGAAACCCTAGCCCGGAAGAGGGATTCCCTATGGCAGAACCCTAATTTTCACCCCGGCCCAACTAACAACTGGAACCCTAACCTTTGGCAGTGGGACAACATCGGGTTCTCTGCAAAACCCTCCCCAGATCCCGGATCAGGTCAGAGGAGTGCGGAGGAAGCTATAAAGACGCAAGCTTTAGGTCAGAGGAGTGTGGAGGAAGCTATAAAGGCGCAAGCTTTGGTTAAGGATCGAGAAGAAGATGGTGGGAGTTTAACTTTGAAGCTCGGAGTGGTTGTAGAGGATATGGTGGCAGCAACGACGTCGGTGGCATGGCCGAGCAAGCGGGTGAGGTCGGGATCGCTCGGTGGCAGAGGGAGAAGCTATCCAATGTGTCAGGTAGATGACTGCCGGGCGGATTTGACAAGTGTGAAGGATTACCACGGGAGGCACAAGGTCTGTGAGGTGCATAGTGTCACGATCCGATACCCAAATTGTTGGGCCGGGCCGAGCCATGTCCAGCCTACGCTTGGTTAAAGCGCAGTAAGCTGTTCTAGAATAAACAATAAAGGATCTAAGCAGCTAACAGTTCTAAAATCACATTTAAGGTTCATCACAACACAGCATCTATAAGCGAAGGTAACATAAGCACAGACTTAATAATACACTTCCAAGTATCTAACTGGAGACAAAGTCCAGTATCCAAATATAAGTACAGACAAAGTCTAAGTCTCAAAACACAAAAAAGATAACTAAGCAAGGTTCCCCGCTGGGGCCTCTTCTGGAGCTAAGGCCAGGTCCTCAAAATCAGTGCCATAATATGTAACACATAGCGTTTCCTTCTCGAAAAGTATACCTACAACGTTATCCTGTCAGGACGGGAGCAAGTACAACCTCTACAACTAAAGTACTGAATATATAATGAAAGAGATGTACAACAAGAAACATGGTGTGATAAGTCTATAAAACAGGAAATACTGGAAACATGGCCTTATGGTACAACTGGGATCACAGTATCATAGTAACATAGGGAACATGGCATATCTGGAATCATGGTATATCTCATAATCTATCATGGCAAGGATACATATGTCATAGAGACAGATGTATATGTAATGTTTAAAACTGTAGCAGGTACGTGATCGTCAATAGGTGTACAATGTGCAGGGGCACATGTAAATGAAATGTACATACGTACAAGTGTACAGGCATAGGTGTACCTCCGTACAGAAATGCTGGATAATGGCCTACGGTGTAGTATTATATAGAATAAAACTTTGCTCGGTACGATAAAGGGGGCATGATCACGTACTCTACTATCAGTTTTCCCATAACCATATATATAACATGTGAGAGATACGAGAACAGTAAAAACATGTAAGAGATACGAGAACGATATAGAACATGTGAGAGATACTGGGATCGGTGTAAAGCACGGTAGGTACTGATAGCAGTATAAAGCATAGTGAAACATGTACTGAGAACCAGTAAGATGCATGTGAAGATATAAGAACTGTCCTAAGCATGACAGGTACTGAAAGTAATACAACATGTGAAGATTTAACTTGCTACCTCAAAGATCAGTATTTTAACAGGGTTAATACATGTTCTAGCATTAAAAGACAGTAAATGAGTCTGTAGATGTACTTGCCTCGAGCAAAGCAAGAATACTAGTACGAAGATATAGATGTCCGGTGTCTTGTCAATAATGATATACAAGCTCAGCATCTAAGTTACGTTTAAGATTACACTAGTGGTGAGACACGACTCCTAACTGGATACTAGCCAAGTGAGAACCTAGCATAAAAGTCTAATGTGGAGTGCCACTATATCCAAACTAATTTTCTAGGATCTTTACACTAGTGTAGAGGGTGGTCCAATACTACTATAACTCAAAACAACACAAAACATTGAAAGTCGTAACTACGCAATAATTAAATCAAACTGTACCCTACGTTCCAACAATTTTTGAGATAGACAAAAAGCTCAATTATATAAAGTACCAACATGATCCTTGTTAATTATAGAAATTTATAATAATTTTTCTGGAATTTATAAACCCTCATAAATATTTATTAAAAATCAACAAACATAAGTATCCTGAAAATGAGTTCTGTTTTCCCATTTTTATAAAATACCAAAAGTACTTATTAAATACTGGAAAAATTATAATAAATTAGCTAAATTAACATAGTAATTAAATACAATTTTTTGTAGATTTTTACAGCAATTAAAATATATATAAAAATTCAAAAACAGAAAGTAACAATCTTTGGAAAAATAATTAATCACAAATTAAGGATAATACATAATCAAAATCTACAGATGTCGTCGGATGATAAAATAAATATCACCAACGTGTACAGAACGGTCAAATTAGCTAGGATAGCCTACACATAAGTCCAATTTGGACACAGGGGCAAAACGGTAATTTTGGGTCAAAATGGTGTCCGCTGTTGGACACACTTTGCACCGAAAAACGTGTCAGAAAAAAAGTATACAAAACCTAGCAAATTATATGTCTACGAATCCAGAATGATGATACGAACCCAACGGTATGTCGGAAATAGGATTCCGATGATCCGATCACAAAATGGCCCGTTGACGCGGACACTTGGAATCCAGTTTGCACCGAAATGCGTGTCGGAGCAAATGTCTTTAAAACTCAGCAAATTATATGTCAACGAGTCCAGAATGACGATACGAACTCAACGATATATTCGGAATTGGATTCCGATGAGCCGATCTCAAAATGACTCGTTGACTCGGAATGTGGGACCCGCTTTGCACCGAAATACGTGCCAGGGCCCATGTTCTCCAACTCAAGCAAATTTTATAAGAAAACATGCCAGAACGACGCCACGAGTCTACTGGTGGTGTCAGAAATTGAATCCGGAGTCCCGGGTTCAAAAATAGAATTTAACAAGTGCAAATTAAAGAATTCGGACGGCCAACTTTGGCGTCGAATTCGACCAACCGAACGTGCTTATAAAGAAATGAAACCTAAAGGAGACAGGAAGAGGGTTATACCAGATGCGTACAGGAACTGGTAGCGCGCCAACCGGAGCTGCGACGGCGGAGTTACGAGCTGACGAAGTCGGCTCCACGAAACTGTCCAAAAATAGTTCAATTTAAAACGTCAACTTGGTGGCCAGTTTTGAGGTATCAAACGACGAAATTAACGGACAAAAATTGACAAGAGTGAAGATGGATATAATGAGATTGCGACGGAGCAAGGAGATCGTCGATCCAACGGTCGGATCTCTCAAAAAATACGTGCGAAGTCGATACGACGAAGCACCATTTTCTAGTTCAAAATTCGCGCGCGCCGACGGAATTTCGTTCATAACGCACGAATCATGTTTCACACGTCGGGGAGGCCGGAGACTCTCCCGGGGTGGTCGTCCGGGTTCGCCGGAGGCATGGGAAGCTTGCGGGGGCGGGCCGGCCACGAAGTGGCGCACGGCCACGCCGCATCCGCGCACGCGGGGTGGCGTGCTGTTGCCGCTGCCGCTTGCTGCATGGCGCACGCACGCTGCTGCGTGAGCGCGCGACGGCGGTGGGGGAAGGCTTGTCGGCCACGTGGTGGCGCGCGGCGCAGCCGTGGGCGGATGGTGGCGGAGGCTATGGTGGTGGTTCGGGTCATGGTGGTGCATGGTGGGAGTGGGAAGATGATGGTGAAGGTGATGGTAGTGTGTAGTGGTGTTGGTGTTGAAGCTTGAAGGAGAAGAAGAAGTAGGAGGAGAATGGAGGTGGCTGTGGTGGTGCTCGGCTGTGAGGGGGGTGGGGTGGTGTTCGGCCGAGTGAGAGGGAAGAAGAGTTGGAGATGTGTGTGTTTTGTTATTTTTTGTATGTGTGTGTGAATATATAATATAAAGAGAGAGAGAGAGAGAGAGTGTGTGAGAGTAGATATTTAAAAAGAGAGAGAGAGAGATGTATGAGATGAGAGAGAGGGAGGTCGGCCATAAGGAGAGGGTGCTGTTATGGGGGGGTGAGGTGTACATAGAGAAGAGAGAGAAAGAGAGATATGTGTATACATATAATATATATTATATATATTACAAAGAAAAGGAAAGATATTTATAGAAAAGAAAGAGATATTTAAAATAGAGAAGAGAAATATTATATGGGATATTTGTATAGCCATGGGAGTACACTATGGAGCTTGGGTTCGGGTTCGGTCGAGCCAGGTCGGGTCAAAATCGAACAGGGGGCAAAATTCGAATTAAAATGGGTATTTATAATCATGGGTAAATAAATAATATGCGGGGACTCCAATAAATGGGACACAAGCATCATGTGGGTCGTAGGCTTCATGTGGATCACGTCCATACTTTGGGTCAGCTAGGTTGGATCGATGTCGGGTCCCGAAATTAAATTGGAAATTAAATCAGGTTTTACGGTAGAAAATAAATCGACCTAAATTGACCCGGAAGTTGTGCGAAGAAAATAAAGTACAAAATGGAGTGTCTGAGTGGGACACGAAGGTCATGGGTGAAGAACGTCTCGAGTAGATCATTCATGAGAAGTTGGTTCTGAGAAAACGACTGGTCTGGTGCTCCTAAATTAAAAGTCACGGTAACGTGCAAACGAAGATCAAAAATATAAGTGGGAATAATTATTCAACGATTAATTGGTCTAAGTTGACCCAAAGTTGCGCGATACAAAAAGAGCACAAGGGAACGAATTTAAGTGGGACAGGATATATCAAAATGAAGATAATCTTGTCTACTTCAAAACTCGTGAAGAGAGTTTACAAAGATTGGCATCCCTGACGCTCCAGAAGTCAAAGTCATAGAAAGGTACATTAATGATCAAAAATAATTAAATAATAATATATTTATCGAAAATAATTCATTTAGAAAATTTTAAAATAGCCCTGAAATTCAGGGGGCTTACATCCTACCCACCTTACAAAAATTTCGTCCTCGAAATTAAAAATCATCCAATAAGTCAGACTATAACACGTAGCTGCTCTGGCTATGATACTCAATCTGCTACCATTGTAATCATCTCTTCTGTTTCTCTTTACAATCTTTTTGGTTTAGGTTCAACAAAGTCCTTCTACCATAAACTACGTCATATATCCTTTAGAATCTTCCATACTAACATGGATCCTTTATGTATATCCTAAACTATAGGTCATTCTCTCGGTATGTTTATAAGCCTACAATGCTTAATCATCAACCATATTTCCAACCTCAATTGTAAATACTTGATTTCCTTATCACACCCTAAGTATCCTTATTCTATCAATCCACAGTTCCTTTGCATCATTTGTCGTCAATCCTTTCCTACAGTTTCTCCTTGAAATCATACGTTCAATTCTTATTCCTGGCGTAGAGCCTTCTTCTTTTTACTCAACAAGTCCTCTGAATATAAATCCTCGATTTCAAAACTCTCGATTTATTAATTATCAATGTACATATGTCTTTGTCTTGTTCTATGTCTTTTTAACTGATATCTTCCCGATCTCGTACGCAATATTATATCTCATTCTAACTTATTCTATATCAATCCACGTATCGATCTACCCTCTAATCATATGTAATCAGCTATAGATAACCAATAATTACTTGGTCATCAAAGTCCTACGAATACTCAATCCTCGAACTCTAAGCACAAGATTCTAATCCTCAATCCATAGTCACAACAATATACTATCTCATTTTTTCCATCTTAGATACCCTATCATCAAGTCATACTATCAATACAATCGTTTTTAATGGTTTTCCAGTCTACTACAGTCAGTCACCCATACTTGTCCTATAAGCTTAATCTAACCAATCCCTAGGAAAAGTATTTATCACAATCACACAATACATTTATAGTTATACTATGGAATCAGTTAACAAGGTTTGGCTATTTCGGTCATCTATCAAGTAGAAGGTGACAAGGTCTAAGACTGGGTCAAGCAATCCATAACAGTGTCCAAACAAGTTAAAGGGTCGAGCAAGACAGAAAAGTTTATCGAAGAATCTTCAAGAATGGTACGAAGACAACGGGATACATAACGAGAAGAATTACCCAAGAGGTTAACGAAGAAGAGTTTAGTCAAATCATAGGAAAGATGGAACACAAAAATAATTATGTCCAAAAGATAACGCGAAAGCAATCCTATTGGAAAGTCCTAGAGAACCTGTAATCCTAGTTGTAGATGTAGATAGATCAGAGTTAATCAAGACGGGGAAGAATGATAATAAGAATTTATTCTTGCTCATTCGGTCATAACAAAGTAAACCAAGTTAAAATATGATCTGATAACCATAAACATCTTCCTGAAATCATATTGTCAGAATTTTCGCCACACCAGTAAGCTTATATGCAATAAACGAGGGAGTCCATAACTAAGGTATACACCCTATAGCCATATCATCTAGATTCCTTACCACACCAACCGGTATGGCTGCAAGAAAATCTAAATTCTATGAATAGGATAGTATATCCAAAATCAGGCTCTATGTTTTTGTCATATCAGCTAATATGGCTGCGATAAATTCTAAACTCCATAACTAAAGTAGACGTTTACCTTATCAGGATATATCATAATTCAATCCACAAAATTTATCACGATGCAAGATCAAAGTCAACAACGAAAATCAGGAATTAAATTCAACAACGAATTTAGAGGAGAGCAAATAAAACAGGTGAAAACAGATTTCGAGATAAGATTATAGTAAGATCCTCAGGAGTCATTCCAAGGGTACTAAATTGGTCAAAATTGTAACCCACTGAATTCAAGCAAGATACTAAATACAATTAACGGTCCTATGCTGTGATGAGTTTTCCTATGTTGTAATCCTAGAAATCCTCTAGGTGTTCTAAATGTTTATTCCTAGTGTTAACAAGTTGTCCTAGATCCTAATTGCAGGCATGCTTGGTACAATAACGTAACCAAACAACTTAAGTCTGGACCTGCATGGACCGCCAAAAAAAATGTCACGACCCGATACCCAAATTGTTGGGCCGGACCGAGCCATGTCCAGCCTACGCTTGGTTAAAGCGCAGTAAGCTGTTCTAGAATAAACAATAAAGGATCTAAGCAGCTAACAGTTCTAAAATCACATTTAAGGTTCATCACAACACAGCATCTATAAGCGAAGGTAACATAAGCACAGACTTAATAATACACTTCCAAGTATCTAACTGGAGACAAAGTCCAGTATCCAAATATAAGTACAGACAAAGTCTAAGTCTCAAAACACAAAAAAGATAACTAAGCAAGGTTCCCCCTTAGGGCCTCTTCTGGAGCTAAGGCCAGGTCCTCAAAATCAGTGCCATAATATGTAACACATAGCGTTTCCTTCTCGAAAAGTATACCTACAACGTTATCCTGTCAGGACGGGAGCAATTACAACCTCTACAACTAAAGTACTGAATATATAATTAAAGATATGTACAACAAGAAACATGGTGTGATAAGTCTATAAAACAAAAAATACTGGAAACATGGCCTCATGGTACAACTGGGATCACAGTATCATAGTAACATAGGGAACATGGCATATCTGGAATCATGGTATATCTCATAATATATCATGGCAAGGATACATATGTCATAGAGACAGATGTATATGTAATATTTAAAACTGTAGCAGGTACGTGATCGTCAATAGGTGTACAATGTGCAGGGGCACATGTAAATGAAATGTACATACGTACAAGTGTACAGGCATAGGTTGTAGTGCCCCGTCCCTACATCGTGCCCCGTTGTCCGTCCACGGGGTGCGCGAGAAAGGAACACTGTCGCTATCGACTCGGTCGGGACCGATAGGTCGGGATCGATCGAATCGATCGAACGGGAACGGTTGAATTAAGATCCATTCCACGTTATGGAATGGCTTCTTCGGAACCAAGTCCCACATTCAGTGGGTAGCGCCTCGAGGATTGACTCTGCGGTTGAGTCGGGAGAGACCTCCCGTTGCTCTGCTTTTCACGCCGCTTGCGTTGGTTTTGGCTTTGGTTTTCTGAATGTGTTTTCGTGAATGTTTTCGATGGTTTTCATAGTTTACATTTCGAGCTCGCATTTCCTATCGAACTCTTGCATAATACAGTGTTCTAATCGGTTGCTTGTGCGATTTCAGGTGATCGCGTAGGTGACGTCTAGCGCAGCCAACAAGTCCCTCGCCTCAAGCAAAACTCAAGGTGAGTGGCTGACCCCCTTCGTCTCGACCCTCTATTTCAAATGAGAACTCGGGTAATGTTACTGAAATTGAATGAATTGCTTACAGAATACAAGTCCTGTATGTTAGAAGTGAAAAAGAATGTGTTGTGTTGAAAAGAGATAGAATTATTTTAGGCCTGCAAAATGAACAAGTAAATGAATTGATTACATAACAAGCCCCAACGGTAGCTTTAATACACCATGTTAACCTATCATGGTCATGGACAACTTGTCGACAAGGGCGATGGTTTCTTCGAGCGGCAACCCGGGGCCACGGGACCGACTCGGCCTAGGAAGAAACAGGTTATAGCCGAGCTGGGTAATAGGCAATCGGTAAGACGGGGACTTGTATCGGGGCTCGCTACTTGCGTTGCAAGGGTCCCGTATTGCCAGGCTATGTCCAAGATGGCTAGTTAATGCCAGTGACCTCCATATCAAACACTTGATATAAATTGTTATCAACTAACAAGGAAAGTGAGGGTAAGTTTTTGTGTCGCACGGTGCGCTCTACCGGAGGAAATCTTGATGTAACATAATGCTTCTTATGAAAATATCTAGGGTGGTTAGAAAGACCACTAAAAGCAAGTTGTATAATTTTTATCAAATTCTTGAACCAAATGAGAGCCTGGAAATTAATTAGCCACTCGCCAGTACATGTTGATTGTACTGATCCTCGCTCTCTATACAGGTGCGGTAGATCTGGAAGGGCGTGCTACGTAAAGGGAGGCAACGCCCGTGTTTTGAAGCTTCGTCCGTGCATTGAAGCTTGGATCAACCCTTTTGAAGACTCCGCTGTTGAAGCATCGAAGACAGATGGAGCGCCTTCCCACCATCCCAGGTGGTTTGTAATTTTGGTTGTAAAGTCAAGGGATGAATGTATGGAATGGCTATCTCGTCGACGTTCATTTTGTAATGGAGTCAGTTTGTAAAAAGCCCGCGCGGCGCCTTTGTATCGAGTCTGTAGAATGATGTTTCATTATCAATAAAGCTTATGTTTCCTTCTCTATAATGTGTGTGTTCAATTTACTCTGCGCATTTTGCTGTTGTTGTGTTTCGGATAACAATTATGACTATGCCTTGTGCAAGCGCAACTTAGGCTTGCACGGCATCACGCCCGGGGGACGACTATCGATTCTACGGAATCGGGACGTGACATATTGGTATCAGAGCACGGCTTTACGTCCTTGGCCTCTAGTGTCGAGTTTTCAGTCTCAAATCGTTGGTCTCATGTCGATGAGATATGTCGTTCCATACAAGAGAGCCCGTAATAAGTTTGGTTACTAATGCATTTTTACCTTCAAAATCCCAGAAGGTGCGGCGATGAATGTGGCGAACGAAGAAAGTGCTTCGAGCGGCTCGAGTAGCTCGAGGCCCGGACCCTCTAACGATGCCATGGGACGGATGTTGCGCATGCTGGAAGCGCAACAACAACAAGCTCTGGAGAATCAACGCCTGAATGAGCAACATCGACGGGAGGCGGAGGCACATCGACGGGAGGTAGAGGCACGCCAGACCCAGTTCGAGGCCCGATTCGATGCACAATTCAAGTTGCAGCAGAAGCAGCTTGATACTCTTCAGCAGATAGTACAGACGGTGGTGGCCAACAACAACAACTCTACGACAACTCCTGCCGTGACCGAGCCTGCGGCCAGACAAAGTGAAATCGAACCGGAGGTACCCGAGCTTATGCCTGCGGCACCGAGAAGTTCCAACTTCGACGTGTCAAAATTCACAAAGAGCTTCCGTACTTCCTTTTGCGGTACTGAAGACCCTTCGTTGGCGATCGATTGGCTGGAGGAGTTAGAGGACCGGTTCGAGCTTCTGGGTGTCGATGAGTCCAAGAAAGTCGCATGCGCTCAACTTCTACTCCGATTGAACGCGCACGACTGGTGGGCCGTGCAAAAGCGAGCAATCAGACGCGACGACGAGACAGCGGCAATATCTTGGGCCACCTTCCGAGAGGCGTTCGAGATCGAGTACCTTCCCGATGCTATTCGACAGGAGAAGGAGAATGAATTTATGCAGCTAAGGCAAGGGAATATGACGGTACGGCAGTATGCAGCAGAGTTCAACAAGTTAGCCAAGTTTGTTGGACAATACCTGCCTTCCATGGCGAGTCGTGCACGACGGTTCGAAGTGGGCCTACGACCATCTATCGTCGCCCATGTGTCTGTTCCCAAATACCAAACGATGGGGGAGTCGCTCAACCACGCCCTCCGCCTTGAAAGCCAATACCCTCCAAGTGCTGCCGGCGCTGTGCATACCTACAATCACAAACGCCCTAGCCACGCGGGAGGAAACAACGTGACCAAGCGTCCGAACACTAGGTCCCAAAGCGGATATCAAGGGCATAACCCAAAGCCCTACTGCAACCGATGTCATAATATCGGCCACACGATCGACGATTGCCAGGTACCAGAGGGTGGATGTTGGCACTGTGGCAAGAGGGGCCACAGGCGTGCTGAGTGTCCAAGCAGAAGGCCGAACCCAACGGCGCCCCAACAGCACCGTCCCGCGGTGCCTCAGCAACACCGCCCAGGGAATCAAGTTCCAGCGCCTCGAGCCCAGCAACCTGTACCGCAAAATGGCCAAGACCGTCGCCCCAATGTCCAGGGCCGCATCTACGCCATGACTCGAGATGAAGCGCTGGCATCAGACACGGTCGTGACAGGTATACTTAGTTTTAATAATGTGCCTGCTCGCGTACTATTTGATTCAGGTGCTTCGCATAGTTTTATAGCGGCGGACTTTGTCGCCGAGCACAAATTTCCATTAGTATCATTAGACCTCGACCTTAGCGTGAGCACACCTTCGGGCACACCTATACTCACTAATTCAGCCTGCACCGACGGGATTATCTGTATCGGCGGTCAAAAGATCGGTCTGGACGTGATGGTCCTAGACATGAATGACTTCGATATCATTCTGGGAATGGATTGGCTCGGGCCGTGCAACGCAACCATAGACTGTGCCAGGAAGACGGTCACTTTCCGCATACCAGGAGTGCCTGAATTCTGCTTTTCGTGTGGTGAGGCGTCGTCGACCTGCATGTTGATCTCGGCAATCTCTGCTCGGAGGATGCTGCATTCTGGGTGCGAAGGCTACTTGGCGTCAGTCCGAGACATGCGAAAGGATGGTGCAAACGTAGGTCAGACCGACGTTGTGGCAGAATTCCCCGATGTGTTTCCGGACGAGCTACCCGGCATGCCCCCCGACCGAGAGATCGAGTTCAGCATCGATACATTTCCCGATACTCGACCGATTTCTAAGGCCCCGTACAGAATGGCTCCCGCCGAGCTGAAGGAACTCAAAGTCCAACTACAAGAGTTACTCGATAAAGGGTTTATTCGGCCTAGCGTTTCACCGTGGGGAGCGCCCGTCTTGTTCGTAAAGAAGAAGGATGGGTCCCTGCGTCTGTGCGTTGATTACCGGGAGCTGAACAAGGCCACCATCCGGAACAAGTACCCATTGCCCCGCATAGACGACTTATTCGATCAACTGCAAGGCGCCTCGGTATTTTCGAAGATTGATCTCCGCTCAGGCTATCATCAACTCAAGATCAAGTCAGACGACGTGCAAAAGTCAGCCTTTCGCACCCGTTACGGCCACTACGAGTTCCTGGTGATGCCATTCGGCCTGACGAACGCCCCTGCCGCCTTTATGGATCTGATGAATCGGGTATTTCGACCCTTCCTTGATAAATTTGTGGTAGTCTTTATTGATGATATTCTCGTCTACTCGAAAGACAGGGCACAACATGCAGAACATCTACGGGCCGTGCTCCAGACACTTCGAGAACATGAGTTGTATGCGAAGCAGAGTAAGTGCGAATTTTGGCTAAGCAGCGTATCCTTTCTTGGTCACATCATTTCGTCCGAAGGCATTGCAGTCGACCCGAAGAAAGTGGAAGCTGTTGCTGATTGGAAGCGGCCTGCGTCTGCTAGTGAGATTCGAAGCTTTCTTGGTTTGGCGGGATACTATCGACGCTTCGTGAAAGACTTCGCGAAGATTGCATCGCCATTGACTCGTCTCACTCAAAAGGGAGTCGCGTATGAGTGGTCGGATGACTGTGAAGCTTCATTCCAGGAGCTAAAACGGCGATTGATTTTGGCACCTATACTCGCACTTCCGGATGGGCCAGAGGGTTTCCAGATATTCAGCGATGCTTCAGGCCAGGGCTTGGGATGTGTGCTCATGCAGCGGAACAAGGTGATATCCTTCGCCTCGAGACAATTGAAGCCGCACGAGAAGAACTATCCTACGCACGACTTGGAGTTAGCGGCAATTGTGTTTGCGTTGAAATTGTGGCGTCACTATCTATATGGTGTGGCGTGCGCGATCTATACCGACCACAAGAGCCTCAAGTATCTCTTCACTCAGAAGGAATTGAACTTACGACAGCGGCGCTGGCTCGAACTGATCAAAGACTATGACTTGACGATCGACTACACTCCGGGCAAGGGAAATGTGGTGGCGGACGCTCTGAGTCGAAAATATCTTGCCTCGCTATCCATCAACCGCAGACTATTACAAGATTTAGAAGAAATGGGCATCGATCTCCGGGTTCGATTCAGGGATATACGGTTGGCGCAGCTGCAGTTAGAGCCGAGTCTGCTGGAAAAGATCAAGACCGCTCAGAAGGATGATCCGTACCTGAAGAAAATGCGCGAGCGAATTTCAACAGGTAGTGCGACCGACTTTACGGAAGACAAGACCGGCGTGCTGAGAATGAATGGCCGACTATGTGTTCCGGATGATTCAGAACTACGAAAGGAGATAATGTCGGAGGCCCATTATACGAAATATACATTGCATCCAGGCAGTACCAAGATGTATAAGGACCTCCGTACGACCTTCTGGTGGCACGGGATGAAGAGAGATGTGGCGCTCTTCGTGTCGCAATGCATGGCCTGTCAGCAGGTGAAAGCTGAGCATCAACGACCGGGCGGGGAGATGCAGAACCTTGCCATTCCAGAGTGGAAATGGGATCATGTCACGATGGACTTTATTGTTGGCTTGCCGAAGACACCACGGGGGAGCGACGCTATCTGGGTCATCGTCGATCGACTAACCAAGTCAGCGCACTTCATTGCCATCAAAGTTACTTGGAGCGTTGATCGTCTGGCACAGATTTATCTTGACGAGATAGTACGGCTGCACGGAGTTCCAGTATCCATCGTCTCTGATCGGGATTCACGGTTCATGTCGCGATTCTGGAGTAGCCTTCAGTCGGCGCTGGGTACCAAGTTGCAGTTCAGCTCAGCTTACCATCCTCAGACCGATGGCCAAACGGAGCGCGTTAATCAGATTCTCGAAGACATGCTACGGCTCTGCGCAATTGACTTCAAATCAAGCTGGGACGTCCACCTACCATTGGCGGAATTTGCATACAACAATAGCTATCAGTCCAGCATCCAAATGGCGCCGTATGAAGCTTTGTACGGCCGGAAGTGCAGATCGCCCATTTGCTGGGATGAAGTCGGGGAACGGTAGATACTCGGCCCGGAGCTGGTGGAACAGACTGTGGAGAAGGTCAAGCTCATTCGGGAAAGACTGAAGATTGCACAGAGTCGGCAAAAGAGCTACGCCGATACCCATCGAAGACCGCTTGAGTTCCAAGTAGGCGATCATGTGTTCCTGAAGGTGTCGCCTATGCGAGGAGTTACTCGGTTCGGCGCGAAGGGGAAGCTGAGTCCGAGATTCGTTGGGCCATTCGAAGTACTCGAGCGGGTCGCCCCTGTAGCCTATAGAATTGCCCTACCGCCGGCGCTTGAAGGTGTGCACAACGTCTTCCACGTCTCCCAACTGCGGAAGTACGTGCACGACCCTAGCCACGTGGTAGATTTTGGCCAGCTGGAGCTAAAGTCCGACTTATCCTACATCGAAGTGCCAGTTCAAATCTTAGAACGCAAGGATAAGCTGCTGCGAAATCGGACGATCCCTCTCGTTCGCGTACTTTGGAGGAACCATGCGGCAGAAGAGTCGACATGGGAACTCGAGTCTGAGATGAAGGAAAAGTTCTCTTCATTGTTTTCATAGAGGTAGGTTCTGTTCTTAAGTTTCGAGGATGAAACTTATTTTTAGTTGGTTATGGTGTAGTGCCCCGTCCCTACATCGTGCCCCGTTGTCCGTCCACGGGGTGCGCGAGAAAGGAACACTGTCGCTATCGACTCGGTCGGGACCGATAGGTCGGGATCGATCGAATCGATCGAACGGGAACGGTTGAATTAAGATCCATTCCACGTTATGGAATGGCTTCTTCGGAACCAAGTCCCACATTCAGCGGGTAGCGCCTCGAGGATTGACTCTGCGGCTGAGTCGGGAGAGACCTCCCGTTGCTCTGCTTTTCACGCCGCTTGCGTTGGTTTTGGCTTTGGTTTTCTGAATGCGTTTTCGTGAATGTTTTCGATGGTTTTCATAGTTTACATTTCGAGCTCGCATTTCCTATCGAACTCTTGCATAATACAGTGTTCTAATCGGTTGCTTGTGCGATTTCAGGTGATCGCGTAGGTGACGTCTAGCGCAGCCAACAAGTCCCTCGCCTCAAGCAAAACTCAAGGTAAGTGGCTGACCCCCTTCGTCTCGACCCTCTATTTCAAATGAGAACTCGGGTAATGTTACTGAAATTGAATGAATTGCTTACAGAATATAAGTCCTGTATGTTAGAAGTGAAAAAGAATGTGTTGTGTTGAAAAGAGATAGAATTATTTTAGGCCTGCAAAATGAACAAGTAAATGAATTGATTACATAACAAGCCCCAACGGTAGCTTTAATACACCATGTTAACCTATCGTGGTCATGGACAACTTGTCGACAAGGGCGATGGTTTCTTCGAGCGGCAACCCGGGGCCACGGGACCGACTCGGCCTAGGAAGAAACAGGTTATAGCCGAGCTGGGTAATAGGCAATCGGTAAGACGGGGACTTGCATCGGGGCTCGCTACTTGCGTTGCAAGGGTCCCGTATTGCCAGGCTATGTCCAAGATGGCTAGTTAATGCCAGTGACCTCCATATCAAATACTTGATATAAATTGTTATCAACTAACAAGGAAAGTGAGGGTAAGTTTTTGTGTCGCACGGTGCGCTCTGCCGGAGGAAATCTTGATGTAACTTAATGCTTCTTATGAAAATATCTATGGTGGTTAGAAAGACCACTAAAAGCAAGTTGTATGATTTTTATCAAATTCTTGAACCAAATGAGAGCCTGGAAATTAATTAGCCACTCGCCAGTACATGTTGATTGTACTGATCCTTGCTCTCTATACAGGTGCGGTAGATCTGGAAGGGCGTGCTACGTAAAGGGAGGCAACGCCCGTGTTTTGAAGCTTCGTTCGTGCATTGAAGCTTGGATCAACCCTTTTGAAGACTCCGCTGTTGAAGCATCGAAGACAGATGGAGCGCCTTCCCACCATCCCAGGTGGTTTGTAATTTTGGTTGTAAAGTCAAGGGATGAATGTATGGAATGGCTATCTCGTCGACGTTCATTTTGTAATGGAGTCAGTTTATAAAAAGCCCGCGCGGCGCCTTTGTATCGAGTCTGTAGAATGATGTTTCATTATCAATAAAGCTTATGTTTCCTTCTCTATAATGTGTGTGTTCAATTTACTCTGCGCATTTTGCTGTTGTTGTGTTTCGGATAACAATTATGACTATGCCTTGTGCAAGCGCAACTTAGGCTTGCACGGCATCACGTCCGGGGGACGACTATCGATTCTACGGAATCGGGGCGTGACATAGGTGTACCTCCGTACAAAAATGCTGGATAATGGCCTACGGTGCAGTACCATATAGAATGAAACTTTGCTCGGTACGATAAAGGGGGCATGATCACGTACTCTACTATCAGTTTCCCCATAACCCATATATATAACATGTGAGAGATACGAGAACAGTAAAAACATGTAAGAGATACGAGAACGATATAGAATATGCGAGAGATACTGGGATCGGTGTAAAGCACGGTAGGTACTGATAGCAGTATAAAGCATAGTGAAACATGTACTGAGAACCAGTAAGATGCATATGAAGATATAAGAACTGTCCTAAGCATGGCAGGTACTGAAAGTAATACAATATGTGAAGATTTAACTTGCTACCTCAAAGATCAGTATTTTAACAGGGTTAATACCTGTTCTAGCATTAAAAGACAGTAAATGAGTCTGTAGATGTACTTGCCTCGAGCAAAGCAAGAATACTAGTACGAAGATATAGATGTCCGGTGTCCTGTCAATAATGATATACAAGCTCAGTATCTAAGTTACGTTTAAGATTACACTAGTGGTGAGACACGGCTCCTAACTGGATACTAGCCAAGTGGGAACCTAGCATAAAAGTCCAATGTGGAGTGCCACTATATCCAAACTAATTTTCTAGGGTCTTTACACTAGTGTAGAGGGTGGTCCAATACTATTATAACTCAAAACAACACAAAACATTGAAAGTCGTAACTACGCAATAATTAAATCAAACTGTACCCTACATTCCAACAATTTTTGAGATAAACAAAAAGCTTAATTATATATAAAATAAAGTACCAACATGATCCTTGTTAATTATAGAAATTTATACTAATTTTTTTGAAATTTATAAACCCTCATAAATATTTATTAAAAATCAGCAAACATAAGTATCCTGAAAATGAGTTCTATTTTTCCATTTTTATAAAATACCAAAAGTACTTATTAAATACTAAAAAAATTATCATAAATTAGCTAAATTAATATAGTATTTAAATATAATTTTTTCTAGATTTTTATAGCAATTAAAATATATATAAAAATTCAAAAATAGAAAGTAACAATTTTTGGAAAAATAATTAATCACAAATTAAGGATAATACATAATCAAAATCTACAGATGTCGTCGGATGATAAAATAAATATCACCAACGTTTCTAGAACAGTCAAACTAGCTAGGATAGTCTACCCATAAGTCCAATTTGGACACAGGGGCAAAACGATAATTTTGGGTCAAAATGATGTCCGCCGTTGGACACACTTTGTATCGAAAAAGATGTCAGAAAAGAAGTCTACAAAACCTAGCAAATTATATGTCCACGAATCCAGAATGATGATACGAACCCAACGGTATGTCCGAAATAGGATTCCGATGATCCGATCATAAAATGGCCCGTTGACGCGGACACTTGGAATCCAGTTTGCACCGAAATACATGCCGGAGTAAATATCTTCAAAATTCGGCAAATTATATGTCAACGACTCCAGAATGACGATACGAACTCAACGGTATATCCGGAATTGGATTTCGATGAGCCGATCTCAAAGTGACCCGTTGACTCGGAATGTGGGACATGCTTTGCACCGAAATGCTTGCCAGGGCCCACGTTCTCCAAATCAAGCAAATTTTATATGAAAACAAGCCATTACGATGTCACGCGTCTACTGGTGGTGTCAGAAATTGAATCCGGAGTCCCGGGTTCAAAAATGGAATTTAACAAGTACAAATTAAAGAATTCGAAAGGCCAACTTTGGCGTCGAATTCGACCAACCGAACGTGCTTATAAAGAAATAAAACCTAAAGGAGACAGGAAGAGGGTTATACCAGATGCACACAGGAACTGGTAGCGCGCCAACCGGAGCTGTGACGGCAGAGTTACGAGCTGACGAAGTCGGCTCCACGAAACTGTCCAAAAATAGTTCAATTTAAAACGTCAACTTGGTGGCCAGTTTTGAGGTATCAAACGACGAAATTAACGGATGAAAAGTGAAGATGGATATACCGAGATTTCGAAGGAGCAAGGAGTTTGCCGATCCAACGGTCGGATCTCTCGAAAAACGCGTGCGAAGTCGCTGCGACGAAGCGCCATTTCCGAGTTCAAAACTCACGCGCGCCGATGAGATTTCGTTCAAAATGCACGAATCGTGTGTTTCACACGTCGGGGAGGCCGGAGACTTTCCCAGGGTGGTCGCCCGGGTTCGCCGGAGGCATGGGGAGCTTGCGGGGGCGGGCCGGCCACGAAGTGGCGCACGGCCACGCCGCATCCGCCGTGCGGGGTGGCACGCTGTTGCCGCTGCCGCTTGCTGCATGGCGCACGCACGCTGCTGCGTGAGTGCGCGACGGTGGTGGGGGAAGGCTCGTCGGCCACGTGGTGGCGTACGGCGCAGCCGTGGGCGGATGGTGGCGGAGGCTATGGTGGTGGTTCGGGTCACGGTGGTGCATGGTGGGAGTGGGAAGATGATGGTGAAGGTGATGGTAGTGTGTAGTGGTGTTGGTGTTGAAGCTTGAAGGAGGAGAATGGAGGTGGCTGTGGTGGTGCTCGGCTGTGAGAGGGGTGGGGTGGTGTTCGGTCGAGTGAGAGGGAAGGAGAGTTGGAGATGTGTGTGTGTGTTTTTTTTTTTGTATGTGTGTGTGAATATATAATATAAAGAGAGAGAGAGAGAGAGTGTGTGAGAGTAGATATTTAAAAAGAGAGAGATGTATGAGATGAGAGAGAGGAAGGTCGGCCATAAGGAGAGGGTGTTGTTATGGGGGGGTGAGGTGTACATAGTGAAGAGAGAGAAAGAGAGATATGTGTATACATATAATATATTATATATATTACAAAGAAAAGAAAAGATATTTATAGAAAAGAAAGAGATATTTAAAATAGGGAAGAGAAATATTGTATGGGATATTTGTGTAGCCATGGGAGTACACTATGGAGCTTGGATTCGGGTTCGGTCGAGCCAGGTCGGGTCAAAATCGAACATGGGGCAAAATTCGAATTAAAATGGGTATTTATAATCATGGGTAAATAAATAATATGCGGGGACTCCAATAAATGGGACACAAGCGTCATGTGGGTCGTAGGCTTCATGTGGATCACATCCATACTTTGGATCGGCTAGGTTGAATCGATGTCGGGTCCCGAAATTAAATTGAAAATTAAATCAGGTTTTACGGTAGAAAATAAATCGGCCTAAATTGACCCGAAAGTTGTGCGAAGAAAACAAAGTACAAAATAGAGTGTCTGAGTGGGACACGAAGGTCATGGGTGAAGAACGTCTCGAGTAGATCATTCATGAGAAGTTGGTTTTGAGAAAACGACTGGTCTGGTGCTCCTAAATTAAAACTTACGGTAACGTGCAAACGAAGATAAAAAATATAAGTGGAAATAATTATTCAACGATTAATTGCGATACAAAAAGAGCACAAGGGAATGAATTTAAGTGGGACATGATATATCAAAATGAAGATAATCTTGTCTACTTCAAAACTCGTGAAGAGAGTTTACAGAGATTGGCATCCCTGACGCTCCAGAAGTCAAAGTCATGGAAAGTTACATTAATGATCAAAAATAATTAAAGAATAATATATTTATCGAAAATAATTCATTTAGAAAATTTTAAAATAGCCCTGAAATTCAGGGGGCTTACACATAGCAAGACAACTAAGGTGCTCGTCAGCCAGCAGATGTAGAGGTTCTGCCAGCAGTACAATAGGTATAAAGCTCACTTTTTAACCCAAATGTTGACTAACAAGGATGCCAATGTTTGTACCTTTGGATGACGAGGAATCTGAGCAGTCGTTGATTCGCCAACGTATTTCTAAGTAGAATGTAAGTTTTAAATTTTATTATATTGTTTTGTTAATTTGTTTCTATTACATTATATCATTTTTATGTTACATACTTCATTGATCCAGGAATGCTTTTGTTATTCCAAAACTTAAGAATTAGTTCAGCTAATATTTCATCACCATTTCAGGATATTGTGTCTCTGAAGTCCTTTCTTAATGTTATTGCATTGTCCAAGGAGACCATAAATAGAAGAAACCTTTATTATCTGATACATATTTCCAGGGAGCATCTTTGCATATTTTCTTTAGACATTTTTATTTAAGAAATAATGTCGAAAGACTCTTAGCCACTAGTTTTTCTAAATTCATAGATATAAAAGGGTCAAGTTTTATCCAAAAAAGCTTCTTATTAGAGTGTGTTATCGTCTAGCATTCACTAGCTCCATAGAGCTATATAAGAAAATACTTGGTAGGAAGGTGTTCGTGAACTGAGTTGAGAAGTTAGGCAAACACATTTGATTTGGGGTAACTAAGTCTCTCTTAACTAGGGGTGAGCAAATACCGACCTATACCGAAAAACCGACCGAATACCGATTGAAAATATACCGAAAAACCGAACCGAAAATATGTAACGATACCGAATTGCCGAACCGACTAAAATATGGTATAATGGTAGTGGTAATGGTTTGAGTATAATACCATACCGAAAATACCGAACCGAACCGATCATATATATAATGTTGTTCGTGATTAATTTTATACTACTCATTTTTATTTTTATCTTTGTTTTAATCAGTTTCTTAGAACTTAGAATGGATTCTAATGGACTTGAAGTTATGTCAAGAATGCCGAGAATTGAGTTTTTGATCTTTTGAGCTTATGTTTTTGTATTCTCATAGAATTTTGAAGTAAATTTTGGTTACTTAAACTTATACTAAAGATTAAACTTAGTGACAACGTTTGATCTTTTAAGCCTATTTTTAGGTGTTTGCAATTTGTTACATATTGTTCTAATAATTTTGATGAGTAGTTTGGTTGGTAGAGGCTTGACTTTGAAATTTAATGCTTCCAAAAATGTAAAAATATATATTATAGGTTAAGAGGTTCTACAATATTAAGTGTGTTGATTGACCAAATGTTAATTGGTAAAATACCGATACGGAACAAAAACCGACCGAATACCGATTTAACTGAAACCAAAAAAACCGATTCTAAATGATATGGTATTGGTATTGATATTTTAAATACCGATTAAAAAATACCAAAAAATTCGATCAAATACCGACCGAATATACCGACGCTCACCCCTACTCTTAACCCATTTGTTACTAATAGTCAGTAGGATTGTTATGGCATTTTTTTAATGAATCACAGGTGGCTATAACAAACATGCCAAGACTTGCTCTCTTTGTTGATTCCTTTATTAAGTACTCACTATATTCTTTCCTCATTCAACATGCTTGGAGTTAGCTTTGATACACTTGTTGGAAACAACAATAGCTTTTTAAAGGTGAGGTTACTTGAAACTGATTGTTGTAGCGCATTACAAGTTACTTAAAATACTGACATACACCTTTGGATCAGTAAGTATATGGAATTTGTAACAATTTTCTTCAAATGCATTGCATAGTACTACTGAACTGTAGTTTACATGCATAGCTACCTTTAGCATATTCATATTTCAGTTTGAGTAATGATTTATTCTTTTTCCAATTCTTGTATTAATGCAGTCCGTGGAGGTTCTTAAATACACTAATGATGAATATGTTCTCAAATTCTTTGGTCCTGAGGTATCATTAGTATCAGTCCTTGTTCTTCTTTAAGTCTTATTTTTCCATCAATAGTATTTACATCATTTATTGTTCCTATTGATATAAAATGGCCATCTGTGTGTATATCATTAGCAGTCTTGCCACATCTTCAGAAAACATTGTCATTCTTCATTCTCTTCTATCCACCTACTGTCATATTTATAAGGAGAATAGTATCACTTCGATACTTTCTCTGATACCTAGCCGAATGACTTGGCATTAATGTATGGCTGACTTGGCAATGATGTATGGCTGATTTAAATGATGAGGCATCCCAAAGTGTCTGCTGAGCTAGCCATCGAGTAGCTAATTAACTGCCAATGGCCAAACTGGCATACTCTGATACTGTTCCCATAATACTGATACTATGCTAACCTGCTCTTCACTGTCATAGATCCTGTAGTATACTCTTCACTGTCACACAGAGGCTTGTGAGCTTCTTAGGTCTTGTTTAATGTTGCATAGTCACTCATATATGCATATATGAGCCTCATATATTGATTATAACTCACTGAGATGAGCCTAACTCACTGAGATTGTACTTATGATACTCAAAAGAAATGTATTGAGTCAGGCCTTCACTGACCCACTGAATGTGCAGCTCACTGAACTGTCCTGGCCCTATCTAGGCTCGTATCAAAAAAAGTGTAGCAAATTATCCCTAAGAGAAGATAATGCATGTTGGATAATCTATGGCTATGCGACAAAGTAAATCAAGATACAGGGAAGTTTACTTTTACTTTTACTGTTATGCGGGGTTCTAGCTATAACATGACACGTTACATATGATTTCTTGGAAGTTCTTTCTGTATTTTTTTTTTATTACTGGGTTATAAATTTGCTCCAAGATATGCGTGTATGTCTCATCTCTTTTAGTATTACAAGGAAGTTTAGAAATTAAAATTGTACTGGCTACTGTTATATATGGTCTCTTATTACTCTACTCCAAATTCTTATTACTGAATTGCAACATTTGAAATGGCAACCTTACTTTCTTCATTTTTATCTACCTTATTCATGTAGAATAGCAGATTTACTGATTCATGGGAATGGTGGAATTCATTTAGGCTTCTATGTGAACACCACAGTCAACTATTTGTAGCTTTCGACATTTTGTATGTGAAACATGTTATCTTTATATAGCTTAGATAATTTCTCCATGCGTACTCTAATGATGGGATTTATATGGTGCTGAAAGTTGAATAATTGCTCAATACCCTTTTATCAGGAGTTCGCTTCCAACTAGTAACTCACTTGGACGATGGTTTGGGGAACCTGTTAGAGCAGTTATAATTCATACAGATGTATGTGTTTTTAAATGTTCAAAACACATTGAGTTGCAATTTGGTTGCTGGAAGTCCTAACTGATGCTTGTTGTTGATCTGATAGTCATTCTTAACAAATGCAAGAGGATTCCCTTGTCTGTCCAAGCAACACCAGAAGCTAGTAACAGGCTTGTCTAAAAAATTGTTGCCGTCTGTGACACATTCTGTGGCACATGTATCGGATGTGACACAAACCAAAGTACATAACACCACCCAAAGTCAGTATCGTGTCCGTATTGTCATGTTTGTTTTGTGTCACACCATATTTGTATTCGGACAACATAGTTTTACACTCAATTGGCCTCGCTTGCAGTAAGTAAAAAGAATTAGGAGGATTTACTATCAACATATAAAGTTTTAACTTTTAAGGAACCGATTTGGAGATATGAATGAAGTAGCTTCTAATGCTTTAGAGGTATCAATATCATATGTACAGAGTCGTAGTATGATCAATCTGATCTATTTTGGTATACCTGGAATTCTATACATAGCTACCCCCATGAGCCTGCCATGGCTCAAGTATTTGCTTATGCTCAATTTCTTTATTCGAGTCGTATCGAGAAGTGAATTCTCTGAACATGTTACTTAATGTGTTTGGTTATATTGATTATAAGCACACCATCTGTTTAAATTAATGACTAAAAGAATATATTTTTTGTTGTTTACATTAATAGTTCTTGACATCAGGC
The DNA here is from genome assembly GCA_029216955.1 of Iris pallida. Classification (NCBI taxonomy): domain Eukaryota; kingdom Viridiplantae; phylum Streptophyta; class Magnoliopsida; order Asparagales; family Iridaceae; genus Iris; species Iris pallida. The sequence goes on along the minus strand of JANAVB010042618.1, from coordinate 8,513,355 downwards.
TTATTTTGATTGTAAAGCATATTTATATCTATAGTTGATGGATATCTTGATTCTGATTTTTCATTTCGTCGTTTCTTAATTAGGAACGAATTCTAAGCTCGTTAATCTTTTGAAAAACTTATGCTAGAATTTTCTTTTCCACTTTTGCTCTTTTTTCTATTGTAAATTAGACAAATAGATGGTAGTTTGCAAGGAAACTGGGTTTTGACATAGGTCTGGAAGTTGTGTGTGCAGCAATAAAATCAATATGTATTGATAATTCTGTAATAGTGAGTTCAATATCTATATAAGAACTGTATATTGATAATTTGTGTTATTCTTCTCTCAGGAACTTGCTGAAAAATGAAGGTGCATGCATGCTGTGAATAGGGGAATGCTGTGGATATAGGAGGGATGTGCTCCGGTCTGGTTTGCTACTTCTTTGTTTCATTTGTATGATTATCAAATGTGGTTGGATTATATTTTGTGGTTTGGATGTTTAAGTGGTATAGAAACTACAGATGTGGAATATGTGTACTGGTTGGATTATGTTGTGGTTGGACAAGTGATGGATGTTTGTGGTGGGATGTATATTGGAAATTTTTGGTGTATGAACAATACAGTTTGTTAATATGAAAGTTGGGTTTTATAATAATTTGATGTATGTGTAACTTCTGGATTGATATTATGTGTGTTTGATTAATATTATATAATTCTTAACGGAATTTTGGCAAGCTTCTCTTGACTGCATTTTGGCAAGCTTCTCTTGACGGTTGTCAAACGTCAATTTTAATTCAAATCATGCTGCATAATAGCCTGTGAATAAATGCTTTTCTTGACGGCTAATAGCCGTCATCTAGGCCGGAGTTAAGAAAAGTTTTTGCCAACGTTGACGGTTTCTAAAAACTGCTATCTTGACGGCTAAAAACAGTCAAGTAAATTACTTCATATGACGGCCAAAAACCGTCAAGAAAAGCCCTGCCAGCGACCGTCAAGAAAAGGGGGGACTTTTCTTGACTCCGTCCTACTTGACGGATCCGCAACCGTCAAGATACCCATTTCTTGACGGGGAATAACCGTCAAGAAAAGCCTTTTATTCTTGTAGTATTTATAAAAGAGATATTTTGAATAGAGTTCGCAGCAAATTCATAAAAAAATTGAATAACACATATATAATATGAAATAAGCTCTTTATTGATAACTTCTTATAGGAAAATATAAGGCTCTCAAATAGCCGAAATGAAATGTCAAACTTGGCTTACAACTTGCAGAAGCATTGAAATGAGATACAACTTATTCCAAACATCATATCCCTTTATTAAAAATGCGACAATAACCATCTTGAGCAAAATGCCTTCTTCTTCAAATGAAAACTTCAAAGGAATGCGAAGTTTCTAAAGAGTCGGACATCAAGCCTTCAGCGTCTAAGATTATCTACTAGGTTCCCAGCACCTGTGGAGACAAGGGTGAGTATATTGCCACATATGTACTGGTAAGCGTACTTAACCAATCTCACCATAAAACAACCGTAGTAAATTACGTGAAGTACATTATTGATTTGTGTTCTTTCTATCTTACCTTAGGGTCTATTAACAATTCATGTATGATAGAAAACATAAGCATCACATATTGATGAGAGAAACATAAGCAATTCATATTGTTCACCAATTTGGTGAATCTTACCCACGGACGATATCATTCCCTGTATGTTTATGAATAACACTTACTCTGCCTACATAAGATATTGTTAGCTATGACACATGTCTATATGAAGGTCAGTGGCGACACATCATCTTGGACTATAATTGTTACTGGTATAGCGGCGTCCCTTGCAGTGCAGATAACTAGCCTCACTGAAGATCCCGTTTACCGATGCCAGTACGTCGGCACCCATCTTTGTTCCCCCTTGGAAGAACCGGTTTCGTGGCCTCAAAGTACCGTTCGAGGAACTACCTTGTGCACAAGTTGTCCATGACTATGCACATAATGCAACTTAGCTAATAAGAGACAACATGCATGATAACAACATCTTCCACACATAAGCCAAAGTTCTGATTTCGTCTTGCCAACTTGCTTTGGGCCATAGGCTCGCATACCCACTTATCCAACCAAGGGACCATTCATTCTATGTTACCATTCTCTCGAACCGAAGTCCGATATACTTACTGCCCAATACTTGGGGTCTTTGCATCACATGTTCAACATTTAGAATCGCAGCTTACAAGACATCATTTGATTTGCAACATAAATCTAGCCATGTGATAATTTATCTTTTATTATCTTTCTATGTTCTTACTAAGCATCTTTTATTAAGCACCATATGCAATAACAAGTCATCCGTTGTTAAGCGTGATGATCAAGGATCGTCGAAGGATCAAAGCCACTCACTTGTTGGTGAATTGCCGAGAGAAAGAGGTCTTCTACGCAACGTCAAGCTCGGTTTATGTCACGACCCGCACCCATTTTTCAGGATATGAGAGCGTGCCCAAGCTAGCCTATGTCGCAGTGTCGACGGTAGAATGCTGTCAAGACCATGATGCCAATATCTCATAAAATAATAACTATCTGCTCATTCACAATAACTAAATTAAACTTACAATATTCATAAGTTTTATATTTGAAAAATTATATAAACACTTACAAATATTGAAAAACTGCCAACACATCTAACTAGTCTTCTATGGTTGACCTCAGCATAACCCATATATCCCTAATGGTCCAAGCATGGCATAGCGGCGACTATCTGAAAAATATTGATTTTCAATCAGAAATGGAACGAGTATAATTCATTGAGTGCAGTTCCAATATATGATAACTACTATAAAACAGAGGTTAGCCATAAAATACGTGATAAAATAATAAGGATAATGGTAACATGGTACATGAGAAAAGTAGACAGAAAACTACATGACAACAATAACTGAGTAAACCAAAGGAAATACTATTTATGTGTTTTGAAGTACCTTTTCGATATGTGATCGGTCTAGGAACAGTTACACCACGATGTCTACAATATCTAAATAGTAATAGAATAAGCACTGTCTATGATGTCTACATTATAATAAAATAAATAATGTCTACGATGTCTACTTTGCAAGAAATAGACAATATCTGCGATATCTACTTTGCAAGAAATAAACAATGTCTGCGATATCTACTTTGCAAGAAATAAACAATATCTACGATGTCTACAATGTCTACAGTCAGATCACATATCTACTTGGTACTTTCCATCCCCGACACTACAGGTAAGAATGCGACAAGATATAAAAAATAGACAAGATGTGGTATCCGTGTGACGAGTGTGTCAAGAATCAAATATAAAATGACTAAGAATGACATATATATATAGTAATTAACAATATCGAAAACAAACAACAAATGTACTTATCTGGGGTCCTTTGCTGGTAAAACTGAAAATATCAACCACTCAGTGTGCCACACAAAAGTCCAACTCGCACAACAGTCTCCGGATGCTGAAACAGATATCACCAATATGTTTGGTATAAAAAAAGTCTAAGAATGCCTATCCAAAAGTCCAATTCTGGACACAGGGGCAAAATCATAATTTTGGGTCAAAACGATATCCGTCGTTGTACCCACTTTACACTGAAAAGCGTCCAGTATCTACGGTCTCTAAAGTTGTTAAACTATATGTCTATTGGTCTGGTTTGACGAGATGAACCCAACTGTATGTCCAAAGTTGAATTTCGGTGGGTCGTGCACAAATTTGCCCGTTGGATCGGGTTGTGGGCCCGCCAAAAGGGCGTTCTGGTCGAACTTTTTAGAATCGGACCAAACTTGGCATACAGGACCAAAAAAATAATACGGTCCTATTAGCGTAAGTTTCGTCTCAAGATGATGAACGTGCACAAAGTTATGGACTAGTTACAAAGGGGTCGATACGGGATATCTCGATCGATACATCTCGATTTCGTCGCGCACACACAACGAAATCGAGTTTCGTCGAATCCTACACGTCGACAACAGCCATATGCGTCTTTTGATGCTCATGGGTTTTGACCATGATGTCCGATTTGTCGGGGCGCACGCCGTATCGGTGATATTCCTAAAAGTTTACTGTTTTGAAAACGGTTTTTGTAACGACCATAGTTCGTATTACGTATTTTGGTATACGTGTACGTATTTTGATTCATGGCATGTCTCATTGTATGGTTTATTTTGGTATTTCATTGCTTGGTTCGGTTTGGTTTGCTTGGTTCGACTTGGTTCGGTTTTGTTGCATGTGGACCAACACCCACCCCTCTCTTCCTTTATAAACCATCTAACCACTCTCTCTCTCTCTCTTCAATTAATCCTCATAAACTCTTCTTCTTCCTCACCATTACTCTCCACCTTCCAGAAAGAGATGCTTAGGCAAGTGCAGCCTGCTTCATGGAGGAACTCAGGTTTTACTGTTCCATTGTCTTCCTCATAAAATTCTAAGACACTTTAATACTTAGTATTTTTAATTTCCATGGTTAAATTCTTGTAGATCTAAGCTTGTTGTATTTTTAGATTTCTTGGGTTTTGATCTATCTAACCTTGTTATTTTTAAGTTTTGATGGTTCCATGTTGTAGAAAATTTGATTCTGCCCCATTTTGACCTATAGAAGTCTGGATTCTGACCCTAAATGAAGGATCAGTGGAGCTTGAAAGCCATGGCGTTCCATGGTTCTTCTTCTCGAAAAAGTGGAGAAGAAGAACAGTGCTTGACCGCATGGATTTTCATGCGGCAAGTTTCCCTTGGCCGCATGGCAGCCTTAGCCGCATGGCAGTTTCGGCCGCATGAACTCCTGCATTTTTCAGCCGCATGAACTCCTAAATTCCATAGCCGCATAAGCCCATCTCTCCATTGCCGCATGGCTCTACCCGACTTCAGCCGCATGGCTTGGTTGGCCTTGGCCGCATAGCTATCCTTGGCTCATATCCGCATAAACTCGTTCCCTTAGCCGCATGAACTCATCTATCCCAGCCGCATATGCATGTAGTTCCCCTGGCCGCATGGCCATTGTCGCATGGCCCGAGCCGTATAGGCGCTCCTAGCCGCATGAGCCCGCATCCTCCAGCCGCATGCGCCCCGTTCTCCCAGCCGCATGAGCCCGTTCTCCCGAGCCGCATGAGATCTCTCCCCTCGAGCCGCATGGCGTTGGTTCCCCCATTGCCGCATATGCTCGTTTCCTTCAGCCGCATGAACCCATTTGTCCCATCCTATAGCCGCATACTCATGTCCCTTCACAAGCCGTATGAGCCATTCCCTTCCCAGCCGCATGGCTTCGGTAGATCCCAGCCGCATGAGACTCTATCCCATAGCCGCATACTCCTGTCCCTTCCCAAGCCGCATGAGCCATTCCCTTTCCGAGCCGCATGAGCCCTTTTCCTTGGTCGCATGAGCCCCTTTCTTTTCCTAGCTGCATGAGCTTGTTTTCCCTTAGCCGCAGGGCTCTTTCCATAGTTCTTGTCCTTTTTTATTATTATATTGGAATGTTACATTTATGCTCATGTTTCCTGACCCTCTGTGTAGCTTGGGTCCCTTGATAGAATGCTTGTACCATGTAAATTCTGATATGTTCCATGAACACGATAGTGGCCCGTCGTGGTGCACTCTTGACAAGTAAACCTGACATGATATACCTTGATATGCTGTCGTGACAGCTAGCACGATATGACAAGAATGATTGGCCTGGACACCGTGGCCGATTGTATTTGTACAAATGAACCAGTATTGTCTTGTATCATGTCTAGGATAGGGACCCCTGAATACCACGGTCAGGGGTACCTACTGAAATTGACTAAGGCTAATAACTAGAAAATCCAGTAGTCATGGAGAGATTTCTCAGCTACAGGTAATCCCGTTATCTGGGCGCCCCATCATGGGATTTGTAGCCTACCGTCAAGTAGGAAACATTTCCAGCACACTGTCATGTGTTGCACCCACCATGCTACTTAAGGGTACATACGTTTCTTGGACGATGTACCCACATGAATTCAATCCCCTAATTGTGTCTGGATAACCTGGATGGTCTGCAGGGATTGTGGCTGTAGAATAATCTCATTGCATCTTGCTAGTAACTAGGCCTGTGATAACCCTAGTTAGTTAAAGTATCAAGCCGTACTTATTTGCTTGGCCGTGAATGTTGGATGGAGTCTAGGTCTTGCCTTATCCCGGTTTCCTGGTTACTTCAATAACATGATTATCTATGCTTACCTGAACAATAATGATTAGAGGCCCAGTTCTGTTCAGGCGAAGGGTTACAACCCCGGTCCTTGTTTGGTTTAAGGGTTGTAACCTGGCTCCCGGAGCAGTTCTGTGTCCTCTCTTCGTTTATTGTCTTATTGCACCCTATGTCATGCTCATCATGTTTTACCTTACCAACTGGAATTTGAGACGGGTTTCTATTCAGGTGAAGGGTTACAACCCCGGTTCTTGTTTGGTTTAAGGGTTGTGACCTGGCAACCTGAATGGTTTCCTCGTACTTAATTCACTATTGTTGTCTCTGTTATTATCAGTCTCTTTTATATACATAATCATCTTTAATATCCATTTATGATATGCCGGTTTTAGTTCCTAAGTGAAGCCTCATTTGTGGCACTTGCTCTTTCTGGGGTCTGACCCAGCTGGTTTTGTATGGCCAGATATCGGAGCAGCTCCCGAGGATCTCCCTACTTTCCAGCCAGATGGTGACCACCAGGCATAACCCTGGCAACGAGTGGGTTTATTTTTGGCTCTCCCACTCTATTGTACAAATATTCTTTTGAGGCGTTTAGCCGACGAGCACGTGTTAGCTCAATTGTACTTTATTTACTGTCTGCCTACGGGCTGTAACATGATTGACAAATCCTAGGGTTGATCATGTATGACTGAAACTCTTGCTAGTCTTGACATTTTGTACGACTAGCTTCATGATCATCCAAATATGTAATTTATGGGACGCCTTGCTATTGTATATTTGGTGCTCTGACATCTTGTAACTGTTATTACTCGTTGAGATTGAGACAATAGGCTTGTTCATGACCATAGAGACTGATGGCTTATAGTTAAACCCTCATGTATCTAGACAACCGTGACCGTATAGCGAGGTGGGTTGCACTTCAATATACGTAGCTGGCTATGTTCACCCCCGCTCTCCAGTATTCTGGTTCTGGGGCGTTACAGTTTTTTTCCTGATTTTGGAAATCGATTATCCTAACGCACAATTGATGAATTTAGTATCTACAAAGGGGTTGTGAAGCCCTATAGGTTATCTACAATGATGTTTAAATATATTCCTTGATTTCTCACTGGATTGACCAAAATTTGGCCTTCCGAGTAGGGTGTCAGGGCAATCATATCCTCTGTTTACAAACAGATTTTCCTTCGACTTTGAGTCGATTTTTTGGGTGACCTACGGCAGTTAACTACAAACTAATCGATTTGGTTTGAAGATGGTCGTGCTGTGATCGAACATGCAAACACGGATTGGAAAACGCTCGAAGGATGGAGGAGAAATTGTGACATAAAAATGGGCTCTTGGCTGCTACTGCAGCTCGGTCGCGGCTGCTGTATCATCTAGGCGGCCGACCGGCAAGTCGATGGTGGTGCGGGAAGACCGCAGTGGTGGTGCGGCGGCCCGGTGCACCAGCAGCCTCCTAGGCGGCGGTCGTCTCTACTGCAGCTCTGTGATATTGCAGCCGCCGCTGCTACTATCGGGGGGTGGGGTGTTAGGAGAAATTAACATTAGGGGTTAGTGTGTGTGTGTGTGTGTGTGTGTGTGTGTGTGTGTGTGTGTGTGTATATATATATATATATATATATATAATATATATATATATATATATATATATATATATTATATATATATATTTTATATATATATATATATATTATATATATATATATATATATATATATATATATATATATATATATATATATATATATATATATATATATATATATATATATATATATATATATATAGGTGTTTGGAATTGTATTTATACCTATATGTATATTTCTACAAAATATGTATATGCATAGATAATATATAGAAGCCATATATATTTATATGTATTAAAATAAGTACTATATAGATTGGTATTTAGAATAATATTGTATATATATATATATATATATATATATATATATATATATATATATATATATATATATATATATATATATATATATATATATATATATATAAAATAGAGGACATCAGGGTGGAGCAGTCTCCGCTGCTGGAGGACATGGAAGACTCTCGCTCCTCGCTTTCGCCTTCGCTGCCCACTACCAACATCGAGGATGGTCTGCCTAGTAGCTAAGCGACAACTGTGTTTGTCAGATTGTTCAGTCACTTGGATATGATCGATCATTAGAAAGCAAGAAATGAGTGAGATTGTTGTTGTGAACCCTATAAGAACATCTCGTGATGGAACAAGAAACAAAGCTCCACGAAGGGCTATTTGGATTGCAAGAAGTTGATGTAAGATGATTTCTATATATATATATATATATATATATATATATATATATATATATATTTTTTTTTTTATATATATATATATATATATATATATATATATATATATATATATATATATATATATTACGTAAATATATATATATATATATATATATATATATATATATATATATATATATTACGTAAAAGCAATAAATGAATCCAAATAATTTATATAAAATTTTATAAAAATCAAAAAATATTTCTAAAACGTTTTAACAAATAACTTGATCAATTAAACCTACTTGATGCATATAGTGTAGCAATTCCCGTTACTATCAATATTAGTAAAATCATTTATTAGATACAAAATATTTAGTTAATTAATAAAACCCTATAAAATGGATATAAGAATTTTCTTAAATCTTCAAAATATAAAGATATCCTTCTGATGGTACATTTAGTATATAAACTTTGTACAAATTTATCTATGTATGCATATACTGTAGCATTTAATCTTGCTACCAAAATATTAACAAAATCTATAATATAAAAGTCCAATAAAAGAAATAATATAAAATATATAAATAAAATTTCAGAAATTTAGGGGGGTTTACATCCTACCCAACTTATAAAAATTTCGTCCTCAAAATTAAGAAATAATCTTAATACCAAGGACAACGAGATTAAAAATAAGGGGGACAGATATGCCGAATCGTAACTCGATTTTCAAAAAGATGGAGGGGTAGTTCTAAAAGGAAATCATAAGGGCAACATACCCTACAAGATAATATATTGTTAGTTCAAGGCCCTACCCAACTTATAAAAGTTGTCTAACTGTGAGAATTGTAGTTACAAGACTTCTGAGAAGGACAATTTCTACGGAGAGGTACGAGAACATTGGACCACTTCAAACTGCACTCTCGAATTCTAATTGAGCCTAGATATTGTCATTGCGTTCATGGTCAATAACTTCTATAGGAGGATTATTATAATTTAATATCGTTCCTATCGACCATGCTCTCAACAAGATGGTAGGGAGCTCTTGATAACCAGAACGTGTTGGTTCATCGGAATTTTCAATCTTCGCCTAACACGGGTAACTGAGAGATGAGGTTGAAGAACCTAGGGAAAGAAGAATTCATAGGCTAAGAGGTGAGAGTCAATAATAAGTACAGGAACCTGGCTATTGAGTTAGATTAGGAGTCTTTAAGTCATAATGACTAGGGTATACGGGTTGGTATTTGGTGTTGTACGGGAGGCATGCGCTTGTTTGGGTGGAATACATATGTCATAGGTGTGACGTGTCTTGCATGGATCAAAGACATCCAGTTTATTTGAGAGAATGGGTCGATATTATATGGTTAAAATCAATAGGGACAGAAATAGGCATATATGGTTTGTTCTAAGGGAATTACGTCATACATGTGGTGTAATTGAAATGGAGCACATGGAGGTGTGTTTGTGCGGGATATGTATGTCATGTGTGTATCTTGATTGGCCTAGTTCATTAGTGTGAAATTGTTGGAGGAAAATGCTAGTGTTGTGCTCCATATATCAAAGTCACGGTCAAGGGTATCAAATGATACAGATAGGAGTGGACGTTATGAACCATTAATTTATTAGTTAAATTGGAACCAATCTATCCCAAACCTTTGCTAATTCAAGAAACCCTACGTTCTTAGAGAGCCTTGCCTATATACTTCAGCGATTCTGATCTAAGACATGATTCTATGATAGAATGGATTTGAAGAATCAAGGTTGCGATCTTTTACCGCGATTATCTAAACGCACGAACAAGGGATATAAATGCAATACAAGACCGTACCGCAACTTCCAGGTAGATGGAAGAATAGTTACGAATGATATCCCATTCTAAGAGGCAGAGTACACTAAGTTTAGGTTCTACCCAACTTATAAAAATTGGTTATCATGGACAGCATAATAATAGGACTCCTAAGAAGATCAAATTTCAAGAAGATGTGTGAGGATATGGAGTACTTCTGATCGTAATCAGGGATTCTATGGAAAACCATGGTATTGCTCACTTAACATTGCCCATATATTGACCATGTTTCCTCAAGGCAATAGGGGGAGGTCTTGGCCAAGCATAACCGGAAATAAGTTGGTACAACGAAATTCCACTCATAGAATATCATAGACTACGAAAAGAAATGGTTAAAAAGATTTATGGAAGGAGGATTTAGCGTACCAAAAGATGAGGACTACATAATAAGTGTAGGGACCTATTTCATGAAGTTTGGTTTTATAGTCCAAATCTGGCGATATGCACGGATGAGTTTATCTGAGGTTTAATGGGTTCCTAATTGGATTTAAATCTTCGATTGAATGAATCTTGGATTTTAATCTATATCGACTGGCCAAGATCCTATAAAATCGATCTATACCATTCCATTTTGGTTAGTGTAACCTAGAATAGGTTCTAACTCAAGAGGTTGGCTAATTGCCAGTCAGGTTGGTTAACTAGGTTCCTTAAGTCCAAAAATGCACCTTCTGTGACTTTTGTGTTTAAGTAGCACAAGAAGACTCAATTGAGTGGCATATTAGTGGCATGTGCATAGTGGGCTTCGAGTAGATCATAACTATATATTGGGTCGAAAGGTTTGAGTCAAGGTTGAGTCTCTAATTGTTGTCATGAAGTACATTGTGTCACGATCCGCACCCTGTTTAGGGGCACGAGGACATGGTTACGTCCAGCCTACGCCGCAGTATCGGCAGTAGAACGTTGTATAGGTCGTCTACAATATCTAACAACTAACAATATGAATCATAAAACCTGTCATCTCCGCACGGAGGAATAATATGATATCTCAACTATATAATCTCAATCACAAGTCTAAAGGAAGATAGAGCATGATATAGAAATAGATAATAAGGAAGATAACTGAAATAAGAGTAAAGTTATCACAACACATGATTCTAGCTGTCTAATTAATACAATAAATATATATCATGAGTATAAAGATAAGTCTAAAATCCACAGTCGGAACAATCCGATACAATATGAATACTAAAAACTCTAAACTATATCTAAGGCACTCTCTACTCAGTAGGATCCTCCTCAGACTCCTGTGTGCATCCCTCGTATGCCCCCTGCTCATAGTAGGTAGGATAGTCATCCAAACTATCTGAAAAATATTGGTTATCCAGTCAGGATTGGAGCGAATTATAACTCAAATAACAGTTCCAGTTAATTGACAAGCACTATGAAATGTAAATAATAATGAAATACTTGATGAACAGTTTATAGAGACAATATATAAAGAAGAGGCAAGTGAAGATCGAACAATAGGTGTATAGAGAGAACATGTGGAATATGAAAGCAGACAGATATGTAATAAAAGAAAAACCTGTCATGCAAAGTATACAACTAATAGTCCAAGATATCTGTGTCTAAGACCAGTATTTTAAAATACCAAGTTGACATGTGAATGGCTAGAGTGTGATATCCGACAAATCATACACGTCCGTGTATGGCCGCTATTATTCCAGTAAGACCATGGAGTAGAAAGGGTATGTTCACATGTCTCCTAGGTATTTCTTCCGCCCGACCAGTACACATGGATCCAAGTTTTGACACGTATCTCAATAGTCCAGTAATTCATTAGTCCAGTAAGAGTCAATAGGCATAAAACTACGTATCTCAAGTCAAGAAATCCATACAATACCAATCCGTGTGACCATCGTGTCGGAATCAAGATAGAACACTAGAATAAACATGCATCATAGGAAATATCAATACTAAAAACTATCGAAAAATGTACTCGCATGTCGTCCTGAGCGGTAAATATGAATCGATGTTCGAGGTAGAGTCACAAGAACCTAGATATGAGTTATACAGGTTAAATAGTGTTTAAATGAGTGTTAAGCATGGTCTCTAGTGTATGATATGCAATCTAGGTCAAATCTAGGTCAAATTGACTTACAGTTGACTTTTGGTCAACTGGTCAACCCTGGTAAAACTTTAGCCAATTCTAGGTTAGGTTAACCCAATTTCAAGTTATTACCTACTTAGACTATCTATACATTACCTATATAATATTTTACCTTATAAATGTTACCTACAAGCCTAGGTAATACCCCTTAACCTTTTCATGAGTTTGCCTTACCCAAGGCAATTACCTACCTAGGTCCATAGAGAATTCCTATCACTTATATATATATATATATATATATATATATATATATATATATATATATATATATATATATATATATATATATATATATTATTATATATATATATATATATATTTATATATATTTTATTATATATATATATTTATATATATATATATATATATATATATATATATATATATATATATATATATATATATATTATATATATATATACTTTATTATATATATACTTTATTATATATATACTTTATTATATATATATATATATATATATATATATATATATATATATATATATATATATATATATATAAAATAAAATAAAATAATATATATATATATATTTTAAATAATATATATATATATATATATATATATATATATATATATATATATATATATATTTGGAAAAAGGATAAATTTTATTCCAAAGCAATGCAATAATCGTACAACATACAATCAGAGTGGGACTCCCACTCATCAAATCCTCATAACATTTACATCAAATTCGATGTTATGAAGTATGTCCACCAGAGGTGTGACCAGTCCCTCAAATATCCGACTGTTTCGTTCCCGCCAGACATGCCAAACTAAATCTGCCAGACGAACTCTGGCGGTCCGAAACTAATCCTCCCCTCGACCTCTACTATCCCAAATCATCGTGATGAAGTCCCCAATCCCCTTTGTGGAGTCGCATCCTCCCAACACTCTACTCTGCTCCTTCCAGATCTGCCAAGCCAGGTCACACTCGAAGAAGATGTGTCTAATAGATTCTAGCTCCAGACAACACAGCACATACTTGGGATCAGGGACCGGCACTCCAAAAGAAATTAAACGATCCCTAGTCAAAAGGCAACCCATTACCTATTTAGCCTTAACACTCAAACTCCCAAACTCCTTAACATCTTGAACCTTGTGGTCATGCCTAAAGGGAAAGGATCCCCTGCTGTCTAGTACAGCAAGGCAAGCTACTGCTAGTGGTTGCTGCTGCTTAAGGCAGCAATGCAAGGCCAAGCCAAGCTCTGAAATGAAAGGCCAAGCCTAGGTAAGGCAACCTACTGCCACAAATAGCATTCCAATAGTATGCTGCACCTAATACCAGGTACATTAGGACCTGGTCACCTCCAATATTGATTTTCTAGTGTCTATCCTTCACACACAACCATTCTTCACTCAACACTCAAGATACTCACATGGTTTACACTCAAGGCACTCACTACTACCCTCACAATCATCTCCAACTAATACAGTTCAGTCCCATGATACCTCATTTAATCCACACACATACAGATGCAATCTAAAACCTCCCTCAAAGCCTGCTACCAACTGCCCTGCAATGCCTATAATTGCCTCTCCTCAAAGCCTACTGCCACACTAATAACAACACATACATATGTATGTATACATACCCTACATGGTTAATATTCCTTGTTCTTAGACTTATCCTCTACTATATGGCCTCACCAATCTAATGCCCTTGTCTATAATCTGTTGACTGATTCCTGAACACTACATCCTCCCATTAATCATGTTGATATATATATATAGTGTTATTGGGCTTTAGTCCCACATTGGCTAGAATGATAGGAGAGGAGGCTAGCCTCTCCTATATATATATGTTGTTACTCCATTCAATAAAATCACTTCAAGTCTCAACATGGTATCAGAGCCTAAAATTGCTTAGCATACCGTTAGAGACCCCTCCTCCACACAAACCCTAACCCTAATCCCCCTTCTACGCCGCCGCTGTCGCCCGCTGCCGCTGCAGCTGCTGCCGCCCGCTGCCGCTGCAGCTGCTGCCGCGCCGCCGCCGCCGCAGCGCCGCCCCGCTGCTGCTGCAGCTGCCGCGCCGCCGCCGCCGCTGCCGCGCTGCTGCCGTTGCTGTGCCGCTGTTGCGGCTGCAACTGCTGCTGCTGCTGCCGTTTTTACGGCTGCAGGATTCATTGTACCGCTATTGCGGGTACAAGATTCACGCTCGTTTCTGTACCGTTTTTACGGCTGCAGGATTCATTGTACCGCTATTGCGGGTACAAGATTCACGCTCGTTCTTGAGAACAATCTCAAGGAGATGCCTATAATCCCTAGATCCGATGAAATCAGACATATTCGGATTTAGGAGAGTACGGCAAGGACGAGCGTGAGTCGTGGAGCAAGTGTGAAGTGATCGAGAAGAAGCATCGATGGAGGAGATTCTCAAGAAGCTGGATGCTGACGATGTGGCGACATTGCTGAAGTTGATAAAGGTGTCGGCTGGTGAAAGCACGACACGAGCACCGCCAAAGTTAGAACTACCCTCCATCGATCTGAAGTTGGATGGACCAGCCACCTATTTGAGTTGGTCACGGCGGGTGAGAAGAACCCTTGCAGGTAAGAACCTGGAGGGATTCTTGACAGGCGAGAAGACAGAGCCGGAAGAGGGCTCGACAGGACGCGACGAGTGGAAATCCACTCATATGGTGATTTATATCTGGCTTCTCAACTCCTTAGTCCAGTCTATTGCTTCCACAGTAGATGGCATTGAGATGGTGAAAGACGTATGGGAGAAATTGAGAAGAACCTATAATGGCATAGGTAACAATCTACGGATCTTCCAGATAAAAGGGGAGATCGACGACACCGTACAAGACGAGAAGACGGTGCAGGAGTACGCTACGGAGTTGGAACGCCTCTGGCTGGATTATGATCACCATTCCAAACGGGCAAGCTGCGGGGACCCAAAGTGCAAGGAGAGACAGGTGTGTCTGCAGGAGAGGACGATGAAATTCCTTAAGGGACTGACTGCAGCATTCACACAGAGAACAGCCTTACTCCTCGCCCAGCCAGCGATCCCTAGTCTCGAGGAGGCTATCTCAGCCATGATTCAGGAGGAGACGCGGATCAGATTACAGACAGGGACAGGCGCAGGCAAGGGACTTGGCACTGACACTGTAGGTACTGGTCCTGTAGTCTGCTTGTTGTTTCTCCTGTTGTAGGTCAGTAACTCCCCCTGAGCCGTAGGTGTAACACTTCTCGTCTCCTCCCTCTGTTCCGCTTCACCTTCATGTTCCTCCTCAACCGTGTCTCTATGCCAAACTTCTATAAGATTCACCATTCCAGACGCAGAAGGGGTATGTATGCTGGAGTCCAGTAGAGAAGAAGAAATTTGTTAGTATGGACGTCTACTTCCGGGAGCATGAGCCATATTACCGCCAGGATGGAACTTCGTATAACACGCCTCATACTACAAGTATAAAGCGAGAGGGGGAGATAGAGAACTTGGAGAACCTGGTGGTAACCGATTTAGAAGTTTGGCATAGAGACACGGTTGAGGAGGAACATGAAGGTGAAGCGGAACAGAGGGAGGAGACGAGAAGTGTTACACCTACGGCTCAGGGGGAGTTACTGACCTACAACAGGAGAAACAACAAGCAGACTACAGGACCAGTACCTACAGTGTCAGTGCCAAGTCCCTTGCCTGCGCCTGTCCCAACTCCTGAGACACCTATACCACCATCCTCCTCATCTACACCACCATCCTCCTCATCTACACCACCACCCTCCTCAGGTGATATCGTTCCTCCCATACCACTACCTACACGAAGGACTACTCGCAGCAATACGGGAAATCCTCCGGACAGATATGGTTGGGATCTTGCTAAGTTTGTTTCTTATGATCATATATCTTCTTCTCATGGAGCATTTATAGCATCTTTGGATAGTATTACTGTACCTAACAATTGGCAGGTTGCCAAGAACGATCCAAAGTGGAAAGCGGCAATGCACGAGGAGTTGGGAGCTCTTGAGAAGAACCACACTTGGGAGCTGATGAGACTGCCAGAAGGGAAAAGAGCAGTTGGATGTAAATGGGTTTTTACTGTGAAACAGAACCCAGATGGACAGGTTGAGCGCTATAAAGCTCGACTGGTGGCAAAAGGATACAGTCAGACGTACGGCATCGACTATGACGAGACCTTTGCACTAGTGGCGAAGATGAGCACTGTCAGGACCTTGATCTCCCTGGCAGCCAATGGAGGGTGGAAGCTACACCAACTGGATGTGAAGAATGCATTTCTTCATGGAGATCTAGTAGAGGAGGTGTACATGGAGATACCACTAGGATTCGGCACAAAACAGACAGAAGGCAAGGTCTGCAGACTGAAGAATCTCTCTATGGACTGAAGCAGTCTTCTCGGGCATGGTTTGACAGGTTCAGGAGAGCAATGATAGGGATGGGATATCAGCAGATCAATGCTGATCACACTGTCTTCTTCAGACGGAGTGGAGGCCATATCACCATGCTTGCAGTTTATGTAGATGATATGATTATCACAGGCAATGATGAGCAGGAGATCGCCCAACTCAAAGTAAAACTTGGCAAGGAGTTCGAGGTGAAAGATCTTGGCCCCCTTCGATACTTCCTTGGGATTGAGATTGCTCGAGATAATGAGGGAATCGTTCTTTCTCAAAGGAAGTACGCACTGGACCTGCTTACGGAAACAGGGATGATGGGATGTAAACCAGCTACGACACCGATAGACCAGAAGTTTAAACTGGATGCTGAAGCTGGAGAACCAGTTGACCGGGATAGATATCAGAGATTGGTGGGCAAGTTAATCTACTTAAGCCACACTCGACCTGATATCAGCTTTGCGGTAAGTGTAGTAAGCCGCTACATGCATGACCCCCGGAAGGGTCACATGGACGCAGTGTACCAGATTCTGAGGTACTTGAAGGGAGCCCCCGGGAAGGGACTGATCTTTAGAAGAAATAATCATGTAGTCGTTGAGGGCTATTGTGATTCTGACTGGGCTAGCTGTGCTGACGACAGGAGATCCACATCGGGATACTGCATATTTGTAGGAGGCAACTTGGTCTCTTGGAGGAGTAAGAAGCAGTCAGTAGTGGCCAGATCAACAGCTGAAGCAGAGTATAGAGCGATGGCCTTGGGAGTCACAGAACTATTGTGGTTGAAGAATATGCTGACGGAGCTAAAGCTGGACCAGGGAACAAAGATGAAGCTATGGTGTGACAACCAGTCAGCTATTAATATTGCCAACAATCCAGTGCAGCATGACAGGACCAAACATATTGAGATTGACAGATTCTTCATCAAAGAGAAACTGGATAAAGGAGAACTAGAGCTGGGCTATGTTCCAACCAAAGATCAGGTAGCAGACGGACTGACAAAGGGGCTTAGTTCTATCAACATGATGAGAGGATGTGACAAGATGGGCTTAGTGAATATCTTTCGCCCATCTTGAGGGGGAGTGTTGATATATATATATAGTGTTATTGGGCTTTAGTCCCACATTGGCTAGAATGATAGGAGAGGAGGCTAGCCTCTCCTATATATATATGTTGTTACTCCATTCAATAAAATCACTTCAAGTCTCAACAAATCACACACACCAAAACCCACTGCTACCAACTGCCTACACATAAGCCTAATGGCCTATGGCCAAGTGAAATATGCCCAGCTGCTGCCAATGGCAGCAGTACTTCAACCTGCTGCTAAGGCAGGAGCACTCCTCTTCACTAGACTGACCTTACTAGTTCACCATTGGCTCACTCACTCACTAACATTCACTAATTAATACTCTCAAACACTATTCACTTTAAATACTTACTGACTGATACCTCCCCTACAACCGATACTCTCCTAAACAACTGTCCTGCTATCAACATATCCCCCTTAATGCACTTAAGACACCATTCCTATATCAATCTGTGATACCAACTTTCCTCTCCTCACTTATATATATATATATATATATATATATAAAATATATATATATATATATATATATATATATATATATATATATATATATATATATATATATATATATACTTGGAACTTCTAATTTATAGTTATCCAACTTACCTATACCTCTAGCCCCCATATCTTGCACACATGTATCAGTATAACCTCACTATCTAGGATACTCACTCACCCTTCACTCTTCTATAACCCACACACTCAAATCTCAAATGTTGATACTCACAACACCATGGCCACTCAAAAACTCATGTATCAAAATCTGATACATACTCACTAGGATCCTTGACCCTAAGATATTAACACCACACACCCTATTCACCCCCTCTAATCGAGTTCTTTCTATCCAACTGATTAGAACTAGGAAGATGGAAACCCTGATGCCCTGCTCACCTAATGTCTGATACTCTCTAATACACTCATGTCCTGCCTCTCCCTCAACTTTCTCTGGTACATTCTCACTGCTAACTCACATGCCCTGCTTCCTGACACTCGAGCACATAGGCCAATGGACATTGCTCCCACATGGAATTGACATGCCCTTGCACTGCTCGATAGTGCAGGTAATTGGCCAAGTGGTCAAGCCTCAATGCAAATCAACACCAGAGCACTGTTGCCCAAACTTCACTCTCACTAACTCATGGCACTTAGCACTAGTCACTCCTCACTAATGTAGCCTACTGCCAAGGATACACCACTCCTCACAACATTGGCCAATGTCACTATTGCTCTCTGATACAAGCCAACAACCTATACTTTACTGTTACACTAACTGATACAACGGCACTAGACACTAGGAACCCAATTGATATCCACATCAATCTAACTGATACCTGTACAAAGCAGGCCCCTACTCTCCATCATATTTCATAGGCCAAAGGCCTCTAACCTGCACTTCACTACCTGTAGGGACTGTCCATCCCTCCACTCTAACCAAATGCACTGGTACCAACCTATCTCCCTTACTAAATACTACCATGAACAACCCCTGCCTAATTAAACAGGCAACACACTCATACATATATATACATCTATATAGAATACCCAAAACCTTCTAACACCAACCAAACCCCTACTGATCATCTGCTCATTGACTCCCATATCACTGATACATACTAAACTATAATTGATACATGTTTATCTATATGACTAATTCATGAATGGCCCCAAATCCTTAAACTCTCCCATAGGCTAAATCCAAGTGGCTAAAAGCCAAGGGAAAGCCTGTTGTGGACTGCCCTCTTAGCAGCAGCCAAGTGGCTTAGCCAAGGCCAAGATGGCCTGCCCACAGCAGGCTACAAGCCGCTCAATGGCCAAGTGGTCCCAATCACATTCCTGTGGGGCTTCCCAAATCCAAGGCTAGCAACCCATATACTACTGTCCACTCAATTTATACCAAGTATCAGTCCATGTATGATACTCAAGTTTAAACCTACCATTCATCACTCCCCTTCAACTGACACATGACACACTAACTAATATATATAAATATATATAAATATATATATATATATATATATATATATATATATATATATATATATATATATATATATATATATATATATATCCTAGCATTCCCCTCTACTACAAATTACTGATACCAAATGGAGTGTCCAACCAACAACATAGGCTACCCCCATCTACAACCGAATCAGTCCACACAGGGATACATATATATAAATAGACACTCATTCACATCTGAATACCCATATGTACAAATATATATATATATATATATATATATATATATATATATATATATATATATATATATATATATATATATATATATATATATTCGGCATTTTGAGCCTTTCTGGAATAAAATGACGGGGTTTCTATATATATATATATATATATATATATATATATATATATATATATATATATATATTATATATATATATATATATATATATATATATATATATATATATATATATATAAACACTTAGAAACCCTCCATACCTATCCAAATGAGCAAACCACCATATTCCCTAGCACAAAACTGAAAAACAGAACAAAATTGGTCATTGTGACATTCTAACAAACACCTAGGGGTCAAAATTTGTAGCCCTTCTCAAATGGACACAAAAATCTAAGTAATCATCACTATATGACTCATTAGGACCTCAATCTACTTTCTATTAGTCATGGGTAGGGTCTCCTACATGAATGTATAAATTTTAACCATGGAAATGTAAGTTTAGAGGGTTATCCCTATGTAGAATGTAGCCTACACCAAGCTCCACGAATTTGGGGAAGATGGATGAAGAAAGAGATCTCCAATCCTTGCTAGAGCCTTCACCAAGCCTCCTTGAGCTCCCCCAAGCTTTTGCACAACAAATGGAAGAAGGAGGAGAAATTTTGGAAGATGATGGAATGTAGAAATGGGTAGAAACCCTAAGTGAATGGTGGCTGCCATTTGGGGTTTAAGGGGGTTAAATAGGCACTAGACAAGCCATAACTTTTCATTACACTTAGTATTAGGTAGATCCTTAAGTGGGCTAAGTGGTTTGGCTCTAATTAAGGCTTGTTATCAACCTACTCATGACTAGAGTCTAATTAATCAACTAATTGGTCAAGTCAATCTAAATGAGGTCTACCATGACTAATGATTAAGCTAGCCTACTAATAAATACAACCACCATATTAAAAGAAAAAATATACACTAATTGTGAAATGACAAAATTACTCTTGTCCTAGAAAAGTGGTAGTGACACATCGATATTACCGTAAGAGTTCTAGTTAGTCTTGTTGACTTGAAAGTCGCATCATGAAAATAGAGCACAAGGGGACGTATTTGAGTTAGACATAATATGCCTAAATGAAGGTGGACTCATCTAAGTCTTGCATATAAAATTTGTTGGAAGGTAACAGCTGGTATCGCGCTCCGAATATCAATGTCACGACAGAGAACATCAAATAATCTAAATAGAAAGTGGGTGTTCATGAGGCATGAATTTATTATTCTAGTGGAAACCAACTTATCCTAATCAATCGGTACTTCTAATAAGTCCTAAGATTTAGAGGGGCTTGCAACCTATATATATCATAAATTCCTTTTTCAAAATTAAATTAAGACACGGTTCTATGGTTAATGAAGTTAGAAAGAATTTCAAAGTCGTGATATTGTACCTCGTCTTTTGATTATAAAAGAATACTATATGACGTATTAAATAATGTGATACGGTAGTTATGAATCAAGTTTTGAAGATCGCTCTCTAATTTTGAATAGATAGGAATTGTGTATCAATAGTTTTCATGGCCATAGGCGGTATGGCGAACTAAGGGAAAAAATTTGTGTCTATCTTTCCTAAAATACAAACATTGGTTTTTTCGAAATAAGTAAGGACGAAAAATAATAAAGAGTTCAAGGGAGAGGGGATCGAATGTGAATACGAGATTCCAAGAGCGATTCAATAATTCAAAGGGAGTTGTCAAGGCAATTGTGAATGAGACCCTAGATACACCTATATCTCAATCCACATAGGTTAATCGTATGAAGAGCGAACCAATGCACTAAGGTTGATCAGACCATAA
Source organism: Iris pallida (assembly GCA_029216955.1). Taxonomy (NCBI): domain Eukaryota; kingdom Viridiplantae; phylum Streptophyta; class Magnoliopsida; order Asparagales; family Iridaceae; genus Iris; species Iris pallida. The sequence goes on along the minus strand of JANAVB010042618.1, from coordinate 8,491,464 downwards.
TACACTAATTCTAATTAGACAATATGCTATTGGACGTCCCTAATAAACATATGTCCTGTACAAGCTCGATAAAGAATAAGCCTGCAAAAACTAGACTATAATAGCGACGTTAGTTAAGATAGTCCAAAATATAAGTACGCGAGAGTTATGATTGAAAGAAGGCACAAGTAGTTTAAGTCCATCAAAATGTGGTGCCTTTATAGTCGTCATGCTTGTCTTTTTGTCTAAGGCTTTGGTCGACCAATGGGTTATGGACCTCTGAAATCCATATTATAGGTAAACCTATTAGTATCAGTCAATTACCTCGTTAATAGGTCATAAGGACAATGGAATGCTAGGTTGGGAGGCATGCTGCCCAACTTATAAAATTTCTTCTAGTATTTGGTTTTGAATCAATGGGACATACATGTTATTTTTTTAACCTCTATAGTATCCAAAATTGTAATCATGTCTGAAGTTATTTTACCAAGAATTTATGTCTCGTCAGTGTACACCTGGCTATAGTAAATCCTTGGTTTTGTGACTCAATTATGATATAATATTAGATATTTTATTAACTCTATCCAATATTGACATCAAGAATACTAAGATCAGAAGTGGACAACTAAGGCATAGTTTTAACAACATTCGATAACCTACGTTTACTTGAAATAACTTTAATTTTTTTTGGGTCGTGCCTCGCCAGTACGCTGCTGGCTGCAGTGAACCCCACGGTCTCCATAAGTCAAATAAATGGCGACAGTGCACTGATGTCTTGCCATTGTAAATCAACGAATATTCTTCCAACTATATTCGTAAGAATTTCAATGAGCTTTTAGAGATTCAAACAAGTTGACTATGATAGAAAAAGCGTAAGTATCTGTCCTTGAAGTAAAAGTATCCATTTTAAAAGATAATACATTTATTAGGAAGAAATGACTGAAGATAAGGAAAACATATTAAACCTTATCAAAATTAATTCGAGCTTAACATATGGGTGATTGAATCAGAAATTATTTTGAAAATAGTTCCTTATGGCAAAAGGAAAAATAAATAAGTAATTCCAAAATGATGATGATATTTAATAAGGAAAAATAAAATTTGAACAGATGATCAAGATTAAGGGTAGAATCATAGGAAGGCCTAGTTTACAAGCGATTAATCTACCCACCTTAGATCGTACCATCATATCAAGTACAATGGAATATAACTCTAGAAAAATTTCCTAAGTTATCTAATATGGTTTTAGAATTGTCACTCCCCGTTCCCAGAATACGTATTATTTAATACTTATCATACATTTATTCTGTAATTTTATGCTAATTAATTTTTGTGTTTTATTTTCTGCTTTTGATTAAGCTCTTGGTTTATTTTGTTCATGTTGAACCAACTTGGTTTAGCTCGGTTCATCATGATCAGGGGTGGATGGCCTCAATCTTGTAGGAAGGAATGGGTGGTGGAGATTTTGACTTGGGCTTAATATTTATTCTCCTTTACTTTTCTCTCTCTTCATTACTCTCATTTACTTCTTCTTCATCCTCCATTACTCTCCCACCAACCTAGAGAGCTAGGCAAGTACAACTTGCTTCATGATGGATCTCAAGTTTTGTTGTTCCATTCTCTTCCTTACTTGATTCTAAGTCTCTTTAGAACTTGGAGTTTTTGGTTTTCATATGTGTATTTTTGTAGATCTAAGTTTATGTTACATTCGATTCTTCTTGGTTTTAACCTATCAAACTTCTTTATTTTCAAAATCTAGTTGTTCTATGTTGTAGAGAATTTCGTTCTACCCTATTTTGACCTATGGAAGTCCAGATTTGGGCTTTGATTGAAGGTTGGGAAGCCTGGGAACCCCCCTCCCCCACTTCCCAAGTTCTTCTCGGAAAAGTTAGAGAAGAAGAACAGTGCTTGCCGCATGGCCTTTCATGCGGCTCCTCTTTGGCCGCATAGGCACTCCAGTCTTCATGCGGCCCCCTCCTTGTCGCGTTATTCCTTTGGTCGCGTGTCGCATGGTAGCATGCCGCATAGGCCTTTGCCGCATGGCTTTGGTTGACTTTGCCACATGGCTCCTGGCCCTCCCTAGCCGCATGCTGCATGGCCGTTTGGCCCTTGATGCATGGCGATCCTTGGCCGCATAGGGCATGTCCCTTAGCTTCCGTGTCGTAAGAGATCCTGATTTGACCCTGCCGTATAGATGGGCATCCATGATTTGACCCTGCCGCATAGATGGGCATCCATCTACTGCCGCATAGGATCCTGATTTGACCCTGCTGCATAGATGGACATCCATCTACTGTCGCATGAGATCCTGATTTGACCTTGCCGTATAGATGGGCATCCATCTACTGCCGCATGGGATCCTGATTTGACCCTGTCGCATAGATGGGCATCCATCTACTGCCGCATGGGATCCTGATTTAACCCTGTCGTATAGATGGGCATCCATCTACTGCCGCATGGGATCTTGATTTAACTCTGACCGCATAGATGGGTACCCACTTGCCCTGCCGCATAGCTGGGCATCCATCTACTGCCGTCTTTTGGCTGTTTCTTATCCTGAATTGACATTAATTGTTACCTTGACTAATGATTGATCATGCGTTCCTAGTTGGAACTAGAAGACTGGCTAGTCGTCTTATTGAATTGAATGAGACACGTTCATGAATGAACCATGAACTATTGTGATCGACTAGCCGATCCGAACATTGGCATATGAATACATGTTGACTCCTATTTTTTCTATAAAAGCAACATGTGTACCTTACGGTCAAGGCATAATTATTCCATGGCTAGGCTTGATTGTTGCATTACGCTATGTAAGACCTACAACCTAGCCGTACTGGTATCATCGTAGAGTTATGCATATCGTACTCTGTACGGGAGTACTCATTCTGAATGATCATGATCCATGGTATGAGATTTCAATTAACATAGGGTCTACTAAGCTAAATAAAATAACTATTGCATGGAGAGAATGGATTTTCGAGTTCTTACATGGCAGCCATCTCGGAACAATTAGTGCCCCCACATGCCGGCTAGTTCCCACGGATACTACAAATCTGTCGTACGGATAGGGAGTGGTATCTGTTTATATTTACTGTATATTGATGACGGACGTCCCGCTGGGACACGTCTAATTCATGATTGGTGTAATTGATTATTGGATAGACTAGCCTTCCTTGTACATTGTAAGAACTGAGGAATCTCTTATTGCATGTTTCTAAGACAACTTGGAACTTACAGTAGCAGGCCGTAGTAGTTGCATGGCCGTTTAAATTGGTTTGTTTGTGTACTGTACCTACTCCGTTAACTACTGAAATGAGCAGAACGTCAGGATATGACGGGTCAACTTCTGTCCTTGTTTGGTTGGGAAGTTGACTTGAAGTGTCGTGATGTTGTGTGAACCCCAGTAGCAAGCAGAGATCTATTTATCATATTCTTAACTCTTATCACTGGTTCTAATTTCTCATATCGTGCTTCCTTGCGGTACTTGCTATTAGAGGTCTAACCTCTCTGGTTTTACATGGCCAGATTTAGAGCCAGCTCCCGAGGACTCAGCTTACTTCCACCTCCAAGATGGTTAATACTAGAGGAATGATCGCAGGAGGACACGAGTAGGTTCCTTGCTTTCCTGTTCGTTTTACTACTTACTTAGTTATTGCCGTTTGGCACCGACGTGTTAGTCGGACTGTCTTGCACTTACCTTTACATAATTATAACTAAGTTAGACTGCAGCTGATAACAATTGTGTATACCTTACTATATCATCTGGTTATGTTTTGTACAGCCAGATCTCAAAAACATTTTGACTGAGCGTTTGGGACGCCTTACTGCTTTATCTTACATGTTCTCTATTATTGCTTCTTGTTTGAATGATTGAGACAATAAATGTTGAGTGACCATAGTGAGACTTTCATGTAGTATGCACCCCCTCGTCGTTAGACAGTATTGATCGTATTATACGATATTCTTCTACCCGTAATACGTAGCTGGCTGAGTCATTCCCCCGTTCTCCGGTATTTCGGTTCTGGGGCGTGATAAGGTTTTCGTGGTGGCCCATACAGGTCTGATTTCAGACTTGTGGGGTGTTTTAATTTATAGGATGTCTCAATCACATATGTTTTCCCCTTGATCTCATGATTCGTTATTCTCGACCCTAGCTTGACATTCTAGTATCCTTTGACTTCATTGATCTTTTCTGTCCGATCGTTTGATTGTTCTCTTGTCCCTTTTCTTAGGGGCACTTCGTCCGCATTTGTCAGAGCTAGACAGCAACAACAAGGGAAACACGAACAACATGACCATGTTGGTCAGCAACAAAGGTCGGTACTACCTCAAGAGACCATCCAAGAAGAGGTGATAGTGGAACCAACTGCTGGACTGCAGTATCCGGAGGTTCCAATACTACCAACAGTTCCACCTACCCCTATGGCAGTAGACACACCAGCCCTTCTGGAGATCATGAGAGGGATGATGGCTACTCAGCAACATCAGATGTTGGCCCAGCAACGCATGCACACTCAGCAACAAGAGCAAAATGTATTACTCAACCAAGGATTGCAGACAGCTTTGGAAAAAGAGGTGAGGACAGATTCAGGAACATCAACCAAATTTTGTAAGTACAACCCCCGTCGTTTCGAGGGCACGAAAGATGTCATTTCGGCAGATGCATGGCTTAAGGACATCGAGGCTATTTTGACAGCGGCTAAGGTTCCGACGGAAGAACGTGTGGATCTAGTGAAGCTGTTGCTTCAGGACCTCGCAAGTGATTGGTGGGAATCAGAAAAAGTGGCCATCAGACGTCATATTGCTTGGGACGATTTTACTGCGAGATTCAAGATAAAGTACTATGGAGTGGTGGCGCAGTTTGAGCTACAACAGAAGTTTATCAACCTCAAGCAGGCTGGCAAGACAGTGGATGCTTATGCAATAGAGTTCTGCAGACTGAGTAGGTTCGTCCCGGAGATGGTAACAACGGAGAGCCAGAGGGCTATGAGATTTCAGCAAGGGTTTCATCTTGAACTCTTGCAATTGATAGAGGGGCACAACTACCAGACTTTCGATGAGGTATTGATGGCAACCCAGAGGCATGAGATTACCATCCAGAGGATCACATCTAGGACTGGAGGTCAGAAGAGATCTCACAATCAGATTGAAGGAGGAGGGGGAGCAGCGCCCCGAATTACAGCACAACCCCCCGGCATTCGCATTCACGATGTGGCAATGCGAGGGTCGGCACCCCCAGCAAGGCAACAACAGCAACAGAGGAAGAACCAGCAACCCCCAACGGGCTGCACTTATTGTGGGAAGGCAGAGCATACTAGATATGTGTGTCGGACATTGAACATACAGTGTTTGATATGTGGAAGTCCAGATCATCGGGTTTCCACCTGTCCTATGAATTCGAGGTCAGGAGGACCAGTACAATAATTTTCTGCTCTGCCAGCACCAGGGGCAGGCCAGTACCAAGGACCAGCGGTAGCAGTGAGACCGTTGGCACAACGTCCGTTGATGTCACAGGCTCAGATGTTTCGGCAGCAGGGACCGTCGATGCAGCAGCAAATACAATATAGGCCACCCCAGCATCATCCAGGCAGAGGCCAGCAGCAGCACCAAGCTAGGCCGCAGCATGGAAACCAACAAGGAGGTCGAGGGCAGGCATTCAATCTGTCCTTGGAAGAGGCATTGGCATCGGAAGATGTTGTGGCAGGTAACATTCTCGTCGCCTCATATCCCGCAGTAGCATTGTTTGATTCGGGAGTATCACACTCATTTATATCTGCACAATTTGCGACACGACTAGGAATAGAATTCGAAGCATTGCCAGAGAGGTTGAATATATTCACTGGTAATAGGCTCGTAGGAGTTAGTAGAGTTATTCTAGCATGTAGAGTTGTAGTGTGTGGGCGTTCCTTACCCGCCAGGTTGATAGAATTTCCTATAAGAAATTTCAATGTTATCCTATGCATGGACTGGCTGAAAGACAGTTGTGCCATAATAGATTGTCGTAGAAGGAGTGTATCTTTTAATATTCCAGGCATGGAGCGATTTACCTTAGTCAGATCAGTGGCAACTCAACAAGAAGAAGGAATAGTAGCGACAATGGAAGAAGTTCAAGTTCCGAAGATAGTTGAAGAGTTTATTGACGTATTTCCCGATGTTCTAGGTCTACCACCCGTTAGAGATATTGAGTTCAGTATAAAATTATCACCTGGAACTAAACCGATATAGGATCGAGTTTACAGAATATCGGATTCAGAGTAGGCCAAGGTGTATCAGCACATAGAGAAACTGAAGGCGAAAAAGTTTATTCGAGACAGCGAGTCACCATGGACAGCACCAATGGTACTTGTAGGGAAGAATGATAGGTCATCAAGATTGTGCATTGACTACAGAAAGCTCAACGCGACAACAGTAAAGAACAAGTACCCACTACCAAGGATCGACGACTTATTTGATCAGTTGAGCAAAGCCAGAGTTTTTTCCAAGATAGATCTTCGGTCAGGGTATCATCAAGTTAGAGTTCGAGAAGAGAATATTCCCAAGACAGCATTCAGGTCGAAGTACGGGCATTACAAATTCCTAGTAATATCGTTTGGTAATGCTCCAGCAATATTTATGGATTTGATGAACCGCATCTTTATGCCATACTTAGATCAATTTGTCGTTGTGTTCCTCGACGACATTCTCGTATACTCAGCTAGTGAAGAAGAGCATGAAGATCACCTCAAGAAAGTGTTACAGGTTCTGAGAGAGAATCAGTTGTACGCCAAGCTCAGCAAATGTGAGTTTTGGTCAGACCGTATTTTATTTTTAGGGCACATCATATCAGGGGCTGGAGTGGCAGTGGATCCCAAGAAAGTAGAAGCAGTAGAAAGTTGGCAAATTCCTAAGACTATAGCAGATGTGCGAAGTTTCTTGGGATTGGCAGGATATTACAGAAGGTTCATATCAAACTTCGTAAGACTCTCAGCACCCATGATCCGCTTGACATGAAAGGATGTGCCATTTGTCTGGTCGACAGAATGCCAGGCATCATTTGAGAATTTGAAGCAGAAGTTGATATCGGCACCTATTCTTACATTACCAGTTGGACCCGGAGGTTTTACTGTATATTGTGACGTGTCAGGAAAGGGACTTGGGTGTGTCCTAATGCAACATGGGAAGGTGATAGCGTATGCATCTAGACAACTTTGAGACCACGAGAAGAATTATCCGACTCATGACTTGGCGTTGGCGGTAGTAGTATTTGCTTTGAAGCTATGGAGGCATTACTTGTATGGTGATCGAGTGGACATGTACACAGACCACAAAAGTCTGAAGTACATCTTTACTCAGAAGGAACTGAACATGAGACAGAGAAGATGGTTAGAGTTGATCAAGGATTACGACGTGGAGCTTCAGTATCATCCAGGCAAGGCTAACGTGGTAGCAGATGCTCTTAGCAGGAGAGGCGGCACATTTATGTTGACATCACAAAAACATATTTTAGAAGATCTTCAGGAGATGGGCATCGAGGTTATACTTTCTAGTGATGTAGGAATTCTGGCAAGTCTACGAGTTCAATCTGACTTAGTATATAGGATCAATGCGGCTCAGGCACAGGACCCAAGGATTCAGAAGCTTAGGACAGAATATGAGTCAGGACTCGGGAAGGAGATAAAAATTCACGAAGATTATACACTTAGATTTGGATCACGTCTATGTGTGCCGAATGGAGATATCAGACAGGAGGTTATGGCAGAAGCCCACAGTTCTCAGTATTCTATACACCCTGGAGGGACCAAAATGTACCAAGATATCAAGCAGCACTTCTGGTGGAATGGAATGAAGAGAGAGATAGCTAGATTCGTTTTCCGTTGCTTAATATGTCAGCAAGTAAAGGCAGAACAACAGAGGCCAGCTGGATTATTACAACCGCTTCCTATCCCGAAATAGAAGTGGGAACATATTACAATAGACTTTGTGACTGGTTTACCGAGATCACCAAGTGGTAAGGATGCTATTTGGGTGATAGGAGATCGGCTTACGAAGGTGGCACATTTTCTTCCTTTTAGAGTAGGACAATCTACAGAAAAGTTGGCAGAGTTGTATATGCAGCAAATAGTCAGGTAGTATGGGGTCCCTGTCAGTATTGTGTCAGATAGAGATACCCATTTTACATCATATTTCTGGAAGAGTTTACATCATAGCCTGGGTACCAAGTTAAGATTTAGTATGGTCTACCACCCACAGACAGACGGACAATCAGAAAGAATAATTCAGACTTTAGAAGATATGTTACGAGCTTGCACCCTAGATTTTGGAGGATCTTGGGAGAGTCACCTGCACTTAGTCGAATTCTCGTATAACAACAGTTATTAAGCTAGTATCCAGATGGCACCATTCGAAGCACTATATATATGGTAAGAAGTGTAGGTCGTCACTGGCATGGGATGATATCGGGGAGAGAGATGTTAGGCCCAGAAATGATTGTTCAGACGGTTGAAGTGGTTAAGGGGATTAGAGAGCGACTTCGAGTTGCGCAAGATCGGCATCGTCATTGGGCAGATAGTATCGTAGGCCGCTAGAATTTTCTGTTGGGGACCACGTGTTCTGGCGGTTCTCACCTACCCGTAGGGTCATTAGATTTGGCGTTCGCGGGAAGTTGAGTCCGCGATACGTAGACCCATTTGCTATCCTCGATAGGGTAGGCGATGTTGCTTATCGTTTGTCCCTTCCACCTTCGTTACGAGAGGTGCATGATGTGTTTCATGTATCTCAGTTGCGTAGGTATGTATCAGACCCAAGCCATATCCTCGATCATTCTGAGCAGGTTGTGGGTACCAACCTGTCTTACGAGGAGCAGTCTGTGTCCATTTTGGACCAAAGGAAGAAGATACTCAAGAACCAAATAATTAGCCTTGTCCGTGTTGCTTGGGGTCATCACTCCTTAGGAGAGTCAACGTGGAAATGTGAGGATGATATCCGATCACGGTATCCGCACCTATTTGACTCACAAGATATATTTCTTTCCGTGTACCTTGATTGTCTTGATTCTTCATGCTTATCACCCTATAAATAGAATTGCTTGATGGCGTATATGGATAAATATAGATATATTACTTGCTATTGATATTGTAAGATGACTGCTTGCTCAAATTGCTTGTACTTGGAATTAGTTTTGCTCTGATGTTTCTATCCTGCTTGGATTTGAAATTCTGAGGACGGAATTTTCTAAGGAGGGTAGAGATGTCACTCCCCGTTTCCATAATATGTATTTTAATACGTGTACTGCTTGAATGTATTTATTTAATACTTATCATACATTTATTCTGTAATTTCATGCTAATTAATTTTTTTGTGTTTTATTTTCTGCTTTTGATTAAGCTCTTGGTTTATTTTGTTCATGTTGAACCAACTTGGTTTAGCTCGGTTCATCATGATCAGGGGTTGTAATGCCTGTGTTCGTATTACGTATTTTGGGATACGTATACGTATTTTATTCTGTATTGCATGATTCCTTGTTTAGTTTTTTTCATGGCTTGGCTTGGTTTATTCTTGGCCCGGGTTGGCTTGGTTCGGTTGGGATTATTTTGGTTCATCATGAACCATGGATAAACCCCCTACCTACCACCACCTTTGATATTTATTGCCATTTCTTCTTTCTCTCTCTTCATTACTCATCTTCTTCTTCCTCATTTACTTCCTTACCTACCAAAGAAAGGGAGAGAGAGGTCTAGGCAAGTGCAACTTGCTTCCACAAGAGAACCCATTTTTATTGTTCCATTAGCTTCTTCCCATGTTTCTAAGACACATTAGAACTTGTCATTTTCCATTTTGAGGCTTTAATTCTTGTAGATCTAGAAATTAGTTATTTTTGGATTTTGGTGGTTTTGATCTATCAAACTTCTTTGTTTTCAAGTTTTGATGGTTCCATGTTGTAGAGAATTTTATTCTACCCAATTTTGACCTTTAAAAAGTTAGATTTGGACTTATTTTGACCAAGTTATGGACTTTTGAAGCTTTGGGTTCAACCATGGAGTTCTTGCTGTTTGGAGAAGACAGTGAGCAGTGCACGAGCTTTTTAGCTTGCATCACTGAGCTGCGTGCGCTCTTTAGCGTAGCGCAGTCTGCCCCATACGCTGCCTTTTGGAGGCGTATGACTCGCATACGCTCGCTTGCTTGACAAGGAGTCGTATGGACCCCATACGCTGCCTTTTGGAGGCGTATGACTCGCATACGCTCGCTTGCTTGACGAGGAGTCGTATTGAGTACATACGCTGCCTTTTGGAAGCGCTGACCTGAGCGTAGCTTGACCTGAGCGTAGCTTGATCTGAGCGTAGCCTGTCTTGAGCGTAGCCTGGCCTGAGCGTAGCCTGACTTGAGCGCAGCCTGACTACCCTGGATCTTTTATAGCCCTGTATATTAATATTTTATTAGATATTTTATGCCTATTTTATATCCTTACGCCTTTTGTCATGAACTTGATAATCACGAATTTATGTAATATGTTTGGAAATGATAACTGAGCCTGACACGATAGTGACCCGTAGTGGTGCACTCCCGACATGAGTAACCTGACATGACCTGATAGTGGCCCGTCGTGGCGCACTCCTGACTAGTACACTTGACCTGATAACCTGACATGTTATATCTTGATAAGCTGTTGCGACGGCTACTTGACATGACATGACCTATTAAAATTAACATGGACACCGTGGACGATTGTGCTTGTACAAATAAACCAGTCCTGTCTTGCATCATGTCTAGGATGGAACTCCTGAGTACCACGGTCAGGAGTACCTATTGAAATGAACTAAGGACTAATAACTAGATTAATACATTAGTCATGAAGAGATTTCCCAGCTACAGGCAATCCCGTTACCTGGGCACGCCTTGGGATCTGTAGCCTGCCGTCGAGTAGGGCACATTTCCAGCACAATGTCATGTGTTGCACCCTTCAAGCTACCTAAGGGTACATTCGTTTCCTGGACGATGTACCCACCTGAATTCAACTCTAATCTTTTAACCCGGCTAACCTGGATGGTCTGCAGGGCTTGTGGCTGTGGAATAATCTCGCTGCATCTTGTTAGTAATTAGGATTGTGACAACCCTAGTTAGTTAAAGTATCAAGCCGTAATTCTTGCTTGGCCGCGAAGTGATTGGATGGAGTCCAACCAGTCTAATTTTGCCCTGATCCTGTTCCAGATTATTAATGACCAGAATGCTTATATTTATTTTACCGATAAATGGTGAGAATTCCAAGTTCTGTTCAGACGAAGGGTTACAACCCTGGTCCTTGTTTGGTTTACGGGTTGTAACCTGGTTATCTGAATAGTTTCATGGTTATCTCGTCGTATATCATCCTGATGTATTTTCTTATTTCCAGTTCTTACTTTTATTTATACCCTTGTGCTGATTGCTGGTTTTAGTTTTTAAGTGAAACCTCCTTTGTGGCACTTGCTCTTTCTGGGGTCTGACCCAGCTGGTTTTGTGTGGCCAGATTTCGGAGCAGCTCCAGAGGATCTACCGACTTTCCTGCCAGATGGTGAACACTAGACGGAACCCTAGCAACGAGTGGGTTATTTTTGGCTCTCCCACTCTATTATAAAAATATTCTTTTGAGGCATTTAGCCGACGAGCACCTGTTTAGCTCGATTGCACTTACTTACTGTCCGCCTACGGGCTGTAACATGATTGACAGATCCTAGGGTTGATCATGTATGACTAAACTCTTGCTAGTCCTAACATTTTGTAACGGCTAGCTTCATGATCAGCTGAATATGTAATATTTGGGACGCCTTATTATTGTATATTTAATGGTCATACATCTTGTAACTTTTACTTACTTGCTTGTGATTGAGACAATGGGCTGTTCATGACCTTAAGAGACTGCTGGCTTGTAGATAAACCCTCATGTATCCTAGACAGCCGTGACCGTATAGCGAGGTGGGTTGCATTTCAATATACGTAGCTGGCTATGTCTGCCCCCGCTCTCCAGTATTCTGGTTCTGGGGCGTGACATGGTTTAAGTGGTGGCCCATGTAGGTCTTGTAAATCAAGATATGTGAGGGTTTATCGAATAGATGTCTCAATCAGTATTCGTCCTTGATCTCTGCTTGTATCTTCTGAATCCCTGGATGCTTGTCCTGATCATATGCTTGTATCGTTGATCTGTCCTGGTCTTTCCTTATTGTTCCCTATGTCGTCTTCTTCAGCGGCATTGTTCGTGGTCCTACCGACCAGCAAGGCGGAGCACCTCCCGCGAACCAGCAGCAACCTGGAGATCAAGCCCAGTATTCCGGAGTAGCCTCCAGAGTCGTGCCTTCTGACGGAGAACCACCAGTCCAGCCAGTTCAGCCTGCCGAGCCTGATGATGGCACTTTGGTAGGACTCGTCAGGACCTTGATAGCTTCCCAAAACCGGCGTGGAGATGCCTTGCACCAGGCAGTGACGGATGCTTTGACCCGGGGTGGTCATCAGGGTAACAGTGCGGCCAATAGCTTCAAGCGCTTGAACCCTCCATTCTTCGACGGTAGTAAAGATGCTATCGCGGCAGATGCATGGCTTCAGGACACAGAGGTGATTCTAGAAGCAGCCAGGACCCCAGAGAACGAGAAGGTGGCCGTTGTGCGCCTGCAGTTGTTAGATCTTGCCCGCAGCTGGTGGGCAGCGCAGGCCGTTGGATTAGCAGTACCCATTGCTTGGCAGTATTCAGAGAGAGATTCCAGACCAAGTATTTCGATGTCGTGGCTCGGTATGATCTGCAGACGTGGTTTACCAATCTGAAGCAAGGAGGCAGGACGGTCGACGGATATACGGCCGAGTTTTCCAGACTCAGTCGGTTTGCTCCCACTTTGGTGGCAACCGAGTATGATAGAGCCCAGCGGTTCCAGCAGGGACTTCACCTGGAGGTCTTGTTGGCAGTTGAGCAGTTTGAGCATCAGACTTTTGATGCAGTCTTGAGAGCACCCCGGAGGCATGAGTATACCTCCCAGAGGATTGTGGATAGGGACGGAGGTCGGAAGAGATCTCACGGCCAGATGAATCAGTCTTCAGCACCGGCCCCGGCAGCCAGGGCTTTGACTATTGGAGCTCCGAGGCGAGCGGCCTCAGTAACGTCGGTTCAGCATTCAACTCCGACGCACCCTCAGCAGAAGAAGCAGAAGCAATCTTCCGCAGTGGGTTGTTCTCATTGTGAGAAGCCAGGCCATGTGGTGGCAGAATGTCGCAGGGCACAGGGATTGTGTCTGGCTTGTGGAGCACCAGACCATAGGGTTAGATCCTGCCCGAATAGGGGTGGTTCATCATCGTCCAACCTTTCTAGCTCTTCGGTGAGAGGACCACCTCCGGCCCAGCAGCAGCAGTATCCATTGCCGAGGCCCTTGCCGCCTCAGAACCAAGTGTTCCAGCAGCAGAACCCCCAGCAGTATGTACAAGTCCAAGCCCAGAGTCAGACCAGGCAGCGAGGATTTCAGCAGAGGGGACCAGCACCCCGAGGGCACGGTCAGGCTATGGTGATGACCGTGGAGGAAGGATTGGCACCAGGAGAGGTAGTGGCAGGTACTATTCTCGTCAACTCCTTTCCAGCTTCAGCTTTATTTGATTCTGGTGCATCATATTCATTTATGTCTGCACGATTCGTGACACGGATAGGACTGGAGCCCGAGTCATTATCAGTAAGGCTCAATATACTTACTGGTAACGGACTTGTGGGTGTAGATAGAGTGTTTTCCTCGTATCGGATCGTAGTTAGCGGTAGAGAATTCCCCGTTAGATTGATAGAGTTCCCGATGGCCGATTATGATGTGGTCCTAGGGATGGATTGGTTGAGGAACCAGTATGCTAGGATAGACTGCCACATTGGCAGGGTTGTTTTTAGCATTCCAGGCGAGCCGGAGTTTTCTTTCTTCCGAGGCGAAGTTGAGTCATCTCCTCCAGTATTGCGGATGGCAGTAGCAGCAGTTCAGTTACCCAGGATAGTCAAAGAGTTTCCAGATGTTTTCCCAGAAGAACTTCCAGGTATGCCTCCGGAGCGGAAGATCGAGTTCACTATAGACTTGATTCCCGGGACAGCCCCAGTGTCAGAGAGAGTCTACAGGATGGCGCCGTCAGAGTTGGAGATATTGTACAAGATGATTGAAGAACTCAGAACCAAGGGATTCATTCGTGCTAGTGGATCGCCTTAGGGAGCCCCGATGCTTCTTGTGAAAAAGAAGGATGGTACGTCCAGGTTATGTGTTGATTATCGTACCTTGAACTCAGTGACAATCAGAAACAGATACCCTCTCCCGAGGATAGATGACTTGTTTGATCAACTCAAGGGAGCTTCAGTATTCTCGAAGATTGACTTGCGCTCAGGTTATCATCAGATCAGAGTCAGAGAGCAGGACATCCCGAAGACAGCTTTTAGATCGAGATATGGGCATTGGGAGTTCCTTGTTATGCCTTTTGGAGCGACCAATGCACCGGCAGTATTCATGGACCTCATGAATCGCATCTTCATGCCTTACTTGGATCAGTTTGTGATTGTGTTCTTGGATGACATTCTGGTCTACAGCAAGAGTGAGGTGGAGCATGAGCAGCATCTTCGTATAGTTCTTCAGATCCTCAGAGAGCACCAGTTATATGCCAAGTTCAGTAAATACGAGTTCTGGCTCGATCGCATTTCGTACTTGGGTCATATCATCACTCGAGGAGGAGTAGAAGTAGATCCCCAGAAGATTGTGGCTATTGAGTCATGGCCAGTGCCCAGCACAGTTGCAGAGGTTCGTAGTTTTCTTGGATTGGCCGGCTACTACCGGCGATTTATTTTGGATTTTGCTCAAATTTCAGCGCCATTGACGCAGTTGACCCGCAAGGATGCACAGTTTGCTTGGACAGCAGAGTGTCAGAGTTCTTTTGAACAGTTGAAGCGAGGCCTGATAACAGCTCCTATTCTCACGCTTCCAGATGGGACCGGAGGATTCTCAGTGTACTGTGATGCTTCAGACAGAGGTTTAGGATGTGTTCTGATGCAACATGGGAAGGTAATAGCTTATGCGTTACGACAACTTCGTGATCATGAGAGAAATTATCCAACCCATGACTTAGAGCTGGCAGCAGTGGTGTTTGTACTTAAGTTGTGGAGGCACTACTTATATGGAGACAGGGTGGAGATTTTCACCGACCACAAGAACCTGAAGTATGTTTTCACCCAGAAGGATCTTAACATGCATCAGAGAAGGTGGCTGGAGCTTCTTGTGGATTATGATGTCAACCTGCAGTATCATCCTGGGAAGGCAAATGTTGTTGCGGATGCATTGAGCAGGAGAACGAGAGTTTATTTTCTAACAGTGCAACCAGAGCTGTTAGCAGATCTTCAGAAGATGGGTATTGAAGTTGTTCTCCCTTCCAGTGTGGCCTTGATGGCCAGTATGCAAGTTCAGTCCACTATAGTCGAGAGGATCCGGATGGCGCAGTCGGCAGATTCCAAGCTTCAGCGACTCAGAGCAGAGTGTGAGGCAGAACGAAGACCAGAGTTATGCATTCATGAGGATGGTACACTTCGACATGGTAAGCGTCTTTGTGTACCCAGCGGAGATATCCGACAGGAGATCATGTCAGAAGCGCACAGTTCGCAGTATTCCATCCATCCCGGCAGTACGAAGATGTACCGTGATATCCGGCAGCATTTCTGGTGGAATGGCATGAAGCGGGAGATAGTTCAGTTTGTCTCTCGATGTTTGGTTTGCCAACAAGTTAAGGCTGAACATCAGAGACCGGCTGGACTTCTTCAGCCCTTACCGATTCCAGAATGGAAGTGGGAGCATGTGACCATAGATTTTGTGACTGGACTACCTAGATCCCCAGCTGGTAGAGATGCTATCTGGGTTATAGTTGACAGGCTCACGAAAGTGGCTCACTTTCTTTCATTCAGAGTTGGTCAGTCGATGGCTCAGTTAGCAGAGATGTACCTCAGGCAGATTGTCAGATTGCACGGTGTGCCAGTCAGTATCACCTCGGAACGAGATTCAAGATTCACGTCGCACTTTTGGTGTAGGTTGCAAGAGAGTTTAGAAAATCATCTCCAGTTCAGTTCAGCATATCACCCGCAGACAGATGGCCAGTCGGAGCGCACGATCCAGACTCTTGAAGACATATTGCGGTCTTGCACACTTGACTTCGGTGGTTCATGGGAAGATCACTTACACCTGGTGGAATTCTCGTACAACAACAGTTTCCAGGCCAGTATCCAGATGGCACCGTTCGAGGCACTGTATGGTAGGAAGTGCAGATCCTCGCTAGCCTGGGATGATGTTGGAGAGAGACAGATGCTCGGTCCAGAAATGATTGCCCAGACAGTTGAAGTGGTCAGGCGAGTCAGAGATCATCTTCGAGTTGCCCAAGATCGCCAGTGCCATTGGGCCGATTCTCATCGACGCCCTCTCGAGTTTTCGGTCGGCGATCATGTATTCCTGAGGATTTTGCCTAACCGTGGCATCATTCGTTTCGGCGTACGGGACAAGCTTAGTCCTAGGTATATAGGACCGTTCGACATTCTGGAGCGAGTAGGAGATGTATCCTATCGTCTCGCTCTTCCGCCGTCGCTAAGTGAGGTACATGACGTGTTCCATGTATCCCAATTATGACGGTATATCCCGGACCCGAGCCACATCCTAGATCATTCGGAATTGGTTGTTGGTACCAACCTTTCGTATGAGGAGAGGCCCATGTCTATATTGGACCGGAGAGAGAAGATCCTCAAGAACAAGACTATCAAGTTAGTCCGAGTTGTTTGGGGTCATCACTCTTTGGAGGAGTCAACGTGGGAGCGTGAGGATGATATCCGATCGCGATATCCCGACTTGTTTGACTCGTGAGGTATAAAGTCTTTCTTATGCCTCATGCCTTCGATTCCTTGCTTGAATGAGTGATTGTATGCCAAGTTATAGCTTGCATGTGATTAATGTAGCTTGTCATTGCTCCTCTCGCCTCTTGATTAAATTCCGAGGACGAAATTCTTTTAAGATGGGTAGAGTTGTAATGCCTGTGTTCGTATTACGTATTTTGGGATACGTATACGTATTTTATTCTGTATTGCATGATTCCTTGTTTAGTTTTCTTCATGGCTTGGCTTGGTTTATTCTTGGCCCGGGTTGGCTTGGTTCGGTTGGGATTATTTTGGTTCATCATGAACCATGGATAAACCCCCTACCTACCACCACCTTTGATATTTATTGCCATTTCTTCTTTCTCTCTCTTCATTACTCATCTTCTTCTTCCTTATTTACTTCCTTACCTACCAAAGAGAGGGAGAGAGAGGTCTAGGCAAGTACAACTTGCTTCTACAAGAGAACCCATTTTTATTGTTCTATTAGCTTCTCTTCATGTTTCTAAGACACATTAGAACTTGTCATTTTCCATTTTGAGGCTTTAATTCTTGTAGATCTAGAAATTAGTTATTTTCAGATTTTGGTAGTTTTGATCTATCAAACTTCTTTGTTTTCAAGTTTTGATGGTTCCATGTTGTAGAGAATTTTATTCTACCCAATTTTGACCTTTGAAAAGTTGGATTTGGACTTATTTTGACCAAGTTATGGACTTTGAAGCTTTGGGTTCAACCATGGAGTTCTTGCTGTTTGGAGAAGACAGTGAGCAGTGCACGAGCTTTTTAGCTTGCGTCACTGAGCTGCGTGCGCTCTTTAGCGTAGCGCAGTCTGCCCCATACGCTACCTTTTGGAGGCGTATGACTCGCATACGCTCGCTTGCTTGACAAGGAGTCGTATGGACCCCATACGCTGCCTTTTGGAGGCGTATGACTCGCATACGCTCGCTTGCTTGACAAGGAGTCGTATGGACCCCATACGCTGCCTTTTGGAGGCGTATGACTCGCATACGCTCGCTTGCTTGACGAGGAGTCGTATTGAGTACATACGCTGCCTTTTGGAAGCGCTGACCTGAGCGTAGCTTGACCTGAGCGTAGCCTGTCTTGAGCGTAGCCTGGCCTGAGCGTAGCCTGACTTGAGCGCAGGCTGACTACCCTGGATCTTCTATAGCCCTGTATATTGATATTTTATTAGATATTTTACGCCCATTTTATATCCTTACGCCTTTTGTCATGAACTTGATAATCACGAATTTATGTAATATGTTTGGAAAGGATAACTGAGCCTGACACGATAGTGACCCGTAGTGGTGCACTCCAGACATGAGTAACCTGACATGACCTGATAGTGGCCCGTCGTGGCGCACTCCTGACTAGTACACTTGACCTGATAACCTGACATGTTATATCTTGATAAGCTGTTGCGACGGCTACTTGACATGACATGACCTATTGAAATTAACATGGACACCGTGGACGATTGTGCTTGTACAAATAAACCAGTCCTGTCTTGCATCATGTCTAGGATGGGACTCCTAAGTACCACGGTCAGGAGTACCTATTGAAATGAACTAAGGACTAATAACTAGATTAATACATTAGTTATGAAGAGATTTCCCAGCTACAGGCAATCCCGTTACCTGGGCACGCCTTGGGATCTGTAGCCTGCCATCGAGTAGGGCACATTTCCAGCACACTGTCATGTATTGCACCCTTCAAGCTACCTAAGGGTACATTCGTTTCCTGGACGATGTACCCACCTGAATTCAACTCTAATCTTTTAACCCGGGTAACCTGGATGGTCTGCAGGGCTTGTGGCTGTGGAATAATCTCGCTGCATCTTATTAGTAATTAGGCTTGTGACAACCCTAGTTAGTTAAAGTATCAAGCCGTAATTCTTGCTTGGCCGCGAAGTGATTGGATGGAGTCCAACCAGTCTAATTTTGTCCTGATCCTGTTCCAGATTATTAATGACCAGAATACTTGTATTTATTTTACCGATAAATAGTGAGAATTCCAAGTTCTGTTCAGACGAAGGGTTACAACCCTGGTCCTTGTTTGGTTTACGGGTTGTAACCTGGTTATCTGAATAGTTTCATGGTTATCTCGTCGTATATCATCCTGATGTATTTTCTTATTTCCAGTTCTTACTTTTATTTATACCCTTGTGCTGATTGCTGGTTTTAGTTCTTAAGTGAAGCCTCCTTTGTGGCACTTGTCCTTTCTGGGGTCTGACCCAGCTGGTTTTGTGTGGCCAGATTTCGGAGCAGCTCCAGAGGATCTACCGACCTTCCTGCCAGATGGTGAACACTAGACGGAACCCTGACAACGAGTGGGTTATTTTTGGCTCTCCCACTCTATTGTAAAAAATATTTTTTTGAGGCGTTTAGCCGACGAGCACCTGTTTAGCTCGATTGCACTTACTTACTGTCCCTCTACGGGCTGTAACATGATTGACAGATCCTAGGGTTGATCATGTATGACTAAACTCTTGCTAGTCCTAACATTTTGTAACGGCTAGCTTCATGATCAGCTGAATATGTAATATTTGGGACGCCTTATTGTTGTATATTTAATGGTCATACATCTTGTAACTTTTACTTACTTGCTTGTGATTGAGACAATAGGCTGTTCATGACCTTAAGAGACTGCTGGCTTGTAGATAAACCCTCATGTATCCTAGACAGTCGTGACCGTATGCGAGGTGGGTTGCACTTCAATATACGTAGCCGGCTATGTCTGCCCCCGCTCTCCAGTATTCTGGTTCTGGGGCGTGACAGGGGTGGATGGCCTAGATCTTGTAGGAAGGAATGGGTGGTAGAGATTTTGACTTGGGCTTGATATTTATGCCCCTTTACTTTTCTCTCTCTTCATTACTCTCATTTACTTCTTCTTCATCCTCCATTACTCTCCCACCAACCTAGAGAGCTAGGCAAGTACAACTTGCTTCATGATGGATCTCAAGTTTTGTCGTTCCATTCTCTTCCTAACTTGATTCTAAGTCTCTTTAGAACTTAGAGTTTTTGGTTTTCATGGGTGTATTTTTGTATATCTAAGTTTATGTTACATTCGGTTCTTCTTGGTTTTAACCTATCAAACTTCTTTATTTTCAAAATCTAGTTGTTCTATGTTGTAGAGAATTTCGTTCTACCCTATTTTGACCTATGGAAGTTCAGATTTGGGCTTGGATTAAAGGTTGGGAAGCCTGGGAACCCCCAACTTTCCAGGTTCTTCTTCTCGGAAAAGTTAGAGAAGAAGAACAGTGCTTGCCGTATTGCCTTTCAAGCGGCAAGTCCCCTGCGGCTCCTCTTTGGCCGCATAGGCACTCCAGTCTTTATGCGGCCCCCTCCTTGCCGCGTTATCTCTTTGGTCGCGTGCCGCATGGTAGCATGCCGCATAGGCCTTTGCCGCATGGCTTTGGTTGACTTTTGCCGCATGGCCCCTGGCCCCCTCTAGCCGCATGCTGCATGGCCGTTTGGCCCTTGCCGCATGGCGATCCTTGGCCGTATAGGGCATGGCCCTTGGCTTTCTTGTCGTAAGAGATCCTGACTTGACCCTGCCGCATAGATGGGCATCCATCTACTGCCGTATGGGATCCTGATTTGACCCTGCCGCATAGATGGGCATCCATCTACTATCGCATGAGATCCTGATTTGATCCTGCCGCATAGATGGGCATCCATCTACTTCCGCATGGGATCCTGATTTGACCCTGCCGTATAGATGGGCATCCATCTACTGCCGCATGGGATCCTGATTTGACCCTGTCGCATAGATGGGCATCCATCTACTGCCGCATGGGATCCTGATTTAACTATGGCCGCATAGATGGGTACCCACTTGTCCAGTCGCATAGATGGGCATCCATCTACTGCCGCCTTTTGGCTGTTTCTTGTCCCGAATTGACATTAATTGTTACCTTGACTAATAATTGATCATGCGTTCCTAATTGAAACTAGAAGACTGGCTAGTCGTCTTATTGAATTGAATGAGACACGTTCATGAATGAACCATGAACCATTGTGATCGATTAGCCGATCCGAACATTGGCATATGAATACATGTTGACTCCCACTTTTTTTTGTAAAAGCAGCATGTGTACCTTACTGTCAAGACATGATTATTCCGTGGCTAGACTTGATTGTTGCATTATGCTATGTAAGACCTAGAACCTAGCCGCACTGGTATCGTTGTAGAGTTATGCATATCGTACTCTGTACGGGAGTACTCATTCTGAATGATCATGATCCACGGCATGAGATTTCAATTAACATAGGGTCTACTAAGCTAAATAAAATAACTATTGCATGGAGAGAATGGATTCTCGAGTTCTTACATGGCAGCCATCTCGGGACAATTAGTGCCCCGACATGCCGGCTGGTTTTCACGGATACTACAAATCTGCCGTACGGGTAGGGAGTGGTATCTGTTTATATTTACTGTATATTGATGACGGGCGTCCCGCTGGGACACGTCTAATTCATGATTGGCACAATTGATTATTGGGTAGACTAGCCTTGCTTGTACATTGTAAGAACTGAGGAATCTCTTATTACATGTTTCCAAGACAACTTGAAACTTACAGTAGCAAGCCGTAGTAGTTGTACGGCCGTTTAAATTGGTTTGTTTGTGTACTGTACCTACTCCGTTAACTACGGAGATGAGCAGAACGTCATGACATGACGGGTCAACTTCTGTCCTTGTTTGGTTGGAAAGTTGACTTGAAGTGTCGTGATGTTGTGCGAACCCCAGTAGCAAGCAGAGATCTATTTATCATATTCTTAACTCTTATCACTGGTTCTAATTCCTCATATCGTGCTTCCTTGCGGTACATGCTATTAGAGGTCTAACCTCTCTGGTTTTGCATGGCCAGATTTAGAGCCAGCTCCCGAGGACTCAGCTTACTTCCACCTCCAAGATGGTCAATACTAGAGGAATGATCGCAGGAGGACACGAGTGGGTTCCTTGCTTCCCTGCTCGTTTTACTACTTACTTACTTATTGCCGTTTGGCACCGACGTGTTAGTCGGACTGTCTTGCACTTATCTTTACATAATTGTAACTAAGTCAGACTGCAGTTGATAACAATTGTGTATACCTTACTATATCATCTGGTTATGTTTTGTACAGCCAGATCTCAAGAACATTTTGACTGAGCGTTTGGGACGCCTTACTGCTTTATCTTACATGTTCTCTATTATTGCTTCTTGTTTGAATGATTGAGATAATAGATGTTTAGTGACCATAGTGAGACTTTCATGTAGTATGTACCCCCTCGTCGTTAGACAACATTGATCGTATTATATGGTATTCTTCTACCCGTAATACGTAGCTGGCTGAGTCATTCCCCCGCTCTCCGGTATTCCGGTTCTGGGGCGTGACAAGAATTCAATAAATCATTAGCTAATCACACGGCCTACGTAGTAACCCTTACTACCAAACAGTCAATACAATAAGGGACTCCTAGTCCTAGTCATTCTTCCTAAAATTAACTCAACTCTAATTGTGAATGAGCACTTCCTAGTTGCAGGATCG
Organism: Iris pallida; assembly: GCA_029216955.1. NCBI lineage: Eukaryota > Viridiplantae > Streptophyta > Magnoliopsida > Asparagales > Iridaceae > Iris > Iris pallida. The sequence continues at coordinate 8,469,102 of JANAVB010042618.1, read as the reverse complement.
CAATAGTACGACTAACTCAAGTACTATTACGAGTTTGCACAATTTTCGAAAACTAACCTGCATGGTGTAGTGCCCCGTCCCGCAAAGTCAATCGGAGGAATCGAAACGCCGACGGCGTTGGAACTAAGCCTTGCAACGGCTCGTCCGGAGACATCGTTCAGGTGGGAGAGTTTCGGTGAACTTACTCCATCTTAGCTTGCACATAATAAATCGTGTTTTCAACTCGCACAAGTAGGCAAATATAAAAGCTACGCACCAACATAGCTAAGGGAGTAATCCCGTCGGGTCGGAAGTGTCCTAGAATATGGAGATGGTCCAACGATCAACATAGAAGTCAGCTCAGCGTGCTTTTAAATGACACTCGATCCTTCGTTCCCGTGGCTTGGGAGAAGGATGTTGGCTCAAGTTGCTAAGTTGCCCCGACACTTGATATAGCCTAAGCCTTAGGCGTCGCCTGCGTAAATGCTTGCTAAAGCAAGCACGGTCCCGTTGTACAAGGCTTGGCATAGCCTTCGCATGTCTCGTTGGTCCCGTCGACTTGTCTCGATACTTGAAAAAGCCTAAGTCCTAGGCGTCGCCCGCACGAATACTTAACAAAGCATGCACGGTCTTGTCCCGCAAGGCTTGGCATAGCCTTCGCACGTCCCGCAAGTTAAGTCATCTTTGTACGGCTTGTTGGCTTAAGTCTAGGCACCCGAGAACTTGGTTGTTAAGTCGACCCCGTGCCTAGTACGTTCCCTCGATGCGTAGCTCGGTGTAGCCTTCGCTCGTCGAGTCATTGCCCGTACAAGTCAACAAGTGTTACTCTAGGCTAACGAAGCCATTCCTAGCGCTGTCCCGCTCTAGCTGCGGTTGTCAAGTCAAGTAGTCCCTTGAGAATAAGGCTCGTCGTATAAAGTATATAACTTGAGCGTTAGTGTCGCCTAGAGAATCATGTCTGTCTAAGGCATGAGCCACGGTCGAATACTTTTTAAGCATGCCGGTCCCGTCCGGTCATGTCCTGCTTGAATACTTGAATAAGCATGCCGGTCCTTCCCGGTCATGTCCTGCCTGAATACTTGATAAGTCCCGCACACGAGATTGGTCCCGCGGCTTGGGAGTCTCGATAGAATAAAGGAATGCATGGTCATGTTAAGGAAAGACTGGATAGATTGGATAGATCGAGTCATGCATGGTCATGGACAACTTGTCGACAAGGTGTAGTCTTCTCGGGTGATCTCCTCCGGGGCACCGGGATCATCCGCCCGGGAGAAGCGAGTGTGGCTCAAAGTAGGATGCTGGATGACCGCATGGGAGTATCGGCGCTTCCGGGGCTAGCTACCCTTAGAAGGGCGGACCGATACCCCCGCCGAGCCATGTCCAAGATAGCTTGAAATTGCTAGTGACCACTCATGTAGATGTGTCGGCAATAGCGGCACACCGCGTGTATGCCTTTGGATTTGGGTCTAGTGCTTGAATGCAGGTCCTGTTGGTAACACAAGGTCTGGGCCTAAGACTGGGCTGCAGCGTAGGCACCGTGCTTGTCACGATAGGTTGGCGTCGGGATGTCCATGAGATTAATGCTAGGTTTGGCAAGTCTTGTCTAAAGCTGGTTTATGAGTCGAACAGGAAGGCCGCAAGGCGGTAGCACGATAAGTCTTGATAACTTGCGAGGCGCGGCCTCAATCTTGAAGCACGAGCAAAGTCTAAGTAAAGTCTAAGGCACGACCTGCACGAGTCGTCCCGTTGCCGTCCCTTGGCACTTGAATCGTTAGCACAAGAATTGGTCTAGTGGCGCTTGAGTTTAATCAAGGGTCCTGGCACGGCCGAGTTCACGTGAATTGCCCCTCGACAAGCACAGTCTTGAACAAGTCTAAGTTTGGAATAGAATGTGGCACGACCCTGCCGTCCCGCCTTGAAGTTTGGTCAAGTACCTAAGCGATGAGGCACTGCCTCGATCGAAACACACGTTGGCAAGATAGCATGACCCCGTCGTTGCACGACCTTGTCGTTGCATCGCTAGTTATCGACCGAGACGTCCTTGTCCTAAAATGAATCCTAAGGCAAGACTAGAAAGACAATTGAAAGGGTTTAAGCTGCACAAAGTAAATGAAACGTGTCGGTTATGTATGGGTGGGCGAGAAGCTCACTCCACCAGTACAGTGGTACTGACACCCACATAGTGTTTCATGTGCAGGCACAGGTAGAAGCTCGTGGCGCGGAGCCCGCTTGGATGCGTCGAGGCATGGAGTTCCTTGGCGAGTCGAAGCATGCGGCCGCGTGACCTGAAGACTTATACGGGACATAATGTATGGACATCGCCTTCCGAAGCTTCCGCTGAATTCAAGTATTGTATCGAGAGAAGAGAGAGAGAGAGCAGAGTGACTTGTAACATGAGTGAAAAGTGAGCCTGAGAGACTTGTAATCGGCCTTACGCCCACAATGTAATCTTGTATTCAATATCAATAAAGAGATTCTTTTGAGTTACTTGTGTCCATGTGTTCTTCTTTAAATTCTGCTGCAATGTTTTCAATGTTTCTGCTTGGGACTTCTGTGCGATGACCCCGTCGCCGCCGATGAAATCGGCCGTTATGGAATTGCCTTGCACGAGCGCAATCTAGGCTCGTGCGGCATCACGCCTTAGAGAGGACGATCGCTCCTACGGGAGCGGGGCGTGACATAATGGTATCAGAGCACGGCTTTACGTCCTTGGACTTCATGTCGAATTTTTCAGTTTTGAAAGCTCGTCGTTGGAAAATAAGTGTACGCTCTCTCTCGATTGTCCCTCGGCATGTCCATACAATAAGTCTAAATATTTTCGAAAGCTCGTACAAGCGTTCATTCGAACGTATCGGTAGGCTATCTTCAGAATGCATCGATAGGCAAGGCCTTTGTGCCGAACGTTGCAAACTTGACTCGATTGAAAACACGTGCTAATGTTAGCAAGTCGCGCGTGTGCCCGAATAGTACTACGTCGACCTTAGCAAGTCGCATGCATGCCTAATTAGTCCAAACGTCGACCCTAACAAATGAGCTTGCAAACTCAACATTTAGTCCGCACGGGATAGCTATGCACACGGCCTTTTGGCTAAGTTGTGTTTCGCGTCGCGCACCTCGACCCTTGGTGCAACGAATCGCGAACGATATCAAGTATCGCTCGGTCGGGAGTGGAGATGCACTTAGAGTGTCTGTCGATAGGAATGCTATCGAGTTAACGCTTAGGCGTACACGAAGGATTGACTTGGATTTCGAGATATAGTGCGAACGACTTTGTGCGTCGGTACGACGCGAGCGACTACGCTAGCGATTCGTCGAACGAACCTAAATGATGTCTTAGCAAATGACGCGAACGTGATTGAGGACTAGATCGTATGGCTTGAATCGAGTGGTGTATGGATCTTTCTTGGAAATTATTCGAGCGGAGATTGAGGATTTCGAGTATGTCGGCGAGGCGATGCGATCGCGCAAAGCCTTAGAGTGCGTCACGTTTAGTTGGACGTGACTTCGTGTGTCTCGAACGAGCATCTCGTTCGGACGACTTGCGAGTAGACAACACGAGTAGAAATCGATATCGAAATGATTCGAACCGATGAATGAAAATGAATGGTCTTGATCGAGGAAACTTAGAGGAATCGCACGTACGATTTCGGATTGATACAAATAAAATGTGACTTGGGTTTTGAACGACGATCTTGAAATGAGCTTGAGGAATAGTGATCGAGCTTGATCTTGAATATCGAGGAAATTATGGGATATCCAACTCGGACAATAGCATCAGTCGCACGACTCGAAATTGGTTGCAAGGAAGATCGTCAGGTTACACATATCGTCGATGGTATTGAGGCGTATCAGAGACCGATATGCGATAACTCGGGGGTACTCTGACTCGGCAAATGACGAACGTGCAAATGTTACTGTTCCGATGGATGTTGTAATCGGGATATTGAAATGTATCGAGGAAATGATAAACTTGGCTCGAGGATGTTCTAGTTGAATGAATGACGGTCGGACTATCGAAATTGATTGGATAAAAATGAAAGGCTTGGATTTACTTCGACGATAACCCCAACGTCGACATTCTTGTCTTATGCGAGCGCAATTCCAGCCTCGCACATGCGTCGCGCCGATTAGGGTGATCACTCCGCGTGAGCGCTGGTATGGTGATTCATACAGCGGGAGTGATCAAACTTGCTTGGCGTGGCAATTTGTATGCTTCGACTTGTGGTTTGACGCGAAGGTGACTCGTGAATGAATCAGTGTGCTTGAGGATTGAGTAGGTCCAATCCGCGTATCGAGAATGAATGAGTCTAGACTCAAACAAGAGTTACGCCCCGATGAGAACGATTATTCTGCGGGCGCGTTGCATGGTGATTCATAAACCGTCGTGGATAATCGGACTCGCGTGAGATTGGGGCGCAACGTATTGTCGAGCTAGATGACCTTGTGATCGAGTACACGAATTGGTTAGAGTTGGAGATTGAACGGATTTAAATTCCGTGCAACGAACGTGTCGATGCGAATAGGTGATCGTGCTCGATGTTTAGAAATCTGAGTGACGCGAGCTTGGGTAGAAAACCCCGTATTACCGACTATGGTTTGACCCTAGGATTGGGGTCAGTATTGGCATTATTGTTGGGGAACTATGATTCCAATCCTGACATTGACTTAGCCTCGAAAAGATTGGCCTAGCGGTTAGGCGAAACGTTCCTGTTGCAAGTGTTATCAATCGAAGGATTGATCTTGAGGATTAGTTTAAATGGATAGTGTAAATCACGAATGTAGGAAATCCTGCTCACGAGACTCGGCTGACATGCATATATTTCAGGGACGCCTGGGTATGTGCACGATGCGACTCGAGTGAGAATGACAACTCTCTATCATACGGCTTGGTTGAATGCATGTATTTTGGGGACGCTTGGAATGCGTGCACGATCCAGCCAAGTGATACGTTGAGTTCAAACACGACTGGAGAACGAGAGTGTCGAGATCTTGAAATCGTGTTAACGGAAGGATTGATAAGTCGTGCGAGCGTGGCTCGGACTCAAGGAAACGCGTAGGCGTATCTCGCTCGACTGTTATAGTCTCGTATCTAGGCGATTAAGTCTTGGCCATAGAAATGGTAGGATGGCTTGCCTTCAGGAAAGTCTCGAGGACGAGACTTGTTCTGAGTGGTGTATGTTGTAGTGCCCCGTCCCGCAAAGTCAATCGGAGGAATCGAAACGCCGACGGCGTTGGAACTAAGCCTTGCAACGGCTCGTCCGGAGACATCGTTCAGGTGGGGGAGTTTCGGTGAACTTACTCCATCTTAGCTTGCACATAATAAATCGTGTTTTCAACTCGCACAAGTAGGCAAATATAAAAGCTACGCACCAACATAGCTAAGGGAGTAATCCCGTCGGGTCGGAAGTGTCCTAGAATATGGAGATGGTCCAACGATCAACATAGAAGTCAGCTCAGCGTGCTTTTAAATGACACTCGATCCTTCGTTCCCGTGGCTTGGGAGAAGGATGTTGGCTCAAGTTGCTAAGTTGCCCCGACACTTGATATAGCCTAAGCCTTAGGCGTCGCCTGCGTAAATGCTTGCTAAAGCAAGCACGGTCCCGTTGTGCAAGGCTTGGCATAGCCTTCGCATGTCTCGTTGGTCCCGTCGACTTGTCTCGATACTTGAAAAAGCCTAAGTCCTAGGCGTCGCCCGCACGAATACTTAACAAAGCATGCACGGTCTTGTCCCGCAAGGCTTGGCATAGCCTTTGCACGTCCCGCAAGTTAAGTCATCTTTGTACGGCTTGTTGGCTTAAGTCTAGGCACCCGAGAACTTGGTTGTTAAGTCGACCCCGTGCCTAGTACGTTCCCTCGATGCGTAGCTCGGCGTAGCCTTCGCTCGTCGAGTTATTGCCCGTACAAGTCAACAAGTGTTACTCTAGACTAACGAAGCCATTCCTAGCGCTGTCCCGCTCTAGCTGCGGTTGTCAAGTCAAGTAGTCCCTTGAGAATAAGACTCGTCGTATAAAGTATATAACTTGAGCGTTAGTGTCGCCTAGAGAATCATGTCTGTCTAAGGCATGAGCCACGGTCGAATACTTTTTAAGCATGTCGGTCCCGTCCGGTCATGTCCTGCTTGAATACTTGAATAAGCATGCCGGTCCTGCCCGGTCATGTCCTGCCTGAATACTTGATAAGTCCCGCACACGAGATTGGTCCCACGGCTTGGGAGTCTCGATAGAATAAAGGAATGCATGGTCATGTTAAGGAAAGACTGGATAGATTGGATAGATCGAGTCTTGCATGGTCATGGACAACTTGTCGACAAGGTGTAGTCTTCTCGGGTGATCTCCTCCGGGGCACCGGGATCATCCGCCCGGGAGAAGCGAGTGTGGCTCAAAGTAGGATGCTGGATGACCGCATGGGAGTATCGGCGCTTCCGGGGCTAGCTACCCTTAGAAGGGCGGACCGATACCCCCGCCGAGCCATGTCCAAGATAGCTTGAAATTGCTAGTGACCACTCATGTAGATGTGTCGGTAATAGCGGCACACCGCGTGTATGCCTTTGGATTTGGGTCTAGTGCTTGAATGCAGGTCCTGTTGGTAACACAAGGTCTGGGCCTAAGACTGGGCTGCAGCGTAGGCACCGTGCTTGTCACGATAGGTTGGCGTCGGGATGTCCATGAGATTAATGCTAGGTTTGGCAAGTCTTGTCTAAAGCTGGTTTATGAGTCGAACAGGAAGGCCGCAAGGCGGTAGCACGATAAGTCTTGATAACTTGCGAGGCGCGGCCTCAATCTTGAAGCACGAGCAAAGTCTAAGTAAAGTCTAAGGCACGACCTGCACGAGTCGTCCCGTTGCCGTCCCTTGGCACTTGAATCGTTAGCACAAGAATTGGTCTAGTGGCGCTTGAGTTTAATCAAGGGTCCTGGCACGGCCGAGTTCACGTGAATTGCCCCTCGACAAGCACAGTCTTGAACAAGTCTAAGTTTGGAATAGAATGTGGCACGACCCTGCCGTCCCGCCTTGAAGTTTGGTCAAGTACCTAAGCGATGAGGCACTGCCTCGATCGAAACACACGTTGGCAAGATAGCATGACCCCGTCGTTGCACGACCTTGTCGTTGCATCGCTAGTTATCGACCGAGACGTCCTTGTCCTAAAATGAATCCTAAGGCAAGACTAGAAAGACAATTGAAAGGGTTTAAGCTGCACAAAGTAAATGAAACGTGTCGGTTATGTATGGGTGGGCGAGAAGCTCACTCCACCAGTACAGTGGTACTGACACCCACATAGTGTTTCATGTGCAGGCACAGGTAGAAGCTCGTGGCACGGAGCCTGCTTGGATGCGTCGAGGCATGGAGTTCCTTGGCGAGTCGAAGCGTGCGGCCGCGTGACCTGAAGACTTATACGGGACATAATGTATGGACATCGCCTTCCGAAGCTTCCGCTGGATTCAAGTATTGTATCGAGAGAAGAGAGAGAGAGAGCAGAGTGACTTGTAACATGAGTGAAAAGTGAGCCTGAGAGACTTGTAATCGGCCTTGCGCCCACAATGTAATCTTGTATTCAATATCAATAAAGAGATTCTTTTGAGTTACTTGTGTCCATGTGTTCTTCTTTAAATTCTGCTGCAATGTTTTCAATGTTTCTGCTTGGGACTTCTGTGCGATGACCCCGTCGCCGCCGATGAAATCGGCCGTTATGGAATTGCCTTGCACGAGCGCAATCTAGGCTCGTGCGGCATCACGCCTTAGAGAGGACGATCGCTCCTACGGGAGCGGGGCATGACACATGGGCCACCATAGTTCACTTCGTTAGCACCATCATTGGCACCAACAACGGTTCAACATACTCCTTTTCTTTCTCTCAATGATTTGATATGAATACGCAGACAGTGAAAGTAAATTCGTAAAAACATTCATCGATACATTCACGAAAATGCACACAAAACCAATAGTGAAAGCGACATCGAAAACTAGCAGGGCTACGATCTCGGGGCAAGCGACTCTTATATAAAATTCTTTTCCCAAGACGTGCACCACTGCATCTTGGACATCATTTCAAAAGAGTCCAATCCATAACGAGGAAAGGATCTTAATTCATTATCCCGCGATCCTGGTAAAGTTTTTTCAAGTAAAGTTTCCCCAATCTCATCCGACTCGGCCATTCGGCCGCTAGTCCCATCCGTGCTCTGCAACGGGATCTGGGCACTACAGTCATTAACTCATTTTTTAACAATGAAAGCGAGCATCATTTTTCTTAGAGAATAGAGATATGAAAGTGCCCCATGTCGCTTGAGGTGTGTCTGCATCTTCAATGTGCTCGAGCAACTCGTCCTCAATTGTCGTCTTGAGCACGTACATCACCTTCCCAGGCTTGATCTTCCATTTTTTCAACACGTCAACATTCTCCTTTTCTCCTTTGCGGGTGGTGTGGTCTCAGTACCATCGACAATTTCCACAAATCTTGGCCTTCAAGGTAGGATTTGATGAGTCTTTGTCAATTCTTATAATTGTGGTGGTTGAGCTTCACAATCCCACTAGTGATGCTCACTAGATTCGCCGCCGTGGTCCTAGATCGAGAGCGTCACAGTCCATGACAATATTGATCACAAACACATCGAACACCACTTCACAAACTGTCCTTGACTGCCTTGCTATGATATCAGATTGTTGAGTAGTTGTATGCTTTTAATGAACTCACAAAGATTGATGTATACAAAGTTTACAAAAAACTCAAACAAGAAACTTTTGTACACTCTCGCTGAACACCTATACACTAATAACACTATACAACACCACCCTAACACTTCACTTTTGGGATTGTCCCAAATGGGATGACTATACCCCTTTTTATAGGAGGTCAACGGAAAAGTCTAGATCATAGAAGGATATACAGATAAATGAAGAAAAAAAAATTCTAAAAGGTGAATGGAGGAGAGAAATCTAGAAAGAAAGAAAGAGAAAAAATTATAGAGAGAGAAAGAGAGTAAGAATGTTCTAGAGAGAAGGAGAAGAGACAGTGGCGACCCCCCCCCCCCCCCCCCCCCCCCCCCACACACACACACACACACACACACACACACGCGAGTTCAACTTACCAAAACAAGGTGAAACCTAAATGTAGGAATTACTTTTCATAAATCCAATTAATAAATGTTTGAAATTTTCATTGTGTTTATAAGATGTAGATCTCTCACTTGGCATTTTAGTTGCCTATAGGATGTAGATCCCTCACTTGGCATTTTAGTTGATGTTGGGATTCATGGTGTGGTAGGCTTTATTTTTTGTTTTGGTTGTTTGAAAGGGAGGTGATGAAAGTGAGTAAGTGCAAATTCATCCTTACAAAATAACAATTGTAGACCATAAAGAACTAGATTAAAAAAAAAGGACAAATAACAATTTTACGTAGACCATAAAGAACTAGAATATAAATAAAAAATCGAGAAGAAAGAATCTGAAAAGGAGCAACCAGTTAAGATATGTAATTGTGTGTCAAGCATATGTACATATGTTCGACACTTTTTGTTGGAAAGTGCAAATCTAGCATGGATAAGTTGCACTTTTCGGTAATATAAATTTCAAACACCTTTGGAAAATATTGAAAGTGGTTCGTGGATGTTCTATTTTAATATTAAAAACTATTGAAAATCCACATCCTCCTTTGAACGGTCCACTTTAATGTTGAAAATCAATGAAAATTTACATCTTCGTTTGAAATCCGGACGCGAAGAAGAGAAAAATCTTTATGGAACATTCAAACACTTTCAATGGTTAAACATTGAGATTCTTGAAAGTCCACTTTGGCCACTTTCAGATAAAACAGTCCCTTTATTGGTTTTGAACAACTCCCTGACTTTAGATTTGAAATGGTACTTATTGGTTAGGTCCGTGGTTGAATTAAGTCTATATCTTAACTACAATTCACCTGTACATATAATCAATCTATCGAAAGTACTATTCTACTCTCTTTATTGATGCATCGTAGCAGTTCTCATACAATTACAAACATTCACAAGCTTAATATTACATATTTACAGAATCTGTAGACTATGTAATATTACTTATTCACAGATATTGGAACTACACAAAACTGAATTGCAATCACTATACAGCCTCTATTAGTGAACTTTCTCATCCCCCACTACTGGAAAAATTGGTGGTAACGAACTTCTAGCACTTCCATTCCCCCCCTATCTTTGCTGGAAATTCAACTTCTGGATGCAGAAGGAGAACATGAAAGCGAAGAAGACGGAGAATCCAACAAGAACTGCAGCTACAACACCCATGAAATCGTTCTGAAATCCATAGTGATCCTCGACGTAGGACTTGATCGTCTGATTCGGCTGTCCCGGCACCTTGATCATGTCCTCCAAGTCTCCATATTGAGTTATTATTAGACCGTAGACTGTCCATGATACTGGACAAATCCAATAGTACCAAACCCACCACTTTGGAATTCTCTGTAATTCGAAACAGTCAAGCCATCAGCAACTGAAATCACTAACCTTTGATTGCAATATAAGGTCTAAATGGTGCTTTGAAAATCCCGTAAGCAAGTAGTTCTGAAATTTACTACAAAACAACCTTCTTTGAAATCTTGACTGAAAACCCGATTTCAGGTCCACAATAACAGATTTGCTGAGGTTGACTTGAAATCTCATCTAAAATGTGATTTCAAAATCAATTTAAAAAGGAAAAGAGAGAGGGTAATTTGGTAAGATGTTTCGGAAGTAGTCGTTACTGACTGTCATTGTCCTGGGCTACTAGCACCAAGTCCCTTCTCATTCCCATTTTTATTTTGGCCAAGCTGGGATTAGAACCCAGCCCACTCCCACAAACAAACCCACCCCCCACCCCCTCCCCCCTCCCTCCTCCCTTACTAGTGTTACCACTAGACCACTCCCTTGGTTATTTGGAATATTTTTTTTAAAACAACATAGTTTTAACCGAAAACTCTGTAATATATCGTATTATGAGTAATAGTAGTAGTATCACATGGGGGAAAAAGAACAAAAAGAGCGGGAACTTACTGGTCTAGGGATGTAAAAGCCTGAGAAAAGGTTGAAGAGTGAGTAGAATGTTGCGGCTAAGATGCCAGCAACTTGTTCGTTCGGCGAGATGGACACAGTCATCATCCCATAGTACGTGAAGTATAGGAAGGAGAAGAAGGAGATGAAGAAGAACCATAGGAATTTCGCCGCAGTCCACTGGAAACTCATCATGGAGTATATGATGAGGCTAAAGTATATTGCCTGAATAAACACATATGGGATTTCAACCACAACCTGCATTTGGAGCACACATGTTCATGACTGCATCTTCTGAACCACATGTTTCAAACCTGAGAAGACAAGACTTCCGTTACCTGAGCAATGGCATAGGGTAGAGCAGAGTACATTCCCGCAGCCCTCTCTCGATAGAACACTGTCCTTTCTACTGCTATGATTGGCTGGACGCTTCCACAGTTGGTGATTCCCACAAATAATACTGCGGTGTACATGGAACCGATAACAATGCTAAGATCGTTCGCATTATCCCTGCCACATAATGCAGTAGTATTATCCTTCAAGGTTCTCAAATGTTATATTCAACAAGGGCATCCAAGTGCCACGAGGCTCCCGTTTACACAGGGTCTCGGCCAGGTCACGATGTATGCAGCCTTACCTCCATATATATGGAGAGGCTTTTTTCCGTGATCCTAACCTGCATCCTCCTGGATGCAAGCAGCAAGCTGCCACGCAAGGCAAGACACCCTTATATTCAACAAAGATGAAATGCAAAGTTCAATTATAGTAATTAGTGTAGTACCTTCTGTGACCAATCTTCCAAAATATGGTGCCAAGTAATAAGGCAGTGAACATAGTGAAGAAAAACCTGGCAAGGTTGTAGTCGGGGCTCCTCCAGTAGGTCCACCGTTGTTTCCAAAGGCAGGCCTTGAACTGATTAAGTGAAGACTGGGAATACTTTGTGGGGAAGTGAAGATCATTCGTACCGGGTTCCGGTTTGCACATTTCATTTACTAATGCCTTGTTATGCCTGGTGAAATTGGTAATGTTCATTGAACCAAATATAATTACGGAAACATTTATTGTATTTATGTTCTGAAACCTCAAAACAGTAAACACATATTTGGGCTTACTGGTAAAGAGCTGATAACTTGTAGTACTCAGCAAAGTCTATTTGTAGTCGTACTTCAGCTGAAACGGAACTTGCTTCCAACATCCATGTTGCAGGATTATATTTTTCCTTGATTTTTGGGACTCCAGGAATTTCCTAGAGAAATGACATGTAGTAATCAATATACCTTTAACCTCCAACGGAGGAGTGGCAGAACCAGAAATTTTTCAGGGGAGTGAAATATTGACATAAAAAATTCAGGAGAAAACACACAAACTTAAAATTAAAGGGACTTATTATATATAACTTATAAAATTATAAAACAATGTGGCTATTATTCAGGAGACGAAGTCGATGCTCTCGGATCGAAATCACAGTCCTAGTGCGGGCTGCAGCAGAGGGCGGCGAGACCCACAATGTCGACTTCTTGAGGAGTGGGCTACGATCAGCGCAAATCTCGGGGAGCGAGCATTGAGTTGGGAGGCATAGCTCGCATTGGGAAGGGAGTGCTGCAGCCGCAACATCCACACGACCAGGGGGGGGGGGGGGGGGGGGGGGGGGGGGGTCCTCCTCTGAGGTCGAGCCCAGAACTAGCCAACCCGATAGCAGAGGACCCTATGAAACTTGAAGAGGAGGGCCTCAGCTATAAACGGAGAAGTGCGGTCCTTCTCCAAGTCCAAGCCATTGAGTTGGGCATCCCTGTGTACCCTGGCGAAGGTCAACGAGGATGTTCGATTGGCTATGTCGAGCCAGCTGTTCTAGAGGGTCTCTGCACGGCAGATATCTCCATTGCTAATGTGACTACCTCCATTTGCAGCGTAGAGTAGGACATTTGTACTATACATTGTAGGACCTCGTCCTTCCTACCCTGTCCTCTCAGCATTTGTTAGACGCGTCTTGTGTATGCTACAATTGGAGATATTCTCTCGAGAAAACGGATACTTCTTCATCCGATTCTCTTAGAAAGACGATTTGGAAACGTGTCCTAAGGGATGGTCCTTGGATGTTTGATGGTCGCCTTGTCGTTATCAAGTGATGGGATCTGCAAATCTCTATGGAGAGGAGATCTGCCTGATGTGGTTCCAATCTGGGTTCACTTTCTGAACCTTCCGTTGCAGCTGTGGAATGAGTCAGCACTTCGTAAACTGGCTAGCGTTCGTACTAGTCATCGCAACTGTCTGGGCTTTACACGAATCCTTATAGAAGTCTCGGCAGGTTGGTCCCTACCGCAGGAGGTTCTAGTGAGACATCCTTGTAATGCCCCGCTTCGTGCGGTGCATTGCACTGGTTTGTTGGCTCAAAGAGCCTGGATGGACTTGGATTTATGCGGAGGAATTGTTTAAAGATCTATGTGATCGGTGTAATGTCCCGCTCTAAGCGGAGGTATTGTGTTGGCTTCTTGGATTGAATAGGCTGTTTGGATTTGAGATGTGCGAAAAATCGCAAGATTTGAGCGGTGATACAAACTTACTTAATTTGGTCAGATTTGATAGTTTATGGAGCATGGCTCGATTGTATAGTTATACAAATTAAGAAGATTGTACATTATATCAAATCGTCTTTTTTGAGAAAATATTTGGTATTTGCTCATTCAAGTCAGAAAGATTATTTTTCTTGATGGGTGATTTTGATTCTTCTCCCATTTACCTTCACACTTAAATAAAAAGAAGTTTTATTAGTCTTTGTTTCTATATTCCATATGTTTGTTAATGCTAAGTAAAACAACCAAGATATCGGAGAGTAATTTGATTGTTGTTAACATGTTATATAGAAATATAGAATATTGTACCGTTGTTGTAAACACATGAAATATTATACTGTTGTTATAGACATATGGAATATTGTACATATATGAAAGTATGGAAAAATATTTGGGTCCGTTGAGTCACCAAGGTAGAAATCCATGAATTGGAAAGCGGTACGGATGTTGTGTGATACCATGGAATACTCGGAATGGTTTGGGACCAATGGGATATCGAATGGAAATTTTGGATATCGCAAGAATGAAATGTTGTACAAGTAGAGAATTATATTATTTTATTCAGTTTATGTACCATACTTATGTTTTATAGTTAAAATATTCACGCATTTGCATGGTTATGAACAACTTGTGCATTATGTTTGACTTTTCTCGAACGCGGTCCAAAACACCGGGACCGATTGGCCTAGGAGAAAATTATGTGGAACGTGCTTCATGCACGAGGTATTGCGGAACCTTCAATGGGACTAGCTACCCAGATTGGAAGGGTGTGTCACAATGCCATATATAGTCCAAGATGGTGTGTCACCGGTAACCGTTCTATAGTTAGGCTGCATGCTAATGACATATGTTTACAGGCCTTAAGATTGTTCACAGGGATGACCTTGTACACATTTATATATTATGAATGTTAGCAGTTGTTCTACAGGGACGGACTCGTGATACATACAATTTATATTTTATGAATCCTAATAATTGATACAAGGACACACTTATGACACACACATATATATAATGATAACATCTTTTGCATGGAAGGATAGTAGCCTTGGATAAGATTCACTATGTCACCAACACATTTATTGTTTCATATACATATGTTTATGAATTATTAACCGACTCTAGAGAAAGTAGAAAGATCACATAATAATTTTATCTGTCCTCACATGAATACCGTGTTGGTTTAGACGAGTCGGATTAAGACCGCTCACCAGTGCATTCCACAATATGCTGACCCCCTCCTCTATATGTGCAGAAAGTCGCTTGGACGTACTAAGGTATTGGAGCTTGTTAGACAACTTGAAATTGTTCGACTGTAGATGTTATTTTTTGTTTATAAAGGACAAAATATATGAAATATTATTAGTTTCATGAGTGGTAAGCCATGTGGCATCGTTTATTGTAATTAGATCTATTGTTTGTAAATCGAGTTGTTCTTTTGGCCTAAGAGCCGTTGTAATTTCGTTGCAAATTATCAATAAAGAAAATCAATTTCATATATCTTGTGTCTGTCAACTTTTCTACTTATTTTTGCTACAATAACGTTGTTTCTGAGATGTTTATCAACCATGTTTATTCTTGCCTTGTACAAGTATAATTTAGACTTGTACGACATCATCTTCAGTGATGACTTTCGGTTCTGTGGAACCGAAGCGTGACATTCCTGAGGGACAGTGGTTAACTGCACTGTCCCAGTTGTATATGAGTGGACCACTCCAACGTGTTATGCGTGTCGCTGTATTAGACGAGGAGATCCAAAGGCCTGGTCCTTGGAACCTCTGCTTCAATCGTATCGTCGCAAGAATTTTGTTGAAATATTTGGGTTCTTGTTAATGGAATAGATTGAATTTTTTATTGTTCAAGATTTTCTAATATTGAACGGAAGTTAACGAGTGTGATCAATATATGTTTTTATATGTTGACAAGTAGCTATGAATTGAGAGTGACCCTTGAAAACTAATTAATGGTGATTTTATATTTTAGCTAAAAAAATTGAGATAATATAGTATTTTAAGTAGATCAGCATTAGCCGAATAGCATATATTTTGTGTGTTGGTAGGACTTTTATCATTAAAAGGAAATTGGCATTCGTTGGTTGAATCATGACATTGTTGAAACTAACTTTAATTGTGAACAATTTTCTAAAGTTTTGAAGCGATACTGAAATTGAACGATGTTAACAGACTAGGATTATATTTTAAATAATACAGTTGATTTATGTGTAGTAAGTAATATAGACTTGGGTTAGTTGCCTTGGGTGATGGAAAGTAGATTAGTTGGTTCAATGGTAATTTTCGAGATAGTTGGATTTTTTTTTCTCAATTGAGCAATGATGTATAATTAAGATTGGGACTGATGCAGTCATATTTTGACATTTGGTTGATAATTTAAATTGATCTCTTGAGAACGGATTGAATCATTTAGGGTGCGACACTTGATATTTGAATGGAGATATCGGTTGGTTTTTGCCTTAATTAGATTGATAGTAGTTGGATAAAATCTAAAAGGGTGATAAATTTCTTGGAAGTATTTATAGAAGTTTGGAAGGATTGATTAATTTTTGGGTAAATTATAATATGGATGGCCCCACTGGAATTGAATCCAGTTGGTTTCAGTTGTGTCCATTTTGGGAGGAAAAAGATCTCAGCCCAACTCCACTCTCCTTTTTAGGCCGACACAAATCCTCCCAACTAATAACATGTATCCCTCATTTTCATATGAAGTCCACACACATACTTTCTATCTTCTTAATCGTGCCCTTGGAAAGCATAATGGCCTGCAGCCAGAATAGAGCAACCGCCAAAATAACAGCTCTGATAAGTTCAATCTTCCCCCCAAAGGACAACATATGTGTCTGCCATCCCTCAAGTCTCCATTGCGTGTAGTTGAGGAAACCCTTGCACTCCGCATTAACCGCATAGTTGATCGAGAGGAGAAGCCCCATGTATCTCACAGGAAGCATTCCTTCCGCGATGTCCATCTTCGTCAACCAAGCCTCCTTATTCCCACAAATATGATTCATAAACATCTGGTTCTAGTTTTTGTTCAGCTTCAAACTTGTCCAAATCTCCATGGTATTCGAAAAATCCCTTAAGCGTGTCAAGGGATCTGTCAGATGGCTCTACGAACACTAGCAGGTCGTCAGCATAAATAAGATAAGAAACCACAGTTTTTACCTTTCGAAAAATAGGGGTAATCAACCCGTCAAGAACCACATCGTCCAATATGCAAATGAGGACTCCATAAGGGGGTCCCCTTGTCTCAGGCCTCTGCCACTGTCGAAAAACCCCTCCGACTGGTCCCTCACCATAATCGAGAACAATGAAGAGCAGACACACTCCATCACCCTGTCTACCCACCATTTGTCAAATCTCATACAGATCATGATGTGACAAAAGAAGTCTCGATTCACTATCTCCTATGCTTTTCTGAGGTCCAGCTTCAGACACGTTTTTACCCCCTGCTTGTTGAAGTCTCTCACAAGCTTATGTGCCAACAAACGGTTCTCCGAGATAGAGCGCTCTTTGATGAAAGCCGTCTGGTTTGGAGAGAGAAGCTCATGCATGACATCCCTCATTCGATCACACATAAGGTGGATAATAATCTTGTATAAGAAATTGCAGCACGCTATCGGCCTAAAATCTTCTAGCGAAGTCGCACCCTCCACCTTTGCAATCAAGACTACAAAAGTATGGTTAAGCTCCTTAAGCAACTCGCCAGAGATGAAGAACTCCTCACCCATCCAGGACATCCACCTTAATCATGTCCCAGTGTTTCTTGAAGAAAGACGCCCCAAAGCCATCCAGCCCTGGCGATTTGATAGGATCCGCCTTTTTAACTATAGTATCCATCTCCTCCATCAACACAGAGACCCGCAATACAATATTTTCCCATCTAGAGACCAACTTCTTAAGCTCAATGCGAGAAAAAGTGTTCGGATAGGAGTTCTGGTTATATAGGTCTCGATAGAACCGTACCGCCTCATCATGGATACCATCAGCTCCAGTAATAAGAACTTTGTTAGGATCAAGCAACCCATGATTGGCATTCCGATTCTGCCTAGCCTTGACCTTAGCATGGAAGAATTTAGAACACCTATCTTCATCTCTAAGCCAGTTGCATTTAGCTCTTTGTCTGACTTGAACCTCATCCAAGAATCTATCCTTGCGAAGACGATCTTGGAGGGCTACCTCCTCTTCCGTAAGGTCGGGTATATATATGAATAAAAAAATTATATATATATATATATATATATATATATATATATATATATATATATATAGGTGTCGAGAAGACATACTCCTCAGGTTTGGGATGCAGATCCCAGATGCCAAGTGTGTGCTTTGTAATGGTGAGGACGAATCTATGGGGCATCTCTTCTTTGAATGTCCAACGACCTGGCACATTTGGACTGAGCAGTGCGTGCAGCTGAGAGGGGGAATTGGTATGGATAGAGACATCATGAGCATTCTTAGCTGGATCCGAGATCACAGAGGCAGGGATCCGGGGTGGGCCAGAAGAGCCAGAGTTCGTCTCGCAGCTTCCGTTTGGCACATCTGGAATGAGCGGAACAGACGTATTTTCGATGATTTGACTACCCCTCCTATTTGAATTCTACATAACATAGAATTCGATGTCTCAGTAATAGCCCCATAACATTAAAATTTGGACATGAGAAGTTGTGATATTAGTGTATTGTAATACCTTTACCGCTGTGTGCAAGGAATAAAATTTACCCTTATTCCAAAAAAAATATATAGGTGTCGAAAAGCTCCCTCTGGTGCACGATTCGAATGCACCTAGAAATGTCATGGGCAAAGATGACTCGACGTGGTCGGTTGTCGGAAAGAACAGGAGATCAAAGAACCCCAACAGAGCCATCCCTCAACTCATTATGGAGTTGAGGTCCTCTGCGTCCCGCCATAAACCATCCTCCAAATTCAGAAAATAGTCTAGAGAGCTCGGTACAGAGGGATCCACTGGTTTTGTTCTCCTCTCATGTTTTAGAAAGTTAGTCCACTAGCGTCGAGTCGGAGTGTCTTGTAATACTTTTACGAGATATCAATAAAAGGTGATTTATTCAATATATATATATATATATATATATATATATATATATATATATATATATATATATATATATATATATATATATATATATATATCATTATATTTTATATTTTATATTAAAATAAATATATTTATTTATTTATTTATTTATTTATTTTAATATATAATATAAAATATAATGATATATATATATATATATATATATATATATATATATATATATATATATATATATATATATATATATATATATATATATATATATATATATATATCAAAAGGGGGCTAGTTGCACTTGAACTCCAAACATCTTGAATATCAAGCTCATAACATAACCAAGTAAGCCGCCAATAGGTTAATATTTAAAAAAAAATAAAAGACCTATATACAAGGGAACCTAAAATTCAGGAGGAGCAACCTATAATGAAACTGAAAACTAAGGGGAGCAGTCACTCCCTGTCCGCCTATGGTGGGACCTTCCCTGGTCCTTCCCTTAGGTCCTCAACAATTGGATGAAATCTAGTCTTCTGGGGAAAAAAAATCAGGAATACTAACCTCAAAATATTTGACCATCTTGTGAGAGTTTTTCCCCAATGGTCCAGAGTATATTACCTCACCTCCTCTCTTCATCAGTAGTAGCTGTTGTGAAATAAGCAGATGGAAGGAAAATTTTCATAAATATATAAAAAGAACCTAAAACACAGCATATATAATAAACACAAAAGAGGACTAATTTAAAGAACAAGCCGTACTAATGCAACTTTAGAAAACGTTATTACCTCGTCGAAGGCTTCAAATATATCAATACTCGGTTGATGAATCGTACAAACAACTGTCCTTCCAGTTTCGACTGTGTTCCTTACGGTTCTCATGACAATTGCTGCCGCCCTTGCATCAAGACCCGATGTTGGTTCGTCCATGAAGATTATCGAAGGATTGGCAACAAGTTCGACAGCGATTGTCAGTCTCTTCCTCTGTTCTGTTGATAGCCCTGTAACTCCTGGGAGACCCACAATGGCATCCTTGAGATTGTGAAGCTCTACTAACTCCATGACTTCATCCACGAATTTCTGTGACAGGACAAAAATGGTCACAACATATATAAAGTCAATTGTCGAAACAATAACTGCATAGCAAGAGCATATAATAATGCTACTAACCATCCTTTCTTCGTCACTGAGTTCCTTAGGGAGACGGAGAAGCGCAGAGTATATCAAGGACTCCCTAACAGTCAACTGAGGAGAGTGAATATCATTCTGCTCACAATAGCCTGAAATCCTTGCAAAGGTAGATTGGTTCTTGGGGAAACCAGAGATTCGAATATCTCCTTCAATATATCCACCAGTCTTTCGTCCTGCTAATACATCCATAAGAGTAGTCTTCCCGGCCCCGCTCACCCCCATAAGTGCAGTTAGTATGCCTGGCCTGAAAGATCCTGTCACGTCTTTTAGCAATTGAAGCTTATTTTCAGCCATACCTTTTTCTTTCATTTCCTGTCAAAACACATAGGTCACTCACTTCATGTAATTGAGATGCCATTGAAATTTCTAGAAGTCCCCATCTTCTTAAGACTTTGCCTAGGTCTTCTTAAAAGTCTCATATTACTTACAAGCCATGTTGCATGGACACGAAAAAATGGTGTCTGTATCTGTTTCATGTACACAATCATATTCGTGTCCGTATCCGTGCAACATAGGTTACAAATGATCTATAAAGGTAGAACTGGTGAAATAAGATAAGAAGAAACTTACTACAGGCATGTCAACATAATAATTTATGTCTGCAAAAGACATGGCAAGAGGCATGAATGGAAGAACCATTCCTCTCTTCAGAGCGATGCAAGATGCAGTAGCACGGACAGACATATCATGTGTAAGCCCATTAGCGGAAGAACCACCAGAGAGTTGCTTCATCATCACTCCTGAAAAGTTTTAAGAAATGTTATTGTCTTGAGAGCTAGCAGTAGTTGCACCCTTCATAAAATTAAATTGTGAACAACTTCAAAAAAGTATTACTGTTGTTTCCATCTTTTACTGATGAAGCTCGAGGCAACGAATCATTATGAGATGTTCTGGTGGTTTTGCTGATCCATGAGGTCGCCTTTGCTACATCCTTGTTGGCTTCCATTTCTGCAGCTGTTTCTTCAGATATAACAGCTTGTGGTTTTCCCAAAGCTATTATAAGATCGCATATAAAAGAAATAATTATGTAAATTACCCATGTTCCAACTAGCTTATATCATAGAAACAGAGAACAGAATCAACACCATCAACATTGAATTCACTTTTCCTACCACCATCAGTATTAAGAATGCAGATAGCATAAAGATAGGATGTAAGCATGAGAAAGTGGCTTCATGATACAAAGCTAACGACAAAGGCAGATTACTTACGGTTTAGATATGTGAGTGCGAGAGTGAATATAACATTGAATAGGATAGTGAAACCTAGAAGTCCACCAGCACCAATCCAGAACCACTTCTTCTCTGCGAAGACATGAGCATTCTCTAGAACAGCCATACCTAAACTCCTACCATCGGGTGTCTGTTGCCGCAATGTACATCTAATTAGTGACGCCAAGAAGAGTAATATATCGAGCAAGGAAATATAATTGTCATCTCAGTCTTGATTATAAAAAGACAGCTCAAAGTAATTTTGTAAGGAATTTGCAGTTTATGACCTAAGGTCAGTAGAATCTATAAGATGCAACAAGGAACTTACCAATTTGTTCATCCACCTAGGAGCCAACAACTCATTTACCGCAAGAGCGTTATAAGCATAAGTTAGTGGTGAAATCCAGTATCCCCAGATCCACCATTTTGGAATTAACTCTGTTAGAAAACAAAAATGAAGCCCCTTTAGGTACAATTGCTAAAAAAAAGTTAACAGGGTTAACAAGGTTTCAAGAAGCAACTAAATAAGCCTAATAGGTATGGAGAAGCCTTTTGAATGGTACACTGTTTTTATAAATAGATGTTGAAGTACTGGAGAAATTCAGATTGACGGAAATCCTTTTGTGCGTTTATAGTCTTTGTTACAGTAGTTTATTGTTCGTAAGTAGTCGATGTAATCTTAAAGTAATCAAGAAGGACCTTAGGGTCCAGTATTTGATTAACAATCTAAGTATCCATGCTGGGGTACAATCCCAGCACCTGTTACTAAATGATTAATTTCTACAAGAGAATGCATGAACTATGTAAATTACAAGTACTAGTGTAGCATAATAGAGCTTATAAGTTATAACATGATTAAACCAAGGAGTTCAATATAATTTCAGTAACTGTGGACTTCACGTATATATCAGGTTGTTTGTGAATCGGTATTTAAGCCAATTACTGAGTGACACGTGACTGAGGAACCAATTTGTGACAATGAGAATCCTAGTTAGTTCAGACAAGCTACATGTGCATCAAGATATCTCCATTAGGTCAATTCTGCAAGAACCTCTTGGAAGGATAAATCCCCCGAGAACAAACATCAGGAGGATACATAAAGGTCCGATGGTAGAAGCTATGGTCATCGTCCTGCAAATCGCTGCTGTAGCTCTGAAGAAGCCTATTGCCGCTTGTTGGATCAGGAAGACAATGACTAGCTGCTTGAAGAACCTGCAGTGAAAAAAAAAACGATACACACATAAATTAACATTCATCGCATAGCTAAAAGTAACATGTACACCTTGATATGACTATATGTTAACCTTCCAGCTTCTGGGGCAAACCCAATGGTATAGTAGGTCATGATGACCCAAACCACTGATTCAAGGATGGAAATAGGAACCCCAAGAAGTAAGCTTGGAAGGGTGTACACCCAGGAGGGATAGAAGAGGAGATCCCTATGCTTGTAGAACACCGGAAGCCTCAAGACAGCAAAGGGGGCCTCAGCGGCTCCATTGAACATGTTGACTATCAATGTAAACAGAAGGGCCCCTATGTAACCAGCACCATCCCCTTCGTTGTTTGTATGCATTTGTGTCCTCAAAAACACTGTCGACGCAATGAAGGCTGTTATGGTGATCTAGAAAACAGAAGTAGGATATGATATCAGTGGCCCTTCGGGACTATGAATCAAAAGAGAGACAGGTAAGGTGCTCGTTCACCTTAACAGTTTTGAAGAGGTAAATGAAAGAGTTGCGTTTAATAAGAAGCCATTCCTTGGCGAATGAAGCTTTGAGAAGCTCAAAAGTAGGGACAGAGTGTTTTGAGAAGACTAGAGCAGCCCTATGGCTGTGCTTCTTGTCAAAAGGGATGGAGAGCTCATTCTCCAACTGAAGGCCAATATGGAATCTCTTGAACTGTTCAGAAAACTCGGAGACTGACATATAGTGGTAAGGCTTGGTCTTGTCATCCCAGTATTGTTCTTGGTCCTTCCTTGACGTAACCTGAGCCAAAAGTGGCAAAATTTCAAGTTTTTACATATGAAAGTGCAAAACATGTCAAAAGCTAAAAGGACGGCTACTACAAAATCTGTGGTGTATCCACATTGTGTTTATATAGAACACAGCACACACACTTTAAATGCTGAGGACATGCCAAAGTCAGTGATATATCCATGTTGTCATGCCTATATACAGTATTCTTCGTGTCTGTACTACACAGAATGGAAAGCAATAAATTTCCTTTTAACTAGAGAAGTTTTCAGAAAGAAAAATGAGCAGATGGTAACAAAAAATGCAAGCCAACTAGAAATCCCTCTCAAAATGGTCAAAAATGACATTGCAGACTTTGGCAAGATCCAATATGAGCTGCCATGTCTGCCATTTTCAGTAGGAGTTCAGTTGCCAAGAAAAGTTATTGCTACTGGATTGAAACATAATCATGGGACAGATAATGTTGGGTTATATTTACACCAACAGACAAGGATGATCACTTTAAGATGCATACACAAAGTCAAAACTTTAAGATGCATATGATAGTTGACGTTCTGGAAGCTACACACATATTGCCATGTCAGATGCCAGATCATTTGATGCCGGAATATGGTAAAGTTTCATTCTATATTACATAAGCTAACACAGTAAACAACATTGTTACCTCTTGCAAGAAATCAGCAGTGCCTTTCCTATCAGGGCAGCGAAAGCCACAGGTCTCAAAGAACTCCAGTACAAATTCACGGGGACCCTGGTAGATTATATGACCCTCGGAGAGGAGGATGATGTCATCGAAGAGGTCGAAGGTTTCAGGAGCAGGCTGAAGGAGGGACATGAGAATAGTAGCCTCCCCGAGATGCACAATTTGTTTCAGGCATTTTACAATTTGGAAGGTGGTCGAGCTGTCAAGGCCTGTCGATATCTCATCCATGAACAAGGTCTTTGTCGGACCAACGATCATCTCACCTTGAACAGTTTGAACAAATAGCCATCAGGTGAAGCAAAAGAAAGAAGAGAGGTATGTATTTGCTTAATAAGGTTTGAAGCATAAAAGACCAAGCGAATATTCTCTGTTACAACATGATACTTGTAGCAACATGAAATAATATCAGTGAATTCACCCTAATAAATTACGATCACAATTACTATCCTCAATCATGAATAACAACCGAAACATTGAAGAGAAAAAAGTACACTGGAACCTTTTGCGGTCAAGATTGTTTTTTTATCTCAATTAAAAAGGTGTTTCTTAGTACAATGGCTAAGATTGCTGATTGCATCTTGTAGGATATGTGTTTGAATCCAGGTAACAGCCTTTTCATAGAACAGGATAAGTCTTACCATCTTGACCTGACAATAGTGGGACATGGTGTTGGAACTTCCTTTTATTGTTAGTAAAAGTTTACGATATCTTTGGAAACTGGTAGGTATAAAATCACCATATTAATGAAGTAAACAGACACATACAGGATGATAAAGCTGTTATAAGTAGTTGATATGAAGATAGTCAATAACAATATAAAATAAATTGTTATTTAATTAAAGTGGTTATATCAAAAATCCTTGGTGTCTTGAATGAATATCTGGCATAATGAAAATTGTGGGAGATCGGATATTAAATATCCTTGCACCTAAACTCAGTATAGCTAACACTGAGCTTGAGAGAGGCAAGTCCTTGTGGTTGCCGTATGTATTCAATGACATGGATGATGAATATGGTGGTTCTCAATAAACGAGATATGGTCTTGCATTGGTGCATAGGTGCATCATAAGTGCACTGACTTCCTAAGCAACAAGAACTTGTCAAAATAAAATAGAAGAAGGTTGATAAGTTCCTCACATATGATTTGATGATATCTCAAGTACATGTTTTTCCTATTGGTATTGGGTTATACTTTGGTAAACCAATGCAATGTGGTCTTGGAAAGCTAAAGTGATGACTTGGTATGTCAAGTAACAGTGAGGACATGCATGATGCTTGTTAAAGTCCCTACTACTGCATCAGAACTCATTATAGTGATGATTGAGTATATAATTATATTATTCTAACATACTCCCACAAGTAGAAGGCCAATAACCAAAAGTCTAGAGCTGTATTTTATAGTGATGATTGAGGGTTATATATTCATATTATTCTCACACACACCCGCAGGTAGAAGGCCGACAGAGAAGTGGATTCACGCAGCGGTATAACTTTTTTTTAATCAACTTAAAATGCGCGCAATAGGATTAGAACATGGGATGTTAGATACCATGTTGAAGTTTATGCCGCTGCACAAAAGGACCAAAACTCTAAAGTTACAGTCAGGGTTGCGCAGATACCATGTTGACGTTTCTGACACTTGAAATGTGCCTTTTTGCAGGTAAGGAATATCATACATGTGTTTTGATAACGAATGAAGTTGGTGTGACATTAACAATAAGAGACTCATTTCATTCTTTGGGGAATTGGTTTAGGATATAGAGATTCTAGACTATTAAGATTCTTCACATAGAACAAATGCAACATGACAAGTCTGCAAGCGGAAATGTCAAAGATGAACCTGTCGTCATACGCTTCTTCTGTCCACCAGAGATCCCTCTCTGCAACTCATCACCAACCATGACATCGGCACAAATGTCCAGCCCAAGAATCTGCACCCACCCATCAATTTGTCAACTAAGCATGTCCATTTCTCGATCAGAACCGCATACATATTATGCCTAAGATTTAAAAAAAAAAAATTAAAAATTCTAGAGGAACTCATGAGTTTTTAATTTTTAAAACTCGGCCATGAAAAGCCGTTGGATTACATGCATCTGATCCATTGATTTTTTTCAAGGGGCTAAAAAGAAAATTAAGTACACTTTCAATGTTAGTGAAATCCACGTGTAACATCCATATTGCAAGTTCTTATTTCAATTTATGTAGTCGAATTGAAAAAACAAAAATTCATGTTGAGCAACTTAATTCAGGCAAAACAACAAACAGCCATATGCCAAAGCTGTCATCTTCCAAAGTACAATAGACCAGAAGATTACAAAGTAGTTCATCAGCCATGATTGGCAAAAGGGTCCACTCTATCACTCTCCACCAGGAGCTGGAGTGGGTGACATCCTTGTCAAAAGGAACCACATCCCTTAAGTTATGACCAAATTTTCCAAACCACTGTGGAATAAATTTTGGCTTTTTATAAAGGCACTGCCCTTTTTTATCAGGGCTAGCCCGGATTGGGGCTAGCCCAATTTTTTTTGGGTTTTACTCAGGACAGCCCATTTATTTGATCAGAGGGCTGTCCCAAGTAATCCCGCCCTCCCCCCCCCCCCCCCCCCCCGAACACAAACTTCCCTCTTCTTCCTCAAGAACCCTAACTTCCCTCTTCTTCTTCCTCCTAAGCCCTAACACTGACTCCATTCTCCACCACTCGGCGAGCAGCTTCATCATCTTCCTCTTCTTCCCCACGTCCTCTTCTCTCTTCCAAGGAGAACGATGGCCCCGAAACCTTCCTCGCAAACAAGGTGCGAAATCTTCCTCCATTTCTTTCGAAAACCGTAGAAATTATCTGAGACAATTGAAGGATCAATTACATTCGTTATTTCCATTGCAATTATTGTAATGTGAATGAAACTATATTCGGACCGTAGCAAACGTGTTTGCCAAAATTTGGCGTCGGCCAGGACTGCCCAGTCTTCTGGCAGTCCTGACTGTATGTTGGACTGCCAGAAGAATGAGCAGTCCATTGGCATAACATGTGTAGCGAAGGACTGCCCATTCTTCTGGCAGTCCTGACTGTATGTTGGACTGCCAGAAAAATAAGCAGTCCATTTGGCATAACATGTGGAACAATGGACTGCCCACTTTTCTGGCAGTCCTGACTCTATGTTGGACTGCCAGAAAAATGAGCAGTCCATTAGCATAACATGTGTAACAATGGACTGCCCAAATTTCTGGCAGTCCAACATAAAGTTCGGACTGCCAGAAAAGTGGGCAGTCCTTTCTTACACATGATGTGAGTTAGGACTGCCCTCTTTTCTGGCAGTCCTAACTGCATCTTGGACTGCCAGAAATGTGGGCAGTCTTTAGTTACACATGTCCTGAGACAGGGCTGCCCATTCAAATTAGCCGTCCATTATACACTGAGGACTGGTAGAATATTGGGCAGCCCAATGTTTGCACTAGTGGAACAGCAACATTTGTGGGCATCCCTTACATTTTAATATGTAATTAATATTCAATAATAGTCATAAAAAGAAGACAAAGGAGAAGGATGTTGAGGCCAGGTCCGAAAGAAAACGTCCTACCGTATCGGATCGCAAGGCGCGTGAAGCTGGTAGAAATGTCGAGAAAAGGCTATCAATCAGAGAACCCGAACCAGCCTCAGAAACAAGAACACGTGGAACGAAACGTGTTGCAAGGCGTTCGACGAAAGCGACGGCGACTCGTCGTGATGATTCCTCCGATGATGATGATGTACCCATTGCCCGAATGAGAGATGACCCTGGATCGGGTCCTTCTCAAGTAGCCGAGGAAGAGGAAGAGGAAGATGCGGGCCCAGTTGGTTGCTCAATTTTGACGTCAATCGAGAACCACATTTGTTATGAAATATGGAAGGATCCGGTAAGTTACTTACCTTTTATATAGATTAACTATTCGAAATAATAGATATATGTAATATTGGATCTTTGTTTTTTTTTATTTGCAGAAAAGCTCGCGCCTTTTGAGGGTAATAAACCATGCGAAGATGTGTAGTACATGGGGATTTGATGAGTTGAAAGAGAGTGTGAAGGAAAAAATCACCCCCACCGGATTGCAGTATTTGGCAAAATACTCGTATCAGATATTGGACCACGCAATAATTTCTGCATTTGTGGAGCGCTGGCATCCAGAAAGTAACAGCTTCCATCTCGCAGACGGAGAGTTGACAATCACCCTCGATGATGTCCACCACATTTTAGGGCTTAGAGTTGATGGTCGTCAAATGTCGATGGACTATTCCGAGGGCGACTTCGACCTGTATGATGAGATGGTGGATTTGGTTGCCAATTGTCTCGGTGTCGAGTCCAAGACTTTTGTCACAATTCCGGAATTTAAGAAGTCTTATGGAGTTCCTTTAAGTTTTTTGAGGAATACTTTCAATGATGACGCCGACGACGCCGACGACAACAATGGTAATGACGACCTCGTGGCCCGTGGATACATGCAGTTCATCCTAGAAACCGTCGGCATTACAGACAAGTCCGGGACAGGGATACATGCAAAATATCTAAACAATTTTACGGACTTGAACGCTGTGGATGAAATATCATTCGGAAGTGGTATACTAGCACACCTCTACCGCGAACTAGGTGCTGCATCTCGAGTCGAGTCGAAGACAATAGCTGGTTGTCAAACACTGCTCCATGTAAGCAAACCCTAGCATACTGTGTCTATACAATTGTATAAAATTATGTCGATAACGATAACATTGTTATATTTTACATTTTCAGGCGTGGATATATGAGCATTTTCCGACGCTCAATAGGGCTACTCTTAATCGAAATTATGATGAGCAGATGCCCAGGATGTGTAGGTGGAGGCCGGCTAAGATAGATACCAGACATCCACATACGTTGGCTACCTTACGTGTTGCTCTAGAAGATCTGACTGCAAAGGAGGTGAAACAATAGTAACTTGAACTAGCATTTACTTACCACTCTAGTATTCCACATTAATTAGTAACTCCTTAAGTAATGAATGCATGTTGTAGATTATTTGGCATCCATATAAGGATCTGCGAAATAGCACTCGTCCTGTGCAACCAGTTGCACTATTTAGAGGTCCGCTGTTTTGTCATGAAATTGAGGAGCCTCACATCCCAGATAGAGTGCTTCGTCAGTTTGGATACGTACAGACTATCCCGAGTACGTTGAAATTGAGGACCGCTGCAAAAGGGAAGAAACCGTCGACCTACGTCCCGCCGTACTACCCCTGGGGGTCGTACTTTTTCGCTGACTGGCAACAACATCTTCTCGGTGAAACCATACGAACTCCGGCGGTGGAGATGTGGGATTGTAGTGGGGACTATATGGAATACTATGGGAATGCCGGACACGGTGTTATGTTGAATCCTGATAAGAGAAGTGCGAAAGTGCCGGTAGCAGCACCCTTACCTTCCAAGTCAGCACTATATGATGCATTGCAGAAGATGGTTAGTATAGTTTGTTTAATTAACTCATGTTGTGGTAAATTTTTGGTTCCTAAAATTATGATATGTATTCATGCAGGCTTCGAAAGTGAAGAAATTGGGAAAAAGTCTAATCCAGTGCAAGGGGAAGAATTACGAAGATGTTGGTACCCAGATGCAGAACATCGCAGCTGATTACCCATTTATCGATGAGCGACGCACGAAGAGGCGTCGTGATACTGAATGACTATGTAGTTTGTATAAGGTTGAATGTATTTGGTAGTTGGGTGAACGACCGAGAAAGTGACTTGCAAAACTTTTCTAATTGGTTGAACACTTATCTGTGTCAACAGTTTTAAATTGGTTGAACACTTGTTTGCGTATTATGTGAATGTTATCTTGCTGTGAATGTTATCTTGCATATTATGTGAATGTTACCTTGCAAGTTTGCATATTATGTGAATGTTATCTTGCGTATTATGTGAATGTTATCTTGCGTATTATGTGAATGTTACCTTGCTCTTAGAACTTGCTGTGAGCATGGACTGCCCAGGATACAAACAGCAAGTTGTAATAAGGACTGCCCAGTTTCCTGGCAGTCCACATACATACAGTAAGTTCTAATAAGGACTGCCCAGTTTTCTGGCAGTCCACATAAATATGTGGACTGTTAGGAAAGTGGGCAGTCCTTATCATAACTTGCTGTGAGCATGGACTGCCCAGGAACTGGGCAGTCCACATACAAACAGCAAGTTGTAATAAGGACTGTCCAGTTTCCTGGCAGTCCACATACATACAGCAAGTTCTAATAAGGACTGTCCAGTTTCCTGGCAGTCCACATAAATATGTGGACTGCCAGGAAAGTGGGCAGTCCTTATCATAACTTGCTGTGAGCATGGACTGCCCAGGAACTGGACAGTCCACATACAAACAGCAAGTTCTGATAAGCTACAAAATGCTACGCTTTGTCAGTAAGATACAAAATGCAACGCTGCTAATCAGTAAGATACAAAATACTCATAGATACTCAGTAAGATACAAAATGTCAAGTATACAGCTGTCTATGCAAAATGTTACGCTTTGTCAACTATACATGAGTCTATGCAAAATGTTACGCTTCGTCAACTATACATCAGTCAATTAATACATCATAGTGTCCCTCCGGCCTTGGTATAGGTTCCACGAAGTTCGTGATTTTCTTGTAAACATTTATTGCATCTTCGTAGGGTGTTACCCAAGCGAGGGATTCTTCCGGTGCATGTTTCCACCAAAGTGACGCAAGGGGAGGAATAGGAGAGTGCCCAATCAACCGCGGGATAACAAAGTGATCTCCGACGAGTCCAATTGTATTTAGAGTGGATATACTGTAGTCCTTCGAAGGAGCACACATTGGAAAAAATGTGTTGTTGTTGTGCTTGGAAAAAACGATAATTGGGATCTTGTAATTGTTAGCGAATAGATATGCAACAGAAGGTATGTCCAGGTAATGCTCTGGTCCAGTAGTCTGGGTGTCGCATGGAATGCTTGTCAACAGTTCGCCAACATGTTCTTGCCCAAGTATTTTGCTATAGAATGAAAGACGAGACTCCAGCTCAAAATATAGCTCAGCTCTAACTTGTCTCCATCCGTCTTTAGCGGGGTAGCCTAGATGCCGCGCAAGCACATGATATCCACAATGTCCGTCTTTGGGCACATCATCAATAGACAAAATATATTCCCGCATGTCGGGCACAAAAGCACCAATGTACGCATCGAGTGTGTTTGCAGCACTCGTATTCTGTTTCTTTCTACGAGTATGGAGCTTCTTCTTCCTCTTTGGAACGGCTAGAATTTGCACGCTTCTTTCAACGTGCTCAAAGAGAGAGGCTTCTCGCTTAGTAGACTCGAGCTTCTTCTTTTGTGTTCTTGTAAGTCTTTTTGGCGGTCTACCTTTCGGAGCAATGATAGAAGATGGCTCCTGTAGACGACTACTTGTCGGGTTGGCAAATTCTTGGATCCCAAGCTCAATGGACTTCCTCTCAGGTTCTAGTGCTGCACACCAGTTAGCGTCTCCAGAATAGTATGATTGTGGATCCCATTACGTACCACAACTGTCCACTTCTCGCCAGTCTTGCACCCCAACACTAACTTGAATGGACAACCACATTTCCTTGAGCCTGCCTCTTTCTTCCCAGATATTATTGGGAGAAGTTCACTTTTTTTACGATGCACCCTAAACGTCCCACCTCTTTCACAGCCAATCTCTGCAGTTTGACGCTTCGGCCGACACCGTAGCGACCTTGAAGTTACAAGGGTTGTGTTGGTTTGCCTTCCAACTTCTCTGCACCATTCTAATGCTTCGGCGTAAGTTTCAAAGACAATATCTGTCGAGAATTTACTGTTCAAATCTGTGCACATAGGAGATGGGGTGCCCTACAATAAATTTATAATTTTTTAAATACCTAAATCAATGACAAAACCAAATACAATATCCAATTCAGGCTGTTAAACTAGACTGCCACAACATCTGGCAGTCCTGAGTACTTCATGGACTGCCAAAATATGTGGCAGTCCAGTTCAATCTACTATCAACTTTAGGACTGCCACATTTCTGGGCAGTCCTTGAAGTATCTAGGACTGCCAGAAAGTGAGGCAGTCCTTAAGTTCATACGTATTTAACTCGACTGCCATACTTTCTGGCAGTCCTAAGTACTTCATGGACTGCCAAATTGTGTGGCAGTCCAGTTGAATCGATTATCAACTTTAGGACTGCCACATTTCTGGACAGTCCTTGACGTATCTAGGACTGCCAGAATGTGAGGCAGTCCTTAAGTTCATACGTATTTAACTCGACTGCCATACTTTCTGGCAGTCCTAAGTACTTCATGGACTGCCAAAATGTGTGGCAGTCCAGTTGAATCGATTATCAACTTTAGGACTGCCACATTTCTGGGCAGTCCAAGACGTATCTAGGACTGCCAGAAAGTGAGGCAGTCCTTAACTTCATACGTATTTAACTCGACTGCCATACTTTCTGGCAGTCCTAAGTACTTTGTGGACTGCCATGCGATGTGGCAGTCCAATTGTGGACTACGAAAAAATGAAACTACGTCGGGGACCAACCACGGGTTCTTCGGAGAGAATGTCGTGTTCTTCGGAAGGACCGGGATTATCGATTGCTATATTTGATGTCCCAATTTCTTCCATATTTTCTACATTATGAAAGAACATTCAAAAATTAGGAATCAACCGATTATTTAACAAACTTTGCAATATAGTAGTCGAAAACATACCGACTACTACGAATATTCGTTGATAATTACTCTAGGGTTACAAAACAGGAAGATTTTTGTAGGGACAAGAGGAATCACAATCTAGGGTTTAGAAGAAAATTTGAGAGGAAGAAGACAAAGAGAAGGGAAACAAAACAAGTGACTTTTATACTACCTAATGGGCTAGCTCTAATAAATTTTTTCAATGGCAAACTTGTAAATAATACAAACTTACAAATGGGCTAGCCCTGATAAAATTATGCAGTGCCATTATAACTAGCCTAAATTTTTCATTATGCAATACAATAGGAGACCCCACTATTTACTTTAACCTACTTTTTCTTACTCATGATTGAGAATCATTCAAAGTGGCAATAATGCAAAAAGAGATTTAAGAGCATACCTTGAGTGTGTAGTCTGTCTGGAGGCTGCTCTGCACTCCTTCCATTGCAGTTGCCTGAAAGTGAGATGGAAGAAAAATTAGCATAACCTGTATTTGGAAGTAGTTGAGGGGAGATGGTAATTAAGTTCCTAACCTTCATGAAGAGATCAACTTCTGCTTCAGGAAATATCCCTGCTTCTTTTTCCCTTTTTGCAAGTTCGGTTAGGAGTTCTGCAACCCATCATTATCATTGTTGTTAAATCTCACAGTTCCAAGCAATCTCAATTAGACAATGCAACTCCCTCCCTCTCTCTCTCTCTCTCTCTCTCTCTCTCTCTCTCTCTCTCTCTCTCTATATATATATATATATATATATATATATATATATATATATATATATATATTCTCGAAGATAAATATTATAGATTAAACGATGATTAGTGATAGAGAGAGGCTGGAGAGAGGGAGAGAGGAGGGATCCGGATCCCCCTTAATGCATCCTTCCTCTTTCTCCGAATAGCAACTGTTGGATCTTATTTAAGTCATGTAATCTTAACCATTGATTTGATATGTCTGTTTTGTTCCCTCTAAACGTGTCAGACCATAGTCCCGAAAATTAGACGAATCCGTCTATACGCTCACGTCCCTTTTTCTGTCTGAGCTTTAATTTCATTCAGGACCGACCAGAGATCTCTATTGTGCATGTACGAAAGTCTAAAATTGGTACGGTGATGGCTCCATATCTCCCGTACAAAATCGCACAAGAAAAAAGAGATGATCCATGGACTCACCCATAGGGTCACATAGATATCACCTTTTATTCGTACAATTCATCCCAAATCTATTCATACGATTGCTGGTAAGCATGCGAGCTATTACCTTAATGAATTCACTGATATACTAATCCATGGATCGGATGGGACCATGTTAGCAGAGAATGGATGTGGGTTATAAAAAAGTTATAAATATTTGATAGTAAACTTAGCATTTTTCCTTAAACTATGGTCATATCTGTCATTTTTTTGAGACAGTTATATAAATAACTTTACTTGAAGGGGGATTAGTACCGTATCTATTGCCAACCCCTTGACACCTGGCAGAGAAATCCAGCGTTTCCTTAACGGTCATCTGCCCGACGTGCACATCATTTTGGCTTATGTACGCTGCTGTCTTCTGCGGAACGAACTCGTCGAGGCTATAGCCGTTGTACGTCACCTTGCCCGAACCCTACGTTAGCCGAAAGAAATATACATCTATGAGAAAGCAAACAAATATATATATATATATATATATATATATATATATATATATATATATATATATATATATACACTGAGTACAAGGGGGGAATTTTCCATATTGCCAACCTTCAAAGTTGTGTCTAGTTTCCCAGCAAGAGCTAGTAAAAGAGTGGTCTTCCCGGATGATGGAGGGCCCAATAAAAGAGTCATCCTGTTAATTTAGTTCAAATGTTGCCGGAAAAAAATGTGTCACCTTTGACAAAAATAAATGTAATAATTAATCTCTACTACTATATAATAATAATAATAATAATAATAATAATAATAATAATAATAATAATAATAATAAGTTTAATATTTCATCGTAAATTTTTTTCCAAATTTTTTTATTTATATTTACTGATTAAAATTATTTATTAAATTTAACATGGATAATTAGATAATTTTGTATAATTTTTTAAGAATGATTGTTGTTTGCTTTTTTTAAGTAGTAAAAACAAATTAAGAATTTATTTTTGTTTGCTCATAAAAAATTGGGTGATGTTCACCATTCCACTAAAGAATTGCTATGCGTCAATCTAAAACTACTTTTATTTTTAAGAAATTTTTTGACTTGTTCCCCACTTTGTTTGTCCGAATTAAGGGTGCACTCCACTGTTTTGCATTAATGTACATCACCCCCCACATTTGACGGATTTTTTCAAAAATTAACGGTCAAACGTTTTGACCAAAAATTTTGGACCAAAATGTCCCTCCTATTTTCTTCTTCCTCGTTCCTCTCTCCCCACCCCCACCCCACCCACCCCCCCTCCCCCCTTGCGGCCATCGCACCCCCCTACCCCCCCCCCCCCCCCCCCGTGGCCACCGCCCCCTTTCCCGCCTCTGCTGCTTGCCGCCCCCGCCGTCGCTGCTGCTGCAGGGAGGGGAGGGGGGAGCGGAGGGAGGGGGCGGTGGTGGAGGGGGGAGCGGAGGCGGGGAGGGGAGTGGGGGAGAGGAAGGGGACGGTGGCGGAGGGGGGGAGCGGAGGCGGGGAGAGGGGGAGCAGAGGCGGGGAGCGGTGGTCGCGGGGAGGGAGTTAGAGGAAAGAAGGAGGAAGAAGACAAAGACATTTGGTCCCAAAAAAATATTTTTGACGAAATCCATCCAATGTAGGGAGGTGATGTACATTAATGCAAAACAGTGGGGTACACCCTTAATTCGGACAAACAAAGTGAAGGACAAATCAAAAAAATTCTATTTTTAACGAAAAAAGTTATTTTAGGTCAGTGTTGTCAGAACCGGACCGATGGTCCGACCGGGTCCGACCGGTTTTGACAAAAATTTCGGTCCGGTCTGATGTGAACCAGAATTTTTTGAAGAACCGCCGATATTTTTCATAACAGGGTTTAACCAGTGAACCGTCCGAACCGGTTCTTAATTGAACCGAAAATTTTGGTTTTTTTTTTTTAAGAAAAAAAACTCAAAAAAAATTATTGTGTGAGATTTGGACCATTTGGTTCTTGGTTTGGTTTTAAGAGACCTTATAGTTGTAAATTAAATCAAACCAAACATGCTAAGAACCAATCCAAGAAGTAAATGTGGATATGTTATCTATTTGAACCAAACTAAACCAAGTCTAATTGAACTCCGGTTGAACCCCGGTCCGACCTATACAAAAAAAAAAATCGGTTCAATCATCAGTCCGGTTTTTAAAACATTGTTTTAGGTTGACACCGTGAGAACTTTGAGTAAACGGTGACACCCTACTTTTGGTGGGTGAACAAAAATAAAACTCAAAAATTAAGATAATTTACGTTTCACAAATAGTAAAAAATTAAAACACTATTATTTACTTTTAGGCTAAATTTCAACTTGATACCCTCAACTATCCATGTTTTGTAACTTGATACCCTAAACTTTCAAAATAGCCAACTTGATACCCTGAAAAATATATTTCCCAAATGCCCTCCCCCCTCTCTCTATTTCCCAAACCCCCCCCCCCCCCCTCTCCGGCCGCCGCTGCTGCGCGCCGCCCCGCCGCCCCGCTGCCGCTACTGCTGCTCCGGCCGCCGCTGCTGCTGCACGTCGCCCCGCCGTCTCGCTGCTGCTGCTACTGCACGCGCCGTCGCTGCTGCTGCGCGCCGCCCCGCCGGGGGAGAGAGGGGGGGGGGGGACGCCGGAGGGGGGGGGGGGGGAACGCCGGAGAGGGAGGGGGGGGGGGGGACGCCGGAGACGGAGGGAGGGGGGGGGGGACGCCGGAGAGGGAGGGGGGGGGGGGGGGGGGGGGGAGGGAAGGGTATTTTTGGAAATTTTTGAATTTTAGGGTATGAAGTTGAAAATATTCAATAGTTGATGGTATTAAGTTAACTATTTTAAAAGTTTAGGGTATCAAATTACAAAACATGGATAGTTGAGGGTATCAAGTTGAAATTTAGCCTTACTTTTATAGATAGTATAAAATATATACTAGTCTAATTTTGAATTTGAGGATGGGTGAACCTGGAGGGACGTAGAATTCCTGATAAACCTCTGAGTATGGTGAGGGTTGTCCTCTTTGACAGGCTCACCCCTAACATGCCCAATGCCGATTCGGCTATGTTTTTGACGGTGTTCGGGAGAGTCGGGTGCGCTCTGCTCCCTACGTAGCAGTCCGCCTCCAACGCCAGCTTCTCGAATCTCACTTCCACGGTCGGAAGCTTGATTCCAACCCTGCGCGCAGCAATTATTCAAATATATATAAGTATTCATACATGCATACATTTCAAAGTTATAAACAATGTCCACGTTTCATTTAATCACATATTACTGCAGAGCTGATATATCCGATATGAACACCAATGATCATATTCAAAACACAAAGTGCCAGTAGGTAGCTAGGAACTATATTTTTTTTTTCTTGCACTTGTAGTTTCTTGGGCCTGTTTACTTATGATTTATAACTCAGTTGTCTGAGTTATAAATCAACCCCTCCCTCAAATAACGTTTGGACAGCACCATTCTAAACATCACATTCAGAAAAAAAATTTTCAAACTCTACTTTTAGGCCTGGTTTGGTTCGCGAAATGGAAAGAAAAGGAAACTGATTCCTTGGTATTTCCTTTCCTTTAAAAAATTATAATTCCTATAAACTTTTCTTTCTGGTGTTTGGAAAGATCGGGATTATAACCGGAATATATCTTTAATTTCCATTATAGTGTTTGGTGTTTGTAAGGAAAGGAAACAAAATCAAGTCAATTTTTCAAAAATACCCTCGTGCTAATAAAAATAATTATTACTTAGAAATATTTTTGTATAAATGATATTATGGATAAAAATGGTAAATAATATTATGAACATGGATATTTTGGTCAAAACTTTTTGTAATAAATGCGAAAAAGTTGGAGGGAAAGTGATTCCTTAGATAAATGGGAGGAACCACTTTCCCCCCTATTTTCCTACCTCTTGGGAATCATTTTCCCTTTCCAACAACTTTCCTTTGGCTCCCAAACATAGGAAAGGAATCACTTTCCTTTCCCAAGCTCAAATTCCGGTAACCAAACGAGGCCTTAAATGCAACTTTCTGGAAACAGAAAAAATGTGTTTTCTAAGAGGGGTTTTAGAAAATGGTGGACCCCACCCTCACCAACCCCTCCAATTCCCAAGTCCAACCGGCTCTCTCTCTCCTCCTTTTCATTTCTCTTCTCCAGAAAGAAAAATGGAGATCAGCTTGAGGACTGAGTTGGCAGCCTCGAGTAAAGTCCCGACTCGGTTGGCGATGGACTTGGCGGTGACGAGGACGAACGGCGGAGAAGACGAACGGCGACGAGGACGAACGGCGGCGAGGACGAACATGTCCTAGACGACGGTGGAGTTGGCGGCGGTGACGAGGACTTGGCGGCGAAGACCAGCGGGCCCAGGAGTCGACTCTCCCCTCGCACGAACGACGGTCACAAGCACGAACGATCGCCGCCGCGTCCTCCACCTTACCTCCACCACGTCGAGGTCGTCGCCGACGACGTCGACCTCTGCAGAAGGGAGTGCAGGCTCTTTTCCGTCCGTCCCGGCGGCGCCGGCTGGAGCGGCCCCGTGCCGCTCTCGCACCCATCCACTCTCACACTGTGGCCGTTGAACCGGAGCTCAGGGGCCGCCATGGCCAAGTTCTTGAACTACGACGTCCACTCTCGACACCGTGGCCGTCGAGCCGAAGCTCAGGGGCCGCCATGGTCCAGTTTGTTGGACACATGGATACAAAATGGACACATAGATAAAATTGAATTGACGTGAGAGAAAATCTTTTGTTTGACACAGGGACACATAATGGACACAGGAACACAGTTATAAAATTAGTTTTGAAAAATATTTTACCAAACAGAATCTACAAAAATTATTTTTTAAAATTATTTTTCAGATGAAAGTAACCAAACGTAAAATCAAAATTTCTATACTCAGAAAACAACTTTATAATTTAACTCTCATAAAACTGTTTTAAGAATAAAATTTCAGAAAACTATTCAAACGGATCCGAGCCTATATCACTAGGTAGTTGACATTTTGATTTTTTTTTTTTTTTTTTGTCAAGAATAAAGTTTGTCCATTATTTGGTGGCATGAATTTGTAATGGTCACTTGTTAGTTAGTGGCACTAGCATACATGTCAAGCATGGGATAAGCATCATTACTTACATCTAAAACATGTTGACTGCATGTGCAGCTTAAGCTCAAGTCCACCCTTTTCCCTATAGTCCCATCGGCTAGATGTGTGGACCTGTGAGTGTATACATTAATTTACTCTCAATTATTTCATTGAAGTCTTGTATGGAAGTCGCTACACGTGCGTTCTGCCGTCGTTGTTCAGTTCGCGTAACGGATGGGGTACGTGCTCACATCTACGAGTACC
Organism: Iris pallida; assembly: GCA_029216955.1. Taxonomy (NCBI): domain Eukaryota; kingdom Viridiplantae; phylum Streptophyta; class Magnoliopsida; order Asparagales; family Iridaceae; genus Iris; species Iris pallida. Next base: position 8,430,235 of record JANAVB010042618.1, on the reverse strand, counting down.
GAATGTCGATTCAATTTTTTCTTCGGATTCGGACTGTAATCTTAAAAAAAATTTTGCTCATCCTTATTTATTTTTTACCGTTATAAATTCATTAAATTTGTAACATTTGACACATTAATTTCTGTCCATATACAATGTATCACATGTTTTTCATTTGTATTTATTTGTAACGTTCAGTTTTTATTGGCTGGATTATATTGAGGCCCATCTCAATACTTATTTTTACACTGAAAAATTCCTACAAAAATACTCTCTCTCTCTCTCTTGAATTCTTGTCGCTTCGAAACTCTGTTGTTCTTCGTCTTTGCTCTGGGCAGAGCTAAATCAAGGGTCATTCTCTCAGCGTCGTGTGCGGCAACGAGATTCCGGTGGAACGAAAATTTTACCACTAGGAGGGTTCGGATAAAGTCTGCACATAGATCTGAATTAACTTTTAGGAAAGTGCTATGTGCACGACTTTTTCGAAGGCCAGTATTAATTTATTATTTTTATTTTCGTTTCAGATTTCAAAAGAAACAAAAAGAAGAAATTTCTAAGAAAACAGACCAACTACCCAACAGGAAGGGATATATCACCTACAAATGCCGTAAGTGATTATGACTAAGCTCCCAACTAGGCCACTAAACTAATTAACTATAATAAAATGTAGGCCATTTTTTAATTGGTATGCTAGGTTATATTTTTCAATTTGTATGCTAGGTTACAGTGACTAAGCTCCCAACTAGCCAATGATCTTTAGCTCAAGTGGTTAGAGTGAGACATATCTCTACAGAGTTTACAAGTTGGAGCAATGGAGAAGCACATTTAATTTTCTGTGAAAAAATTAATGTGAGGACAATCAGAGTGCAAGCCGATTGTGAATGTAATACAAGTACCGTGTATATATATATATATATATATATATATATATATATATATATATATATATATATATATATATATATATATAACGACTCAAGATTGAGCCGTCTAAGCCGTGTATATTATCAACCATTTTCTTTTAAAAATAATAATAATATTAAGATTTTAAAATTAACTAACTTTTTATCTTCTATGTGGATAACCGACCTCTCTCCTCACGTAAAAAATTAAAAACCACCAGATATTAGAATATATTTAAAATTAAAATTATGTTTAAACTAACTACATAACATTATCTAATTAAACACATATCCAGAACTAAAAATAATAATCATAACAAATCATATTCAAATTATATTTAAATATTGTAATATAATTTAAATTTTATATACTTTATTAATACTATCATTAACTTTTTTATACATGCAACGCACGTGAATGTGACTAGTATATATATAATTTTTTTGAAGCAATGGATAATTGTGGCGAACTAACCGCCCGAACTTCGACTACTTGGACCGCACGCATCTCTCTTAACCACAAGACTAGAGGTCATTTGCCGTGACTATATATATATATATATATATATATATATATATACTAGAGGTCATTTGCCGTGACTATATATATATATATATATATATATATATATATATATATATATATATATATATATATATATATATGCAAATGACCTCTAGCCTAGTGGTTAAGAGAGATGCATGCGGCCCGAGCGGTCAGGAGTTCGAACCCCAGTGGGAGCGATTCCAGAAATAATTTACCTGGTTCCAAAATATATATATATATATATATATATATATATATATATATATATATATATATATATATATATATATATATATATCACAATTTTTAGTACAAGCATCTACCCGAGCATACCCATTTTTCTATGTCCGGCTCTTAATCGATTTGTACCTAATTTTTTTAGTTATTCCCTTTAATATAAGAACATATTCCATTCCGGAAGTTTTGAACCTCCTATATGTTGGTCCAATGATTGTATCATGTTTTTGAATATGGTTAATATGTTAAGTTTATCATTTCTTTATCACTAATCTTCATACTATCGCTATAGCATTTCTACTTATACTTATACCTTTGGTGATATGTGCCTATTGGTTTACATATTAGTGATATGAGCTTATCTATCTTAAATTTAATCGGGTTGCCAAAATTAAAACTATGTTTTTGATTTTGGTTATTCAATTAATTTTAATCATTATGATATCACTAACTTTTATGCTATCACCTTAGCACTTATACTTAAACTCAGCATTGTCCTAATGAGCATTAAACTTATCATACTTGCTACTATGTATATTGCTTTGTTCGTCTAACATGTACATGCAGAAAAGCAATAAGCAAGATCAATGTGGACATATGCAATGAATAAATCATGGTGGGCCAAAGACGCGGATCCCACAAGATTTCTCTTAACCACCCGACGACATCGTCGGAGCCACACACTCGGGGGTTCCGCTGCCCGGTCAGCGGATGGGGGTCGAGGGGGCAGCGCCCTCGTCGGGGGTTCGGGGACGAAGCCCCCGAAAGATATTCAGTTTTCACAAACTGGATATCTTTGGACAGCTGCCGCCAAAGAAAAAAGCCAGCACCTGTCAAGGAAAGAAGCCATTCCATGCCATCATCATTTCAAGACTCTGAAGAAGCATGCACCTGCTACAGTATTTCTGGAGTCTGTAATGAGTCTTAGGAATAATTGTAAACACAAGAAATGGATGGTAAAATCGAAAGCTATGGTAGAAATTAGTCCTGGATCATTTTTCGATGAAAACCGGCATACCGACGGTATATCGGTCCATACCGACGGTATACCGATTTTGTTCACAGAAAGTTTCTGTCTACAAAATCGGCATACCGACGGTATACCGGATCATACCGACGGTATACCGATTCCGTAACGTTGAAAGTCCAACGGTCGAATTTCCAGCAATAAATGATCCCAATGGCTATATTTGAGCCGTTGCAATCCCAGACCGGTATACCGACGGTATGCCGACTCATACCGACGGTATGCCGGTCGCTGACTGAAAAGTTGCCTTTGGCTCTTTTCAATGCTTTGGTTATAAATAGCCTTGAACCCCTTCATTCAAGGTTGATGCTTTGAGCCTAAAAATTTCTAAATCACCAAAGCCTATCCACAAACAACTCTACAAAGCTTTCATTTGCCATCCACAAATTGTGTTAGAGTTATTGAGTTGAAAAGTAAGATCTTCATCTTATTGTATAAGGAGATCAAAACCTATTGTGAAAGGTTGAAGTTGGAGAGTCTTCGTATCCAAACTCTCGGTTGAAGTCGGAGAGGCCTTCAGATTAAAGCTCTCGTGTAAGAAGTTGGCGAGTTCTTCGGATCCAAACTCGTGTGTAACTATTTACTCAAATAGTGGATTAAAGCCGGAGAGAGTTCCGGGACTAGAGTGCCTCTTGGGAGGATACCAGGATATATCGTGTGTCGGTATTGTTATTGCTTCTTCTCTTGCACTTATATTTTTAAATTGTTCATTAGCTTGTGCTAAGTGTTTGATTAGTTAGCTTGACCCTATTCACCCCCCCCCCCCCCCCCCCTCTAGGGTTTGTACACTATATAGTTTTTCGGTGTTATATATATATATAAAAATTTTCAACGATAGTAAGATTAGATGACTTAAAAAAGAACCAAAAGTGAGGGGATACAGATTCTTTATATATATATTTTATATATATATATATATATATATATATATATATATATATATATATGAGTTGTGTTCCACTTGTTTTATTATCAGTGAGGGGATCAAGATGTATTCCACCAAATTACCATAATACAAGAAATCTTTCACTTTGGTCATTGGATAACAGTCAATTCCTTTGACCTATATAACTAAAAAAAAAAAATTTTGAGTTGTACTCCACTTATTTGAGAATATTTTAACCATAATTGAAGGTGTAGCCTATTTAAATGCAGTGACAATATCAATTTTCGTTAATCGAATAGCTAGCTAGCTCCTCTACAGAGTAGAGAGGAAGGCCAAGAATTGTACTTGTCAAGCCGATCCCTGCGCTTCTGGAGGAAGCGCTCGTTGTCCTCCTCGGCGACTCTGAACAGCCTCTCTATGAGCTCCCGCCGGTCCTTGGGCCCGAGGTTCCGAACGTCGACCTCCTTGTGCTCGTATTTGTCCACGTCGGCGCCCCCGCCGACGGCCGACCTCAGAATCCCCGTCCGGAGCCGGTTGTACGTTGGGAGCTTCTCCAGCGCAGCCCACCGCAGCGCCTCCTCGTCGTCGTCGCACCTCGCCGATCTCGGGCTCGAGAACACGTCCTCGACGCCCCAGCTGCTGCCTACTCGACGTCCCGAATCCGACGCCTTGTCCGTCCCCTCCATATCACTTCTACTGAGAGGGAGAGAGAGAGAGAGCTCGCTCGCTGCAGGGAACTATAACTCTGGAGATGAATGCTTGCGGAGGTGGCTGGCCGGCTATATATATGTACGAATATATCCAATAGTCTATAACAAGCTTCAACATAGCTGTCTTAAAAAAATGCGACTTACTTAAATAATTTAACTTTCTTGGCGCATTATTTTTTGGGTTATTTAATAATAGAGTCCAATAATCTATTACTAAATATCCCTTATTTTGGGTTATTTAATAACAGGATCTCACGTATATATAAAAAATTAGAATTTATGTCTCAAAAATGACCGACTTTAGAGTTTGGGTCTCGAAATTATAGTTCACGTAGACTAAAGAATAAGGATTTCGAGACTCAAATTCTAATATTGGTCATTTTCCACACCCAAATTCTAATATTCATATATGTACATGAGACCCTAATACTAAATATCCGTTTTTTTTTTACTGTTTGGTTTTCGTGTCCAAAATTTATAAATTGTCATTCTAAAACGATTTAGTCAATCTTTTTAAGTTTCTAATAGTTGTATTTGTTGTTGCTAATGTGTGTTTTTTTTTTTTTTTTTGTAAAGAAATGAATAACAATACTGTTTTTCATGGTAGACTCTTATTTGTAATAAAATTTGGACGAAAAATAATTTAAAATAATAATTTATAAATTTGAATAATTAAAATTTTGAGATGTCCGACGTTACGTATGGGGACTTGTGAAAGCTGTATTGCATATATTTTAGAACAACTATTCCTAACTTTTTATTATTTTATAAATAAAAAATATATATATGTTTACGTGGTGGTCCGATCTGCTGATTTTTTACCATCCATCCAGAGTCCAGCAACCACAAAAATCACTTAAATTCGACTTTAGTTAATGTATCAAAACCGTCCAAACGTTGTAGTTGAAATACAACTAGAATAATTTAGCCATAACTTCTGTTATTAACTGTCAAAATATAATAATAAACAACAAAATTAGCTACATGCCAAATCCAACAAAACAACGAGAAACCGGCTTACAAGAAAGGATCTGATGACTTTCTAAACTCTAAGCCTACCAAATGCGTTTAGCATCCAATAATAATAATAATAATAATAATAATAATAATAATAATAATAATAATATTATTATTATTATTTCGCAGACCATCGATTTTGTTATCCTTACATATTTATCTTATCCTTAGTTAAACCGAATGGGACAAAAAAAAGTGCTTTTTCTTTCCTTCTATGAAATTAATCTCTTTATAAATATAAACAGCTAGCAAAATTAGATTATATGCCTAATCGAGCCGAACAACAAGGAGCCACAACCTTTAACCATATTGGAAAGCAGTTTCAAATTTATTTAGTTTAATAATAATAGCTTAGAAAATGTGACAATTTGTTTTTTTTTTAAAATAGATAATTCTTTTATGATAGGCGAGGTTAGTTACACTTTTCTTCTAATGTAGCTTTTCGGGGGAAAAACAACAACAAAAATTCTAAACCATGCTTATATCTGCAAAATTATAACTGTTGACTCGGTTCACCTAATATTTGTTTTAGTTGTTTGTTAGCATGCCATGGTTTTTAGTGGCACGGAGAACTACGACTTCGTTTAGAATATGGTTCTTCCGAATTCTTTCTTTCCGTCGTCCTCCATAAAGCTTTCAAAAAATTGTCCAAAAATTGAGGTATCTTAGATAAAAGTTAAAACACAAGACGACAATGATACTAAACAGTTCTAACGTTAGATTTGAATTAGGCCACATATGTGAGTATATAGCATATTTGGCATTACCAAATGGTTTTATTGTAGAGTTTTGCCGTAAATGTTGATGGGTGGATACGTCAGCCCTCGTCATATACTTAATGGTGTTACAAGTGGCGGAATCATATTCATCCGTGTGTCGGAAAAAACTCGAAAAAGTACGACGAGCGCAATTCACGTATCAGAGTATCGGAGCAGCAATATCTGTCCAGGCCCAGGGTGAACTCGGAGTGAGTTCGACCTGAGTTCGGAGTTCGTTCCTCCCGGAGTCAGAAAATTGTTCAACTTGCTGGCTCGAAAACAACTGAACATGTCGAGTTCGATTGTCGGGGTTGTGCGAATTTGGAAAGGTGTTTTTACACCGTTGGATCACATCCAATTAGGCCTGTCAATGGATAGTCGAAAATCCGAATCCGATCCGATTCCGTATCCGAACTTTTGGATATTATTCGAAATTTTGGATATCGAATTCGAATATCCAATTAGTTTTCGGATATTATCTTTTTTCGGATACAAATTCGAATATTAAAGTATTTGAATCTGTTAATATATATATATTTTCATCTTCTATTTCTTTTTTACCTCTATATTATAATTATAATATTATATATATGAATGGTGTACAGTTGTGATATGCATGTTTCACATGCAAGTTGCATTTTTAATTAATAGTTGAATTTGGCTGAAAAAACCTTCTGGCCATGGAGTTGTATTTGTAATTAATAAGAGCATCTCCAACCCTATTGTCTTGTTAAGTGTTGTGAGTCTTAGGTGGCTCCTACGTGGCATGAGCCACAAGACAATGTCTTATTTATGTGGCAAAATTATATCTCAAAAGACAATGAGATAGAAAAACTCTCTCCAATGCAAAAGTATTGAGAAGACAATAAAAATTATTTTTTCCAACTTCCAAGGCAACTTTTAAGACAACTACACATCTTCTTTCTTTTTTCTAATATTTTTTATTCATAATTGATGACATGGAAGGGAAGACATTGTCAAGTGCATTGTCTAGAACAAGACAATCAACTTCACAATGTCTTCTTTAATTTTTGCCACATAAGCTTCACAATTGACTTGACAATTGCATTGGAGAAGAACTTTTGAATAAAATTTTGTCATTCCTATGTGGCAACAACTTTTTTCCAAAGTCACAATAGGGTTGGAGAGCATCTCCAATCCTATTGTTAGGTCTTTCAATTCCAGCTTGTAATAAAGGGATATCATGTATGGGCATTGTCGCTATCTGTTGCACTGCTAAGTCTTATCTGATAGAAAGAACAAGTCATGCATTGGTCTCGGACAACTTGTTAACAAGGTAATAGTCTCTCGACGATACTGGGGGCACCCGGGATCGATCGGCCTAGGAGAGATTGTAATAGCACCCCGGGGTAAATGCTACACCTCGGGAATGTTGTGTCCTTAGCGACGAGCTGAACCATTGAGTCACAGCTAGGGGTCAAAATTCGTAGCCCTTCTCAAATGGACACAAAAATCTAAGTAATCATCACTATATGACTCATTAGGACCTCAATCTACTTTCTATTAGTCATGGGTAGGGTCTCCTACATGAATGTATGAATTTTAACCATGGAAATGTAAGTTTAGAGGGTTATCCCTATGTAGAATGTAGCCTACACCAAGCTCCACGAATTTGAGAAAGATGGATGAAGAAAGAGATCTCCAATCCTTGCTAGAGCCTTCACCAAGCCTCCTTGAGCTCCCCCAAGCTTTTGCACAACAAATGGAAGAAGGAGGAGAAATTTTGGAAGATGATGGAATGTAGAAATGGGTGGAAACCCTAAGTGAATGGTGGCTGCCATTTGGGGTTTAAGGGGGTTAAATAGGCACTAGACCCTAACTTTTCATTACACTTAGTATTAGGTAGATCCTTAAGTGGGCTAAGTGGTTTGGCTCTAATTAAGGCTTGTTATCAACCTACTCATGACTAGAGTCTAATTAATCAACTAATTGGTCAAGTCAATCTAAATGGGGTCTACCATGACTAATGATTAAGCTAGCCTACTAATAAATACAACCACCATATTAAAAGAAAAATATACACTAATTGTGAAATGATAAAATTACTCTTGTCCTAGAAAAGTGGTAGTGACACATCGATATTACCGTAAGGGTTCTAGTTAGTCTTTTTGACTTGAAAGTCGCATCATAAAAATAGAGCACAAGGAGACGTGTTTGAGTTGGACATAATATGCCTAAATGAAGGTGGGCTCATCTAAGTCTTGCATATAAAATTTGTTGGAAGGTAACAACTGGTATCGCGCTCCGAATATCAATGTCACGACAGAGAACATCAAATAATCTAAATAGAAAGTGCGTGTTCATGAGGCATGAATTTATTATTCTAGTGGAAACCAACTTATCCTAATCAATCGGTACTTCTAATAAGTCCTAAGATTTAGAGGGGCTTGCAACCTATATATATCATAAATTCCTTTTTCAAAATTAAATTAAGACACGGTTCTATGGTTAATGAAGTTAGAAAGAATTTCAAAGTCGTGATATTGTACCTCGTCTTTTGATTATAAAAGAATACTACACGACGTATTAAATAATGTGATACGGTAGTTATGAATCAAGTTTTGAAGATCGCTCTCTAATTTCGAATAGATAGGAAACAATTGTGTATCAATAGTTTTCATGGCCATAGGCGGTATGGCGAACTAAGGGAAAAATTATGTGTCTATCTTTCCTAAAATACAAACATTGGTTTTTTCGAAATAAGTAAGGACGAAAAATAATAAAGAGTTCAAGGGAGAGGGGATCGAATGTGAATACGAGGTTCCAAGAGCGATTCAATAATTCAAAGGGAGTTGTCAAGGCAATTGCGAATGAGACCCTAGATACACCTATATCTCAATCCACATAGGTTAATCGTATGAAGAGCGAACCAATACACTAAGGTTGATCAGACCATAATACACTAATTCTAATTAGACAATATGCTAGTGGACGTCCCCAATAAACATATGTCCTGCACAAGCTCGATAAAGAATAAGCCTGCAAAAACTAGGCTATAATAGCGGCGTTAGTTAAGATAGCCCAAAATATAAGTACGCGAGAGTTATGATTGAAAGAAGGCACAAGTAGTTTAAGTCCATCAAAATGTGGTGCCTTTATAGTCGTCATGCTTGTCTTTTTGTCTAAGGCTTTGGTCGACCAATGGGTTAGGGACCTCTGAAATCCATATTCTAGGTAAACCTATTAGTATCAGTCAATTACCTCGTTAATAGGTCATAAGGACAACGGAATGCTAGGTTGGGAGGCATGCTGCCCAACTTATAAAATTTCTTCTAGTATTTGGTTTTGAATCAATGGGACATACAGGTCATTTTTCTAACCTCTATAGTATCCAAAATTGTAATCATGTCTGAAGTTATTTTATCGAGAATTTATGTCTCGTCAGTGTACACCTGGCTGTAGTAAATCCTTGGTTTTGTGACTCAAATATGATATAATATCGGATATTTTATTAACTCTATCCAATATTGACATCAAGAATACTAAGATCAGAAGTGGACAACTAAGGCATAGTTTTAACAACATTCGATAACCTACGTTTACTTGAAATAACTTTATTTTTTTTTTGGGTCGTGCATCGCCAGTACGCTGCTGGCTGCAGTGAACCCCACAATCTCCATAAGTCAAATATATGGCGACAGTGCACTGCTGTCTTGCCATTGTAAATCAACGAATATTCTTCCAACTATATTCATAAGAATTTCAATGAGCTTTTAGGGATTCAAACAAGTTGACTATGATAGAAAAAGCGTAAGTATCTGTCCTTGAAGTAAAAATATCCATTTTAAAAGACAATACATTTATTAGGAAGAAATGACTGAAGATAAGGAAAACATCTTAAACCTTATCAAAATTAATTCGAGCTTAACATATGGGTGATTGAATCAGAAATTATTTCGAAAATAGTTCCTTATGGCAAAAGGAAAAATAAATAAGTAATTCCGAAATGATGATGGTATTTAATAAGGGAAAATAAAATTTGAACAGATGATCAAGATTAGGGGTAGAATCATAGGAAGGCCTAGTTTACAAGCGATTAATCTACCCACCTTAGATCGTACCATCATATCAAGTACAATGGAGTATAGCTCTAGAAAAATTCCCTAAGTTACCTAATATGGTTTTAGAATTGTCACTCTCCCCGTTCCCAAAATACGTATTTTAATACGTGTACTGCTTGAATGTATTTATTTAATACTTATCATATATTTATTCTGTAATTTCATGCTAATTAATTTTTTTGTGTTTTATTTTCTGCTTTTGATTAAGCTCTTGGTTTATTTTGTTCATGTTGAACCAACTTGGTTTAGCTCGGTTCATCATGATCATGGGTGGATGGCCTAGATCTTGTAGGAAGGAATGGGTGGTGGAGATTTTGACTTGGACTTGATATTTATGCCCCTTTACTTTTCTCTCTCTTCATTACTCTCATTTACTTCTTCTTCATCATCTATTACTCTCCCACCAACCTAGAGAGCTAGGCAAGTACAACTTACTTTATAATGGATCTCAAGTTTGCTGTTCCATTCTCTTCCTTACTTGATTCTAAGTCTCTTTAGAACTTGGAGTTTTTGGTTTTCATGGGTGTATTTTTGTAGATCTAAGTTTATGTTACATTCGATTCTTCTTGGTTTTAACCTATCAAACTTCTTTATTTTCAAAATCTAGTTGTTCTATGTTGTAGAGAATTTCGTTCTACCCTATTTTGACCTATGGAAGTCCAGATTTGGGCTTGGATTGAAGGTTGGGAAGCATGGGAACCCCGAACTTTCCAGGTTCTTCTTCTCGGAAAAGTTAGAGAAGAAGAACAGTGCTTGCCGCATGGCCTTTCATGCGGCAAGTCCCCTGCGGCTCCTCTTTGGCCGCATAGGCACTCCAGTCTTCATGCGGCCCCCTCCTTGCCGCGTTATCCCTTTGGTCGCGTGCCGTATGGTAGCATGCCGCATAGGCCTTTGCTGCATAGCTTTGGTTGACTTTTGCCACATGGCCCCTGGCCCCCCCTAGTCGCATGCTGTATGGCCGTTTGGCCCTTGTCGCATGGCGATCCTTGGCCGCATAGGGCATAGCCCTTGGCTTCCGTACCGTATGAGATCCTGATTTGACCCTGCCGCATAGATGGGCATCTATCTACTGCCGTATGGGGTCCTGATTTGACCCTGTCGCATAGATGGGCATCCATCTACTGCCGCATGGGATCCTGATTTGACCATGCCGCATAGATGGGCATCCATCTACTGTCGCATGGGATCCTGATTTGACTCTGCCGCATAGATGGGCATCCATCTACTGTCGCATAGGATCCTGATTTGACCCTGCCGCATAGATGGGCATCCATCTACTGTCGCATGGGATCCTGATTTGACTCTGCCGCATAGATGGGTATCCACATCTCTACCCCCCTACGGAGCTCTCTCCGCCTCAGGCCGGAGGGTCCTCCCCCTTCCGGCTAGTAGCCATCGTCCCCGTTCGCCGCGTCGGCTGTCCCCCTCCCCCCGGAGGCCCAGCGGTCGCTCCCCGGCTCCACCTCCCTCCACTCCGCTCTTCACCTCCCGCCTTCTTCCCCCTCCCGATCGCCGCCCAATCTCCGGCGGTCACTTTCCCTCACTCACCGCCAATCCCAGGCCCTCTCCGTCTGCCCGTATTCCCTCGCCGGAGCCCCCGCTCCTCTCTTCGATCACCGGAGCTCCGCCCGCACCTTCCTCATGACCCTCTCCTCGCCGGCGGTAGCAAGTGCCAGAGGAACCACTCTTGTAATACATGGAGCAAATCTTATAGTGGCACAGCAATTCTTTAAAAACGGCCACCATATCAGCATTCTCTCGTCGAAGTCGGTCCAACTCATCATTAGTTGGAACATATTCTTCATAGAAAAAGTCTCCCATTGGCAAGCTCGAGATATACTTCATCTCATGAAGAGCTAGTCCAATCTCTCCACAGGGCGTCATGAAAGTCCCTGTCCTAAAATTGTACCTCTCTGCCAAAGCGAGAAACAGATGAGGGTTGGGGTGGAATCCATATACGGTAGAGTATACCGCCTGGTACAGCTCAATCACCTACAACCTAGCCACACTGGTATCATTGTAGAGTTATGCATATCGTACTCTGTACGGGAGTACTCATTCTGAATGATCATGATCCACGGCATGAGATTTCAATTAACATAGGGTCTACTAAGCTAAATAAAATAACTATTGCATGGAGAGAATGGATTCTCGAGTTCTTACATGGCAGCCATCTCGGGACAATTAGTGCCCCGACATGCCGGCTAGTTCCCACGGATACTGCAAATCTGCCGCACGGGTAGGGAGTGGTATCTGTTTATATTTACTGTATATTGATGACGGGTGTCCCGCTGGGACACGTCTAATGCATGATTGGCGTAATTGATTATTGGGTAGACTAGCCTTGCTTGTACATTGTAAGAACTGAGCAATCTCTTATTGCATGTTTCCAAGACAACTTGGAACTTACAGTAGCAAGTCGTAGTAGTTGTATGGCCGTTTAAATTGGTTTGTTTGTGTACTATACCTACTTCGTTAACTACTGAGATGAGCAGAACGTCAGGACATGATGGGTCAACTTCTGTCCTTGTTTGGTTGGGAAGTTGACTTGAAGTGTCGTTATGTTGTGCGAACCCCAGTAGCAAGCAGAGATCTATTTATCATATTCTTAACTCTTATCACTGGTTCTAATTTCTTATATCGTGCTTCCTTGCGATACTTGCTATTAGAGGTCTAACCTCTCTGGTTTTGTATGGCCAGATTTAGAGCCAGCTCCCGAGGACTCAGCTTACTTCCACCTCCAAGATGGTCAATACTAGAGGAATGATCGCAGGAGGACACGAGTGGGTTCCTTGCTTCCCTGCTCGTTTTACTACTTACTTACTTATTGTCGTTTGGCACCGACGTGTTAGTCGGACTGTCTTGCACTTACCTTTACATAATTGTAACTAAGTCAGACTGCAGCTGATAACAATTGTGTATACCTTGCTATATCATCTGTTTATATTTTGTACAGCCAGATCTCAAGTACATTTTGACTGAGCGTTTGGGACGCCTTACTGCTTTATCTTACATGTTCTCTATTATTGCTTCTTGTTTGAATGATTGAGATAATAGATGTTGAGTGACCATAGTGAGACTTTCATGTAGTATGCACCCCCTCGTCGTTAGACAGCATTGATCGTATTATACGGTATTCTTCTACCCATAATACGTAGCTGGCTGAGTCATTCCCCCGCTCTCCGGTATTTCGGTTCTGGGACGTGACAAGGTTTTAGTGGTGGCCCATGCAGGTCTGATTTTAGACTTGTGGGGTATTTTAATTTGTAGGATGTCTCAATCACATATGTTTCCCCCTTGATCTCATGATTCGTTATTCTCGACCCTATCTTGACATTCCAGTATCCTTTGACTTCATTGATCTTTCATGTCTGATCGTTTTATTGTTCTCTTGTCCCTTTTCTTAGGGGCACTTCGTCCGCATTTGTCAGAGCTGGACAGCAACAACAAGGGCAACACGAACAACATGACCATGTTGGTCAGCAATAAAGGCCAGTACTACCTCAAGAGACCATCCAAGAAGAGGTGATAGTGGAACCAACCGCTGGACCGCAGTATCCGGAGGTTCCAACACTACTAACAGTTCCACCTACCCCTATAGCAGTAGACACACCAGCCCTTCTGGAGATCATGAGAGGGATGATGGCTACTCAGCAGCATCAGATGTTGTCCCAGCAACGCATGCACACTCAGTAGCAAGAGCAGAATGTATTACTCAACCAAGGATTGCAGACAGCTTTGGAAAGAGGGGTGAGGACAGATTCAGGAGCATCAACCAGATTAGGCAAGTATAACCCCCGTCGTTTCGAGGGCACGAAAGATGCCATTTCGGCAGATGCATGGCTTAAGGACATCGAGGCTATTTTGACAGCTGCTAAGGTTCCGACGGAAGAACATGTGGATCTAGTGAAGCTGTTGCTTCAGGACCTCGCACGTGATTGGTGGGAATCAGAAAAAGTGGGCATCAGACGTCATATTGATTGGGACAATTTTACTGCAAGATTCAAGACAAAGTACTATAGAGTGGTGACGCAGTTTGAGCTACAACAGAAGTTTATCAACCTCAAGCAGGCTGGCAAGACAGTGGATGCTTATGCAGCAGAGTTCTGCAGACTGAGTAGGTTCGCCGCGGAGATGGTAGCAACGGAGAGACAGAGGGCTATGAGATTTCAGCAAGGGTTTCATCTTGAACTCTTGTAATTGATAGAGGGGCACAACTACCAGACTTTCGATGAGGTATTGACGGCAACCCGGAGGCATGAGATCACCATCCAGAGGAACATATCTAGGACTGGAGGTCAGAAGAGATCTCATAATCAGATTGAAGGAAGAGGGGGAGCAGCACCCCGAGTTACAGCACAACTCCCTGGCATTCGCATTCACGATGTGGCAATGCGAGGACCAGCACCCCCAGCAAGGAAACAACAGCAACAGAGGAAGAACCAGCAACCCCCAACGGGCTGTACTTATTGTGGGAAGGCATGGCATACTAGAGATGTGTGTCAGACATTGAACGGACAGTGTTTGATATATGGAAGTCCAGATTATCGAGTTTCCACCTGTCCTATGAATTCGAGGTCAGGAGGACCAGTACAGCAATTTCCTGCTCTGCCAGCACCAGGGACAGACCAGTACCAAGGACCAGTGGTAGCAGTGAGACCGTTGGCACAACGTCCGTTGATGTCACAGGCTCAGATGTTTCGGCAGCAGGGACCGCCGATGTAGCAGCAACAACATAGGCCACCCCAGCATCATCCAGGCAGAGGCCAGCAGCAGCACCAGGCTAGGCCGCAGCATGGGAACCAACAAGGAGGCCGAGGGCAGGCATTCAATCTGTCCTTGGAAGAGGCATTGGCATCGGAAGATGTTGTGGCAGGTAACATTCTCGTCGCCTCATATCCCGCAGTAGCATTGTTTGATTCGGAAGTATCATACTTATTTATATCTGCACAATTTGCGACACGACTAGGAATGGAATTCGAAGCATTGCCAGGGAGATTGAATATACTCACTGGCAATGGGCTCGTAGGAGTTAGTAGAGTTATTCTAGCGTGTAGAGTTGTAGTGTGCGGGCGTTCCTTACCCGCCAGGTTGATAGAATTTCCTATGAGGAATTTCGATGTTATCCTAAGCATGGACTGGCTGAAAGACAGTTTTACCACAATAGATTGTCGTAGAGGGAGTGTATCTTTTAATATTCCAGGCATGGAGCGATTTACCTTAGTCAGATCAGTGGCAACTCAACAAGAAGAAGGAATAGTAGCGGCAATGGAAGAAGTTCAAGTTTCGAAGATAGTTGAAGAGTTTATTGACGTGTTTCCCGAGGAACTTCCAGGTCTACCACCCGTTAGAGATATTGAGTTCAGTATAGAATTAGCACCTGGAACTAAACCGATATCGGATTGAGTTTACAGAATGTCGGATTCAGAGCAGTCCAAGGTGTATCAGCATATAGAGGAACTGAAGGCGAAGAAGTTTATTCGAGACAGCGAGTCACCATGGGCAGCACCAGTGGTACTTGTAGGGAAGAAGGATGGGTCATCAAGATTATGCATTGACTATAGAAAGCTCAACGCGGCAACAGTAAAGAACAAGTACCCACTACCAAGGATCGACGACTTATTTGATCAGTTGAGCAGAGCCAGAGTTTTCTACAAGATAGATCTTCGGTCAGGGTATTATCAAGTTAGAGTTCGAGAAGAGGATATTCCCAAGACAGCATTCAGGTCGAAGTACGGGCATTACGAATTCCTAGTAATGCCGTTTGGTTTGACCAATGCTCCAGCAATATTTATGGATTTGATGAACCGTATCTTTATGCCATACTTAGATCAATTTGTCGTTGTGTTCCTCGACGACATTCTCGTATACTCAGCTAGTGAAGAAGAGCATAAAGATCACCTCAAGAAAGTGTTACAGGTTCTGAGAGAGAACCAGTTGTACGCCAAGCTCAGCAAATGTGAGTTTTGGTCAGACCGTATTTCATTTTTAGGGCACATCATATCAGGGGCTGGAGTGGCAGTGGATCCCAAGAAAGTAGAAGCAGTAGAAAATTGGCCAATGCCTAAGACTGTAGCAGATGTGCGAAGTTTCTTGGGATTAGCAGGATATTACAGAAGGTTCATATCAAACTTCTCAAGACTCTCAGCACCCATGACCCGCTTGACACGGAAGGATATGCCATTTGTCTGGTCGACAGAATGCCAGGCTTCATTTAAAAATTTGAAGCAGAAGTTGATATCGGCACCTATTCTTATATTACCAGTTGGACCCGGAGGTTTTACTGTATATTGTGACGCGTCAGGAAAGGGACTTGGGTGTGTCCTAATACAACATGGAAAGGTGATAGCGTATGCATCTAGGCAACTTCGAGACCACAAGAAGAATTATCCGACTCATGACTTGGAGTTGGCGGCAGTAGTATTTGCTTTGAAGCTATGGAGGCATTACTTGTACGGTGATCGAGTGGACATGTACACAGACCACAAAAGTCTGAAGTACATCTTTACTCAGAAGGAACTGAACATGAGACAGAGAAGTTGGTTAGAGTTGATCAAGGATTACGACGTGGAGCTTCAGTATCATCCAGGCAAGGCTAACATGGTAGCAGATGCTCTTAGCAGGAGAGGCGGCGCATTTATGTTGACATCACAAAAACATATTTTAGAAGATCTTCAGGAGATGGACGTCGAGGTTATACTTCCTAGTGATGTAGGAATTCTGGCAAGTCTACGAGTTCAATCCGACTTAGTAGACAGGATCAAGGCGGCTCAGGCACAGGACCCAAGGATTCAGAAGCTTAGGACAGAATGTGAGTCAGGACTTAGGAAGGAGATAAAAATTCACGAAGATGGTACACTTAGATTTGGATCACGTCTATGTGTGCCGAGTGGAGATATCAGACAGGAGATTATGGCTGAAGCCTACAGTTCTCAGTATTCTATACACCCTAGAGGGACCAAAATGTACCAAGATATCAAGCAGCACTTCTGGTGGAAAAGAATGTAGAGAGATAGCTAGATTCGTTTTCCGTTGCTTAATATGTCAGCAAGTGAAGGCAGAACAACAGAGGCCAGCTGGATTATTACAATCGCTTCCTATCCCGGAATGGAAGTGGGAACATATCACAATGGACTTTGTGACCGGTTTACCGATATCACCAAGTGGTAAGGATGCTATTTGGGTGATAGTAGATCGGCTTACGAAGGTGGCATATTTTCTTCCTTTTAGAGTAGGGCAATCTACAGAAAAGTTGGCAGCGTTGTATATGCAGCAAATAGTCAGGCAACATGGGGTCCCTGTCAGTATTGTGTCAGATAGAGATACCTGTTTTACATCACATTTCTGGAAGAGTTTATATCATAGCCTGGGTACCAAGTTAAGATTTAGTACGACCTACCACCCACAGACAGACGGACAATCAGAAAGAATAATTCAGACTTTAGAAGATATGTTACGAGCTTGCACCCTAGATTTTGGAGGATCTTGGGAGAGTCACCTGCACTTAGTCGAATTCTCGTATAACAACAGTTATCAAGCCAGTATCCAGATGGCGCCATTCGAAGCACTATATGGTAAGAAGTGTAGGTCGCCACTGGCATGGGATGATATCGGGGAGAAGAAGATGTTAGGCCCAGAAATGATTGTTCAGACGGTTGAAGTGGTTAAGTGGATTAGAGAGCGACTTCGAGTTGCGCAAGATCGCATCGTCATTGGGCAGACCAGCATCGTAGGCCGCTAGAATTTTCTGTTGGGGACCACGTGTTCTTGCGGATCTCACCTACCCGTGGGGTCATTAGATTTGGCGTTCGTGGGAAGTTGAGTCCGCGATACGTAGGCCCATTTGCTATCCTCGATAGGGTATGCGATATTGCTTATCGTTTGTCCCTTTCACCTTCGTTACGAGAGGTGCATGATGTGTTTCATGTATCTCAGTTGCGTAGGTATGTATCGGACCCAAGCCATATCCTCGATCATTCTGAGCTGGTTGTGGGTACCAACCTGTCTTACGAGGAAAAGCATGTGTCCATTTTGGACCGAAGGGAGAAGATACTCAAGAACCGAACAATTAGCCCTATCCGTGTTGCTTGGGGTCATCACTCCTTAGGAGAGTCAACGTGGGAACGTGAGGATGATATCCGATCACGGTATCCGCACCTATTTGACTCACAAGGTATATTTCTTTTCGTGTACCTTGATTGTCTTGATTCCTCATGCATATCACCCTATAAATAGAATTGCTTGATGTCGTAGATGGATAAATATAGATATATTACTTGCTATTGATATTGTAAGATGACTACTTGCTCAAATTGCTTGTACTTGGAATTAATTTAGCTCTGATGTTTCTATCCTGCTTGGATTTGAAATTCCGAGGACGAAACTTTCTAAGGATGGTAGAGATGTCACTCCCCGTTCCTAGAATACGTATTTTAATACGTGTACTGCTTGAATGTATTTATTTAATACTTATCATACATTTATTCTGTAATTTTATGCTAATTAATTTTTTTGTGTTTTATTTTCTGCTTTTGATTAAGCTCTTGGTTTATTTTGTTCATGTTGAACCAACTTGGTTTAGCTCGGTTCATCATGATCAGGGGTGGAAGGCCTAGATCTTGTAGGAAGGAATGGGTGGTGGAGATTTTGACTTGGGCTTGATATTTATGCCCCTTTACTTTTCTCTCTCTTCATTACTCTCATTTACTTCTTCTTCATTGTCACGACCCGTACCCTGGAGTAAGGGCACGAGAAGTGGGTACGTCCAGCCTACGCCGCAATATCGACAGTAGAACGTTGTCCTAGGTCACAACATCTAACAATATAATGCTAAGCAGTTATACTCCCCGAATGGGGGTGACATAGCAAAATGTAAACTCAATCACAACTAAGGAAGAAGAAACACGATATGATATAGAACTCAAATGAAATACAGAGGATCAGAAGAGTCTAAGATAACATCTCAGCAACATCCAGAAATACAAGTCTCAACTACTGAATATGAAAGAATATATACAATCCAGATCTCAATGACAGAAATAAAGCCTAACTAAACTAGTCCCAAGACAACATAAGAAAGATAAAGCCTAACTAAACTAGTCTAGGCAGTAGGGGTAATGCCATCAGCTAGAGCTGGGTCCTCCTGAGAGTCCAGCTCACAAGTGTCGTCTAGGGCTGTCCCATAGAAGGTATCCACACAGGCCTCCTCCTCGTCCTCTGTAATATTTTCAACAGGTCCAGTCAGGACAGAGCGAGCACAATACATCTCAACAGTTCATAGCAGGTTAGAAAATATAAACATGCAGTAGAGTAAGATACAAAAAACTGAAAGAAGTACAGAATGTAAAAGAGATAGCTGTAATGGAAATATATACTGTAAATAGAGAACTATCAGTGGCTAGTGAGTCAGAGTACAATATAGACATGTGAATGGCATAGGAGATTCTGGGAACTATACTATGGAGTGATTCTGGGAACTACACTACTTGGATATTATTCACATGTCCACTTCAACTCCCCTGTACCCCCAATCAATACACAAGGATCCAGCCAGGTTATGTTATGATCCATGCAATGGCCCACAAGGGGTGATACATGGTAGGCCCAAAAATGGGTGATTCTAGGAATGCCCATAAATGGGTAATTCAAGGAAGACTCTGTGATCATGAGAGTACATGTCACAAGTGATTCAATAAACCATGAAGCATAGTGATACACAATGTAAGTGAAACGTACAGAACATGTAGTATCCGATGCTCCCTGAGGGGATAACATCTCAAGAAAGGATCCATATAGTACTAATCCGTGTTACCAACGTGACAGCATCAAGTAAAGTAATCTAAAGCAGGAAAATAATTCTAACAGGATATGAAATGATCAGAGAATGTACTCTCCTGCTATCTGAGTGTCCGGATGAAATATACTGTCCGAGGAGAGGTGTCTGGCTCCTAATCAGAACAGCACAAGTCACAACAAGTCTAAAATAATAACAAGATGCGATTCAATGCATTTTAAATGAATCTAGGTCAATCTAGGCTAAAGTCAACTCTTAGTCAACTCTGGTCAACTCTAAAAGTCAAACTAGGTCAACTATGGTCAAACTAGGTATAACAAGTCTAAATTAGGTCAAACAACTTATTCTAAATCTAAACAAGCCCACAAGACCATACAAGCCTAAACCAAGCCTATCAAGTCTATATTAGTCTAATCAAGGCTAAACTAGCCTATACTAGTCTATCTAGGCTATACTAGGTCCTATCAATACAATGTTAAACCTACATCACAACCAACCTATGTTCTATGCATCTAGGCCTACACTTGGAATCCACACTTGGCTATATGCCAAACACATATAACACATATATACATCTATATAAGGCATTCAACATCTCACATATAGATATATCCATTGCTCACATATAGGTATACCTACATATATACATAATATACTTATGCATTAGATATACATACATTATAGCTCACACATACATATATTATACATACATACATTATTCCTATGTACATACATACATTATTTATATACATTACATTATATATATACATAGGGAGATAGAAAGATAAAGAGATAGAAAGAGTGTCATAGGGTGTCAAGGTGAGCATGAAAGAGGGTGAGTGAGTGAACTGTGGACTGTGTGTGTGCAAGTGACAGAGTAAAATGCTCAAGTGTCAAGTGGTGTGGGAGTGTGTGGCCTGTGTACATAGGCAAGTGAAATGTGAAGGAGTGTCACTTGAGTGTGTGTAGGTGTCAAGGGTTTCCAGTTGAGTGTGTGTGTAAATGAGAGAGAGGAAATTGTGAACAGTGAAGCGAATGAGGGAGTGAGATTGTGTCAAGTGAACAGTGAAGGGTGTGTTAGCAAAACAGGGAAGGGAAAGGAAAGGAAACCAATTCAGGATACTAATACTCATTATTCAGTCCAATCTCGATCCCAAACATACACCAATCAATCACCATAATTCCCCAAATTTGACATACAAGTAGATTAATCATAGGAGAACTATATTAGGATATAAAACATATAAGTAGAAGCATTAAATTGGATTAATCAGTTGGCAAATTTCATTCTTAAAATCTGGAATTAAATTGAATAGGAACTGATACTTTAGGTTTCAGAAATTTTCCAGGTAAATGAGAAATTATGTATGAAAATGAACTAAAGTGTCAAACTATTGGTTGGTAAACAAGGAGTGGGGTGTGAACAAGTCATTCAGTGTAAATGTGTCCCACCACGAGGACACAGATGTGTCCAAACAACCAAAACACCAAAAACTTAAAACAGGACACAGTGCAATGCAAAGCAGTGTCGTGCACATGTTTCCAGTGCTCGTGCACTTGACACAAAGCGACACAGATCTTGTGATCATGTCCCAGTGTCGAGGAGGACTAGGGCTAGGTCTGGGATACCCTGATACGTGTCCACGACGCGCGTGTGTGCGATACGACACACGTATCAGTGTCGAAAATAGACTGAACCTGATACAGTATAAATCCAGTGCACAGCTAATTACGTGTCCGACACGACACGATAGGTCATGCCACTTGGGGAGTATCGTGTCAGACACTGCCCCAACATGTCCAACCAATGTCACGTGTCCACGTGTCCTACACAGGGAAAACTTGACCCCGAGTAGCAGGACAGTGCGTACGGTGTCAGAACAATGTGTTCGTGTCCGGATCCCGATACGACACGACACTAAATTAAGCTCAATCAACCAAATTTCGATAAGCAACCACAAAACCTAATTTCCTATTCAAAAGTTTTCCTAAAATCAGATCGAAATCCCCTTTGGGGTATTTCATCGAACACCTAGGTATCCAGTCGGATACGTGTCCGATACGGACACGAAATGAATCCACCTTGACACGAAACCAAGTCCTACAGCTAGGGGACTCCTAGGGCTTTCCAAATATGCAAAGAAATCAGGGAAACTATAGGTTTAGGGATCATTTACCTATTGATGAGCTTTTCAAGAAAAACCCCCTTCTAGAACTTTTTCCTTTGATAGCAAACTCCACCAAATTGCTCTCCTACTAAAATTTTCTTCCATGGACAGAAAGTATAGATAAATTAGAACCTAATGCAACTTGTTTGGATTAAAAAGGAATTAAAATAAATTTTCTAGGAATTATTGAAGTTGGAGATTTACCTCTTTTTCCAAATGTGAACTTTCTTAAGGAGGCCAACCTAATGGAAGAGACTACTTATAGGGGGAGAATCCCTAGGTGGGTTGGCCGGCCATAGGTAGTTAGGGTTTCATAGTGTTGGGCTTTGGGCTCCTATGGGCCAAGTTAGTTAATCATGAGTTGTAAAGTCATAAGCCATGGATTAATTCCTAAGTCACAACCATGCACCTATTCTAACTTGAATCTAAAAGACCAAACATGGGTTAAATTAAGTTAGGTTAGGGTCATATGATCTACCCAAGTCACTATAACTAGAGTTAGCTTCTAGGGTAGGCTCCAAAGTCAACACTAGTCAAAGTCTAGAATATCACTCAAATAAATTATATTAAAAATCACATAAATTCTAATAAATCTCAATAATTCACAATAATTCCAAATAAATCCCAAAAATTCAAAAATGACCAAAATACCCTCATACTAGAAATGTGGTAGTGACAAATCTACCCTCCTTAAAAGAATTTCGTCATCGAAATTGAAAGGCAAAATGCAACTGATGAGAAGGATAGAAAGTATACCTCACGGTCCAAAAATATATCGGTATCGCTCGCGCATCTCATCCTCCCGCTCCCAGGTAGACTCTCCTGGAGAATGATGCCTCCATACGACACGAAGCAAAGGTATCACCTGGTTCCTCAGTACCTTCTCCCGTCGATCCAGAATCTCCACTGGCTGCTCTGGATAGCTGAGAGAAGGCCCAACCTCAATCTCCGAATGATCGAGCACATGGCTAGGGTCAGCCACGTACCGTATCAACTGTGATACATGGAATACGTTGTGGACCCCCACTAGTACAGGTGGCAAGTCTAGCCTGTAAGCCACGTCATCGAATCTCCCGCTGATAATGAAAGGGCCGATGAAGCGCGGGCTAAGCTTCCCACCTCCACCAAAACGTATCATACCACGAGTCGGAGATTGTCACGACCCGCACCCGCTATAAGGGCACGTACACGTGACAACGCCCAGCCCTCACCGTAAAAACGGCGTGGAACGCTGTAGGTTTTCTACTCTAAACAGTTTATATATATATCTAAAACCTGTCGAGAATATGGTCAACTCCGAACGGAGGACAAGCAATAAATATATATGAGTGCTCAAATCACAACTCTAAGATGATAAAGTAAAGACTGAAAGATAAAGACAACAAGACGATAATAAAATAATAACCTGTCATGTCCAACACAAGAATATATACAAGTCTAAGTCTCTAATACAATCCATAATAATAACAGTCTCAAAAGTAGCTGGAGACAAGGTCCAGTACAAAAGACCTACTCTAACTAAGCAATAGGTAAGGTCTCGTCAGGCGGAGCTAAGCCCTGCTGGACCAACGTCTCCAAGTCTATGCCCACTACGTCATCCGGACCGTAGTAGGTACTGTAATCCTCCTCATCAGCATCTGTAATATTTTGTCAACATATCCTGTCAGGATGGAACGAGTACAATCTACTAACAACAGTTCACAAGATATGACAAAAGCTATAAGACAGTAAATAGAGAGTATATGCAAGAAAATTATGGAATGTACATGTGAGTATCATGGCAAGGTAAGCTGTAAAACTAGAGCTAGAACAAGGCAAGTAAACTGATCATGGCATGTACAAGAATCAAGAATCATATATCTAGGTGTGTGAGTACTAGCTACAATATATGGCCGGCTTGGGTCTGCACAAGGTCTACTGATCCACCAATCCTACATGGAATGTAGGATTGGTATTATTCAAGGTCTACAAGAATAAACAAGGCGGATAGTGACCACATATCTAGACTAGTGCTCCCCGTCCCCGACTGGTAGAGTGGATCCAAGCAAGACACGTTATGACACGGGATTCTACGAGAAGGGAGCAAGTCTCCTCGAGAATCGGTGTCCATATATTGTACAAGAACTACAAGGGAGCTTGCACAAGATATACCAAGATAACGAGGAATAACATCTCATGTCGGGATCCATGAATACCAATCCGTGTGACCAATGTGTCGAGAACAAGCATATCTACACTAATTACATGAATTATAACAATCATCATAAATTATAAAAGTGTCAGAGAATGTACTCGCCTGTGATATGGTATGATATGTCAACTGGAGCAAATGCAGCATCTCGAGGACCTATAGAGAACAAGACGTATCAATACTATGTTTAGGAAGTAAAGTCAAATCAATTTAAATCCTATTAAGTCATTCTAGGTCAAGACACGTCAAACTAGACTGTACGAGGTCAACCTAAGTCATATTAGGCCTAACCAGGTCAAACTGGGCCAATGCAAGTCAAACGGAATTAATCTAGGTCGATTTGAGTCAACAGTTGACTTACAGTTGACTTTTGGTCAACTGGTCAACTCTGGTCAACTCTAGTCAACCCTAGGTCAATCCTAGGTCAATGATGACTAATAGTTGACTTTTGGTTAACTACTCAAGTCTAATGGAATTTGGGACTAAATTGGGTAAAGTGTTGACCCATAGTTGACTTTTGGTCTAAAAAGTCAACCGTGGTCAACCGGGGTCAAGACTAGGTCTAGGCGACTATTTCTAATCATTACCAACCTCTACAACCCATATCCAAGTCCATCTTGGACTTCGAAACCCAAATCTTGGCCGTAGGCCAATTTCCTAATTTACCCTTTCTAAGGTAAATTTCTAGCCTAGGTGGAAACCTAGTTAGCCTACCTACGCTTGGTATTTTGACCCGTGCTCCCTAGGGTAGTAAGGTACTAGCCATACATATATTACCTACCAAGATACCTAGGTAAAGTGGACGTCTAGTCCATCTTACGGCCCATTGCCGATATCTTGAATATTTTAAGATATGCAATGGTACGGCGCGATACCGGCGCCCTACAACCCCGATTTCTACTCGGAAACCTACCCGCAAAATCTAATTCACGTATTCTAGGTCCACGCCAAGTTTCGTCGCGATCCGATACTCGGAGCTCAAATTCCCCTTCTAACTCGATTTCCTCTATTTTCTATTTTCCACTTTTTTTTCCTATTCTTCTTCTAACTTCTTCCCATTCTAATTCTTCTAACTTCTTCTAATTCTCTTCTTCTCCTCCTTACTAATTCCTATTCTCCTTTCCTATTCTCTTCTAATCTTCTTCTCATTCTTTTCCTAACTTCTTCTATTCTTTCCTTCTACTTCTCTTCTAACTCTTCTAATTCTTCCATTTCCTCCTAACTTCTTCTAATCCTCTTCTTCTAACTTCTTCTTAATCTTTTCCTTCTTCTTCCTATCTAACTATCATCTATTCATATATATATATATATATATATATATATATATATATATATATATATATATATATATATATATATATATATATATATATATATATATATACTAGGGGGGTTAAATAGGCTTAAAGGGGGCCAAAATGGGGGTTTTAGGGGGGGGGGAACTGGCAGCTACTGCTGCCAGTTGCTGCTGCTGTTGCTGCAGCTGTAGCTGCTGCTACTGCAGCTTCTTGCTGCTGCTGCTGCAGCTCCTCTTGCTGCTGCTGCAGCTTGCCCTCTTCTTCTTCTTCTTCATCTTCTCACTCCCTCTCATCTACCTCTATATATATATACATATCTATATATATATATATATATTATATATATATATATATATATATATATATATATATATATATATATATATATATATATCCACCTATCTATCTATATATATATTTATATCTATATATATATATATATATATATATATATATATATATATATATATATATATATATATATATATATATATATATATATATATATATATATATATATATATATATATATCCCTATACTCAAACACACACACATCTATATATATATATATATATATATATATATATATATATATATATATATATATATATATATATATATATAAATATATATATATATATATATATATATATATATATATATATATATTTTTTTTTTTTTTTCATATATATATATATATATAAATATATACACACACACACACACAAACACTCACACACTCACAAACACACACTCTCACCACCATCTCATGACAACACCACCACCACTCTCATTCCTCTACACTCACACACACAAATTCAAATATATATATATATAATACATACACGTATATATATATATATATATATATACATATATACATATCTACATATAAATACCACTCTATATATAAAAACCCCTAAAAATCTCTAACCTAGATTTCTAGGGAATCCTATAAAATTTGTGGGCAAAGTGTAGTGAATCTCCCCCTCTACAATTATTGTGAAGACATTAAATGCAAAAGAGAATAAATGAAGAATTAATGTCATACCTAAAATGGGTTGTTCTTGGAGGAAGAAAGCTTGAGAGAAAAATGAATTTTTGAAAGAGAGAGAGAGAGAGAGTGTGTTACTTAGTGAGGAAGAAAAGGGGGGGGGGCTCCTACTCATGGCCGGCCATGGCTTAATGGGTTTGGGTTGGGGATCCACTAAGCCCCCAACCCATTAGACTTGGTTTAGGTTCAAATTGAATTCGGTTTGGTTCGGTTTGTTTCTAATTAACTAATTAAGCTCTAAAATGACTAATTAAGCCATAAAAATATAGTTTATAGTTTCTAACCTAATTAGGATGGTATGTGGGCCAAGTCCAGCTAGTATGTGGGTCTCACTAGTGTCCAGGCTACCCGGGTCTCCAACTTGAGTCCGAATTGGATAAAATCCAAACAAAACCAAATAAATCCCAAAAAAATCACATAAAATAAATAAAAATTCCTAAAAATTATAAAACTTGAAAAATGATGAAAATACCCCTAATTCGAAAACTGGGGGTGATAAATCTACCCTCCTAAAAAAAATTTCGTCCTCGAAATTGAATGAGAACTAACACAACAATAATGAATAGAACAAGGAAAGAAAAGAAAGAATTTTACCTCAAGGCTCGAAGAGATATGGGAATCGCTCCCGCATGTCGTCCTCCCTCTCCCAGGTGGACTCACCTGGAGAGTGGTATCTCCATGCAACGCGAACCAAGGGAATGACCTGGTTCCGGAGCACATTCTCTCTGCGTTCCAAGATCTCAACCGGCTTCTCTGGATAGCCGAGTGTCGGTCCCACTTCGATCTCTGAGTGGTCCAAGACGTGATTGGGATCTGCTATGTACCGTCTCAGTGGCGACACATGGAACACGCAGTGCACTCCCTCTAGTACGAGCGGTAACTCCAGTCGGTAAGCCACTGCACCGACCCTTCCCATGATACGGAATGGTCCGATGTATCGTGGGCTAAGCTTCCCGCCGCCACCAAAACGAATCGTGCCACGCGTCGGAGAAATCAACAGAAACACAAAATCATCAACCTAGAACAAAATACAAGACTTAGAGCTTGATCTAAAACAATCACAATCAGACTCAAATACAAGAAAAATCTAAACTATACCTCAAACTCCAACGGCCTCCGGTGGCTATCGGCCCAATGCCGCTGCCTATCCTGCGCCACCCGAAGTCGATCTCTGATAACCCTGACCTTCTCCGCAGCATCCACTACCATCTCAGGGCCAAGCAAAACCCTCTCGCCGACATTATCCCAAGACAAGGGAGTACGGCACCTCCGTCCGTATAGAGCTTCGAAAGGTGACATCTCTATACTGGCTTGGTAGCTGTTGTTGTAAGCAAACTCTACCAAGTGAAGGTGGTCCTTCCAAGATCCCCCGAAGTCCAAGACACAGGTACGCAGCATATCCTCGAGGGTCTGAATCGTCCTCTCCGACTGCCCGTCTGTCTGGGGGTGGTATGCGGTACTGAACTTGAGCGATGTGCCCAAGCTAAGTTGCAAACTCCGCCAGAAGTGGAAAGTGAATCGGCTGTCCCGATCCGAGACTATACTCACTGGAACCTCGTGCAATCGGACTATCTGCCGTACGTACATCTCGGCCAACCTCTCCGTCGACAAACCCACTTTGAAAGACAAAAAGTGGGCCGATTTGGTCAATCGATCAACAATGACCCAAATCGCATCCTTCCCTCCTGGAGAGCGCGGAAGCCCAGATACAAAGTCCATAGTGATATGCTCCCACTTCCACTCTGGAATGGGTAGTGGCTGGAGCAATCCACCAGGTCTCTACCTCCCGGTCTTCACCTGCTGGCACACCAAGCATCTCGAAACGAACTGAGCCACCTCACGTTTCATATCATACCACCAAACATGCTGTCTCAAGTCTCTATACATCTTGTTGGCTCCTGGATGCATAGAGTACTGAGAACGGTACGCCTCCTGAAGAACCTCCTCCCGAAGTCCTCCACTCGGCACGCACAATCTGGTGCCATGCCTCAACGACCCATCCCCTGCTATAGAGAACTCCTCCAACAGTCCTGTCTGGACCTGCTCCCTGATGACCCTCAGAGCCTCATCCTCGAACTGAGCTTCCCTGACCCTGTCCATCAGCTCTGACTGCACCTGCAGACCCCACATCTGCTCCTCGAACCCAGGAACTATCACCTCTATGCCCAAGCTCTCCAGATCTGCCAGAAGGTGACGATCCATCGTCAAACACATGGCCACGGGATACCTGCTCAAAGCATCCGCGACCACGTTGGCCTTCCCCGGATGGTACTGTAAGGATATATCAAAATCTTTCATCAGCTCTAACCATCGCCTCTGCCTCATATTCAGCTCCTTCTGGGTAAACACGTATTTCAAGCTCGTGTGGTCAGTATAGATCTCCACACGCTCTCCGTACAGATAGTGTTTCCACAGCTTCAAAGCAAAGATGACCGCTGCCAGCTCCAGATCGTGGGTAGGGTAATTCCTCTCATGAGGACGTAACTGCCTAGATGCATAGGCAATTACCTTCCCGTGCTGCTGAAGCACACAACCCAAACCCCGTCCTGAAGCATCACTGTAGATCGTATAACCACCAGATCCAGATGGTAGCGTCAAGATAGGAGCTGTAGTCAACCTCGCCTTCAGCTCCTCGAAGGCGGCCTGGCACTCATCGGACCAAACAAACTCCTCGTCCTTCCTGGTAAGGCGGGTCATCGGCTGGGCAATCCTGGAAAAGTCCTGCACGAACCTCCGGTAGTAACCTGCCAGACCCAGAAAACTCTGAACCTCTGCTACTGAGCTCGGCGTAGACCAGGACTCCACCGCAGAAATCTTCTTCGGATCCACTGAAATCCCTTCGCCAGAGACAACATGGCCTAGGAACTCCACGCGATCCAAGAAGAACTCGCACTTGGACAGCTTCCCATACAGCTGCTCCCTCCTGAGAGTGTCCAACACAATCCTCAGGTGCTCCTCGTGCTCCTCTGGTGTCTTCGAATAGATGAGGATGTCATCAATGAAGACCACCACGAACTTGTCAAGGTACTGATGAAATACCTTGTTCATCAAGTTCATGAATACCGCCGGGGCGTTGGTCAACCCAAACGGCATGACAGTATACTCATACTGGCCATAGCGAGTCCGAAAGGCAGTCTTCGGAATGTCATCCCGCTTCACCTTCAGCTGATGGTACCCGGTGCGCAAGTCGATCTTCGAGAACACTCTCGCCCCGCTCAACTGGTCGAACAAGTCATCAATCCTTGGCAAAGGATACTTGTTCTTGATAGTAAGGTTGTTGAGCGCCCTGTAATCAATACACAGACGTACCGTACCATCCTTCTTGGGGAAGAAAAGAACTGGCGCGCCCCAAGGGGAAGAACTAGATCGAATAAAGCCCTTGTCCTCCAGCTCGTCGACCTGCTTCTTCAGCTCCGCTAACTCACTGTTGTTGATTCTATAGACGTGCTGGGAGATAGGCTCAGCGCCCGGCACTAGGTCTATAGAAAAGTCAACATCACGATCTGGCGGTATCCCGGGCAGCTCCTCGGGAAAGACATCCAAGAACTCAGCAATGAGTGGATGTGGCAACACCGGCCCAGCCAACAATGCTCCGCAGAAACCATCTGCCAGCTCCACTGCATCCCTGGTGAACTCATACTCCGGCTCTCCCGGCGGCCTAAACAGAATCCTGCCCCCTCTGTAGTCGATGCTAGCGTGGTGCATGCTCAACCAATCCATACCGAGTACCACATCGTAACTCGGAAGTGGCATTACGAGCAAACACGCACTCAGCTCCCGGCCTCTCAAAGAAACTCTCCGTCCCTTGCAAACATTATTAACTAGGATGATGCCATTCCCAGTCATAATCTTGCAAGTCCTACCAAGATACTCAGCAATGATATTATGCCTAAGAGCAAAAGAAACAGACACAAAACTGTGCGTAGCACCAGAATCAAACAAGGCTAAAGCTGGAAAAGAATCAAGCAGAATAGAACCTACGACAACATCCGCAATAGGCTCCATCTCCTCAGCTGCAAGAGCAAAGGCTCTACCCTGACCACCCCGCTGCTGGTGGTGCTGAACGAACCGCTATTGCTGGATCGGAAGTGGACCCCTCTGCTGCACTGTAGGTACTCTCGCAGGTGCTCCCTGAGCTGCTATCGCTCCACGGGCTACCCTGCGAGGGTTCGCAGGACAATCCCTCAACTGATGTCCAGCCTCCCCGTAGTAGAGGCACAAGCCTAGCCTCTTCCGGCAAACCTCCCAGACGTGACCGGGCCTCTTGTAGTAGTAGCAAGAAACCCCATGCTGTGCCTGCCTCTGCTGAGTGTGCTATACCTGCTGCTGAACTGGTGCTCTGCCCTGCACCTGCGGCTGGTGATGCTGGAAAGAACGATGCAGAAGCTGAGGGCGCTTAGCAGCCCCTGCGCTGCTAGTAGCCCCCGAGAAAAGATCACGCTCCCTCTTGGGCTTCAAGCCCCACTCCCGCTCTACCTTGCGGGCCTCCGCATAGATCTAGGTATAAGTCTCATAGAAGGAGGGAATGAGGATCTTGATATCCCAAGTCAGCCCCTCACTGAAACGGCTCGCCCTGATCTCCGGGTCTCGAACCATGTACTCTGCGTATCGGCTCAGACGGCCGAACTCCGCTGCGTACTCCTCCACAGATAAACTGCCCTGCTGCAGATCCTGGAACTATCGCACCAGGTCAATCTTGTCCGTGGGGGAAAAGAACTTCTTCTTGAAGAGGAGCTTGAACTCTGCCCAAGTACGGCCCTCTCCAGCTAGGGCTGGCTCGTTTCTGAACCAGGTGCGCGCAATGTCTAGCAACTGCAAACCTACCGCCTCGACCTTCAGGTCGTCTGCCAGGCGGGAGGCCCTCATCTGCCGCTCGATATCCTCGAGACAATCATCTGCATAGACCACGCCCTCGGTCCCGCTAAAGTCACGGGGCCCGATCTTCTTGAAGTCCTGGATATCTTCGTACCTCGGTCGCGTCCCCGGATACGGAGCCCTCTGCTCCACGGCTGCAAGGGCCAACTGATGGACATCCTCCATGCCCTGACGCATCGCGTCTGTCTGCCTCTGCTGAGCCTCGGCCTGGGCTCTCTGAGTCTCCAGCATCTGCTGGAGGAAGGTAAGCATCTGCCCAATATCTGTAGGCAGAGGAGGTGGAGGTGGAAGTATGTCTGCAACTAGCGGAGGAATCCGCTGCGCAGCAGGAGGAATAGCGCCCGCATCAACCACTGGTTCTGCGGCCGGAAAAGTCGTAGCAACCCTGGGGTCAGCCCTCGTAACCAGAGGAGGAGTGCCCCCAAGAGCTGCTGCTGCCGACACCCCGACTGTAGCAGGAGTGTCCAGATCAGGTCCGCGAGTTATAACAGACCTCTTCGCGTCCGCGGACTCAGGATGCTGGGATCTGGTCTGCACCATCATGAAGATAGAAATAAGAAGAAAATCAATACGGCACGTGAAATATTATATCAAGGAGGACAATTTGAATGCAAAATCAATATCAAAGACGGTAAGCAAGATAAGCAAGGAAAGATCCAACTGTGATTGAGCACTCTTAGCCTACTACCACCTATGTGTAACACAGGCTCGTAGTCAACACTCTAAGACGAGTGCCGCCACGACATCGCACTAATTGCGACTTCAGGACCTGCGTGGGCCACCACTAAAAACGTGTCACGACCCGCACCCGCTATAAGGGCACGTGCACGTGACAACGCCCAGCCCTCACCGTAAAAATGGCGTGGAACGCTGTAGGTTTTCTACTCTAAACAGTTTATATATATATCTAAAACCTGTCGAAAATATGGTCAACTCCGAACGGAGGACAAGCAATGAATATATATGAGTGCTCAAATCACAACTCTAAGATAATAAAGTAAAGACTGAAAGATAAAGACAACAAGACGATAATAAAATAATAACCTGTCATGTCCAACACAAGAATATATACAAGTCCAAGTCTCTAATACAATCCATAATAATAACAGTCTCAAAAGTAGCTGGAGACAAGGTCCAGTACAAAAGACCTACTCTAACTAAGCAATAGGTAAGGTCTCGTCAGGCGGAGCTAAGCCCTGCTGGACCAACGTCTCCAAGTCTATGCCCACTACGTCATCCGGACCGTAGTAGGTACTGTAATCCTCCTCATCAGCATCTGTAATATTTTGTCAACATATCCTGTCAGGATGGAACGAGTACAATCTACTAACAACAGTTCACAAGATATAACAAAAGCTATAAGACAGTAAATAGAGAGTATATACAAGAAAATCATGGAATGTACATGTGAGTATCATGGCAAGGTAAGCTGTAAAACTAGAGCAAGAACAAGGCAAGTAAACTGATCATGGCATGTACAAGAATCAAGAATCATATATCTAGGTGTGTGAGTACTAGCTACAATATATGGCCGGCTTGGGTCTGCACAAGGTCTACTGATCCACCAATCCTACGTGGAATGTAGGATTGGTATTATTCAAGGTCTACAAGAATAAATAAGGCGGATAGTGACCACATATCTAGACTAGTGCTCCCCGTCCCCGACTGGTAGAGTGGATCCAAGCAAGACACGTTATGACACGAGATTCTACGAGAAGGAAGCAAGTCTCCTCGAGAATCGGTGTCTATATATTGCACAAGAACTACAAGGGAGCTTGCACAAGATATACCAAGATAACGAGGAATAACATCTCATGTCGGGATCCATGAATACCAATCCGTGTGACCAATGTGTCGAGAACAAGCATATCTACACTAATTACATGAATTATAACAATCATCGTAAATTAGAAAAGTGTCAGAGAATGTGCTCGCCTGTAATATGGTATGATATGTCAACTGGAGCAAATGCAGCGTCTCGAGGACCTATAGAGAACAAGACGTATCAATACTTTGTTTAGGAAGTAAAGTCAAATCAATTTAAACCCTATTAAGTCATTCTAGGTCAAGACACGTTAAACTAGACTGTACGAGTTCAACCTAAGTCATATTAGGCCTAACCAGGTCAAACTGGGCAAATGCAAGTCAAACGGAATTAATCTAGGTCGATTTGATTCAACAGTTGACTTACAGTTGACTTTTGGTCAACTAGTCAACTCTGGTCAACTCCGGTCAACTCTGGTCAACCCTAGGTCAATCCTAGGTCAATGATGACTAATAGTTGACTTTTGGTCAACTACTCAAGTCTAATGGAATTTGGGACTAAATTGGGTAAAGTATTGACCCATAGTTGACTTTTGGTCTAAAAAGTCAACTGTGGTCAACCGGGGTCAAGACTAGGTCTAGGCGACTATTTCTAATCATTACCAACCTCTACAACCCATATCCAAGTCCATCTTGGACTTCGAAATCCAAATCTTGGCCGTAGGCCAATTTCCTAATTTACCCTTTCTAAGGTAAATTTCTAGCCTAGGTGGAAACCTAGTTAGCCTACCTACGCTTGGTATTTTGACCCGTGCTCCCTAGGGTAGTAAGATACTAGCCTATACATATATTACCTACCAAGATACCTAGGTAAAGTGGACGTCTAGTCCATCTTACGGCCCATTGCCGATATCTTGAATATTTCAAGATACGCAATGGTACGGCGCGATACCGGCGCCCTACAACCCCGATTTCTACTCGGAAACCTACCCGCAAAATCTAATTCACATATTCTAGGTCCACGCCAAGTTTCGTCGCGATCCGATACTCGGAGCTCAAATTCCCCTTCTAACTCGATTTCCTCTATTTTCTATTTCCCACTTTTTTTTTCCTATTCTTCTTCTAACTTCTTCCCATTCTAATTCTTCTAACTTCTTCTAATTCTCTTCTTCTCCTCCTTACTAATTCCTATTCTCCTTTTCTATTCTCTTCTAATCTTCTTCTCATTCTTTTCCTAACTTCTTCTATTCTTTCCTTCTACTTCTCTTCTAACTCTTCTAATTCTTCCATTTCCTCCTAACTTCTTCTAATCCTCTTCTTCTAACTTCTTCTTAATCTTTTCCTTCTTCTTCCTATCTAACTATCATCTATTCATATATATATATATATATATAAGCATATATATATATATATATATATATATATATATATATATATATACTAAGGGGGGGGGGGGGGGGTTAAATAGGCTTAAAGGAGGCCAAAATGGGGGTTTTAGGGGGGGGGGGGGGGAACTGGCAGCTACTGCTGCTGTTGCTGCAGCTGTAGCTGCTGCTACTGCTGCTTCTTGCTGCTGCTGCAGCTTGCCCTCTTCTTCTTCTTCATCTTCTCACTCCCTCTCACTCCCTCTCATCTACATCTTCTCACTCCCTCTTCATCTTTTCCTAACTTCTTCTATTCTTTCCTTCTACTTCTCTTCTAACTCTTCTAATTCTTCCATTTCCTCCTAACTTCTTCTAATCCTCTTCTTCTAACTTCTTCTTCATCTTCTTACTCCCTCTCATCTACCTCTATATATATATATATATATATATATATATATATATATATATATATATATATATATATATATATATCCCTATACTCAAACACACACACATCTATCTATATATATATATATAAATACACACACACACATATCTCTACATATATATAAATACACACACACACACACACACATATATATATATATAAATATAGACACACACACACAAACACTCACACACTCACAAACACAGACTCTCACCACCATCTCATGACACCACCACCACCACTCTCATTCCTCTACACTCACACACACAAATTCAAATAAATAAATATATATATATATATATATATATATATATATATATATATATATATATATATATATATATATATATATATATATATATATATATAATACATACACACACACATATATATATATATATATATATATATATATATATATATATATATATATATATATATATATATATATATATATATATATATATATATATATATATACATATCTACATATCTACATATAAATACCACTCTATATATAAAAACCCCTAAAAATCTCTAACCTAGATTTCTAGGGAATCCTACAAAATTTGTGGGCAAAGTGTAGAGAATCTCTCCCTCTACAATTATTGTGAAGACATTAAATGCAAAAGAGAATAAATGAAGAATTAATGTCATACCTAACATGGGTTGTTCTTGGAGGAAGAAAGCTTGAGAGAAAAATGAATTTTTGAAAGAGAGAGAGAGTGTTACTTAGTGAGGAAGAAAGGGGGGGGGGGGGGGCTCCTTCTCATGGTCGGCCATGGCTTAATGGGTTTGGGTTGGGGATCCACTAAGCCCCCAACCCATTAGACTTGGTTTAGGTTCAAATTGAATTCGGTTTGGTTCGGTTTGTTTCTAATTAACTAATTAAGCTCTAAAATGACTAATTAAGCCATAAAAATATGGTTTATGGTTTCTAACCTAATTAGGATGGTATATGGGCCAAGCCCAGCTAGTATGTGGGTCTCACTAGTGTCCAGGCTACCCGGGTCTCCAACTTGAGTCCGAATTGGATAAAATCCAAACCAAACCAAATAAATCCCAAAAAAATCACATAAAATAAATAAAAATTTCTAAAAATTATAAAACTTGAAAAATGACGAAAATACCCCTAATTCAAAAACTGGGGGTGACAGAGATATCCGCAGAAAAACCATGTCTCCAACCTAATCACAAGCAAGGTCTCAAATTAACTATGATAAACAAACATGATCAATCAAAACACAAACAATCAACCCTAAATCTAATCCTAATCTAATCTGTACCTCAAACTCCAACGACCTCCGGTGTCTATCGGCCCAGTGCCGATGTCTGTCCTGCGCCACGCGAAGTCTGTCCCTGATGAGCTTCATCTTCTCGGCTGCGTCAACAACCATCTCCGGTCCCAGTAAAGCTCACTCACCAACATCATCCCAAGATAAGGGTGTACGACACCTACGCCCGTACAGAGCCTCGAAAGGTGACATCTCAATGCTGGCCTGAAAACTGTTGTTGTAAGCAAACTCCCCCAAATGTAGATGATCCTCCCAGGAACCTCCAAAGTCCAAGACGCACGTCCGTAACATATCCTCAAGTGTCTGAATAGTCCTCTCTGACTGTCCGTCCGTCTAGGGGTGGTATGCGGTACTAAACTTGAGTTGAGTGTCCAAGCTAGTCTGCAGACTCCTCCAGAAATTTGAAGTAAAGCGACTATCCCGATTCGAGACGATGCTGACCGGAACCCCGTGAATCCTGATTATCTGCCGCATATACAACTCCGCAAGCCTCTCTGTAGACGTACCTACCTTGAATGGCAAGAAGTGGGCCAATTTGGTCAACCTATCAACGATGACCCAAATCGTGTCTTTTCCTCCTGGTGTACGCGGTAATCCAGATACGAAATCCATAGTGATATGCTCCCACTTCCACTCGGGAATGGGTAATGGCTGCAACAATCCACCTGGCCTCTGCCTCTCTGCATTGACCTGCTGACAGACCAAGCACCTAGATACGAAGCGAGCTACCTCCCGCTTCATCCCGGACCACCAAACATGCTCCCTCAGATCTCGGTACATCTTG
This sequence comes from Iris pallida, assembly GCA_029216955.1. NCBI lineage: Eukaryota > Viridiplantae > Streptophyta > Magnoliopsida > Asparagales > Iridaceae > Iris > Iris pallida. The sequence continues at coordinate 8,393,055 of JANAVB010042618.1, read as the reverse complement.
TTGGCACCAGGGTGTATAGAGTACTGAGATCTGTGGGCCTCCTGCAAAACTTGCTCCCTCAGATCTCCGCTAGGCACACATAACCTGGAACCGTGCCACAAGGCACCATCCTCTGCAAGAGAAAACTCGCCATCCAACAATCCTGCTCGAACCTGCTCTCGGAGACACCGCAGAGCAACGTCCTCAAACTGCGTCGACTTGATCCTCTCCACCAAGTCTGACTGAATCAGCAGACCCCACATCTGCATTTGAACTCCGGGCACGATCACCTCAATCCCAAGGCTCTCCAAGTCTGCAAGCAAATGACAATCCATGGTCAAACACATGGCTGTCGGATACCTACTCAAGGCATCGGCAACCACGTTGGCCTTCCCTGGGTGATACTGAAGTAGGATGTCAAAGTCCTTTATCAACTCTAGCCATCTGCGCTGCCTCATGTTCAACTCCTTCTGAGTGAACACATACTTTAAGCTCTTGTGATCTGTAAAAATCTTCACCCTCTCTCTATACAGATAGTGCTTCCATAACTTCAGAGCAAAAATTACTGATGTCAGCTCCAGGTCGTGGGTAGGGTAGTTCTTCTCATGGGGACGTAACTGCTTGGAAGCATAGGTAATTACCTTCCCGTGCTGCTGCAATACACAACCCAGCCCCTTCCCTGAAGCATCACTATAGATAGTGAATTCCCCTGATCCTGAAGGCAATGTCAGAATCGGAGCTGTCGTAAGCCGCTTCTTCAACTCATCAAAAGCTGCCTGACACTCCTCTGACCAAACATACTCAGCATCCTTCCGGGTCAACCGAGTCAACGGCTCTGCAACCCGGGATAAATCCTGCACAAATCTCCTATAATATCCTGCCAGCCCCAAGAAACTCCTGATCTCTGCCACTGAAGTCGGCGCTGCCCAAGCCTCAACTGCTACGATCTTTTTGGGGTCAACTGAGATCCCATCTCCAGTCACCACATGCTCCAAAAAGTCAACCCGGTCCAAGAAGAACTCACACTTGGAGAGCTTCCCGTAAAGCTGCTCCTTCCTGAGAGTCTCCAGCACTACTCTCAAGTGCTCCTCGTGCTCCTCCTCAGTCTTAGAATATACCAAGATGTCGTCAATGAACACCACCACGAACTTGTCCAAGTACTGGTGGAACACCTTGTTCATTAGGTTCATAAATACTGTTGGTGCATTGGTTAGCCCAAACGGCATAACCAAAAACTCAAACTGCACGTACCGCGTCCTGAAAGCGGTCTTGGGAATATCCTCCCCCTTCACCTTCACCTGGTGATAACCTGACCTCAAATCAATCTTGGAGAACACCCGAGCTCTGCTCAACTGATCAAAGAGATCATCGATCCGCGGTAGTGGATATCTGTTCTTGATCGTCAGGTTGTTGAGTGCCCTGTAGTCAATACACATCCGTACTGACCCATCCTTCTTTGGCACAAATAATACTGGTGCACCCCATGGCGACGAACTCGAACGGATGAAGAACTTGTCCTGCAGCTCATCCACCTGCTTCTTCAGCTCCACTAACTCACTGTTGTTCACTCGATAGACGTGCTGAGAGATGGGTTCCTCTCTTGGAACCAAGTCTATCGAGAACTCAATGTCTCTGTCTGGCGGCAATCCAGGCAACTCCTCTGGAAAAACATCCATATACTCTGCTATCAAGGGGTGTGGAATCGTCTGCTCCTCAACCGAGACTCCGCAGAAAACTCCGCTGCTCTGCTCCGCCTGACGTCTGGAGCACTCGAACTCTGGCTCCCCCGGCACTCTGAAGAGAACTCTACCCCCTCTGCAATCAATACTGGCGTGGTGCCTGCTCAACCAATCCATACCGAGTACTATATCGTAGTTCGGCAATGACATTACGAGCAGGCTCACCTCCAACTCACGGCCTCCCAAAACAACACTCCGACCCTTACAAACATCACTCACTAGGATAATGCCACCCCCGGTCGTGATCTTGTAAGTCCTAGGCAACGATTCAGCTATGATACCGTGTCTAATCGCAAATAATACTGATACGAAACTATACGAAGCACCGGAATCGAATTATACAAAAGCTGGACTGGAGTCGAGAAGAACTGAACCTGCGATCAGCTCTCCTATCACCTCTGCATCCTCAGCCGCCATGGCGAAAGCTCGCCCCTACTGTCCTCCTCTGGCCTGCTGCTGGTGCTGAACGAACCTCTGCTGCTGTGTCGGCAGGGCTGGTCCCCTCTGCTGGCCTGCTGGAGCCTTGGCTCCTCCTCCCTGAGCTGCTCGTCCCATGGTCAAGGTACAATCCCTCATCTGATGGTCTGCTGAACAACATACTAGGCACTTGCCCAGTCTCTTCCTACACTCGTTCCACCCGTGCCCTGGCTTCTTGCAATAAGCACAGCTGGTGGCCTGCTGCCTCGGTGCCTGTTGCTGCACCCTCTGCTGCTGAAACTGCTGCTGGTGCCTCTGCTGGAACGGTTGCAGCTGGAACTGCCTCGACTGCTGGTACTGAAAGTGAGGCCTCTTGTCCTGGCCTCCGCTGCTGCTGCCCCCAACCGGGTCTCGCCCCCTCTTGACCCTCAGCTCAAGATCGTCCTCAGCCAATAAAGCTCCCGTCACAATCTCCTCGAAAGTGGCATCCCTGTTGCCCTTGGTCAAGGACTTGACTTCCTTGACCAGACCCTTTCGGAACCTCTGGGCCTTCGCCGTCTCACTCAAGCCCTCTACGAATCTGTCGAGGTGGTCGAACTCCCCAGCGTACTCCTCTACTGACAGGCTCCCCTGAACTAAGCTCTCAAACTGCGACTCCAAGGCTCGGAGCGCTGAATCTGGAAAGAACTTCTTCTTGAAGAAGCCCTTGAACTCCTCCCAAGTCTGTCCGGCTATCCCCACCCTGGGGTCTGACTGATACCAGGTGCGAGCAAGATCTCGCATCCGGCTAGCTGCTGCCTCTATCTGGAGATCTGCAGGTATCCGGGCCAGGCAGAAGATCTCCTCTATATGCTCGATCCACTCGTCAGCATATAAAATCCCCTCTGTCCCCAGGAAGTCTCTGGGGCTCACCTTCTGGAACTGCTCTATCCTAGGTGTCCTCGGCTGCTGGACTGCTGGTCGAGCTGCGACTGTCGTAATGGCCAACTCCATGCTCCTGGCCTGCCTGGTCTGCTGTACCTCCATAAACTGCTGGAAGTAGGCGAACATCTGTGCCGCGTCCACGTATTCTGTAGGCGGCGACTGCTGAAAAGGCATCTCTGGGATGACTGGGTCCTGTCTCCGAGCTGGTGGAGGCATACCCCCTGCTGCTGCTGCTGAAGTCCCAATACGAGCAGAGGTGGCAGGAGCTGCAGTCTCCTGACCCTGCTGAACTGGCTGAGAGGTAGCAGTCCCCTCTACAGTATCCCCATGAATGGTACGCTGTGACCGCGTCTCCACCATCCTGAAGACAGACCAAACAAGGGTATCAATTGCTGAGAAAGAAGCGATATAACAAAGGCGGACAGTTAAAATTCAAAAGAAATCAATTGACAGTAAGGATTTAGATGGCAATAATAGAGTTTTTCCTAATATGATTGAGTACCTGGAAAACTAATGTCCTATATCTTTCTGCAGGCTGTAGTGATACTCTGGTTCGAATACCACTACACTTCTAGTCTAGACCTGCATGAGCCACCACTAAAAATGTGTCATGACCCACACCCTAGAGTAAGGGCACGAGAAGTGGGTACGTCCAGCCTACGCCGCAGTGTCGGCGGTAGAACGCTGTCCTAGGTCACAACATCTAACAATATAATGCTAAGCAGTTATACTCTCCGAATGGGGGTGACATAGCAGAATGTAAACTCAATCACAACTAAGGAAGAAGAAGAACGATATGATATAGAACTCAAATAAAATACAGATGATCACAAGAGTCTAAGATAACATCTCAGCAACATCCAGAAATACAAGTCTCAACTACTGAATATGAAAGAATATATACAATCCAGATCTCAATGACAGAAATAAAGCCTAACTAAACTAGTCCCAAGACAACATAAGTAAGATAAAGCCTAACTAAACTAGTCTAGGCAGTAGGGGTAATACCATCAGCTAGAGCTGGGTCCTCCTGAGAGTCCAGCTCACAAGTGTCGTCTAGGGCTGTCCCAAAGAAGGTATCCACACAGGCCTCCTTCTCGTCCTCTGTAATATTTTCAACAGGTCCAGTCAGGACAGAGCGAGCACAATACATCTCAACAGTTCATAGCAGGTTAGAAAATATAAACATGCAGTAGAGTAAGATACAGGAAACTGAAAGAAGTACAGAATGTAAAAGAGATAGCTGTAATGGAAATATATACTGTAAATAGAGAACTATCAGTGTCTAGTGAGTCAGAGTACAATATAGACATGTGAATGGCATAGGAGATTCTGGGAACTATACTATGGAGTGATTCTGGAAAATACACTACTTGGATATTATTCACATGTCCACTTCTACTCCCCCGTACCCCCAATCAATACACAAGGATCCAGTCAGGTTATGTTATGATCCATGCAATGGCCCACAAGGGGTGATACATGGTAGGTCCAAAAATGGGTGATTCTAGGAATGCCCATAAATTGGTGATTCAAGGAAGACTCTGTGATCATGAGAGTACATGTCACAAGTGATTCAATGAACCATGAAGCATAGTGATACACAATGTAAGTGAAACGCACAGAACATGTAGTATCCGATGCTCTCTGAGGGGATAACATCTCAAGAAAGGATCCATATAGTACTAATCCGTGTTACCAACGTGACAGCATCAAGTAAAGTAATCTAAAGCAGGAAAATAATTCTAACAGGATATGAAATGATCAGATAATGTACTCGCCTGCTATCTGAGTGTCCGGATGAAATGTACTGTCCGAGGAGAGGTGTCTGGCTCCTAATCAGAACAGCACAAGTCACAACAAGTCTAAAATAATAACAAGATGTGATTGAATGCATTCTAAATGAATCTAGGTCAATCTAGGCTAAAGTCAACTCTTGGTCAACTCTGGTCAACTCTAAAAGTCAAACTAGGTCAACTATGGTCAAACTAGGTCTAACAAGTCAAAATTAGGTTAAACAAGTTATTCTAGGTCTAAACAAGCCCACAAGACCATACAAGCCTAAACCAAGCCTATCAAGTCTATATTAGTCTAATCAAGGCTAAACTAGCCTATACTAGTCTACCTAGGCTATACTAGGTCCTATCAATACAATGTTAAACCTACATCACAACCAACCTATGTTCTATGCATCTAGGCCTACACTTGGAATCCACACTTGGCTATATGCCAAACACAAATAACACATATATACATCTATATAAGGCATTCAACATCTCACATATAGATATATCCATTGCTCACATATAGGTATACCTACATATATACATAATATACTTATGCATTAGATATACATACATTATAGCTCACACATACATATATTATACATGCATACATTATTCCTATGTACATACATACATTATTTATATACATTACATTATATATATACATAGGGAGATAGAAAGATAGAGAGATAGAAAGAGTGTCATAGGGTGTCATGGTGAGCATGAAAGAGGGTGAGTGAGTGAACTGTGGACTGTGTGTGTGCAAGTGACAGAGTGAAATGCTCAAGTGTCAAGTGGTGTGGGAGTGTGTGGCCTGTGTACATAGGCAAGTAAAATGTGAAGGAGTGTCACTTGAGTGTGTGTAGGTGTCAAGGGTTTCCAGTTGAGTGTGTGTGTAAATGAGAGAGAGGAAATAGTGAACAGTGAAGTGAATGAGGGAGTGAGATTGTGTCAAGTGAACAGTGAAGGGTGTGTTAGTAAAACAGGGAAGGGAAAGGAAAGGAAACCAATTCAGGATACTAATACTCATTATTCAGTCCAATCTTGATCCCAAACATACACCAATCAATCACCATAATTCTCCAAATTTGACATACAAGTAGATTAATCATAGGAGAACTATATTAGGATATAAAACATATAAGTAGAAGCATTAAATTGGATTAATCAGTTGGCAAATTTCATTCTTAAAATCTAGAATTAAACTGAATAGGAACTGATACTTTAGGTTTCAGAAATTTTCCAGGTAAATGAGAAATTATGTATGAAAATGAACTAAAGTGTCAAACTATTGGTTGGTAAACAAGGAGTGGGGTGTGAACATGTCATTCAATGTAAATGTGTCCCACCACGAGGACACAGATGTGTCCAAACAACCAAAACACCAAAAACTTAAAACAGGACAGTGCAATACAAAGCAGTATCGTGCACATGTTTCCAGTGCTCGTGCACTTGACACAAAGCGACACAGATCTCGTGATCGTGTCCCAGTGTCGAGGGGGACTAGGGCTAGGTCGGGGACACCCTGATACGTGTCCACGACATGCGTGTGTGCGATACGACACACGTATCAGTGTCGAAAATAGACTAAACCTGATACAGTGTAAATCCAGTGCACAGCTAATTACGTGTCCGACACGACACGATAGGTCATGCCACTTGGGGAGTGTCGTGTCAGACACTTCCCCAACATGTCCAACCAGTGTCACGTGTCCACGTGTCCTACACAGGGAGAACTTGACCCCGAGTAGCAGGACAGTGCGTGCGGTGTCAGAACAACGTGTTCCTGTCCAGATCCCGACACGACACGACATTAAATTAAGCTCAGTCAACCAAATTTTGATAAGCAACCACAAAACCTAATTTTCTATTCAAAAGTTTTCATAAAATCAGATCGAAATCCCCTTTGGGGCATTTCATCGAACACCTAGGTATCCAGTCGGATACGTGTCCGATACGGACACGAAATTAATCCACCTTGACACGAAACCAAGTCCTACAGCTAGGGAACTCCTAGGGCTTTCCAAATATGCAAGAAAATCAAGGAAACTATAGGTTTAGGGATCATTTACCTATTGATGAGCTTTTCTAGAAAAACTCCTTTCTAGAACGTTTTCCTTTGATAGCAAACTCCACCAAATTGCTCTCCCACTGAAATTTCCTTCCATGGACAGAAAGTATAGATGAATTAGAACCTAATTCAACTTGTTTGGATTAAAAAGGAATTAAAATGGATTTTCTAGGAATTATTGAAGTTGGGGATTTACCTCCTTTTCCAAATGTAAACTTTCTAAAGGAGGCTAACCTAATGGAAGAGACTACTTATAGGGGGGAATCCTTAGGTGGGTTAGCCGGCCATAGGTAGTTAGGGTTAGGGTTTCATAGTGTTGGGCTTTGGGCTCCTATGGGCCAAGTTAGTTAATCATGACTTGTAAAGTCATAAGCCATGGATTAATTCCTAAGTCACAACCATGCACCTATTCTAACTTGAATCTAAAAGACCAAACATGGGTTAAATTAAGTTAGGCTAGGGTCACATGATCTACCCAAGTCACTATAACTAGGGTTAGCTTCTAGGGTAGGCTCCAAAGTCAACACTAGTCAAAGTCTAGAATATCACTCAAATAAATTATACTAAAAATCACATAAATTCTAATAAATCTCAATAATTCACAATAATTCCAAATAAATTCCAAAAATTCAAAAATGACCAAAATACCCTCATACTAGAAATGTGGTAGTGACAAATCTACCCGCCTTAAAAGAATTTCGTCCTCGAAATTGAAAAGCGAAATGCAACTGATGAGAAGGATAGAAAGTATACCTCACGGTCCAAAAAGATATCGATATCGCTCGCGTATCTCATCCTTCCGCTCCCAGGTAGACTCTCATGGAGAATGATGCCTCCATGCGACACGAACCAAAGGTATCACCTGGTTCCTCAGTACCTTCTCCCGTCGATCCAGAATCTCCACTGGCTGCTCTGGATAGCTGAGAGAAGGCCCAACCTCAATCTCCAAATGATCGAGCACATGGCTAGGGTCAGCCACGTACCGTCTCAACTGTGATACATGGAATACGTTGTGGACCCCCACTAGTGCAGGTGGCAAGTCTAGCCTGTAAGCCACGTCGTCGACTCTCCCGCTGATAACGAAAGGGCTTATGAAATGCGGGCTAAGCTTCCTACCTCTACCAAAACGTATCGTACCACGAGTCGGAGATATCTGCAGAATAACCATGTCTCCAACCTAATCACAAGCAAGGTCTCAAATTAACTATGATAAACAAACATGATCAATCAAAACACAAACAATCAACCCTAAATCTAATCCTACTCTAATTCATGATTGGCACAATTGATTATTGGGTAGACTAGCCTTGCTTGTACATTGTAAGAACTGAGCAATCTCTTATTGCATGTTTCCAAGACAACTTGGAACTTACAGTAGCAAGTCGTAGTAGTTGTATGGCCGTTTAAATTGGTTTGTTTGTGTACTGTACCTACTCCGTTAACTACTGAGATGAGCAGAACATCAGGACATGACGGGTCAACTTCTGTCCTTGTTTGGTTGGGAAGTTGACTTGAAGTGTCGTGATATTGTGCGAACCCCAGTAGCAAGCAGAGATCTATTTATCATATTCTTAACTCTTATTACTGGTTCTAATTTCTTATATCGTGCTTCCTTGCGATACTTGCTATTAGAGGTCTAACCTCTCTGGTTTTGCATGGCCAGATTTAGAGCCAGCTCCCGAGGACTCAGCTTACTTCCACCTCCAAGATGGTCAATACTAGAGGAATGATCGCAGGAGGACACGAGTGGGTTCCTTGCTTCCCTGCTCGTTTTACTACTTACTTATTGCCGTTTGGCACCGACGTGTTAGTCGGACTGTCTTGCACTTACCTTTACATAATTGTAACTAAGTCAGACTGCAGCTGATAACAATTGTGTATACCTTGCTATATCATCTGTTTATGTTTTGTACAGCCAGATCTCAAGTATATTTTGACTGAGCGTTTGGGACGCCTTACTGCTTTATCTTACATGTTCTCTATTATTGCTTCTTGTTTGAATGATTGAGACAATAGATGTTGAGTGACCATAGTGAGACTTTCATGTAGTATGCACCCCCTCGTCGTTAGACAGCATTGATCGTATTATATGATATTCTTCTACCCATAATACGTAGCTGGCTGAGTCATTCCCCCGCTCTCCGGTATTCTGGTTCTGGGGCGTGACAAGAATTCAATAAATCATTAGCTTATCACACGGCCTACGTAGTAACCCTTACTACCCAACAGTCAATACAATAAGGGACTCCTAGTCCTAGTCATTCTTCCTAAAATTAACTCAATCCTAATTGTGAATGAGCACTTCCTAGTCTTAGGATCGCAATAGTACGACTAACTCAAGTACTATTACGCGTTTGCACAATTTTCAAAAACTGACCTACATGGGCCACCACAGTTCACTTCGTTAGCACCACCATTGGCACCAACAACGGTTCAACATACTCCTTTTCTTTCTCTCAGTGATTTGATATGAATACGCAGACAGTGAAAGTAAATCCGTAAAAACATTCATCGAAAACATTCACGTAAATGCACACAAAACCAATAGCGAAAGCGACATCGAAAACTAGCAGGGCTACGATCTCGGGGCAAGCGACTCTTATATAGAATTCTTTTCCCAAGACGTGCGCCACTGCATCTTGGACATCATTTCAAAAGAGTCCAATCCATAACGAGGAAAGGATCTCAATTCATTATCCTGCGATCCTGGTAAAGCTTTTTCAAGTAAAGTTTTCCCAATCTCATCCGACTCGGCCATTCGGCCACTAGTCCCATCCGTGCTCTGCAACGGGATCAAGGCACTACAGTCATTAACTCATTTTCTAACAATGAAAGCGAACATCATTTTTCTTAGAGAATAGAGTTATGAAAGTGCCCCATGTCACTTGAGGTGTGTCTGCATCTTCAATGTGCTCGAGCAACTCGTCCTCAATTGTCGTCTTGAGCACGTACATCATCTTCCCAGGCTTGATTTTCCATTTTTCAACACGTCAACGTTCTCCTTTTCTCCTTTGCGGGTGGTGTGGTCTCAGTACCACCGACAATTTTCCACAAATCTTGGCCTTCAAGGTAGGATTTGATGAGTCTTTGTCAATTCTTATAATTGTGGTGGTTGAGCTTCACAATCCCACTAGTGATGCTCACTAGATTCGACGCCGTGGTCCTAGATCGAGAGCGTCACAGTCCATGACAATATTGATCACGAACACATCGAACACCACTTCACAAACTGTCCTTGACTGCCTTGCTATGATATCAGATTGTTGAGTAAAGTTGTATGCTTTTAATGAACTCACAAAGATTGATGTATACAAAGTTTACAAAAAACTCAAACAAGAAACTTTTGTACACTCTCACTTAACACCTATACACTAATAACACTATACAACACCACCCTCTAACACTTCACTTGGCACACTCTTGTGGGATTGTCCCAAATGGGATGACTATACCCCTTTTTATAGGAGGTCAAAGGAAAAGTCTAGATCATAGAAGGATATACAGATAAATGAAGAAAAAAAATTCTAAAAGGTGAATGGAGGAGAGAAATCTAGAAAGAAAGAGAAAAAATTATAGAGAGAGAAAGAGAGTAAGAATGTTCTAGAGAGAAGGAGAAGAGTCAGTGGCGACCCCCCCACCCCCCACACACGAGTTCAACTTACCAAAACAAGGTGAAACCTGAATGTAGGAATTACTTTTCATAAATCTAATTAATAAATGTTTGAAATTTTCATTGTGTTTATAAGATGTAGATCTCTCACTTGGCATTTTAGTTGCCTATAGGATGTAGATCCCTCACTTGGCATTTTAGTTGATGTTGGGATTCATGGTGTGGTAGGCTTTATTTTTTGTTTTGGTTGTTTGAAAGGGAGGTGATGAAAGTGAATAAGTGCAAATTCATCCTTACAAAATAACAATTGTAGACCATAAAGAACTAGATAAAAAAAGAGAGGACAAATAACAATTTTACGTAGACCATAAAGAACTAGATTATAAAAAAAAATCGAGAAGAAAGAATCTGAAAAGGAGCAACTAGTTAAGATATGTAATTGTGTCTCAAGCATATGTACATATGTTCGACACTTTTTGTTGGAAAGTGCAAATCTAGCATGGATAAGTTGCACTTTTCGGTAATATAAATTTCAAACACCTTTGGAAAATATTGAAAGTGGTTCGTGGATGTTATATTTTAATATTAAAAACTATTGAAAAACCACATCCTCCTTTGAACGGTCCACTTTAATGTTGAAAATCAATGAAAATTTACATCTTCGTTTGAAATCCGGACGCAAAGAAGAGAAAAATCTTTATGGAACATTCAAACACTTTCAATGGTTAAACATTGAGATTCTTGAAAGTCCACTTTGGCCACTTTCAGATAAAACAGTCCCTTTATTGGTTTTGAACAACTCCCTGACTTTAGATTTGAAATGGTACTTATTGGTTAGGTCCGTGGTTGAATTAAGTCTATAGCTTAACTACAATTCACCTGTACATATAATCAATCTATCGAAAGTATTATTCTACTCTCTTTATTGATGCATCGTAGCAGTTCTCATACAATTACAAAACCTTCACAAGCTTAATATTACATATTTACAGAATCTGTAGACTATGTAATATTACTTATTCACAGATATTGGAACTACACAAAACTGAATTGCATTCACTATAGAACCTCTATTAGTGAACTTTCTCATCCCCCACTACTGGAAAAATTGGTGGTAACGAACTTCTAGCACTTCCATTTCCCTATCTTTGCTGGAAATTCAACTTCTGGATGCAGAAGGAGAACATGAAAGCGAAGAAGACAGAGAATCCAACAAGAACTGCAGCTACAACACCCATGAAATCGTTCTGAAATCCATAGTGATCCTCGACGTAGGACTTGATCGTCTGATCCGGCTGTCCCGGCACCTTGATCATGTCCTCCAGGTCTCCATATTGAGTTATTATTAGACCGTAGACTGTCCATGATACTGGGCAAATCCAATAGTACCAAACCCACCACTTTGGAATTCTCTGTAATTCGAAACAGTCAAGCCATCAGCTACTGAAATCACTAACCTTTGATTGCAATATAAGGTCTAAATGGTGCTTTGAAAATCCCGTAAGTAAGTAGTTCTGAAATTTACTACAAAACAACCTTCTTTGAAATCTTGACTGAAAACCCGATTTCAGGTCCACAATAACAGATTTGCTGAGGTTGACTTGAAATCTCATCTAAAATGTGATTTCAAAATCAATTTAAAAAGGAAAAGAGAGAGGGTAATTTGGTAAGATGTTTCGGAAGTAGTCGTTACTGACTGTCATTGTCCTGGGCTACTAGCACCAAGTCCCTTCTCATTCCCATTTTTATTTTGGCCAAGCTGGGATTAGAACCCAGCCCACTCCCACAAACAAACCCACCCCCCACCCCCTCCCCCCTCCCTCCTCCCTTACTAGTGTTACCACTAGACCACTCCCTTGGTTATTTGGAATATTTTTTTTAAAACAACATAGTTTTAACCGAAAACTCTGTAATATATCGTATTATGAGTAATAGTAGTAGTATCACATGGGGGAAAAAGAACAAAAAGAGCGGGAACTTACTGGTCTAGGGATGTAAAAGCCTGAGAAAAGGTTGAAGAGTGAGTAGAATGTTGCGGCTAAGATGCCAGCAACTTGTTCGTTCGGCGAGATGGACACAGTCATCATCCCATAGTACGTGAAGTATAGGAAGGAGAAGAAGGAGATGAAGAAGAACCATAGGAATTTCGCCGCAGTCCACTGGAAACTCATCATGGAGTATATGATGAGGCTAAAGTATATTGCCTGAATAAACACATATGGGATTTCAACCACAACCTGCATTTGGAGCACACATGTTCATGACTGCATCTTCTGAACCACATGTTTCAAACCTGAGAAGACAAGACTTCCGTTACCTGAGCAATGGCATAGGGTAGAGCAGAGTACATTCCCGCAGCCCTCTCTCGATAGAACACTGTCCTTTCTACTGCTATGATTGGCTGGACGCTTCCACAGTTGGTGATTCCCACAAATAATACTGCGGTGTACATGGAACCGATAACAATGCTAAGATCGTTCGCATTATCCCTGCCACATAATGCAGTAGTATTATCCTTCAAGGTTCTCAAATGTTATATTCAACAAGGGCATCCAAGTGCCACGAGGCTCCCGTTTACACAGGGTCTCGGCCAGGTCACGATGTATGCAGCCTTACCTCCATATATATGGAGAGGCTTTTTTCCGTGATCCTAACCTGCATCCTCCTGGATGCAAGCAGCAAGCTGCCACGCAAGGCAAGACACCCTTATATTCAACAAAGATGAAATGCAAAGTTCAATTATAGTAATTAGTGTAGTACCTTCTGTGACCAATCTTCCAAAATATGGTGCCAAGTAATAAGGCAGTGAACATAGTGAAGAAAAACCTGGCAAGGTTGTAGTCGGGGCTCCTCCAGTAGGTCCACCGTTGTTTCCAAAGGCAGGCCTTGAACTGATTAAGTGAAGACTGGGAATACTTTGTGGGGAAGTGAAGATCATTCGTACCGGGTTCCGGTTTGCACATTTCATTTACTAATGCCTTGTTATGCCTGGTGAAATTGGTAATGTTCATTGAACCAAATATAATTACGGAAACATTTATTGTATTTATGTTCTGAAACCTCAAAACAGTAAACACATATTTGGGCTTACTGGTAAAGAGCTGATAACTTGTAGTACTCAGCAAAGTCTATTTGTAGTCGTACTTCAGCTGAAACGGAACTTGCTTCCAACATCCATGTTGCAGGATTATATTTTTCCTTGATTTTTGGGACTCCAGGAATTTCCTAGAGAAATGACATGTAGTAATCAATATACCTTTAACCTCCAACGGAGGAGTGGCAGAACCAGAAATTTTTCAGGGGAGTGAAATATTGACATAAAAAATTCAGGAGAAAACACACAAACTTAAAATTAAAGGGACTTATTATATATAACTTATAAAATTATAAAACAATGTGGCTATTATTCAGGAGACGAAGTCGATGCTCTCGGATCGAAATCACAGTCCTAGTGCGGGCTGCAGCAGAGGGCGGCGAGACCCACAATGTCGACTTCTTGAGGAGTGGGCTACGATCAGCGCAAATCTCGGGGAGCGAGCATTGAGTTGGGAGGCATAGCTCGCATTGGGAAGGGAGTGCTGCAGCCGCAACATCCACACGACCAGGGGGGGGGGGGGGGGGGGGGGGGGGGGGGGTCCTCCTCTGAGGTCGAGCCCAGAACTAGCCAACCCGATAGCAGAGGACCCTATGAAACTTGAAGAGGAGGGCCTCAGCTATAAACGGAGAAGTGCGGTCCTTCTCCAAGTCCAAGCCATTGAGTTGGGCATCCCTGTGTACCCTGGCGAAGGTCAACGAGGATGTTCGATTGGCTATGTCGAGCCAGCTGTTCTAGAGGGTCTCTGCACGGCAGATATCTCCATTGCTAATGTGGCTACCTCCATTTGCAGCGTAGAGTAGGACATTTGTACTATACATTGTAGGACCTCGTCCTTCCTACCGTGTCCTCTCAGCATTTGTTAGACGTGTCTTGCGTATGCTACAATTGGAGATATTCTCTCGAGAAAACGGATACTTCTTCATCCGATTATCTTAGAAAGACGATTTGGAAACGTGTCCTAAGGGATGGTCCTTGGATGTTTGATGGTCTCCTTGTCGTTATCAAGCGATGGGATCTGCAAATCTCTATGGAGAGAGATTTGCCTGATGTGGTTCCAATCTGGGTTCACTTTCTGAACCTTCCGTTGCAGCTGTGGAATGAGTCAGCACTTCGTAAACTGGCTAGCGTTCGTACTAGTCATCGCAACTGTCTGGGCTTTACACGAATCCTTATAGAAGTCTCGGCAGGTTGGTCCCTACCGCAGGAGGTTCTAGTGAGACATCCTTGTAATGCCCCGCTTCGTGCGGTGCATTGCACTGGTTTGTTGGCTCAAAGAGCCTGGATGGACTTGGATTTATGCGGAGGAATTGTTTAAAGATCTATGTGATCGGTGTAATGTCCCGCTCTAAGCGGAGGTATTGTGTTGGATTCTTGGATTGAATAGGCTGGTTGGATTTGAGATGTGCGAAAAATCGCAAGATTTGAGCGGTGATACAAACTTGCTTAATTTGGTCAGATTTGATAGTTTATGGAGCATGGCTCGATTGTATAGTTATACAAATTAAGAAGATTGTACATTATATCAAATCGTCATTTTTGAGAAAATATTTGGTATTTGCTCATTCAAGTCAGAAAGACTATTTTTCATGATGGGTGGTTTTGATTCTTCTCCCATTTACCTTCACACTTAAAAAAAAAGAAGTTTTATTAGTCTTTGTTTCTATATTCCATATGTTTGTTAATGCTAAGTAAAACAACGAGATGTTTATCGACCACGTTTATTCTTGCCTTGTACAAGTACAATTTAGACTTGTACGACATCATCTTCAGTGATGACTTTCGGTTCTGTGGAACCGAAGCGTGACATGTTGGTGCTTTCTTTACATGGAGAGAGCTTGCTCTCAACATGCCTTGTAAAAGTTTAGTCCCACATCGGAAATGCACCATGAGTTATCTCAACATATATACTTGGTTGTGTTGTTGAGAGATGCACATGGGGTGGTGACCCTAAGGAGGGAACCATGTGGGTGATTTTACTAGGAGGTAAGAAAAAGGCTCCAAGGATTAAGCATTAATGTTTTTTTCATTCTCTTGGATTAATTCCATTTGGAGCTAAGCCCCAAAGGGGCTTAGCGACTCGGACTCGGACTCGGGCTCGGGCTCGGGCTCGGACTCGGGCTCGGGCTCATTGGCTCATTGGCTCATGAGGCGTAATGTGGCATTTTGTTGGCGCACTTAGCACGTCAGCATTCATGCGGCTCATATGCGGCCATGCGGTCCATGCGGCACTTGCGGCCATGAGGCCATGCGGCCAGGCTGCTGCTGCTGCTGCCGCATGGAGGGCTCCGCTGACTGTGTAGACTACAAGTCAGTTATGGAAAGACTGATTCAATGCAATTAATTCAGATCCACTTTTTGTGAGATTTGATTCAATCTTTCCATAAGATTTGAATTAATTTCGTTGCTATCTTTGTGGGATTTGAATTAATTTCGTTGCTATCTTTGTGGAATTTGATTCAATCTTTCCATGACTGAAGAGGCGGCTAGGGTTTCCACCCTCTCTCTATATATACTCTCTTCTGTCCTCCTTTGTGGGGGACTACGAATTTTATAAGTCAGAAAAGAGAGAGAGAGAGAGGGAGCTGCTGCCGCCATTGCAAGTCCATCCGAGGAGTCAGAACAGAGGTGACTTCGAGCGTTCCACAAGTTCTTCAACTTGCTGGTTCCTGGAAGCAATTTGTGTAGGGCGAATCTTGCTTTGAGCAACGGTGTTTTGACACCCCAGCAACTTTTTTTCATCTCATCTTTCTCTAGTTTATTGTAACTCGTTCTGTCCCAATTGCAACACGTTTGCAAGGAAGAACGAGAGATCTTCTCTTCTCTATTTCCCTCCTTCATATTGTAATCTGGCTATTTAGTTTTTTGTATCATCGTAGATCTTGAGTTTGATCACTGCAAGGTTTTGTGTGACTCTCAGATCTCGATTGCATCAGTTTTTCATCTTTGATCAAGCCCCGGGAATAACAGCGTGACATTCCTGAGGGACAGTGGTTAACTGCACTATCCCAGTTGTATATGAGTGGACCACTCCAATGTGTTATGCGTGTCGCTGTATTAGACGAGGAGATCCAAAGGCCTGGTCCTTGGAACCTCTGCTTCAATCGTATCGTCGCAAGAATTTGGTTGAAATATTTGGGTTCTTGTTAATGGAATAGATTGAATTTTTTATTGTTCAAGATTTTCTAATATTGAACGAAAGTTAACGAGTGTGATCAATATATGTTTTTATATGTTGACAAGTAGCTATGAATTGAGAGTGACCCTTGAAAACTAATTAATGATGATTTTATATTTTAGCTAAAAAAATTGAGATAGTATAGTATTTTAAGTATATCAGCATTAGCCGAATAGCATATATTTTGTGTGTTGGTAGGACTTTTATCATTAAAAGGAAATTGGCATTCGTTGGTTGAATCATGACATTGTTGAAACTAACTTTAATTGTGAACGATTTTCTAAAGTTTTGAAGCGGTACTGAAATTGAACGATGTTAACAGACTAGGATTATATTTTAAATAATACAGTTGATTTATGTGTAGTAAGTAATATAGACTTGGGTTAGTTGCCTTGGGTGATGGAAAGTAGATTAGTTGGTTCCAATGGTAATTTTCGAGATAGTTGGATTTTTTCCTCAATTGAGCAATGATGTATAATTAAGATTGGGACTGATGCAGTCATATTTTGACATTTGGTTGATAATTTAAATTGATCTCTTGAGAACGGATTGAATCATTTAGGGTGCGACACTTGATATTTGAATGGAGATATCGGTTGGTTTTTGCCTTAATTAGATTGATAGTAGTTGGATAAAATCTAAAATGGTGATAAATTCCTTGGAAGTATTTATAGAAGTTTGGAAGGATTGATTAATATTTGGGTAAATTATAATATGGATGGCCCCACTGGAATTGAATCCAGTTGGTTTCAGTTGTGTCCATTTTGGAAGGAAAAAGATTTCAGCCCAACTCCACTCTCCTTTTTAGGCCGACACAAATCCTCCCAACTAATAACATGTATCCCTCATTTTCATATGAAGTCCACACACATACTTTCTATCTTCTTAATCGTGCCCTTGGAAAGCATAATGGCCTGCAGCCAGAATAGAGCAACCGCCGAAATAACAGCTCTGATAAGTTCAATCTTCCCCCCAAAGGAAAACATATGTGTCTGTCATCCCTCAAGTCTCCATTGCGTGTAGTTGAGGAAACCCTTGCACTCCGCATTAACCGCATAGTTGATCGAGAGGAGAAGCCCCATGTATCTCACAGGAAGCATTCCTTCCGCGATGTCCATCTTCGTCAACCAAGCCTCCTTATTCCCACAAATATGATTCATAAACATCTGGCTCTAGTTTTTGTTTAGCTGCAAACTTGTCCAAATCTCCATGGTATTCGAAAAATCCCTTAAGCGTGTCAAGGGATCTGTCAGATGGCTCCACGAACACTAGCAGGTCGTCAGCATAAATAAGGTAAGAAACCACAGTTTTTACCTTTCGAAAAATAGGGGTAATCAACCCGTCAAGAACCACATCGTCCAATATGCAAATGAGGACTCCATAAGGGGGTCCCCTTGTCTCAGGCCTCTGCCACTGTCGAAAAACCCCTCCGACTGGTCCCTCACCATAATCGAGAACAATGAAGAGCAGACACACTCCATCACCCTGTCTACCCACCATTTGTCAAATCTCATACAGATCATGATGTGACAAAAGAAGTCTCGATTCACTATCTCCTATGCATTTCTGAGGTCCAGCTTCATACACGTTTTTACCCCCGCTTGTTGAAGTCTCTCACAAGCTTATGTGCCAACAAACGGTTCTCCGAGATGGAGCGCTCTTTGATGAAAGTCGTCTGGTTTGGAGAGAGAAGCTCATGCATGACATCCCTCATTCGATCACACATAAGGTGGATAATAATCTTGTATAAGAAATTGCAGCACGCTATCGACCTAAAATCTCCTAGCGAAAGTCGCACCCTCCACCTTTGCAATCAAGACCACAAAAGTATGGTTAAGCTCCTTAAGTAACTCGCCAGAGATGAAGAACTCCTCACCCATCCAGGACATCCACCTTAATCATGTCCCAGTGTTTCTTGAAGAAAGACGCCCCAAAGCCATCCAGCCATGACGATTTGATAGGATCCGCCTTTTTAACTATAGTATCCATCTCCTCCATCAACACAGAGACCCGCAATACATTATTTCCCCGTCTAGAGACCAACTTCTTAAGCTCAATGCGAGAAAAAGTGTTCGGATAGGAGTTCTGGTTATATAGGTCTCGATAGAACCGCACCGCCTCATCATGGATACCATCAGCTCCAGTAATAAGAACTTTGTTAGGATCAAGCAACCCGTGATTGGCATTCCGATTCTGCCTAGCCTTGACCTTAGCATGAAAGAATTTAGAACACCTATCTTCGATCTCTAAGCCAGTTGCATTTAGCTCTTTGTCTGACTTGAACCTCATCCAAGAATCTATCCTTGCGAAGACAATCTTGGAGGGCTACCTCCTCTTCTGGAAGGTCGGGTATATATATAAATAAAAAAATAATATATATATATATAGGAAGCGGATCAAAAGTCCCCCTTAGAAAAATCCCTAAAAACCCCCCTCACTCTCGGCCGTAATTTAATGTTAATATTAATGTTAATGTTAATATTAATGTTAATATTAACATTAAATACTAAAATTAACATTAAACTTAACATTAAAATTAATATTAACATTAACATTAACATTAATATAAAAATAAAAATAAAAATTAATATTAACATTAACATTAATATTAATATTAACATTAATTAACATTAACATTAATATTAATATTAACATTAATATTAACATTAAATTACGGCCGAGAATGAGAGGGGGTTTTAGGGGGTTTTCTAAGGGGAGCTTTTGATCCGCTCCCATATATATATATATATATATATATATATATATATATATATATATATATATAAGCTCCCTCCGGTGCACGATTCGAATGCACCTAGAAATGTCATGGGCAAAGATGACTCGACGTGGTCGGTTGTCGGAAAGAACAGGAGATCAAAGAACCCCAACGGAGCCATCCCTCAACTCATTATGGAGTTGAGGTCCTCTGCGTCCCGCCATAAACCATCCTCCAAATTCAGAAAATAGTCTAGAGAGCTCGGTACAGAGGGATCCACTAGTTTTGTTCTCCTCTCATGTTTTAGAAAGTTAGTCCACTAGCGTCGAGTCGGAGTGTCTTGTAATACTTTTACGAGATATCAATAAAAGGTGATTTATTCAATATATATATATATATATATATATATATATATATATATATATATATATATATATATATATATATATATATATTGGAAAAAAGGTAAATTTTATTCCAAAGGAAAAGCCATAATCTTACAACATACAACTAGAGTGGGACTCCCACTCATCAAGTCTCCATAGCATTTACATCAAATTCGATGTTATGGAGAATGCCAACCGGAGGGGTGACCAGCCCCTCAAAGATCCGACGGTTTCGCTCCCGTCATACATGCCAAACCGAAGCAGCCAGACGAACTCTGGCTGTTCGGAACCAGTCCTGCCCTCTTCCCTTGCTATCTCGGATCGCCATGATGATGTCCCCAACACAATTCCCGGAGACGCACACTCCCAATACACGACTCTGCTCCGACCATATCTGCCATGCCAGAGAGCACTTGAAGAAGATATGCTTTATAGATTCAGGCTCCAAACCGCAAAGCACATATTTGGGGTCCGGAACCGGCACTCCAAACGAACTAAGACGATCTCTAGTCAAGAGGCGGCCCAGTAGAAGCTTGTATAAACACAATTTCATCTTCCTGGCTAGACCCTTGCACCAAACGAACTCGTAATCAGAACTCAACGGGAAAGTACGCCGGATAAGGTTGTAGCAGCTACAGAATTCGAACTCTCCCATCCCCGAAGATGCATCAGGCGGCTCCCAAATCCACCGATCCGCAGGCAGATTCGGGTCAATGACAGTAGGCATAATGCTCCTACCCAACTCCACAGTGAAGCGATAAGAATCCGGCCTCCACTCCCCATCTCGTATGATGCGACTGCACGCCAGACCACGCTTGTCCTCCTGATGAGTCGGGGCTCCTCTAATGTCCAACAGCGAACGCCGATCTATCCAAGGATTCCGCCAGAGGTCCGTACCCGACCCGTCCTTCATGACCCTCCGAATGGCAGACTTGAGCACCCACATGTGTCTCAAGACAGTCTTGAATGTGACTGAATGGTCGTTGTCAGTAGAACACATCCAAAACCTGTCCTGCTTCACGTATCTGATGTACATCCAATCCGCCCAGAGAGATCCCCCGCTGATGAATCTCCAGGCCAACTTAAGCGCAGAAGTCTCCCTAATTTCCAGCAACGGTCTGAGCCCCACTCCTCCCTCCTTCCTGGGACGACAGAGCTGGTCCCAGGAGATCGCATGCATTCCTTCCCTCCAAATGAAATCGGCACATAGACGCTCCACTCGCCGAATAGTGGCCACAGGAAGGAGGATGGACTGCAGCCAAAATTGGGCCACAGCTGAGATCACCGATCTGACCAGCTCAATGCGACCGCCAAATGACAGACCTGCTGCTTGCCACCCTTCTACTCTCCTCTGGACATACTCTACCAGACTATGGCAATCCTGATCCCGCGTATAATTGACTGTGAGAGGCACTCCTAAGTAACGCACCGGAAAATCACTCCTCGTAATATCTAGCACATCAGTCTGCTCCTCCTTCCGGGGGCACAAGGAGCTGAAGTAGACCCTACTCTTATCCCTGTTCATCTGGAGACCCGAAAAGGACTTCAAATCTTCCATAATAGCCGCAAGCGTCTGCAACCCCTCCGTCAAAGGCTGGATGAAAACCAGCAGATCATCAACATAAATAAGGTGGGTAACTGGGGGAACCATCCTCCGGAACAGGAGTACCAGCCGCCCACGGTGCACTGCCAGATCCATCAAACAAGTAAAGTACTCCATAACCAGCGTAAACAGGTAAGGGGACAATGAGTCCCCTTGCCTAAGCCCACGGTTACTCTAGAAGTACCCATAAGGAACGCCCTGGATGAGAACAGAGAAAGTGGGGGACGAGATGCACTCCCGGATCAACTCAACCCAGTGTTTCGCGAATCCCATGGCGGACAACAGATGGAAGAGGAAGTCACGATTGACCATGTCATACGCTTTCCTCAGGTCCAGTTTAACACAAGCTTTCTCCCCTCCGGGTCTGCTGAATCCCCTCACCATCTCATGTGCCAGGAGGCTATGCTCTGCGATCGACCTCCCCTTGATGAACGCAGCCTGATTCGGAGATACCAGGTCCTGCATGATCCCCTTCATCCGCCGGCACATAAGGTGCGTAATTATCTTATAAAGATAATTACAACACGCAATAGGTCGGAAGTCCGCCAAAGCTGTCGCTCCCTCCTTCTTCGGCACCAAGGTCAGGAAAGTTTGATTCAGTTCTTTCAGAAGCTTCCCTTCGGTGAAGAATTCCTGAACCACCTCCACGACCTGATGCTTCAGAATGTCCCAATGGCGTTTGAAGAAACCACTGCTGAAGCCATCCGGACCAGGAGCCTTGTTGGGATCCGCCATCTTGACAATAGACTCCATCTCCTCCAATGTAACAGGAGCAAGCAGAATGCTATTTCCAAATGGAGTCACCAATCTCTTCGTCACAACCTCTGGGAACACGGAAGGGTAGTCAGTCTTGAAATATAACTCAGAGTAGTACCTGACAGCCTCGCCCTGGATCTCAGCCGGCGTCTCCACCAGAGTGTCATCCGCATCAAGAAGCTGGGAGATGTGATTCCTATTCTGTCTTGTCCGGATAACATCATAGAAGAACTTGGAGCAACGGTCGCCCTCCTTCAGCCATGAACATTTGGCTCGCTGGGCCGAGCTAATCTCCTTCTGCAGCCTCAGGATGTTGACTTCTCCGATCAGCTCCTTCTCTCTAGCCGTCAGGTCCCCATTAAGCATGTCAGCTTGCATATCCTGCTGTAAGGTCCGCAACTCCACCTCCTTGTCTTCTAAGGTGGACTTGGGCAACCCCTTCACCCAACTCCTAAGGGCTCTCTTCGTGGCCTTGAGACGACGAACCAAATGGAATTGAGCCGTCCCCTCCTGACCGCTAGTAAGCCCCTCAGCGACAGCCTCTAGGTATCCCTCCGAGAGATACCAACTGTTGTTGTACCTGAACGGACGGGACTTCCCAAGAGACCGAGCAGTGAAGCCAACCCTGATGGGGGAATGATCGCTCGTCCCAGCTGCCAGGCCCTCAGCCGTAGTGGTGGGGAAGTGACGGAACAACTCCCCATTTCCCAGAGTTCGATCAAGCTGACACGCAACCATATTATGAGTTGCTTTGTTGTGCCAAGTCCAGATGCAGCCTGAGCGAGACAATCCCCGAAGTCTTGCAAGCAGGAGACATCTCTGGAAATCATAGAGGATAGAATCTGGAACCGGACGACCACCCAGCTTCTCCCCTTGGTGCAGAAGGGCATTGAAGTCCCCGATCAAGAGAAGAGGAAGGCACGACGAGGCAGCAACAGAAGAAACACGGGAGATGTCGCTCCATAGGGACTCTCGTCTCCTTCTGTCATTGTGACCGTAGACAACCCCCAGCAAGAACCGGAAGCCACCCTTGTTCACGAAGGAGATGGCAATCAACTGCTCCGTCATCAGGATCAAGTCACCATCCCAACTCTTCAGGTTCCAGCGAACCCAAATCCTAGCCATGTAACAAAGTGCCAGGTTGTGCAGTTGGGCCCAATGAGAAGGGGTCCGTCGAGTAAGAGTCTTCTCACCTTTGATCTTGGATTCTAATAGAACAGAAATGTCACATTTCTCTCTGTGAAGCACCCCACAAATCTCTCTCCACCTCCCTAGTGAGCACGCCCCCTCACATTCCAAGCGATAATGGCCATTAATTAATGAGAGTTGGGGTCCCCCTGTGAAACTCCCGGGTCGACACCTGGGGGAGGTGCCGCATCCGTCGCTAAAGAATCCGCATCCATCCCAGTCGGAACTGTCCGTTGGGGAGCGACCTGAGATAGAACCAACGCCCAGGCAGGGTTGTCAATACACACCGCCTCCTCTCTGTCTGTAGTATGTCCCTCCACAATGGAGGGGCCATCTCTCAGCAGGCCGACAGCACGACGCTTCCTACAGTACTCGAACTCCAAATATCAAACATCTTGAATATATATATCAAAAGGGGGCTAGTTGCACTCGAACTCCATGTTGGGAAAGAAGCGCGGAAACCTTTCCCCAAACCGGAGAGTACCTGCGAGAGGACCGAGCAAACAACGCACGAACCCAAAAACAAGCACACAAAAACAACCACGCAGACACAGAGAATTTTTGACGTGGAAACCCTTGCGGGAAAAACCACGGGATGATCGGAGTCCAACCCTGAGAAGCCTCCACTAATGGAATAGAAGAATTACACCCTCTACAAACTCCTCCCGATCCAAATCGGATCCCCACAACACTCAGAGACAAGAACAATGATCACAAGGCTACGAAGAACGAGAACGACGAGTAGAGATTACCCGAAACACGATCTCCTTCGAAAACGACCTTCGATCCTCCGTCTTCTTCTCCGAAGTTGCAATGGCACTCTTGCCTCCTTCTCTCTCAAACTTGTGTTGTCCAATGCGATAATGCGATAATGAATTAGGGTTGAGAAAACTCAATATATCTCCCTAATCCCGCAACCAACCTGGACCGTTGGATTAAATCCAATGATGAAAACTCATCCTGAAATCCGCTTCAGCCCCCCGACACACAGAGTTCGGCCAGAACTCTGTGTGGGGCAACCAGCACTGGATGGCCAAACCCTGGAACGGCCAGACCGAGTTCGGCCAGAACTCGGCCTGGGACCGAGTTCGGCCCGAACTCGGCAGACTTGGTCCAGAACCCCTTTTGGGGCAGCAGCAGCAGCAGTAACAACTACTCCCGAGCTTCTCCGACATCGGACGGCGCTCGTCGCACTCCGGGATCTTCTCCACATAGGTTGGGAACCCCACCCACTCCAACAAATCTCCCCCTTCACAACTATGGGGAGGACGTCGTCATCCCGACGATCTGCCTGCAGTACTCAAACTTCCCCCTTGATAGAATTTTCGTGAACATATCAGCTCCGTTGTCATCTGTATGCACCTTCTCAAGCTCCGCGTCCTTCTTCTCAACCACATCCCGTATCCAATGATACCGGGTCTCGATGTGCTTGGACCGGCTATGAAACGTCTGATTCTTCACAAGATGGATAGCACTCTGACTGTCGCAAAGCAAAGTATACTGCTCTTGCTTCAGTCCCATTTCCTGCAACAGCTTCTTCATCCACAACAGCTCCTTGCAAGCCTCCGTCGCCGCAATGTATTCCGCCTCCGTCGTCGACAAGGCAACACACTTCTGCAACCGCGACTGCCACGACACTGCTCCTCCCGCAAACATCATCACGTAGCCTGAAGTCGATCGCCTCGTGTCTACATCTCCAGCCATATCAGCGTCGGTATACCCAACCAGCTTCGGCTCGTCACCACCAAAGGAAAGTCTCCAACCAGCAGTGC
This sequence comes from Iris pallida, assembly GCA_029216955.1. Lineage (NCBI taxonomy): Eukaryota > Viridiplantae > Streptophyta > Magnoliopsida > Asparagales > Iridaceae > Iris > Iris pallida. Next base: position 8,367,838 of record JANAVB010042618.1, on the reverse strand, counting down.
CCTGAAGATATCGTAGAATCCACTTGACCGCACTCCAGTGTACCCTTCCAGGATTCGAAAGATACCTGCTAACCGTACCAACTGCATGAGCAATATCTGGCCTCGTACACACCATGGCATACATAAGGCTTCCCACAGCTGAGGCATATGGAACCCGCTCCATATCTTCCTTTTCGTCCTCGGTAGATGGACACTGCTCCTCAGTGAACTTAAAGTGAGCCGCGAGGGGGGAACTCACTTTCTTCGACCCGTCCATCCCGAAACGCTGAAGTACCCGGTGAATGTACTTCTTTTGGGACAAGTGTAGCAGCTTGGACTCTCTCTCTCGGCTGATCTCCATCCCAAGAATAGTCTTCGCTGCGCCCAAATCCTTCATAGAGAAGGCCGCGCCCAGCTGGCGCTTCAACTCCGCTATCCTAGTGGCATTCCGACCCACTAATAGCATATCATCAACATAGAGCAATAAGATGATAAAATCATCATCGGCAAAATACCTCACAAATGTACAATGGTCCGACGTCGTCCTTGCATAACCATGCTCCCCCATAAACGACTCGAACTTCCTGTACCACTGCCTCGGAGCCTGCTTCAGACCATACAAGCTCTTCCTCAACCGGCAGACCAAATATGACTTGCCCTTCTCACAGAATCCCTCCGGCTGCTCCATGTACAACTCCTCCTCAAGATCACCGTGGAGGAACGCCGTCTTCACGTCCATCTGCTCGACCTCCAAGTCGAAACTGGCTGCTAATGCTAGCACCACCCGAATAGACGAATGCTTGACGACAGGCGAAAAGATTTCATCATAATCCACGCCTTTCCGCTGACCGTAGCCCTTGACTACCAGCCTCGCTTTGTATCGAGGGCGAGTAGCATCATCCGTCTGCTTCACTCTGAACACCCATCGATTTTTCAAAGCCTTCTTGCCCTTTGGCAACCGCACCAGATCATAAGTGGAATTGGTGTGCAAGGAACTCATCTCCTCCTGCATAGCCACCATCCACTCCTGCCTGTGTTCGTCTTCCATAGCCTCTGCGAAACTTTCGGGCTCTCCCCCGTTTTCAGTAGCACATACTCATCCGACGAGTATCTCGTAGATGGTCGACGATCCCTGTTGCTCCTTCTCAATGGAGCCACTGGTGCTGGCTGTATACCGACAGCCTCCTCCCCTTCAGGAACTACCTCCCCGGCATGCTCATCCTCCTGAGGGACACCCTGACCACCATCAGCAGGCTGATGATCAAGGTTGGAAACAACTCCATGTACCGGCTCCCCCATAACTGGATCCTCCGCGATGTCCTCTGGAAACTACTCGAAGCGAAATGACTCTAACTCAGGCAATTCCTCAGCCTCATAAGGCGTCTCGGAATCCTGAGTGTTGGTCATGGTCTGATCCTCGATGAACACCACGTCCCTGCTTCTGTAGAGCTTTCCTTCCACTGGGTCGTAGAGTCTATAGCCAAACTCATCCCGACCGTAGCCGACAAAGACGCATCGCCTCGTCTTCGGCTCAAGTTTGGTCCTCTCGTCCTTCGGTACATGCACGAAGGCTTTACAACCAAACGCCCGCAGGTGACTGTATGACGGCTCTTTGCCGTACCATACTTTATCAGGCACATCACCCTGCAAAGGAGCACTAGGAGACAAATTAATAATATAAGCAGCTGTGAGAAGAGCCTCACCCCAATAACTGCCCGGCAAATTTGCTTCTGACAGCAAACACCGCACCCTCTCCATCAGTGTCCTGTTCATGCGCTCCGCTACACCATTGAGCTGAGGTGTCTTCGGCGGAGTCTTCTGGTGTCGTATCCCTTGCTCTCTGCAATACGCATCAAAGGGACCGATGTATTCGCCGCCATTGTCGGACCGAACACACAACAACTTCTTGCCCGTCTCCCTTTCAACGGAGGCCTGAAACTCCTTGAAAGTAGGCAGCACCTGATCCTTGGTCTTTAAGGCATAGACCCAAACCTTCCTGGAACAGTCATCAATGAAAGTCACAAAGTAAGAAGCACCACCAAGAGATTTTACCTTCATAGGACCGCAGACATCCGAGTGAATCAACTCGAGCAACGCCGGCTTCCTCGAACTTGGTGACTCTGGAAAGACACCCTACTTTGCTTTCCAGCCAAACAGTGCGTGCACTTCTCCAACTTTGTAGACTTGAGCCCCGGAATCACTTTCCTGTTCACCAAGTAGCTCATCCCCTTCTCGCTGATATGGCCGAGCCGCCTGTGCCACAACTCGGTAGACGCGTCACTGACTGCGTTCACCTCCTGTGCCCCCTCTGCGCTCCCCTCCATATAGTAGAGACCGGACTTCTTGCTTCCTCTGGCAATCACCATCGAACCTCTGGAAAGCTTCCACTGACTATTCCCGAAGAGACTGAAGAATCCCTCGTCATCCAACCTTCCAACCGACACCAGGTTGAAACGGATATCAGGGACATGACGAACATCCTTGAGAACAAGAACCGCACCCGTCTTCGTTCTCAAATGCACATCTCCAACGGCAACCGCCTTCGACACATCTCCGTTGCCCATCTTCAACACGCCACAGTCGCCTGTCGTGTAAGTGGCAAACAGTGCCCTATTGTGAGATACATGTGCTGAAGCCCCTGAGTCCACCAGCCAAGAATTGTCATCGCATGCGAGGTTAGTAATGACCTCATCACCTACGACGATCACATCACCTCCATGCACCGAGGCCGCCGCTGTAGTGTTCTCTTCTTGCTTCCCCTTGTCGCCCTTCTTCTCCTTCTTCCAAGCGAAACAATTCCGCTTGATATGGCCCTTCTTACCGCAATGATAACACTCTGAGTCCTCGTACCGACCCTTGGACTTCCCCCTGCTCTTGTCTCTGCCACCACCTGGACCCCTGCTTTTGCCCCTTCCGCGGCTCTCTGAAACAAGTGCCTCTGAGTGGTGGGATGTGGATGAAGTGCCCTGAGAACGTCTCCGCATCTCTTCATTCAACACCCCGCTCTTGGCAAACTCCAGACTGACCACGCCCTCTGGAGCAGAAGCGATCATAGATACTCGTACGGTCTCCCACGAGTCTGGCAAGGTACACAGCAGCCACAGTCCCTGAACTTCGTCGTCGAACTTGACTCCCATAGAAGATAGCTGGTCAACCACGCCCTGGAAATCACTCAAGTGATCCGTAATAGACGCCCCATCCTTGTACCGCAGACCCATCATCGTTCGGATCAGGAACAACTTGTTTACCCCGGTCTTCTTCGCATACAAGGATTCCAGCTTATCCCACAACGTCTTCGCGTGCTCAATATTGGCAACGTGGTTGTACACGTTCTCATCAACAAACTGCCGTATGTATCCACACACCTGTATGTGCTCGAACTTCCAGTCCTCCTCGGATTTATCACTGGGCCTCTCGGATGCAAACACAGGTAGATGCAGCTTCTTGACAAATAGCAAATCCTTCATCTTGCTCTGCCAATAATGATAGTTTGTGCCATTAAGGTTCACCATGCGCACCGGCTTCGCGTCCATCTCTCCTCTCTGGTTCCTCTGTCAACTCCTGACACCCTTTGAACCCAAAGCTCTGATACCACTCTGTTGGGAAAGAAGCGCAGAAACCTTTCTCCAAACCGGAGAGTACCTGCGAGAGGACCGAGCAAACAACGCACGAACCCAAAAACAAGCACACAAAAACAACCACGCAGACACAAAGAATTTTTGACGTGGAAACCCTTGCGGGAAAAACCACGGGACGATCGGAGTCCAACCCTGAGAAGCCTCCACTAATGGAATAGAAGAATTACACCCTCTACAAACTCCTCCCGATCCAAATCGGATCCCCACAACACTCAGAGACAAGAACAATGATCACAAGGCTACGAAGAACGAGAACGACGAGTAGAGATTACCCGAAACACGATCTCCTTCGAAAACGACCTTCGATCCTCCGTCTTCTTCTCCGAAGTTGCAATGGCACTCTTGCCTCCTTCTCTCTCAAACTTGTGTTGTCCAATGCGATAATGCGATAATGAATTAGGGTTGAGAAAACTCAATATATCTCCCTAATCCCGCAACCAACCTGGACCGTTGGATTAAATCCAATGATGAAAACTCATCCTGAAATCCGCTTCAGCCCCCCGACACACAGAGTTCGGCCAGAACTCTGTGTGGGGCAACCAGCACTGGATGGCCAAACCCTGGAACGGCCAGACCGAGTTCGGCCAGAACTCGACCTGGGACCGAGTTCGGCCCGAACTTGGCAGACTTGGTCCAGAACCCCTTTTGGGGCAGCAGCAGCAGTAACAACTACTCCCGAGCTTCTACGACATCGGACGGCGCTCGTCGCACTCCGGGATCTTCTCCACATATGTTGGGAACCCCACCCACTCCAACACTCCAAACATCTTGAATATCAAGCTCATAACATAACCAAGTAAGCCGCCAATAGGTTAATATTTAAAAAAAAATCAAAGACCTATATACAAGGGAACCTAAAATTCAGGAGGAGCAACCTATAATGAAACTGAAAACTAAGGGGAGCAGTCACTCCCTGTCCGCCTATGGTGGGACCTTCCCTGGTCCTTCCCTTAGGTCCTCAACAATTGGATGAAATCTAGTCTTCTGGAAAAAAAAATCAGGAATACTAACCTCAAAATATTTGACCATCTTGTGAGAGTTTTTCCCCAATGGTCCAGAGTATATTACCTCACCTCCTCTCTTCATCAGTAGTAGCTGTTGTGAAATAAGCAGATGGAAGGAAAATTTTCATAAATATATAAAAAGAACCTAAAACACAGCATATATAATAAACACAAAAGAGGACTAATTTAAAGAACAAGCCGTACTAATGCAACTATAGAAAACGTTATTACCTCGTCGAAGGCTTCAAATATATCAATACTTGGTTGATGAATCGTACAAACAACTGTCCTTCCAGTTTCGACTGTGTTCCTTACGGTTCTCATGATAATTGCTGCCGCCCTTGCATCAAGACCCGATGTTGGTTCGTCCATGAAGATTATCGAAGGATTGGCAACAAGTTCGACAGCGATTGTCAGTCTCTTCCTCTGTTCTGTTGATAGCCCTGTAACTCCTGGGAGACCCACAATGGCATCCTTGAGATTGTGAAGCTCTACTAACTCCATGACTTCATCCACGAATTTCTGTGACAGGACAAAAATGGTCACAACATATATAAAGTCAATTGTCGAAACAATAACTGCATAGCAAGAGCATATAATAATGCTACTAACCATCCTTTCTTCGTCACTGAGTTCCTTAGGGAGACGGAGAAGCGCAGAGTATATCAAGGACTCCCTAACAGTCAACTGAGGAGAGTGAATATCATTCTGCTCACAATAGCCTGAAATCCTTGCAAAGGTAGATTGGTTCTTGGGGAAACCAGAGATTCGAATATCTCCTTCAATATATCCACCAGTCTTTCGTCCTGCTAATACATCCATAAGAGTAGTCTTCCCGGCCCCGCTCACCCCCATAAGTGCAGTTAGTATGCCTGGCCTGAAAGATCCTGTCACGTCTTTTAGCAATTGAAGCTTATTTTCAGCCATACCTTTTTCTTTCATTTCCTGTCAAAACACATAGGTCACTCACTTCATGTAATTGAGATGCCATTGAAATTTCTAGAAGTCCCCATCTTCTTAAGACTTTGCCTAGGTCTTCTTAAAAGTCTCATATTACTTACAAGCCATGTTGCATGGACACGAAAAAATGGTGTCTGTATCTGTTTCATGTACACAATCATATTCGTGTCCGTATCCGTGCAACATAGGTTACAAATGATCTATAAAGGTAGAACTGGTGAAATAAGATAAGAAGAAACTTACTACAGGCATGTCAACATAATAATTTATGTCTGCAAAAGACATGGCAAGAGGCATGAATGGAAGAACCATTCCTCTCTTCAGAGCGATGCAAGATGCAGTAGCACGGACAGACATATCATGTGTAAGCCCATTAGCAGAAGAACCACCAGAGAGTTGCTTCATCATCATTCCTGAAAAGTTTTAAGAAATGTTATTGTCTTGAGAGCTAGCAGTAGTTGCACCCTTCATAAAATTAAATTGTGAACAACTTCAAAAAAGTATTACTGTTGTTTCCATCTTTTACTGATGAAGCTCGAGGCAACGAATCATTATGAGACGTTCTGGTGGTTTTGCTGATCCATGAGGTCGCCTTTGCTTCATCCTTGTTCGCTTCCATTTCTGCAGCTGTTTCTTCAGATATAACAGCTTGTGGTTTTCCCAAAGCTATTATAAGATCGCATATAAAAGAAATAATTATGTAAATTACCCATGTTCCAACTAGCTTATATCATAGAAACAGATAACAGAATCAACACCATAAACATTGAATTCACTTTTCCTACCACCATCAGTATTAAGAATGCAGATAGCATAAAGATAGGATGTAAGCATGAGAAAGTGGCTTCATGATACAAAGCTAACGACAAAGGCAGATTACTTACGGTTTAGATATGTGAGTGCGAGAGTGAATATAACATTGAATAGGATAGTGAAACCTAGAAGTCCACCAGCACCAATCCAGAACCACTTCTTCTCTGCGAAGACATGAGCATTCTCTAGAACAGCCATACCTAAACTCCTACCATCGGGTGTCTGTTGCCGCAATGTACATCTAATTAGTGACGCCAAGAAGAGTAATACATCGAGCAAGGAAATATAATTGTCCTCTCAGTCTTGATTATAAAAAGACAGCTCAAAGTAATTTTGTAAGGAATTTGCAGTTTATGACCTAAGGTCAGAGTTTTTGCATAGAATCTATAAGATGCAACAAGGAACTTACCAATTTGTTCATCCACCTAGGAGCCAACAACTCATTTACCACAAGAGCGTTATAAGCATAAGTTAGTGGTGAAATCCAGTATCCCCAGATCCACCATTTTGGAATTAACTCTGTTAGAAAACAAAAATGAAGCCCCTTTAGGTACAATTGCTAAAAAAAAGTTAACAGGGTTAACAAGGTTTCAAGAAGCAACTAAATAAGCCTAATAGGTATGGAGAAGCCTTTTGAATGGTACACTGTTTTTATAAATAGATGTTGAAGTACTGGAGAAATTCAGATTGACGGAAATCCTTTTGTGCGTTTATAGTCTTTGTTACAGTAGTTTATTGTTCGTAAGTAGTCGATGTAATCTTAAAGTAATCAAGAAGGACCTTAGGGTCCAGTATTTGATTAACAATCTAATTATCCATGCTGGGGTACAATCCCAGCACCTGTTACTAAATGATTAATTTCTACAAGAGAATGCGTGAACTATGTAAATTACTAGTACTAGTGTAGCATAATAGAGCTTATAAGTTATAACATGATTAAACCAAGGAGTTCAATATAATTTCAGTAGACTTCACGTATATATCAGGTTGTTTGTGAATCGGTATTTAAGCCAATTACTGAGTGACACGTGACTGAGTAACCAATTTGTGACAATGAGAATCCTAGTTAGTTCAGACAAGCTACATGTGCATTAAGATATCTCCATTAGGTCAATTCTGCAAGAACCTCTTGGTAGGATAAATCCCCCGAGAACAAACATCAGGAGGATACATAAAGGTCCGATGGTAAGAGCTATGGTCATCGTCCTGCAAATCGCTGCTGTAGCTCTGAAGAAGCCTATTGCCGCTTGTTGGATCAGGAAGACAATGACTAGCTGCTTGAAGAACCTGCATTGAAAAGAAAAAAAAAAACAATACACACATAAATTAACATTCATCGCATAGCTAAAAGTAACATGTACACCTTGATATGACTATATGTTAACCTTCCAGCTTCTGGGGCAAACCCAATGGTATAGTAGGTCATGATGACCCAAACCACTGATTCAAGGATGGAAATAGGAACCCCAAGAAGTAAGCTTGGAAGGGTGTACACCCAGGAGGGATAGAAGAGGAGATCCCTATGCTTGTAGAACACCGGAAGCCTCAAGACAGCAAAGGGGGCCTCAGCGGCTCCATTGAACATGTTGACTATCAATGTAAACAGAAGGGCCCCTATGTAACCAGCACCATCCCCTTCGTTGTTTGTATGCATTTGTGTCCTCAAAAACACTGTCGACGCAATGAAGGCTGTTATGGTGATCTAGAAAACAGAAGTAGGATATGATATCAGTGGCCCTTCGGGACTATGAATCAAAAGAGAGACAGGTAAGGTGCTCGTTCACCTGAACAGTTTTGAAGAGGTAAATGAAAGAGTTGCGTTTAATAAGAAGCCATTCCTTGGCGAATGAAGCTTTGAGAAGCTCAAAAGTAGGGACAGAGTGTTTTGAGAAGACTAGAGCAGCCCTATGGCTGTGCTTCTTGTCAAAAGGGATGGAGAGCTCATTCTCCAACTGAAGGCCAATATGGAATCTCTTGAACTGTTCAGAAAACTCGGAGACTGACATATAGTGGTAAGGCTTGGTCTTGTCATCCCAGTATTGTTCTTGGTCCTTCCTTGACGTAACCTGAGCCAAAAGTGGCAAAATTTCAAGTTTTTACATATGAAAGTGCAAAACATGTCAAAAGCTAAAAGGACGGCTACTACAAAATCTGTGGTGTATCCACATTGTGTCTATATAGAACACAGCACACACACTTTAAATGCTGAGGACATGCCAAAGTCAGTGATATATCCATGTTGTCATGCCTATATACAGTATTCTTTGTAGAAAATAATGGTTGGATAATTTTATTGATGGACTACCTCACTATATATAGGGAGTCTAGCTCCTCTACATACTACATATTCCGATGTGGGACTAAAAGTCCCTTATTGACTCTCAACACTCCCCCTCAAGATGGGCGATAGATATTGATCATCCCCATCTTGTTACATAGCTTCGACAGACTTAATGAACTAAGACCCTTAGTCAGACAGTCTGCAACTTGTTCTTCTGAGCGGACATGGTCAATCTTCAGTATCCCTTGTTCCAGCTTCTCCTTGATGAAGAATCGATCAATCTCGATGTGCTTCGTTCTGTCGTGCTGGACTGGATTGTTAGCTATACTTATTGCAGCTTGACTATCGCTCAGAAGACGCAATGGTGCTCCCTTATCCAGCTTCAACTCTGTCAGCAATGCTTTCACCCATAGCAACTCTGACACTCCCAGAGCCATTGCTCTGTATTCTGCTTCAGCTGTCGACCGTGCTACCACAGACTGTTTCTTGCTTCTCCATGAGACCAGATTTCCTCCTACAAAAACACAGTATCCTGTGGTAGACCTTCTGTCGTCTATGCAGCTCGCCCAGTCTGCATCACAGTATCCCTCAACTTCTATGCGTCCATTCTTCTTGAACCATAGCCCCTTTCCCGGCGTTCCTTTCAGATACCTCAAGATCTGAAATACTGCTTCCATATGACCCTTTCTCGGATCATGCATGTAGCGACTCACTACACTCACCGCAAATGAGATATCAGGGCGAGTGTGTCCCAGATATATCAATTTCCCTACAAGTCGTTGATATCTTTCACGATCAACGGGTTCTCCTGCTTCTGCTCCCAACTTGCACTTTTGGTCAATTGGAGTGACCGCTGCTTTGCATCCCAGCATCCTTGTCTCCTTCAGCAGATCCAGTGTGTACTTTCTTTGTGAGAGAACAATTCCTTGTTCGCCTTCACACACCTCGATACCTAGAAAGTACCTCATCGCTCCTAAATCCTTCACTTCAAACTCCTTTGCGAGTTTTGACTTCAGTTTAGTGATCTCGACTTCATCATCACCTGTGATCACTATATCATCCACATATACAGCAAGTATAGTGATGTGGCCTCTTGCATGCTGGAGGAAGACCGTATGATCAGCATTTGTTTGACGGTATCCCATGCCTGTAACAGCCTTTCTGAATCTGTCAAACCAGGCTCAAGGAGATTGCTTGAGCCCGTATAGCGACTTCTTCAGTTTACACACCTTTCCTTGCGACGTCCCTCCGTTTGATGCCGTCGCGTAGCATCCTGGCGGGAGCTCCATGTATACTTCTTCTTGCAGGTCCCCATGAAGAAAGGCATTCTTCACATCCAGCTGGTACAACTTCCACCCATAATTCGCTGCAATGGAGACCAGAGTTCTCACGGTGCTCATTTTTGCTACTGGGGTAAACGTCTCATCATAGTCTATGCCATATGACTGTGTGAATTCTTTTGCAACCAACCTCGCCTTGTATCGCTCAACCTTTCCTTCTGGCGTCTCTTTCACTGTGTACACCCATTTGCATCCCACAGCTTTCTTCCCTTTGGGTAATGGAACCAGCTCCCATGTCTTATTTTTCTCCAGTGCCCCAAGTTCTTCCATCATTGCAGCTTTCCACCTTGGATCTTTCTTTGCTTCCTGCCAACACTTGGGCAACGAAGTAGAGTCTAACGATGCAATGAAGGCTCGATAATTCGAAGAAATGTTAGAATAAGACAAGAAGTTGGCAATGTCATGTTCGTAATCATCAAAACGAGCAGGAGCCTTACCCGCATTGATGCGAGAAGATCTCCTTAAGGGAGCAATAGGTGGTGGAGAGATCATACCATCCGAGTCAGAGAGATCCGCATCAGAATCCGAGTGATTCAGTGCGAGGGCAACATCTTCAGGAGTTGGGGCAGGAGTAGACGAGGGACTTGGTACAGTAGGCACAGGGCACGGCATAGGCACAGTACTGGACTTCTGTTGTCTCCTTCTGTAGACTTGGAGTTCTTTTTCCCTTGTCTGTTGCTCCCCCTGCGTAACATATGTATCTTCTTCTTCTTCATCTGTATCTGAGTCACTGTGCTCTCCCCCTTTCGTCCAGTTTTCTACAACCGGACACGGAACCGATCCGACGACCACATTTGGGCTTATTATCTCCCCCTCACATCGAACACCACCTATGTTAGATGTGTCCCCAAATGCTGAACCTTCATCCGAACCATAGTATGGATCGAGTTCTCTGAATGTAACGTCCATGCTGACAAACATCTTCCGCTCGACTGGACTCCAACAGGCATATCCCTTCTGAGTCGCCGTGTAACCGACAAAGACACATTTAACTGCTCTAGGATCCAGTTTGCCAACGCCAGGCCGATTATCTTGGACAAAGCACACACATCCAAAAACTTTTGGTGGAACAGTGTATGTAGTTGCCCCGGTAAGCATCTCCAATGGTGTCTTCCAGTCCAATACTTGAGACGGCATTCTGTTGATGAGATACGAGGCCGTCAAAATAGCCTGCCCCCATAAGTGCTTCGGGACATTCATAGCCAGCATCATCGTCCGTGCGACTTCCAGCAGGTGTCTGTTCTTTCGTTCAGCCACACCATTTTGTGCCGGAGTATAAGCACATGAAGTTTGATGTAGTATTCCATGGGTGGAAAAATACTCAGCAACCTGCTTATTAGTATACTCCGTCCCATTGTCAGACCGGAAACACTTAATTTTAGCGCCATATTGTGTTTCCACCCGGCGATGAAAGTCCCGAAAAGCCGCAAGGACGTCACTTTTATTCTTCAGAAGGTAGACCCACGTCACGCGGGTATAACAGTCAATGAAGGTGACGAACCATCGAAAACCGTTAATTCCGGTTGTAGGACAAGGGCCCCATACGTCCGAATGTATCATGTCAAAAGCAGCTGAACTCCTATTCCCCGAGCTTACATACGAGCTTCTGGTATGTTTTCCCAACTCACAAGCATCACAAAATAACTTCTCTTTATCAGCCCTTTGATATAAGGACGGATACATTCGACTAAGAACTTGAAAAGAGGAATGACCGACACGCTGGTGGTGGAGTAGCAAGTCGGCTTCAACACTGCGACAGGAAGCTTCTGGTGGTGCGGCTGCTACCAAGGATGCCAATGCTTTGTCCAGTCCAGTCCTGTCTAAATACCACAGTCCCTTATGCCAAGTGCCAGTCCCAAGTCGTCGTCCTGTCCCCTTCTCCTGAAAAGTCACCTTAGGAATGTCAAAGGAAACAGTACAGTTAAGATCAAGTATAATGGCACTAATGGATAAAAGATTGACAGGAAAAGATGGAGCATGTAAGACATTGGTTAGAGTGATGGAAGGGGTGCATGCGACAGTGCCTGTACCCACTACAGGTCTGGATGTACCATCAGCGGTCTGAATACTCTCCGGCAATTGTAGGTGAGTATATCCCTGAAACGCATCACGGGACCCCGTGACATGACGAGATGCCCCAGAGTCCATAATCCATCCTGACTGATGGATAGAGGTAAGAGCACGTGTAGAATCATCGGTGCTGGTTTGAGTAAAGCAAGCGAGGTGTTCTCCTGAGGATGAAGACGTCCCAGGACAGTCGACCGAACCCATCTTTGTGCCTCGCAACTTCTCAAGGAACTCCCGCTCAAGTGGGGTTATTTCAGCCAGTTGAGTCTCTCCCCCTTCCTCCGCCAGATTTGCTTTGTGTCCGCCCCGTCTACCGCCATATCCTCCTCTACCACCACGTCGGCCTCCACGACCCCGTCCTCGATCAGTAGACTGATTTCGCAAGGGTTTCGGACAAAATCGGATGTAATGTCCGGAGTCACCACAATTGTGACAAACACCACCTATAGATTGAGGTTGATTGAAGGCAGCAAGGGCAGACTTTTCAACTGCGGCTGGCTCCCCCTGGGAGGAGCCCTTGTTGGGCATCAACTTCAGTCGAGCTTCTTCCTGTGTCATAACAGCTATAGCTTCTTCCAAGGTCGGAAGCGTGGGTTGGGAAAGGAGGATATTTCGTCGCTGCTCAAATACAGGATGTAGTCCCTTCAGGAATTTCATCATACGTTGCCGGAAAATATAAGCCAGGAACGTCTGAAAGTACTTTGCGAAGGCTGGTTCGACTTGTGCATCTTCCATCCCAAGAGGATCATAATGATCCAGATCAGACCAATACTTCTTCAACATGGCCGCATACTCAGAGATGGTACGGTCGTCTTGGGCCACCCTATCGAGTTCATCTTGCAGTTGAAATACTCGCATAGGGTTGCCGGAGCCGGAGTACATATCTTTGAGAGTTTACCATATATCAGCAGCAGCCTCCATAGCCTCGACATTGCCCGACACCTGGTCGGTTAAAGAGGCAGTCAACCACCCAGCCACGACGTTGTTGACAATCTCCCACACAGCAAACTCCTTGGTGGAGTGATCTGCTGGCGCCTTGGCGTGGCCAGTGACATAGCCAACCAAGCCACGTCCCTTCAGTATCCGCATTGCCTGCCGCGACCACTTCAAGTAGTTGGAAGTGCCTTCCAACTTCGTCTCCAGCTTCTCCAGCTTCCCCATTTTGTAAGGTGACGGATCCACATCAGTATGGATCACACGTGGGGTTACCTCGGTTAATCTCTTGGATAAGATATCATCAACCAAGGCCTTCAACTCTTCAGCCGTCACTTTGCCACTGATCGAATCCATGGCGTCTTCAACTGTGAACTCAATTCGTCGTCTCCTTCGTCGTCTTCTTCGTCGTCTACTTCGTCGTCGTCGGAGTCTGCAACTGACCCAACTTCGTCGTCTTCGTCGTCGTCGTCGTCGACGTCGTCTTCTTCAACGCCAGAGACTTTACTAATGCGCTACTAACTTGGCCAGCACCGGCGCGCGCATGTAAAGTGAACACGTCAGGATACCAGAGAAGACATAATCAGTCTCTGCATAGATCCCGATGTGAAGAAGGAATAACAAATAAAGCATTTGTTAGTTCCAAACGGCGTAAGCACGGAACAGAGTTGGTGCAAATAAAGATTTGACAGCCGTCTCTATTCGAAATACGCCGTTTTTTTTTTTTTTTTTTTTTTGTATGAAAAGCTAGGGTTAGGGTTTGATGAGGCTACTAGGTCTTAGGATTAGGGTTTCCATGGAAACAAACACAAAAAAAAACTAGGGTTAGGGTTGATGTGCGGCGGTGGGGGGGGGGGGCGTCTGCTGGAAGGGGTGGGGGCGGGGTGCTGGTCGGGGGGGGGGGGGGGGGGTCGGGAGGTGGTTGGTCTGCTGTGGTCGGGTGGGGAAGGTCAGGGAGGGGTCGGCGTGGGGGGGGGGGGGGTTCTGGTCGGGTGGGGGGGGGGGGGGGGGGGTCGGCGTGGGGGGTCGGCGTGGGGGGTGTTCTGGTCGGGTGGGGGGGGGGGGGGGGGGGTCGGGAGGGGTGGGGATTGCTGCAGGGGTGGGGTGCTGCCGAGGGCGGGTGGGGTTGGGGAGGCGGGGGGGGGGGGGGGGGGGGGGGGGGGGGGGGGTGGGTCGGCTAGGGGGGGGGGTCGGCTAGAAATTTTTTTTTTTTTTTTTTGTGGATAGAGAGAGAGAGAGTTATGGCTCTGATACCATGTAGAAAATAATGGTTGGATAATTTTATTGATGGACTACCTCACTATATATAGGGAGTCTAGCTCCTCTACATACTACATATTCCGATGTGGGACTAAAAGTCCCTTATTGACTCTCAACATTCTTCATGTCTGTACTACACAGAATGGAAAGCAATAAATTTCCTTTTAACTAGAGAAGTTTTCAGAAAGAAAAATGAGCAGATGGTAACAAAAAATGCAAGCCAACTAGAAATCCCTCTCAAAATGGTCAAAAATGACATTGCAGACTTTGGCAAGATCCAATAACAGCTGCCATGTCTGCCATTTTCAGTAGGAGTTCAGTTGCCAAGAAAAGTTATTGCTACTGGATTGAAACATAATCATGGGACAGATAATGTTGGGTTATATTTACACCAACAGACAAGGATGATCACTTTAAGATGCATACACAAAGTCAAAACTTTAAGATGCATATGATAGTTGACGTTCTGGAAGCTACACACATATTGCCATGTCAGATGCCAGATCACTTGATGCCGGAATATGGTAAAGTTTCATTCTATATTACATAAGCTAACACAGTAAACAACATTGTTACCTCTTGCAAGAAATCAGCAGTGCCTTTCCTATCAGGGCAGCGAAAGCCACAGGTCTCAAAGAACTCCAGTACAAATTCACGGGGACCCTGGTAGATTATATGACCCTCGGAGAGGAGGATGATGTCATCGAAGAGGTCAAAGGTTTCAGGAGCAGGCTGAAGGAGGGACATGAGAATAGTAGCCTCCCCGAGATGCACAATTTGTTTCAGGCATTTTACAATTTGGAAGGTGGTTGAGCTGTCAAGGCCTGTCGATATCTCATCCATGAACAAGGTCTTTGTCGGACCAACGATCATCTCACCTTGAACAGTTTGAACAAATAGCCATCAGGTGAAGCAAAAGAAAGAAGAGAGGTATGTATTTGCTTAATAAGTTTTGAAGCATAAAAGACCAAGCGAATATTCTCTGTTACAACATGATACTTGTAGCAACATGAAATAATATCAGTGAATTCACCCAAATAAATTACGATCACAATTACTATCCTCAATCATGAATAACAACCGAAACATTGAAGAGAAAAAAGTACACTGGAATCTTTTGCGGTCAAGATTTTTTTTTTATCTCAATTAAAAAGGTGTTTCTTAGTACAATGGCTAAGATTGCTGATTGCATCTTGTAGGATATGTGTTTGAATCCAGGTAACAGCCTTTTCATAGAACAGGATAAGTCTTAACATCTTGACCTGACAATAGTGGGACATGGTGTTGGAACTTCCTTTTATTGTTAATAAAAGTTTACGATATCTTTGGAAACTGGTAGGTATAAAATCACCATATTAATGAAGTAAACAGACACATACAGGATGATAAAGCTGTTATAAGTAGTTGATATGAAGATAGTCAATAACAATATAAAATAAATTGTTATTTAATTAAAGTGGTTATATCAAAAATCCTTGGTGTCTTGAATGAATATCTGGCATAATGAAAATTGTGGGAGATCGGATATTAAATATCCTTGCACCTAAACTCAGTATAGCTAACACTGAGCTTGAGAGAGGCAAGTCCTTGTGGTTGCCGTATGTATTCAATGACATGGATGATGAATATGGTGGTTCTCAATAAACGAGATATGATCTTGCATTGGTGCATAGGTGCATCATAAGTGCAGTACTGACTTCCTAAGCAACAAGAACTTGTCAAAATAAAATAGAAGAAGGTTGATAAGTTCCTCACATATGATTTGATGATATCTCAAGTACATGTTTTTCCTATTGGTATTGGGTTATACTTTGGTAAACCAATGCAATGTGGTCTTGGAAAGCTAAAGTGATGACTTGGTATGTCAAGTAACAGTGAGGACATGCATGATGCTTGTTAAAGTCCCTACTACTGCATCAGAACTCATTATAGTGATGGTTGAGTATATAATTATATTATTCTAACATACTCCCACAAGTAGAAGGCCAATAACCAAAAGTCTAGAGCTGTATTTTATAGTGATGATTGAGGGTTATATATTCATATTATTCTCACACACACCCGCAGGTAGAAGGCCGACAAAGAAGTGGATTCACGCAGCGGTATATCTTTTTCTTTAATCAACTTAAAATGCGCGCAATAGGATTAGAACATGGGATGTTAGATACCATGTTGAAGTTTATGCCGCTGCACAAAAGGACCAAAACTCTAAAGTTACAGTCAGGGTTGCGCAGATACCATGTTGACGTTTTTGACACTTGAAATGTGCCTTTTTGCAGGTAAGGAATATCATACATGTGTTTTGATAACGAATGAATTTGGTGTGACATTAACAATAAGAGACTCATTTCATTCTTTGGGGAATTGGTTTAGGATATAGAGATTCTAGACTATTAAGATTCTTCACATGGAACAAATGCCCCATGACAAGTCTGCAAGTGGAAATGTCAAAGATGAACCTGTCGTCATACGCTTCTTCTGTCCACCAGAGATCCCTCTCTGCAACTCATCACCAACCATGACATCGGCACAAATGTCCAGCCCAAGAATCTGCACCCACCCATCAATTTGTCAACTAAGCAGGTCCACATTTTTCTCGATCAGAACCGCATACATATTATGCCTAAGATTTAAAAAAAAAAAAAAAATTTCTAGAGGAACTCATGAGTTTTTAATTTTTAAAACTCGGCCATGAAAAGCCGTTGGATTACATGCATCTGATCCATTGATTTTTTTCAAGGGGCTAAAAAAAAAATTAAGTACACTTTCAATGTTAGTGAAATCCACGTGTAACATCCATATTGCAAGTTCTTATTTCAATTTATGTAGTCGAATTGAAAAAAAAAAAAAAAAAAAAATCATGTTGAGCAACTTAATTCAGGCAAAACAACAAACAGCCATATGCCAAAGCTGTCATCTTCCAAAGTACATTAGACCAGAAGATTACAAAGTAGTTCATCAGCCATGATTGGCAAAGGGTCCACTCTATCACTCTCCACCAGGAGCTGGAGTGGGTGACATCCTTGTCAAAAGGAACCACATCCCTTAAGTTATGACCAAATTTTCCAAACCACTGTGAAATAAATTTTTCATTATGCAATACAATAGGAGACCCCACTATTTACTTTAACCTACTTTTTCTTACTCATGATTGAGAATCATTCAAAGTGGCAATAATGCAAAAAGAGATTTAAGAGCATACCTTGAGTGTGTAGTCTGTCTGGAGGCTGCTCTGCACTCCTTCCATTGCAGTTGCCTGAAAGTGAGATGGAAGAAAAATTAGCATAACCTGTATTTGGAAGTAGTTGAGGGGAGATGGTAATTAAGTTCCTAACCTTCATGAAGAGATCAACTTCTGCTTCAGGAAATATCCCTGCTTCTTTTTCCCTTTTTGCAAGTTCGGTTAGGAGTTCTGCAACCCATCATTATCATTGTTGTTAAATCTCACAGTTCCAAGCAATCTCAATTAGACAATGCAACTCCCTCCCTCTCTCTCTCTCTCTCTCTCTCTCTCTCTCTCTCTCTATATATATATATATATATATATATATAAAATATATATATATATATATATATATATATATATATATATATATATATATATATATATTCTCGAAGATAAATATTATAGATTAAACGATGATTAGTGATAGAGAGAGGCTGGAGAGAGGGAGAGAGGAGGGATCCGGATCCCCCTTAATGCATCCTTCCTCTTTCTCCGAATAGCAACTGTTGGATCTTATTTAAGTCATGTAATCTTAACCATTGATTTGATATGTCTGTTTGTTCCCTCTAAACGTGTCAGACCATAGTCCCGAAAATTAGACGAATCCGTCTATACGCTCACGTCCCTTTTCTGTCTGAGCTTTAATTTCATTCAGGACCGACCAGAGATCTCTATTGTGCATGTACGAAAGTCTAAAATTGGTACGGTGATGGCTCCATATCTCCCGTACAAAATCGCACAAGAAAAAAGAGATGATCCATGGACTCACCCATAGGGTCACATAGATATCACCTTTTATTCGTACAATTCATCCCAAATCTATTCATACGATTGCTGGTAAGCATGCGAGCTATTACCTTAATGAATTCACTGATATACTAATCCATGGATCGGATGGGACCATGTTAGCAGAGAATGGATGTGGGTTATAAAAAAGTTATAAATATTTGATAGTAAACTTAGCATTTTTCCTTAAACTATGGTCATATCTGTCATTTTTTTGAGACAGTTATATAAATAACTTTACTTGAAGGGGGATTAGTACCGTATCTATTGCCAACCCCTTGACACCTGGCAGAGAAATCCAGCGTTTCCTTAACGGTCATCTGCCCGACGTGCACATCATTTTGGCTTATGTACGCTGCTGTCTTCTGCGGAACGAACTCGTCGAGGCTATAGCCGTTGTACGTCACCTTGCCCGAACCCTACGTTAGCCGAAAGAAATATACATCTATGAGAAAGCAAACAAATATATATATATATATATATATATATATATATATATATATATACACTGAGTACAAGGGGGGAATTTTCCATATTGCCAACCTTCAAAGTTGTGTCTAGTTTCCCAGCAAGAGCTAGTAAAAGAGTGGTCTTCCCGGATGATGGAGGGCCCAATAAAAGAGTCATCCTGTTAATTTAGTTCAAATGTTGCCGGAAAAAAATGTGTCACCTTTGACAAAAATAAATGTAATAATTAATCTCTACTACTATATAATAATAATAATAATAATAATAATAATAATAATAATAATAATAATAATAAGTTTAATATTTCATCGTAATTTTTTTTCCAAAATTTTTTATTTATATTTATTGATTAAAATTATTTATTAAATTTAACATGGATAATTAGATAATTATGTATAATTTTTTTAAGAATGATTGTTGTTTGCTTTTTTTAAGTAGTAAAAACAAATTAAGAATTTATTTTTGTTTGCTCATAAAAAATTGGGTGATGCTCACCATTCCACTCAAGAATTGTTATGCGTCAATCTAAAACTACTTTTATTTTTAAGGAATTTTTTGACTTGTCCCCCTCTTTGTTTGTCCGAATTAAGGGTGCACTCCACTGTTTTGCATTAATGTACATCACCCTCCCACATTTGACGGATTTTTTCAAAAATTAACGGTCAAACGTTTTGACCAAAAATTTTGGATGAAAATGTTCCTCCTATTTTCTTCTTCCACGTTCCTCTCTACCCACCCCCCCCCCCCCCCCCCCGTCCCCCCCCCCCCCCCCCCCCCCGTGCGGCCATCGCATCCCCCCCTACCCCCCTCCCCCCTGGGCCACCGCCCCCTTCCCCGCCTCCGCTGCTTGCCGCTGCTGCTGATGCCGACGCTACCGTCGTCGCTGCTGCTGCAAGGAGGGGAGGGGAGAGCGGAGGGAGGGGGCGGTGGTGGAGGGGGGAGCGGAGACGGAGAGGGGAGGGGGGGAGAGGAAGGGGGCGGTGGCGGAGGGGGGGAGCGGAGGCAGGGAGAGGGGGAGCGGAGGCGGCGAGGGGGGGGGGGAGAGGAAGGGGGCGGTGGCGGAGGGGGGGAGCGGAGGCGGGGAGAGGGGGAGCGGAGGCGGGGAGGGGAGGGGGGGGGGGGGAGAGGAAGGGGGGCGGTGGCGGAGGGGGGGGGGAGCGGAGGCGGGGAGCGGTGGCCGCGGGGAGGGAGTTAGAGGAAAGAATGAGGAAGAAGACAAAGGCATTTTGTTCCCAAAAAAATATTTTCACGAAATCCATCCAATGTGGGGGGAGTGATGTACATTAATGCAAAACAGTGGGGTGTACCCTTAATTTGGACAAACAAAGTGGAGGACAAATCAAAAAAATTCTATTTTTAATGAAAAAAGTTATTTTAGGTCAGTGTTGTCAGAACCGGACCGGACCGGTGATCCGACCGGTTCCGACCGATTTTGACAAAAATTTTGGTCCGGTCTGATGTAAACCGAAATTTTTTGAAGAACCGCCGATATTTTTCATAACTGGGTTTAACCAGTGAACCGCCCGAACCGATTCGTAATTGAACAGAAAATTTTGGTTTTTTTTTCAGAAAAAAAAACTCAAAAAAATTTATTGTGTGAGATTTGGACCATTTGGTTCTTGGTTTGGTTTTAAGAGACCTTATAGTTGTAAATTAAATCAAACCAAACATGCTAAGAACCAATCCAAGAAGTAAATGTAGATATGTTATCTATTTGAACCAAACTAAACCAAGTTTAGTTGAACTCCGGTCCGACTTATACCAAAAAAAAAAAATCGGTTCAATCATCGGTCCGATTTTTAAAACATTGTTTTAGGTTGACACCGTGAGAACTTTGAGTAAACGGTGACACCCTACTTTTGGTGGGTGAACAAAAATAAAACTCAAAAATTAAGATAATTTACGTTTCACAAATAGTAAAAAATTAAAACACTATTATTTACTTTTATAGATAGTATAAAATATATACTAGTCTAATTTTGAATTTGAGGATGGGTGAACCTGGAGGGACGTAGAATTCCTGATAAACCTCTGAGTATGGTGAGGGTTGTCCTCTTTGACAGGCTCACCCCTAACATGCCCAATGCCGATTCGGCTATGTTTTTGACGGTGTTCGGGAGAGTCGGGTGCGCTCTGCTCCCTACGTAGCAGTCCGCCTCCACCGCCAGCTTCTCGAATCTCACTTCCACGGTCGGAAGCTTGATTCCAACCCTGCGCGCAGCAATTATTCAATACATACATTTCAAAGTTATAAACAACGTCCACGTTTCATTTAATCACATATTACTGCAGAGCTGATATATCCGATATGAACACCAATGATCATATTCAAAACACAAAGTGCCAGTACGTAGCTAGGAACTATATTTTTTTTTCTTGCACTTGTAGTTTCTTGGGCCTGTTTGCTTATGATTTATAACTCAGTTTTCTGAGTTATAAATCAACCCCTTCCTCAAATTGGACCACCATTCTAAACATCACATTCAGAAAAAAAAAAAAAAAAAAAAATCATACTCTACTTCTAAATGCAGCTTTCTGGAAAAAATGTGTTTCAAAGAGGTGTTTTAGAAAATGGTGGACCCCACCCTCACCAACCCCCCCCCCCCCCCCCCCCCCCCCCCCCCCCCCCAAATTCCCAAGTCCAACCAGCTCTCTCTTGTTGGTGTAAAAGCTTCGTGGAACATAACTCAGAATCATTGAGGCGTGTGAATCACTGTCCTCAAGAAAAGATTCGCCCCTTAACGTCACAGTAAGACTCGAACTGCGACTTTCCTCCAGGATACAACAACGAGTTACAGATAGCAGTACCTATCTGCAACCTACAAACGAACAGAGAAGAAGACTAACGGCAGCGTTTCTGATCTCTCTTTCAGGTGGTTTTGGATCTCAGCGGTGTGTTCTTTCTGTGCAGAACGAATGAATAAATAGAGTTGCAAAACTCTAATTCCGTTAGATGACGTGTTGAATGAGTAGTAGCGGTCAAATAATGGGCCGCATAAATCGCGGGCTCACTACCAAGAGAAAGTGCAAAAAGTAGGGTCGTGTCCCGCCTACGCGCGAGGCTAAACGGCCCGGATTTGCACCCCCCCTGCGCGTGCGACGTGCCCGCACATGCACATTAAGGTTTTCTGGAGCTTCCCTCCAAACCGGGTGCATTCTAGCCCAATGCCCCTCGGGCGTGCGAGCACCCCTCTTACTACCCACTCATCACAACCATATAGAAGGTGTAAACATATATATACCCATTCACAATGTGGGTTTTAAGCGATGTGGGACTAAACAAAAGTCTCTTTCCTTTTGTCTATGGTGTATTTGAAATACTCACAAAGTGGAACTAAAACAAAAGTTCCAACAATCCCCCACTATTTTAAAATACACCACACATGCTATGCCTATACCGACTACACCTCTCCCACATATTTTGAAATATGTGGTTGTCTCATCTGCTAGTCGTAGCACGAACTCAATGCCTAAGTACTGGTGCCTTTCAGCTATGAACCAGCCATTAGGATAGCAAAACTTGTTCACAGGAGGTTGGTGAAACAAGTTTCTATGAACCAACAACCTTAAATGTGAACAGAGGACTCGCATCCACATTGTAATTCTTAGTACTTCATTGTTCTGCAGTTTTGTGCTTTTTGGCCCTGCGCTGATTCCTGGTTTTTCATGAGTGCTCTAGAAAGCCTGCCAAAAGCTTTCATAGGAACCGACCCAATTCCTCACTCGTATAGGTAGATTTCCATCAAGTGTGTACTGTAGTTTAGACACCACCTCAAGATTTAGGATATGGATTCTATTAAGAGCAAAGCTCAACCTTCTCACTGCAGTAGTTGTATTCATAAATACAGTATTATCTCGTCATAAGAATGGAATATCTCAAATACAATAGTCGATAGTACACAAAAACAACCGATGACTTATTCTTACCCCTATGAACCTAAGTCATGGGATCATCAATCAAATAGGTGGGGTTACCATCACCCTTGTCTTCTGTTTTAGGTATAAGTCCCATTCCCCTCGACGTATCTTCCACTTGCCTCCTATTAAGTGGTTTGGTCAGAAGATTGGCCAAATTCAACTCTGACCTCACATAATCCAAGGATATAACTCTGAATTTTAACAGTTGTTTTACCACTGTATGTCTTAAACGTATATGTCTACTTTTCCCATTGTAAATCTTGCTCTTTGCCTTTGCGATAGCAGCTTGACAATCACAATGCATAGGCACAGGAGGAGCATTTACACTAATGGGAAGATCCGCTAAGAGGTTTCTAAGCCACTCAGCCTCAGAACATGCCTTCTCTAAGGCGATTAGCTCGGACTCCATGGTTGAACGAGCTATACATGTTTGCTTGGTAGATTTCCAAGACACTGCACCCCCACCAAGCGTAAACACATAACTACTAGTGGATTTGATCTCATCTGAATCTGAGATCCAGTTAGCATCACAATAACCCTCTAGCACAGTTGGGGACCCTTTGAAAGATATCCCATGATTAATGGTACATTTTAAGTACTTGGCTAATCTCTCAATGGCAACCCAGTGTTCCTTACTAGGACTCTGAGTATATCTGCTCAGTCTGCCAACAGCATAAGCTATGTCAGGGCTCGTGCAGTTCATCAAGTACATTAAGCTACCAATAATTTGGGTATATTCTTTCTGAGAGACACTATGTCCTTTATTTTTCTTAAGATAGATATTAGCATCATATGGCGTCGACACCCTCTTACAGTCATAATATCCAAATCTTTTCAAAAACTTCTCGACATAGTGTTCTTGACACAATGTAAGACTATCTTTTGTCTTCACAATTTTAATACCTAAGATTACATCAGCTTCACCAAGATCTTTCATATCAAAATTTGAAGCTAAAAATCTTTTAGTCTCATTTATAATATCAAGGTTAGGTCCCAAAATAAGCATGTCATCCACAAAGAGACAAAGCATAATATAAGAATTATTAAAAGACTTATAGTATACGCATTTGTCTGCATCATTCACTACAACAAATAGGACATACAATAGCAGTTTATCTATAGCATTCAAGTCTCCCTGCTATAAAATGTCATCATCAATAGCGTTCATTTCGCAGTGCTATTAAAAGAGCGTACAATAGCAGTTTATCTATAGCATTCGAGCCTCCCTGCTATTGTAATATCATCATCCATAGCGTTTATTGTGAAGTGCTATTAAAAGTTCATACAATAGCAGTTTATCTATAGCGTTTATGCCTCCACTACAAGAAAAATGACATTTTAGGACGTTGAAATTAAGACGTGCATAAATAGTATGCCGTAAATAGTTAATTCACGACGTACATTTTATTGAATGTCGTAAAAAGATTAGGAATATAACAATTAGCTTGCATTAGAATGCCGTATTTGATTATACAAAAAAAGACGTACATTAAATGTCTTAGCCCAGGAAAATGAGCGCCCAAATTTTCTTTCCTTTTCATTTTCCCGCTAAAGAAATTGCCTCCCTCCAATATAGATCGGGATGTTCTCACTTCTCGCAGAAAAAGAAAAGGAGAAACATCTTCTCCCACTGCTCTCGCTGCTCTCATTTCTCACGTTGTTCTCTTCTCTCACGCTGCTATCATCTTCCTTCGATCCAGGTTCTCTCTCGCTTCTCTTTCTCTTCTCTCCCTACTCTCCTCTCTCAATTTTTCCCCTTTAGGGTTTTCCCTTTTTTTTAGGGTCGATCTGATTTTTAGGTTATATCTACTTATTATCGATCTTGCACTATCTTTTCCCAATTTTAGGACCAACACCAAGACTGACGGTTACACCGCCTTCTCCAAAGAGACAGACGCATGGTTGCCACTCGACTCTGGTATAATTTTATTTTCCCCCCAATTTCCCCCTAATAAATTTGGTTTTAATTTGAGATAAGAGTTGGATTAGTTTGATTTTAATTTAAATTAGTTTTAGATTGATTTTAATTTGTTAATCTTCATCTAGTTTATAATTTTTTGTCCATGTCAATTGGTACTTCTGAGCTAATATGATTAAATGCTTACGACCATGCTGTGATATTACATAATTGAATATTTTGAAAAGCATCACTTTATCTCTTTCTATGTTAGGAAGCCTTCGTTTACCAGAACCTCCAGGGCTGATGTATGTTATCCGTGGTTGCAAGTTATAATATTTTAGAGCATAAGCAATCTGGTTAGGCTGAGGCCTCCAAATTCAGGAAAGTATTGGTCTGGACTTGCTTAAATTTTTTAGTCGAGGCTATGCCTTTTTTTGGTTGCTAAGGGAAGGAGGAGCCCTGTACAGGTTGAATAGAATCAACATGTTTTGCCTTTCCTTTGGAGAATAGGTCTTTAAGCTTAGTAAATATGGTATTATAACTATTATAGAAGGTGGAGCCCTGTACAGGTTGGAGAAAAAGCTAAGAAAAAACTTAATACAACAAGACTGAAAATGTTCTTCAAAAAGAAGAAACTGTTGTACAAACTCATACAGAATCTTAGTAAATAAGGCATTGATAACTAATTTTACGTGTTTGGGTGTCAGGTTCGATGTCTATACCAATTGCCAGTAATATTTGGCATTGATAACTATTTTTGCATATAGAATTGTATGAATTTTGTGAACCTGAAATGTTTATGAATAGACATTAGAATAAGTATGATCAGAGAAACCCGTATCATGGCAACCAAAAACTTCAGTTTCAGACAGTAGGTTGCTGGTAAAGCTCTTAATTCCAATGCTGTCAATGGACAACATCAGTAGAAATTACAATCTCTCTATTGTTTCACAGAAATGATTCGTGTTGTATATTCTACTCCCTTGTTTCTCCCCCTTAAGGCCTCATTTGATTATTGGAAGGGAAATCAAATTATTTTGGAGTAGGTGCTTACAGTTGGTGTTCACAACAATATTGAAGCTTGTCCTAACCATAGACTGTAGCCTTATGTTGGAAATTGAGATTTTTTTATAACTAACCCAATTGGACCGGCGTGGATGATGTCCATAACTAACCCAATTGGACCGGTTAGGATGATGTTAAACTAAACACAAACTAGGCATGCATTTTGCATGTATAAATTGTTGGAAGGTTCATTAGTTTTATCTTTTTGTATCTGAATCATTGATTAAGAAGATTGTTTATTTATCTGTTTAATATTCTAGTGCGTGCTATGTTGTTTTATTTCTTATACTGGAACAAATAAACAATGAACCTTGAATCCTCAAGTCCATTTGTGCCTTTTGTTTCTCGTCTCTCATTCTCTCCTTTCAACTATTTTTGTAGATTTGTGCCCATTTCTTTATTTCTATTTTCATTTTGAGTTTCTTATGCTGTATGGTTTTAAGTTTTAGCACTATGTATAGCAATGCTCTATAATATAAAAGATTTGCAGAAAGCCTGCTTTTAGTATCTTCTTTTATAAAAATTGTAGCTGTATATTTCAAATCCTATAATCTTTTTATAACCTTTTGGTGTCATTTCATACCTATAAGATGCTGAAATTTGTGTTACTTGGTCATGCAGGAAGGAAAAATCCTCAAAGTGGGTGAATACGTCACTTTAGTTCAGAGCAGAACAAGCTCCATCTGGCGACAAGAGTCTACTCATCACATTCAAGTCCGTATTTATAAGGTCCAGGGATGATGTTATTCTGTATCTCGCTATTCTTTAGTTCAGTTTTCTTCCACGCTTATTTATTCTTGCTATGGATAATCCTTGTCTTCCATTCAGATTTATCGATGCCGGTCACCTCTCAATATTTCTAACTATTGCATCATCTATTGGTCAAATTAAAATGATTTTCTCTCAGTCTTTATTGCCAAGTAGTGTCCCTCAGTTTTCTATGAATTTACTCTCTTTTTTTGGTACTATCTTTTACTTTATTCACAATCACCATTCGCATTTCTGTTACTTTTGTAGAAATTTGCCCTTCAGTTTCATGGTATCCCTATGATAATAAAATGCTCCTAAAACATCTCATATACTTTGTTTCTACTACTTCAGTTTCAAAACAATCATAGGTTATATATATAGAAACAGATACAACATGAGAAGTATGAAGAGAAGCTTCACCTATTAGAGATGAATTTAAGTAATGGTACAAGTGTCCTTACATATTCAAGGGGCAATTGTTCCCCCACATGAACTTGTACATATAGGATTAAGTTTTCCAAATTCCTTGATTACCATCAAAGCCAAAATGGTAGTATGTTACATAACTTAAGTTTACTAACATGTTACATAACTTAATTTTAGCCCACCCACATGAACTTGTACATATAGGATTAAGTTTTTCAAATTCCTTGATTACCATCAAAGCCAAAATAGTGGATCCCAAATTTTACTTCTTTGGATCAACTGAATAACTCTGGCAAGTAGAACCTGCAAGTGCAGTTGCTTACCTAGTGATATCAAATGATAACATAATGAGATATGGGACTAGTTTTTCATTTCTGAAGGCGTCTCCCAGGTTTGAGGCTTGCCCTCTTTGCTTTTTATGTTTGATAAAGAAAAGGGGTGCAGCATATGCTTTTATTTTTACGCAAGTCAAAAGAGGCATAATCATCAAGGACCGCATTAATCTACCAATGCTCTATCTATTGATGCAAATCAGCTCTGGAAGTTCATAGTGCTGGAAAAAGCTGATAAGTAAACAACCACTCTCTTCATCTGTCTATTGATGCAAATCAGCGCTGGAAGTTCATAGTGCTGGAAATTATTTATGTACATAAGATTGTATTCAAATTAAACCACAAGTTGTGGGAAAACATAGAGCAAGCCCCTATCACCTTGTGCAATAGATAATTTTGGGGCTAGAATCAACTAGTATTAGTCTTTGGTTGTTTCATCGGGTGTCTTTTCAATTTTTTTCTGTTGGGGTAGAGTCATATCTCCATTTGTTTTTCAGAAGGATTTTTAAAAGTGACAATGAAATATTGTATAAGCTTCAGCTTGGCGTAAGTTTTATTACTGGTAAGCTTCATTACAATGGTAAACAGCTTGACATAAATTTTATACTAAAAATGTGCTAACATATAGAAGTAATATGCTAACGTGAATTTGATATTACACTGTGTACAGGTAATATGCAAAAATTAGTACACGTAATATGCTAACATGCCCATGTGATACTTTTAGGTGATAACTGGTGTGGGTCTATTGAAATTTTTATGTGTTTTGTCTTAGAATGAAGAAATATATGTATATATAATATGGGTTCCCATGCCAAAAAATGCAGTAATAGAGAGTATGATTAAGTAAACTGCTATATGCATCACAATCCTAGAACTAGAGGAAACCAGTGCCAAGGGAAAAGTTAATCTTAAATGTGAGCCCTGTAATGTAAATAAAATAAAGGGCCAGTTGAATCAAAGAGAGATCTAACCCAACTATGACTCCCCTCCTCCTGTAAGCAATATCTTCCAATTCTCCAGTTGCTGGAAGGCAATTTGCATCTACCATCAGAAATCGATTGAGAGAACCACAATGTATCAACTCGTTTCTCAGAAGAGACTCGAATTAATATAGCTAATTCTTCCTTGCCTTTGTGCTGATTAGAATTGCATGGTGTTAAAAGGAAATTCTTCCTTGCCTTTGTGCTGTAGAAGATGGTATCCATGACTTGTAGAGTAACCATGTTACTGTACATCTTTTGAGCAAGTAACTCATTATTGCAACCTATATGCATTTGTTGATTCTTATGACTGATTTCTTATTATGGTTTTGGTACTTGCACTTAATATTCTCTTTTATGTTGGAAGAGTATACGAGAGAGTGCCAGGTCTTAATAGTTGAGATTGTATTTAGTGACTATTTAATCAGCTTATCAGGATACATGATCCTGTGTCGACTTATTTTTTATATAATAATGTGTTTTTTTTTTCAATTTTGTGTAGGTTGGCGGATAAATTTTTGATGGTTTTGGATATCTAGAAGGAAAGAGGCGATTGAGCTGCATTTTGGCCTACAGACATTTTTATTATTATTTTGGACTACTAGGCGTACAACTTTTTGTACATCTTGAATGTTTTAATGACAACTACTTTTTGTACATCTTGAATGTTTTACTGAAAAATGTTCATATTTTGGCAAACTTTTTCTACATCTTGATTGATCGAAATGGAAGTTGCGATTGAAATTGTTAAAATCAAAATTGCAATTCAGCATGAATTTTTATGGTTAATTATATGTGATACAGAACAGGTTATTCAGATATGAAATTATGTAGCAGATTTATAGCAGGTTATTCAGATATGAAATTATGTAGCAGATTTACAACATTCATAATATGCTATCATTCATCAACAATTCTTGAATGTTATAAACCATCTACAGCATTCATGAACGCTATAATCCATCTACATTATTGACGAATGCTATAAAGGATCCACAGCATTCACAAACGCTATAAACAATCCACAACATTTACGGACGCTATAATCCATCTACAGCATTCAAGAACGCTATAAAGCATTCACAGCATTCACAAACGCTATAAACCATGCACAACATTCACGAACGCTATAATCCATCTACAGCATTCAAGAACGCTATAATGTTATAGCGTTCACAAGCGTTCACATACTATAGCGGGGGCAATTATAGCGGACAGAATACGCTATAGAAGGCTTTTTATAGCGTTCTGCGCATGCTATTGTAGGCCATATTTGTTGTAGTGATTGATCAGGTATCCATTAGACACCATCACATAATCAAATTTCTCATGCCATTGTTTAGGTGCCTGTTTCAACCCATATAAAGACTTAACTAGTTTGCATACTTTCTTCTCACTATCCGGTACAATAGTACCTTCTGGCTGTGACATATAAATCTCCTCCTCTAAATCACCATTTAAGAAAGCAGTTTTCACATCCATTTGATGGATAATTAACTTGTGAACTGCTGCCAATGCAATTAAGATCCTAATAGAAGAGATTCGTGTCACAGGGGCGAAAGTGTCAAAATAGACTATGTCTTTCTTCTGGGAGAATCCCTTCGCAACCAACCTAGCATTGTATTTCTCAATAGAGCCATCTGCTCTTAGTTTCTTCTTGAAGATCCATTTGCAACCTATAGCTTTAGCACCAGGAGGTAAATCAACAACTTCCCAAGTATGATTAGATATAATTGAGGTTAACTCGCTGTTGATTGCTTCTATCCAGAAAGGTGCGTCTCTAGAATGCATAACATTATCATAGGTTATTGGATCATCATCCACAAGAAACATGTAAAAATTATCACCAAAATTGGTGGATATCTTCACTCTTTTACTCCTTCTCAATTCAAATTCTGAATTTTCAGGAGTCTCAGAGATATGTTCAGTATGGTTAACAGTTCTTTCGAGACTAGTCTTCCAAGGAAAAATTGTTTCGAAGAAACCAGCATTTTTGGTTTCCAGAGTTGTATTTACAGCAACCTGGTCAGAGTCACTTTTAACAACCAAAAATCTATAAGCAGCACTATTATTAACATAACCAACGAACGTACAATCAACAGTTCTAGAACCTAATTTAGTCTTTTTAGGTCCTACTAACAGAACTTTGGCGAGGCACCCCCACATTCTGAAATATTTTAGGTTAGGCATATAGCCTTTCCATAGCTCATAGGGTGTCTTGCCAGTTGCCTTATAAGGTATCCTGTTCTGAATAAAACAAGCAGATAGGACGACTTCTCCCCATAAATTTAGGGGCGCTCCTGAATTAACCACAATAGCATTCATCATCTCTTTTAAGGTTCTATTCTTTCTTTCAGCTACCCCATTCGATTCAGGTGAATATGGAGGGGTAGTCTCATGAATTATGCCAAGTTGTTCACAATAGTCAGCAAAGGGATTAGACTCATATTCACCTCCCCTATCCGACCTAAGCCTTTTAATTTTCCTATCTAGTTGATTTTCAACTTCAGCTTTATATTTCAGAAATATCTCACCTGCTTCATGCTTGTTTCTAAGGATATATACCTTCGTGTATCTAGAGTAATCATCTATAAAGGTAATATAATAATATTTCCCTCCTCTAGACATTAAACTCCTAAATTCAGCAAGATCGGTGTGAACTAAGGAAAGCAAATCAGTATTATCTCTAGAAACAACAGGTAAACAACCCTTTTTGATGGCTTTAACTTCAGCACATATTTCACACTTATCATTCGTTGGTTTAGTGATGTTAGGCAATAAACCAGTTTTTTTTATTTCCTTAATATAAGGTACAGAAACATGTCCTAGTCTACCATGCCACAAATCAAAAGAGTCAACCATATAAGCAGAAGAAGCAGAATTTTTATTAATAACAGTTTTGAATACATTCAAAAGAAATAAACCATGCTTACAATACCCTTTTCCTATGAATGTCTCATTCTTAGAAAGCACTACCTTGTTGTATTCCATGTTCACTTTGATTCCAGCTTGAACCAAAAGTGACACAGAGATCAGATTGCAGCGAATGTCAGGAACATGCAGTACATTACCCAGTGAAAGGGTTTTTCCAGAAGTCAAGTTGAGAAAAACTGTGCCTTTTCCCAGGACGGGTACAGGTCCAGAGTCACCCATATAGACTCGTTCTTCTCCATCTTTCACTTGGGTGTACTCTGAGAAAGACTTTAAGTCATCACAGATGTGACGGGTTGCTCCAGAATCAATAACCCAGTCTTTTTTCTCAGCCACCATGTTCACAACAGAGACAACAGCAGCAAAGACATCATCCTTCACTATATTAGCTTTCGGAGTGATATCTTTGTTGTCTCCATCCTTTTTGTGTCTGCATTGAAAAGCATGATGTCCGGGTTTTCCACAAACATAACAATTTCCTTTGTTCTTCTTAAAAGGACGAGAATTGTTAGTCTTCGGAATAGAAGATTTCTTATCGGTTTTCTTAGGATTTCTCCTAAACCGATTAGAACTAGAACTGGGATTACCTTCCACAATATTAGCCTTAGAGTCAAAATCCGTAGCTAATCTTGCGTCAAGTTTCCTATTTTTCTCTTCAATCCGGACATGAATAATCACGTCTTCCAGACTCATCTGCCTCCTTTTGTGCTTCACTTTGTCCTTGTAGTCTTTCCATGATTCAGGTAGTTTCTCAACCAAACAACCAGAGACGAAAGCGTCAGGGAGTTCAATATCCTCAGTTTTCAAATCATTTAAAAGAACTTGAAATTCAATGATTTGAGAAGAGATATCTCTAGAGTCAACAAACTGGAATTTAAGATAATTTCCAATAGCATACTTGTGAGTACCAGCATCTTCGATTATATACTTCTTATCCATATTTTTCCAGATTTCGAAAGCTGATTTATATGAATAGTATATATCGAAGATCTCATTCGACAGGGTGTTTAGAATAGTGTAACGACATACCTTGTTTCCTTGCTGCCACTCATCGTGCAGCTTTTGGAAATCATCGTAAGCGTTGGCAGCATCTTCTATGTTAGTTGAACCGAACTCCATAGCCGCCGATTTTTCTAGTTCAGGTTCAGTCAGGTACTTCGCATAGTTCAGCACGTCTAGGCTGACATAGATCCTCTCCCTCCAGCGTTTGAAGTGGGTACCATTGAAAACTTCAATCTTCGATACGTCAGGAAGCCTTAAACGAGATTGAACGGATCCAGCAGTAGCAGCGAGATCATTGTTCTGAGAAGCCATCTTTTCTTGAGATTGTTGGTGTAAAACCTTCGTGGAACAGAACTCAGAATCGTTGAGGCGTGTGAATCACTGTCCTCAAGAAAAGATTCGTCCCTTAACGTCAATGTAAGGCTCGAACGGCGACTTTCCTCCAGGATACAACAACGAGTTACAGATAGCGGTACCTATCTGCAACCTACAATCGAACAGAGAAGAAGACTAACGACAGCGTTTCTGATCTCTCTTTCAGGTGGTTTTGGATCTCAGCGGTGTGTTATTTCTGTGAAGAACGAATGAACAAATAGAGTTACAAAACTCTAACTCCGTTAGATCGTGAACCAAATATCAGGAGTAAATCAGGAACGTATATGAGACATGTTGAATGAGTAGTAGCGGTCAAATAATGGGCCGCATAAATCGCGGGCTCACTACCAAGAGAAAGTGCAAAAAGTATGGTCGTGTCCCGCCTACGCGCGAGGCTAAACGGCCAGATTTTGCACCCTCCTGCGCGTGCGACGTGTCCGCACATGCGCATTAAGGTTTTCTGGAGCTTCCCTCCAAATCGGGTGCATTCTAGCCCAATGCCCCCCGGGCGCGCGAGCACCCCTCTTACTACCCACTCATCACAACCATGTAGAAGGTGTAAACATATATATACCTATTCACAAGTGTAGGTTTTAAGCGATGTGAGACTAAACAAAAGTATATTTTCTTTTGTCAATGGTGTATTTGAAATACTCACAGAGTGGAACTAAAACAAAAGTTCCAACATATCTCTCTCTCTCTCCTCTTTATTTCTCTTCTCCAGAAAGAAAAATGGAGATCAACTTTAGGACGGAGTTGGCGGCCTCGAGCTCGGCCCCGACTCGGTTGGCGATGGACTTGGTGGTGACGAGGACGAACGGCTGCGAGGACGAACATGCCCTAGATGACGGTGGACTTGGCGGCGAAGACCAGCGGGCCCTAGAGTCGACTCTCCCCTCGCACGAACGACGGTCACGAGCACGAACGATCGCCGCCGCGTCCTCCACCTTACCTCCACCACGTCGAGGCCGTCGCCGACGACGTCGACCTCCGCAGGAGGGAGTGCAAGCTCTTTTCCATCCGTTCCGACGGCGCCGGCTGGAGCGGCCCCGTGCCGCTCTCGCACCCGTCCACTCTCACGCTGTGGCCGTTGAACCGGAGCTCAGGGGCCGCCATGGCCAAGTTCTTGAAGTACGACGTCCACTCTCGACACTGTGGCCGTCGAGCCGAAGCTCAGGGGCCGCCATGGCCCAGTTTGTTGGACACATGGATACAAAATGGACACATGGATAAAATTGAATTGACGTGAGAGAAAATCTTTTGTTTGACACAGGGACACATAATGGACACAGGAACACAGTTACAAAAATTAGATTTGAAAAATATTTTACCAAACAGAATCTACAAATTTTATTTTTTAAAATTATTTTTCAGATGAAAGTAACTAAACGCAAAATCAAATTTTCAATATTCAGAAAACAACTTTATAACTTACTCTCAGAAAACTGTTTTTAGAATAAAATTTCAGAAAGACAACATAACTATCAAAATTTGTTGGGATGTTCTGCACACGATGATTAACTTGATTGGTTCTGCGGCATCGAAGATTTGTTGGGCATATAGAAGCTCTCCTTGTACAAGATGATGTCTTCTGTTTATAAATGGCATAATGTATGGAACATTGTAATCAATTGTACCAGTGAGTTGTAAGCCAAGTCGGTATATCGAGTTGTAACCCAATATTTCTAAGTATCAAATGTAAACTTTATAGTATTATTCAGTTGACTTTCAATGTAAAGTGAAAAGTGTTGTAAGCATTGTATTCTAATACGAATCTTGTACTCCTCAGAATACATCGCATCACAATTACTCTCAGAAAACTTTATAACTTACTATCCAAACGAACCCTATAATAGTCCTAGCTATATCACTAGCTAGTTGACTTTTTGATTTTTGATTTTTTTTTTGTCAAGAATAAAGTTTGTCCATTATTTGGTGGCATGAATTTGTAATGGTCACTTGTTAGTTGGTGGCACTAGCATACATGTCAAGCATGGGATAAGCATCGTAACTTACATCTAAAACATGTTGACTGCATGTGCAGCTTAAGCTCAAGTCCACACTTTTCCCTATAGTCCCATCGGCTAGATGTGTGTAGGGCTGCAAACGAGCCGAGCCGAGCCGAGCCGAGTCGAGCTTTTGTAAGCTTGAGCTTGGCTTGATTAGAATTATTCAAGTTCGAGCTCGAGTTTGATAAGTTTTTAATTTTGAAGCTTGAACTTGGCTCGAGCTTGTTTATATTAAGCTTGAGCTTGGCTTGTTTTGAGTTCGAGCTTGGCTTGATAAGGAAGCTTGGTTCAAGCTTGATAAACAAGCTCGATAAGTTTGAAATCAAGCTTGTCGTTCATCTTGATTTCAAGCTCATTAAACTTGATTTCAAGCTCAACGAACTTGATTTCAAGCTAGTAAGATTTAAATTCAAGTATATGAAATATTAACGATTTATTTATAAAAAGTTAATTAAAAAAGTTTCTTAATATCACTTATTAAGGACACACACACATATATATATATATATATATATATATATATATATATATATATATATATATATGTGTGTGTGTGTGTGTGTGTGTGTGTGTGTGTGTGTGTGTGTGTGTGTGTGTGTGCGCGCGCGAGCAAATGACCTCTAGCCAAATGGTTAAGAGAGATGCATGTGGCCCGACTGGTCAGGAGATCGATTTCCGGTGGGGGCGTTCGCCACAATTACCTTCTTTCAAAAATAATATTATATATATATATATATATATATATATATATATATATAATTCAACAAAGAACAAACGAGCTTCTCAACAAGCTCATAAACGA
Organism: Iris pallida; assembly: GCA_029216955.1. Lineage (NCBI taxonomy): Eukaryota > Viridiplantae > Streptophyta > Magnoliopsida > Asparagales > Iridaceae > Iris > Iris pallida. Next base: position 8,332,590 of record JANAVB010042618.1, on the reverse strand, counting down.
GCTAGCTCGCGAGCTCAATCGAGCCGAGTACTTGTAAGCTTGAGCTTGGCTCGTTTATTAAACGAGCTCAAAAATAAAGCTTGAGCTCATCTTGTTTACTAAACGAACCGAGCTCAAACGAGCTTTTATCGAGCCGAGCTTCGAGCAACTTGCGAACGACTTGGCTCATTTGCAGCCCTAGATGTGTGGACCTATGAGTGTATACATTAATTTACTCAATTATTTTATTGAAGTCTTGTATGGGAGTCGCTACACGTGCGTTCCGTCGTCGTTGTTTAGTTCTCGTAACAGATGGGGTACGTGCTCACATCTGCGGATACCGAATGTCGATTCAATTTTCTCTTCAGATCCAGACTGTTATTCTAAAATTTTTTTTGCTCCTCCTTATTTATTTTTGACCGTTATAAATCCATTAAATTTGTAACGTTTGACACATTAATTTCTGTCTAGATACAATGTATCACATATTTTTTATTTGTATTTATTTGTAACGTTCAGTTTTTATTGGCTGGATTATATTGAGGCCCATCTCAATACTTATTTTTACACTGAAAAATTCCTACGAAAATACTCTCTCTCTCTCTCTCTTGAATTCTTGTCGCTCCGAAACTCTGTTGTTCTTCGTCTTTGCTCTGGGCAGAGCTAAATCAAGAGTCATTCTCTCTGCGTCGTGTACGGCAACGAGATTCCGGTGGAACAAAAATTTTATCACTAGGAGAATTCGGATAAAGTCTGCACATAGATCTGAATTAACTTTAAAAAAAATGTTACGTACGCGACTTTTCCGAAGGCCGATAATAATTTATTATTTTTATTTTCGTTACAGATTTCAAAAGAAACAAAAAGAAGAAATTTCTAACAAAACAGACCAACTACCCAACAGGAAGGGATATATCACCTACAAATGCCGTAAGTGATTATGACTAAGCTCCCAACTAGGCCACTAAACTAATTAACTATAATAAAATGTAGGCCATTTTTTAATTGGTATGCTAGGTTATATTTTTCAATTTGTATGCTAGGTTGGTTAGAGTGAGACATCTCGACAGAGGTTACAAGTTGGACCAATGGAGAAGCATATTTAATTTTATGTGAAAAAATTAATGTAAGAACAATTAAAGTGCAAGCCGGTTGTAGATGTAATACGAGTAATATATATATATATATATATATATATATATATATATATATATATATATATATATATATACACAATTTTTAGTACAAGCATCTACCCGAGCATACCCGTTTTTCTATGTCCGGCTCTTAATCGATTAGTACCTAATTTTTTTAGTTACTCCCTTTAATATAAGAACATATTCCATTCCGGAAGTTTTGACCTCCGATATAGTTTTCTGGTGTTATATATATATATATATATATATATATATATATATATATATATATATATATATATATATATATATATGAGTTGTGTTCCATTTGTTTTTATTATCATTCAATTCAAGATGTATTCCACCGAATTAGCATAATACAAGAAATCTTTCACTTTTAAATAAAATGGTTATTGAATAACAGTCAATTCATTTGACCTATATAACTAAAAATAGAAATTTTAAGTTGCACTCCACTTATTTTATCAGAACTCAAGTTGTACTCCACTTATTTGAGAATATTTTAACCATAATTGAAGGTGTAGCCTATTTAAATGCAGTGACAATATCAATTTTCGTTAATCGAATAGCTAGCTAGCTCCTCTACAGAGTAGAGAGGAAGGCCAAGAATTGTACTTGTCAAGCCGATCCCTGCGCTTCTGGAGGAAGCGCTCGTTGTCCTCCTCGGCGACTCTGAACAGCCTCTCTATGAGCTCCCGCCGGTCCTTGGGCCCGAGGTTCCGAACGTCGACCTCCTTGTGCTCGTATTTGTCCACGTCGGCGCCCCCGCCGACGGCCGACCTCAGAATCCCCGTCCGGAGCCGGTTGTACGTTGGGAGCTTCTCCAGCGCAGCCCACCGCAGCGCCTCCTCGTCGTCGTCGCACCTCGCCGATCTCGGGCTCGAGAACACGTCCTCGACGCCCCAGCTGCTGCCTACTCGACGTCCCGAATCCGACGCCTTGTCCGTCCCCTCCATATCACTTCTACTGAGAGGGAGAGAGAGAGAGAGCTCGCTCGCTGCAGGGAACTATAACTCTGGAGATGAATGCTTGCGGAGGTGGCTGGCCGGCTATATATATGTACGAATATATCCAATAGTCTATAACAAGCTTCAACATAGCTGTCTTAAAAAAATGCGACTTACTTAAATAATTTAACTTTCTTGGCGCATTATTTTTTGGGTTATTTAATAATAGAGTCCAATAATCTATTACTAAATATCCCTTATTTTGGGTTATTTAATAACAGGATCTCACGTATATATAAAAAATTAGAATTTATGTCTCAAAAATGACCGACTTTAGAGTTTGGGTCTCGAAATTATACTTCACGTAGACTAAAGAATAAGGATTTCGAGACTCAAATTCTAATATTGGTCATTTTCCACACCTAAATTCTAATATTCATATATGTACATGAGACCCTAATACTAAATATCCGTTTTTTTTTTTACTGTTTGGTTTTCGTGTCCAAAATTTATAAATTGTCATTCTAAAACGATTTAGTCAATCTTTTTAAGTTTCTAATAGTTGTATTTGTTGTTGCTAATGTGTGTTTTTTTTTTTTTTTTTTGTAAAGAAATGAATAACAATACTGTTTTTCATGGTAGACTCTTATTTGTAATAAAATTTGGACGAAAAATAATTTAAAATAATAATTTATAAATTTGAATAATTAAAATTTTGAGATGTCCGACGTTACGTATGGGGACTTTGTGAAAGCTGTATTGCATATATTTTAGAACAACTATTCCTAACTTTTTATTATTTTTATAAATAAAAAATATATATATGTTTACGTGGTGGTCCGATCTGCTGATTTTTTACCATCCATCCAGAGTCCAGCAACCACAAAAATCACTTAAATTCGACTTTAGTTAATGTATCAAAACCGTCCAAACGTTGTAGTTGAAATACAACTAGAATAATTTAGCCATAACTTCTGTTATTAACTGTCAAAATATAATAATAAACAACAAAATTAGCTACATGCCAAATCCAACAAAACAACGAGAAACCGGCTTACAAGAAAGGATCTGATGACTTTCTAAACTCTAAGCCTACCAAATGCGTTTAGCATCCAATAATAATAATAATAATAATAATAATAATAATAATAATAATATTATTATTATTATTTCGCAGACCATCGATTTTGTTATCCTTACATATTTATCTTATCCTTAGTTAAACCGAATGGGACAAAAAAAAGTGCTTTTTCTTTCCTTCTATGAAATTAATCTCTTTATAAATATAAACAGCTAGCAAAATTAGATTATATGCCTAATCGAGCCGAACAACAAGGAGCCACAACCTTTAACCATATTGGAAAGCAGTTTCAAATTTATTTAGTTTAATAATAATAGCTTAGAAAATGTGACAATTTGTTTTTTTTTTAAAATAGATAATTCTTTTATGATAGGCGAGGTTAGTTACACTTTTCTTCTAATGTAGCTTTTCGGGGGAAAAACAACAACAAAAATTCTAAACCATGCTTATATCTGCAAAATTATAACTGTTGACTCGGTTCACCTAATATTTGTTTTAGTTGTTTGTTAGCATGCCATGGTTTTTAGTGGCACGGAGAACTACGACTTCGTTTAGAATATGGTTCTTCCGAATTCTTTCTTTCCGTCGTCCTCCATAAAGCTTTCAAAAAATTGTCCAAAAATTGAGGTATCTTAGATTCATAAAACACAAGACGACAATGATACTAAACAGTTCTAACGTTAGATTTGAATTAGGCCACATATGTGAGTATATAGCATATTTGGCGTTACCAAATGGTTTTATTGTAGAGTTTTGCCGTAAATGTTGATGGGTGGATACGTCAGCCCTCGTCATATACTTAATGGTGTTACAAGTGGCGGAATCATATTCATCCGTGTGTCGGAAAAAACTCAAAAAGTACGACGAGCGCAATTCACGTATCAGAGTATCGGAGCAGCAATATCTGTCCAGGCCCAGGGTGAACTCGGAGTGAGTTCGACCTGAATTCGGAGTTCGTTCCTCCCGGAGTCAGAACATTGTTCAACTTGCTGGCTCGAAAACAACTGAACATGTCGAGTTCGATTGTCGGGGTTGTGCGAATTTGGAAAGGTGTTTTTACACCGTTGGATCACATCCAATTAGACCTGTCAATGGATAGTCGAAAATTCGAATCCGATCCGATTCCGTATCCGAACTTTTCAATATTATTCGAAATTACGGATATCGAATTCGGATATCCGATTAGTTTTCGGATATTATCTTTTTTCGGATATGAATTCGGATATTAAGGCATTCGAATCCGTTAATATCTGATCCGAATTTAAATTATAATATATATATATCAAGAGATGAAAGGTTTTATTTTCAATGTATTTCTCTATGATTCATTTTGAGTGGGACTTTTCGTCTTCTATTTCTTTTTTACTTCTATATTATAATTATAATATTATATATATGAATGGTGTACAGTTGTGATATGCGTGTTTCACATGCAAGTTGCATTTTTAATTAATAGTTGAATTTGGCTGAAAACAATATTTTAAAAATCGGACCGGTGGTTGACCCGGCCAAGGCACTGGGTCGGGTCAAATTGGTTCAACCAATGTTTTAAAAACGGACTAGTGGTTGACCCGGCCAAGGCACTGGATCGGGTCAAATTGGTTCAACCAGTGGTTCAACCATTGGGTTAACTTAAGTTGTCCAAATTAATCCCTTATGGCCATTAATTTTTTTTACAAAAATACTAACTTTTAATCAAAACCGGGTCAATACTGAACCGGACCGAAAAAAACGACCGGTTCACGGGTGAACCGGTTGAACCGGCCGGTCCGGTCCGGTCCGGTTTTTAAAACATTGGGTTCAACCAGTTGGTTCAACCATTGGGTTAACTTAAGTTGTCCAAATTAATCCCTTATGGCCATTAATTTTTTTTTACAAAAATACTAACTTTTAAACAAAACCGGGTCAATACTGAACCGGACCGAAAAAACGACCGGTTCACGGTTGAACCGGTTGAACCGGCCGGTCCGGCCCGGTTTTTAAAACATGGGCTGAAAAAACCTTCTGGCCATGGAGTTGTATTTGTAATTAATAAGCTAAAGAAGAGCCCATGGCCACGTCATCCATTTCTTTCATTGCTTCTTACCCTTCCCAGACATGTAATTATGTATATTGTTTGTAATTGACAAAGAAGAAGAAAGGGCCAGCCAACTGCTGGGTGGGTGATATTTTATTACTCTCCAACTCCATTGTATATTAAAAAAATCTTTATTACTCTCTAAGTTTTAGTTCCAACTCCATTCTCTTTTCCAAGTCCAAGACTCCAAGTTCCAACTCCATGAGTCTATGACTCTATGAGAAGGTGAAAGGCCTGCAGGAAGCAACGACATAATCTACTGAGCCCTAAGGGCTGCTTCTTCTTGTGCAAATAGTTATCCCACGGGCTATAGTAGTAGTAGTGTCAGCCTTCTAAGCTGATCTCTTCCCAGTATCAATTGCCACGACCTGCACCCTAGAGTAAGGGCACGAGACGTGGGTACGTCCAGCCTACGCCGCAGTGTCGGCGATAGAACGCTGTCATAGGTTAATCATCTAACAATATAAAGGTACCTGTACAGTATATACATTCCGAATGGAGGTGACATAGCAATATACAGTCTCAATCACATCTAAGGCAGAATGATAAGATAGAAAGATAGATAGATAAATGCTGAAATGAAAGATATCCACATAAGTACAACCAGAGAGTCTAAGTGTCTAAAGATATCACAAATCCACAGAATCCCAAAATATCATAATACAGTCATCCAGAAGTAAACATAAGAAAATCATAGTCTAGAGGAGTGTCGTCCACAGCTAAAGGATCCGGCTGCTGGTCCAAGTCACAGCTGTCATCTAGGGTAGTACCATAATAGGTGGGGCAACATGCCTCATCCTCATCCTCTGTAATATTTCAACAGGTCCAGTCAGGACAGGAGCGAGCACAGTACATCTCACGCAGTTCATATAATGACAGGAATAAAATACAGGCAATAGAGTAAAATACATGAAACGCTGAAGAGTATACATGAGTGAAAAGAAGACTGTAATGAAATATCTACTATAAGTAAAGAGCTATAGTGAACTAGTGATTTAGAGTACAAGCTAGACATGTGAACGGCTTGATAATAAACATGAGAGGTCGTACATGGCTACACTACTTTGGAAATTGTCCACATGACTATTTATACTCCCCCGTACCCCAATCAATACACAAGGATCCGTTCAAGTTATGTTATTGTACATGATATTCACATAGGGGCCCATAAATGGGTGCACATGAATATAAATATGGGGGCTCCGTGATCATGAGAGTACATGAATCACGAGAGTGTACATGTAAGGTGAAAGCACAAGAGTACATGATGAAAGTGAAACACACATGACATGATGTATCTAATGCTCCCGAGGGGGATAACATCGCATGAAAAGATCCAATAGTACTAATCCGTGTTTCCATCGTGTCAGCATCAAGTAAAATAATCTAGAGCAAGAAAATACTCCTAGCAAGTATGAAACGGTCAGAGAATGTACTCGCCTGATATCCTGAGTGTCTGAAGAGAATATACTGTCCAAGGAGTGGTGTCTGCCTCCATTTAGAACAGTACAAGTCACTACATGTCTAAAATAATGAAATAGACTGCTACAATGCATCTACATGATGTTTGGGGTCAATCTAGGCTAAAGTCAACCTTTGGTCAACTCTGGTCAATTCTGACAGTCAAACTGGGTCAACTCTAGTCTAGTTAGGTCAAACAGTGTCAAACAAGGTTAAACTAGTCTAGGTTGGTCTAACCTAGGCTTAACAAGTCCATCTAGGTCACTAACCAATTAGCCTAGCAAGCACACACCATTCAAGTCACACAAGTCTACAATACACTAATTTAATATAAACTACCCATTGGTATATCTCATGATTATTATTCCACACATATTATATATACTAAATTAATATAATTAACATACACATATATATATATCATATCATTATTTCCAAGAATATAGTTAATATTTATATATACATATAGAGTGAGAGGGAAGGACATATGAGATTATGTGTGTGTGTGGACATGAATGCATATAATAGGTGTATGTGCACATGACAAAAGTGTGTGTTTGTGTAGAGTGTGTATGATACTAGGAATTAGTTAATAGTGTACAGGAAAACAGTAGGGTGTGTGTGTCTATGTAAATTTGGAAAACAGTACATGGCAAGGGTGTGTGTGGTACATGGAAGTTCAATCATCGAGTCTCAGGAATTTGTGTATGTGTGTGCACTGTGACAGAAATAGATAAGTGTGTGTCAGATTTCAGGGAATGGCCTGTGTGTGTTCTCAGTTTTCAATTTCCAGTGTCTTAGTGTGTGTGTGTGTATTAGACAGGGATGTGTCCCATGAACCCAGTGTCTTAGACAGTGTACAAGTGATCAATTTGTGAGGGAAAACTAGTTCCTGTGTACAGGGAAATAAATGATAGGAATAAAGGAAACCTGTGTGTGAGGGATGTGTGTGTGTGTTAATTGCATATGAAATTGTATGACAGAAAAACATGTGTGTACAGGAATCCATAGTGTGTTTAAATGTGCTCAGGTGCGTGTGTGTATATATGAGATTGTGTGTGTGTGTTCCTGTGTACAGGAATGAGAGGGTGTGTGACAGGAAAGTGGGGGGGGGGGGTAGGCTAGTGTGTGATATTTGACAGTGTACATGTGTTCAGGAAAACATTTCAGTATGTTCTCAGTTACAATGATCTCAGGATTAGGGGTTAAACAGTGTGATATGGAAAGTGCAGGGTCAATCCCATGTTCATACAAAACAGTTCAATATTAACTTGCCACTCATTCTCAGGTTTTAGAACCAATGAACATGACATAATTTAATCTATTAAAACTCAGGAACTCAAAAACGAAACCAAACCCTTTTGCATCAACACAAATCAAGGTTAATATGAACTTCAACCCTAACACATGTAGGTGAACCAATCAACTACTTAACATGATTAAAATCAGTTAGAAAATAACACAAACTCTGGAAAAGTTCATCCCAGCCCAATGTATCAGTGAGTATCAGCCTAAAATAGGAATGCAGTGAATTCGAAATCAATGGCCATCAAAATGATTCCTTAACGACCCTATCTTGTTATCAATATGTAACCATAATTAATCACATTAATTACATGATACAATTAACATTAAAAATGTAAATCAAGAGGAAGAACAGTGAGTTAGAACACTGATACACTAGAGTATCAGTCCATATCAGCCCAAATTGGGAATCAATGATTTCGACCCTAAATAATCATTAAAATTACAAACAATAGGTTGGTAAATAATAGTGGATATGTGTACGTGTCACACAATCAATATGGTGTCCAAAAATGCAACACAATGTGTCCAAACATCACACGAACTCAAAGCACGGGACTGTCACAGATCGTGCGACTAGTGCACGTGTCCTAGCACTCTCGACACGTATCCATTGGACACAAAACTTCGGAGGGTGTCATGACAGACACTGCCCCTCCCTTCGTGTCCAAGTACACTTGTCCACGTGTCCTACAGCTCCTGCACGAACCTGCTAGTAGCAGGGCAGCGCAGCTCGCACGCGCACGGGCGTGTGCACGGGTGCGACACGACACCAACACGACACGAGACACACTCAGTCACTTAGAAACTCTTAGGCGACACTAAAACCTAATTTCCTATTCAATTACTTCCTGAAAAATCGATCGAAATGCCCACTATGGTATTTCGTCGAACACCTGCAACTGTCCACTGATACGTGTCCGATACGGATATGTAAAGGACACGACAGGGTGCAAAACCTATCCCTACAGTAAGAGGACACCTAGGGCTTGTTGTTCGTGCAAAGAAACCAAAATTTCATGGAGGGAAATGGGATTTACCTATGTGTGTTCCTTCACAAGGAAAAGCTCCCAAAAGTGAGATCTCCTCAAGCTAGCCAATGGCTCCAAATTGTATCAAACCTGAGAATGGCATCCACCAACAGTAGGGGGACACTAATTAGGTTACAATGGAAGAAGTTGCAATGAAAATGGACTAATATTGAATAAACTATGAAGAAATTTCATGAAGAACAAATCTTTCCTTAGAAAATGAAGGGATGAATAAAGAGGAGGCACACAAACTTTGAGAGAGACTTTATATTGTTGGGGGGGGGGGGATCCCTAGACCGGCCACCAAGTTAGGGTTAGGGTTTTTGGGGTGAATCTAATGGCTATCAATCCATCAAGTCCAATCAAGGGCCTACAACCTAGGTTTCCCTTTATCAAGTTGCAACCTATTCATTCTAACTAATCATGACTTAAACCCAACTAACCAATACTAACTAATACTCACTATGGCTAACTAGACTAGCTATGACTAATCTAGGTTAGGTCCAAACTAGGTTAGGGCTAATCTAAACCACAAGGCTATCAATTAAATAATATTTAAATCACACCATTCTAAATAATCATTTTAAATTTCAAATAATATATATTAAATTCAAAAAAATTCAAAAATGACAAAAATATCCTTAAACTAGAAATGTGGTAGTGATAAATCTACCCTCCTTAAAAAAAATTTCGTTCTCGAAATTGAAAGGCGAAACTAACAATGAGAAGGATAGACAATCATACCTCACGGTCCAAAAAGATAAGGGTATCACTCGCGCATCTCATCCTCCCGCTCCCAGGAATTCTCCTAAAGAATGATGCCTCCATGCGACGCAAACCAAGGGTATCACCTGGTTTCTCAGCACCTTCTCTCGGCGATCCAGAATCTCCACTGGCTGCTCTGGATAACTGAGAGTAGGCTCTACCTCAATCTCTGAATGATCAAGCACATGGCTAGGGTCAGCCACGTACCATCTCAACTGTGATACATGGAATACGTTGTGGACATCCACTAGTACAGGTGGCAAGTCTAGCCTGTATGCCACGTCACCGACTCTCCTGCTGACTACGAAAGGTCCGATGAAGCGCGGGCTAAGCTTTCCACCTCCACCAAAATGTATAGTACCACGAGTCGGAGATATCCGCAGAAAAACCATGTCTTCGACCTAAACACAAACAAGGTCTCATGTTACTAAATAATCAAACATGATCAAACAACAAAACAAACAACCTACTTCTAAGTCAACTTGTCAACATCCAGTCAACAACTAGTCAATTTGTCAACATCCAAGTACTTGGTCAAAACTGGTCAACTAAGTCAACTTGGACTATTGGGTCAATGGCTAATCTAGGGTTCAGACCTAATAGTCTATAGTGTTAAAAAATATCAAGACCAACTAAATCCTAAGTTCAACATACCCATGCATACCCTACATTAAACTAGACTCATAACTTCTAACCCTTAACCATAACACATACTCTAAATACCTCACATATCCCCATAAAATCCACACTATTCTAAATGTATCATCTATGCATGCATATAGACTAACCATCTCATATGCCTAATCTATATAATATATGCAGAACCCCTTAATCCAAATTGCTTATCACATGTATCCCTATAATCAATACTGTAAGACATACTAATATCCTATATGGAATTTGTCTGGTCAGGGAAATCATCTACAATGGGTTATTATTCTAATACCAATGCTAACTACCATCTCTAGGGTACAGACACCCTACAAGTCGTCATATCATTACACTATGAAGATCTACCTATGAATAAGTTCTACAAACTAAAATATCCCTACTCCTAAGTTATTGATGGAATACAATTTTATATCAACAGAAGGGTATGATAGAGATGATAGGTTGAAACCTTCTCAAGATAAAATCTAATAATCATATGCGTCTGTCCAAAATCATGTTACTCAGAGTCTTCGTCATGCTAGTGAGCAGGGCAACGATAATCACAGAGTCCTTGACTAAGGTACATACCTCTAGAATTATGGTATTTAAAATTTTTGCATTGCCGCATACTTGGCAGCGAAAACCTTAAATTCCCACACCCGAGAAATACGTCCTAAATCTGACTATATGTCCTCACTATGCCAGCTAAACACGACTATCGAAGATTCTAGATCCCATAACCGAGGTGACCTAGCCCATATGATTCATCTTAGAAGAAAATCAAACATAACACATGAACAACAGAACAAAACTGATCAATCAACCATGAACAGAGGGAATCAAAATTCAAGACAGCTATAAGAGGCAATTGCGGAAATAGAATCAAAAGAACGAAACCTGCAACTAGATCCCCAACGGCCTGAGCATCCTCGACTGTCCTGGCGAAAGCTCGCCCCTGCTGGTCTCCCCTGGCCTGCTGTTGATGCTGTATATACCTTTGTTGCTAAGTCGGTAAGGGTATCCCTTCTGCTGGCCTACCGGAGCCCTAGCTCCTGCTCCCTGCTCTATCCGTCCAGATGACCCAGGACACTCTCTCAGTCGATGATCGGATCCTCCGCAAAGTAAATATCTGTCCAGCCTCTTCCAGCATTCGCCCCAGTCGTGCCCTGGTTTTCTACAGTAAGGGCAATTGGTAACATGCTGCTGTCTAGGGGTTTGCTACGTCTGTAACGGTGGTCCCCTCGGCTGCTCTGTCGGAGCCCTAGCTCCTGCTACTACCTGAGTCATTGTTGTCTGGCTCCTGGGATATTCCTTCAGCTAGTGGTCCGCTGCTCCACAATGTAGGCACTTGTCCAGCCTCTTCCTGTACTCACCCCATTTATGCCCTGACTTCTTGCAGTAGGGACAACTGACTGTCTGCTGTCTGGGTGCCTGATACTGTTCTGGGCTGCTTCTGTCCCTGCTGATGGCCCTGACCCTGGAACTGCTGCTGAACAGGCCTCTGCTGATACTGGTGCTGAATCTATACATGAGGCCTCTTAGCCTGACCTCCACTGCTGCTAACTCCATGAATGTTATGCCCCCTCTTGAACAACTGTTGTCGCTGAGTTTCCACTATCTGCTAGAAGAAGGAGAACAACCGCGCCACGTCCTCTGATCCTGATGGCGACTGCTACTGAAGAACGTTCGAGATGACTGGAGAAAGTCTCGGAGTAGAAAGAGGTTCACTCCCATAAGCTGCAGATATCCTAGCCTGAGCTGGCATAATAGGAGCTGCAGTCTCGGGGCCCTGCTGATCAGAACGAGGAGTGGTAGACCCCTCAGTGGTGTCTTCCCGATCGAGATGAGATCGCGCCTCCATAACCATCCTGAAGACAGATCAAACGAGAGGACAATCACTGAGAATGAAGCGATAACATCAAGGGAGGACGGTTTATTTTCAAGGAAAGACAATAATCCAGCAATTTTAGGTAACAAGAATCTGATTAAGAGTTTTTCCTAATGTGATTGAGTACCTTCAAAATATCCTAATCCTACTGCAGGCTATAGTGATACTCTAGTTCGAATACCACTACATAAACTGACCTGCATGGGCCACCACTAAAAATGTGTCATCACTCGCACCCTAGAGTAAGGGCACGAGACGTGGGTACGTCCAGCCTACGTCGCAGTGTCGGCGGTAGAACGCTGTCCTAGGTCAATCATCTAACAATATAAAGGTACTTGTACAGTATATACACTCCGAATGGAGGTGACATAGCAATATACAGTCTCAATCACATCTAAGGCAAAATGATAAGATAGAAAGATAGATAGATAAATGCTGAAATAAAAGATATCCATATAAGTACAACCAGAGAGTCTAAGTGTCTAAAGATATCACAAATCCACAGAATCCCAAAATACCATAATACAGTCATCCGGAAGTAAACATAAGAAAATCCTAGTCTAGAGGAGTGTCATCATCCTCATCCTCTGTAATATTTCAACAGGTCCAGTCAGGACAGGAGCGAGCACAGTACATCTCACGCAGTTCATATAATGACAGAAATAAAATACAGGCAATAGAGTAAAATACATAAAATGCTGAAGAGTATACATGAGTAAAAAGAAGACTGTAATGAAATATTTACTATAAGTAAAGAGCTATAGTGAACTAGTAATTTAGAGTACAAGCTAGACATGTGAACGACTTGATAATAAATATGAGAGGTCGTACATGGCTACACTACTTTGGAAATTGTCCACATGACTATTTATACTCTCCCGTACCGCAATCAATACACAAGGATCCGTTCAAGTTATGTTATTGTATATGATATTTACATAGGGGCTCATAAATGGGTGCACATGAATATAAATATGGGGGCTCCGTGATCATGCGAGTACATGAATCACGAGAGTGTACATGTAAGGTGAAAGGACAAGAGTACATGATGAAAGTGAAACGCACATGACATGATGTATCTAATGCTCCCGAGGGGGATAACATCGCATAAAAAGATCCATATAGTACTAATCCGTATTTTCATCGTGTCAGCATCAAGTAAAATAATCTAGAGCAAGAAAATACTCCTAGCAAGTATGAAACGGTCAGAGAATATACTCGCCTGATATCCTGAGTGTCTGAAGAGAATATACTGTCCGAGGAGTGGTGTCTGCCTCCATTTAGAACAGTACAAGTCACTACATGTCTAAAATAATGAAATAGACTGCTACAATGCATCTACATGATGTTTGGGATCAATCTAGGCTAAAGTCAACCTTTGGTCAACTCTGGTCAATTTTGACAGTCAAACTGGGTCAACTCTAGTCTAGTTAGGTCAAACAGTGTCAAACAAGGTTAAACTAGTCTAGGTTGGTCTAACCTAGGCTTAACAAGTCCATCTAGGTCACTAACCAATTACCTAGCAAGCACACACCATTCAAGTCACACAAGTCTATAATACACTAATTTAATATAAACTACCCATTGGTATATCTCATGATTATTATTCCACACATATTATATATACTAAATTAATATAAATAACATACACATATATATATATATATATATCATATCATTATTTCTAAGAATATAGTTAATATTTATATATACATATAGAGTGAGAGGGAAGGACATATGAGATTATGTGTGTGTGTGGACATGAATGCATATAATAGGTGTATGTGCACATGACAAAAGTGTGTGTTTGTGTAGAGTGTGTATGATACTAGGAATTTGTTAACAGTGTACAGGAAAACAGTAAGGTGTGTGTGTCTATGTAAATTTAGAAAACAGTACATGGCAAGGGTGTGTGTGGTACATGGAAGTTCAATCATCGAGTCTCAGGAATTTGTGTATGTGTGTGCACTGTGACAGAAATAGATAAGTGTGTGTCAGATTTCAGGGAATGGCCTGTGTGTGTTCTCAGTTTTCAATTTCCAGTGTCTTAGTGTGTGTGTGTATTAGACAGGGATGTGTCCCATGAACCCACTGTCTTAGACAGTGTACAAGTGATCAATTTGTGAGGGAAAACTAGTTCCTGTGTACAGGGAAACAAATGACAGGAATAAAGGAAACATGTGTGTGAGGGATGTGTGTGTGTGTGTGTTAATTGCATATGAAATTGTGTGACAGGAAAACATGTGTGTACAGGAATCCATAGTGTGTTTAAATGTGCTCAGGTGTGTGTGTGTATATATGAGATTGTGTGTGTGTTCCTGTGTATAGGAATGAGAGGGTGTGTGACAGAAAAGTAGGGGGTAGGCTAATGTGTGATATTTGACAGTGTACATGTGTTCAGGAAAATATTTCAGTATGTTCTCACTTATAATGATCTCAGGATTAGGGGTTAAACAGTGTGATATGGAAAGTGCAGGGTCAATCCCATGTTCATACAAAACAGTTCAATATTAACTTGCCACTCATTCTCAGGTTTTAGAACCAATGAACATGACATAATTTAATCTATTAAAACTCAGGAACTCAAAAACGAAACCAAACCCTTTTGCATCAACACAAATCAAGGTTAATATGAACTTCAACCCTAACACATGTAGGTGAACCAATCAACTACTTAACATGATTAAAATCAGTTAGAAAATAACACAAACTCAAAAAAAGTTCATCCCAGCCCAATGTATCAGTGGGTATCAACCTAAAATAGGAATGCAGTGAATTCGAAATCAATAGCCATCAAAATGATTCCTTAACAACCCTATCTTGTTATCAATATGTAACCATAATTAATCACATTAATTACATGATACAATTAACATTAAAAATGTAAATTGAGAGGAAGAACAGTGAATTAGAACACTGATACACTAGAGTATCAGTCCATATCAGCCCAAATTGGGAATCAATGATTTCGACCCTAAATAATCATTAAAATTACAAACAATAGGTTGGTAAATAATAGTGGATATGTGTACGTGTCACACAATCAATATGGTGTCCAAAAATGTGACACAATGTGTCCAAACATCACACGAACTCAAAGCACGGGACTGTCACAGATCGTGCGACCAGTGCACGTGTCCTATCACTCTCGACACGTATCCATTGGACACAAAACTTCAGGGGTGTCATGACAGACACTGCCCCTCCCTTCGTGTCCAAGTACACGTGTCCACGTGTCCTACAGCTCCTGCACGAACTCGCTGGTAGCAGGACAGCGCAGCTTGCACGTGCGCGGGCGTGTGCACGGGTGCGACACGACACCAACACGACACGAGACACGCTCAGTCGCTTAGAAACTCTTGGGCGACACTAAAATGTAATTTCCTATTCAATTACTTCTTGAAAAATCGATCGAAATGCCCACTGTGGCATTTCGTCGAACACTTGCGACTGTCCACTGATACGTGTCCGATACGGACACGTAAAGGACACGACATGGTGCAAAACCTATCCCTACAGTAAGATGACAACTAGGGCTTGGTGTTCTTGCAAAAAAACCAAAATTTCATGGAGGGAAATAATATTTACCTATGTGTCTTCCTTCACAAGGAAAAGCTTCCAAAAGTGAGATCTCCTCAAGCTAGCCAATGGCTCAAAATTGTATCAAACCTGAGAATGGCCTCCACCAACAGTAGGGGGATACTAATTAGGTTGCAATGGAAGAAGTTGCAATGAAAATGGACTAATATTGAATAAACTATGAAAAAATTTCATGAAGAACAAACCTTTCCTTAGAAAATGAAGGGATGAATAAAGAGGAGGCACAAACTTTGAGAGAGACTTTATATTGTTGGGGGGGAGGGGTCCCTAGACCGGCCACCAAGTTAGGGTTAGGGTTTTTGGGGTGAATCTAATGGCTATCAATCCATCAAGTCCAATAAAGGGCCTACAACCTAGGTTTCCCTTTATCAAGTTGCAACCTATTCATTCTAACTAATCATGACTTAAGTCCAACTAACCAATACTAACTAATACTCACTATGGCTAACTAGACTAGCTATGACTAATCTAGGTTAGGTCCAAACTAGGTTAGGGCTAATCTAAACCACAAGGCTATCAATTAAATAATATTTAAATCACACCATTCTAAATAATCATTTTAAATTTTAGATAATATATATTAAATTCAATAAAAATTCAAAAATGACAAAAATACCCTCAAACTAGAAATGTGGTAGTGACATCAATAGCAAACAGAGTCAAAAGCAAAGATGGCGACGACGTTGATGAACAACCAAGTGTCGCCTTCTTCGAGTGAATAGCGTCCAAACTACGTTGGTAGCAGCACTCGGAACCTTATCCTTTACGCGTGGAAGAGGGGGGAGGGCACGAGCACCATAGCTTCTATTGCGGCAGAGGCCGAGGCTTCGATTTCTTCACTTCATCACCGGTGATGGTCTTGATCATTTTGTAATTCTTAAAATATAATAGTTCCTATGCAGTAAGATATTGGCAACAATCGAAGCAAAAAGGCCTCGCGTTAGATGCACCATACAGCTACTGTTGCTGCAGGAGGCTAGGTCTTTCAAATGTATTATGTTAGTGCCGGGGCACAATTTTTCGATGGAAAACTGAGAAGATGAAACAATTATAAAAACAATGTTCCAACGCAACACTTCTAGGAAGGTTGCACAAGTATAACGAAGATCTAAGAAGATCTCGTTACAGCAGCATATGATATTACGAGAATCTAAAAAATTTTGTAATTCACAGCAGCGAAGAAGATGACAGACGATTGATGGATGAATATCCTGCTGGGATGAATGATCATCGTTGCTCAAAGCTATATTCGCCCCACACGAATAGCTTCCAGGAACCAGCAAGTTCGTCGGAGAACTTTGGAACACTCCTGCTCTTCTGACTCCTCGGATCGTATACGAACTCCCATGCAAAAGCAACGCTAGTGCAACACTTCTCTTCTCTCTCAAGACTTCTATTTACTTGTGTTAAGAAACACTTATAAACTTTTGTAACTCTCTGTATATGCCTGTGTATCTGCCTGTAAGAGAGAAGAGACCTTTTATAGGCCCGAGTAGCAATTGTCCGGTTAGCACAACATTCGAGACGTGGTAATAACCACTCCGAACGTGCAGTAACCGTTCAGATCATGCACAGGCACGATCTGAAGCAAGTTGCGTACCTCGTGCACCCTGCGTACCTTGTACACCACGTACTGAATGCGCACTGAGCTACTTGCGCCACCTGCGTGCCCTGAACATCATGTGCCACCCGCGCAACTGGGCGCACACCTGTGCGCGCAACTGGTTGCGCCACTGGGCGCGCAACTTGGTAGCGCACCTGGCCGCGCAACCTGGCAGCGCACCTGGCCGTGTATCCTGGCAGCGCACCTGACCGTGCAACCTGGCAGTACAACCTGGCGTGCGCAACCTGGCCGCGCAAGTGGCTCACGCAACGAGCGCAACTTAAGTGCATTATGCGCCTAGCGACGATGCTGACGTGCTAAGTGCAAAGTGCGCCAACAAAATACCATATTACGCCTCATGAGCCCATGAGCCCGAGCCCGAGTCCGAGTCGCTAAGTCCCTACGGGGCTTAGCTCCCATGGAAATAAATTTCCCAAGAGCAAAAAGCATGAATGCTTTCAATTGTTGATTTGGTATTTTTTCCATTAGAAAAATAACCCCATATGGCACACCCATGTGCACCTCCACACCACATGTGCATCTCTAAAATAGCATAGCTAATATATAGAGATACAACTCCTTTGGCCTAGCCGATGTGGGACTAAAATTTATAATGAAAAGGCCAAAACCCAACAATCCCACACATATCTTTATATATGGGTATAAGTGTTCCCTACAGTAACTGTCCATCATGCATTAGGAGAGATGTCGTTGACGACTTGAATCTTCCCGCATGGGTCAAACAACAGACTATAATACAAGAATGGACTAAGCCTTGAATTCTGCACCGTAGCTGAAATTCTTCCCACTTACATAATGTAGTTACATGTGCTTCTGGCTACACATTAAAGGTCCTGTGCCAGCCTGGTTTCAGTATATAATTTTAGACGTCTACAAGTTTACCCTCAAGAGACGGCCTGATATCTCTTTGTCCATACACTATAGGTGAGTTCACTATAAAGAGACATGGCATGAAGCGCTTTGCGCTTCCCTTATGGTGCTACGCCGCTATGACATGGATTAAAGCCAAGGCCTTACCCCGTAACGGGAACCTCATCGTAGGGTCATACTACTGTAGCATGAGGCCACCGTCTCTTTGTAGTGCCAAACTGCCCAGTATGAAGACTTAGGCTCCCTTGCGGTGTTACGCCGCAACGACATGGCTTGCAAGGCCGAGGCTTTATCCCTAACCGGGTACCTCATCGTGTTGTCGTGCCACTGTAACATGAGGAACTCCTCTTTGTAGTGCTGACTACACCACTCTTTATTTTAACATACAACATTAGGCTAACTGCCTATTTGCGGTGCTATGCCGCTGTGACTTGGCTAGCAAGGCCGAAGCATTACCCCATGCCTGGGAACCTCATGGTGGAGTCACCCCACAATAGCATAGAATTTTACTCCTTGTACTGCTGTTCTACCGTGCTTCCTGTAAAGCACACCAGGCATTCACTCTGCCTGAGAACTCATTAAGGCATTTAAGCCAACCTTCCCACAGGATCCGTTTCCCGCAGAAAACAACAGTAGACAACTGTGGTTGTAGGTCCGTAACCTCTCTATGTCCAATAGAACATGTACCCACCATTCTTGATATTCTTCCGATTAGTGGTCCTCCCTTGAACCAAAAGCTAGATGCCTAGTAGATTTCTCTTTGAACTATTAGCATAAAACTTTTTGGTAGCATAAAACTTTATGGTAGGAATACAATAATACAATATCAGAATGCCTTTAAGTCCATTTTACAAGCTGTGTCATCGACCAGCTGGCGCTTGAGGCCCTTGGTGAACGGATCCACCAGGTTCTCCTGACTCCGAACATCAATCACTACAATAACACCCCTCTTGATGAGATCGTGTACTACCCTGTACTTCAACCATACAATTCTCTTTTTTTCGTTGAAGAGGTCATTTGATGCCACCGTCGCAGTCGCCTGGTTGTCGCAGTATATCGGTATCGTCGGTATTAATGCCCCAACCACTGAAAGATCATACATGAGCTCCCGAAGCCATTCTGCTTCCTCAGCTGCGGTATCAAGTACAAAGAACTCAGATTCCATGGATGACCGCGAGAGGATAGTCTGCTTCTTCGACTTCCACGATATAGCAGCTCCACCCATAGTAAAAATGAATCCACCTGTGGACCTCTCGCTCTCCACCTCTGAGCACCAGCTGGCATCACTGAAGCCTTCTACTACCGACGGATCTCCGCTGTAGTACAGTGCATATTTCTGAGTCTTCTTGAGGTATCTCATAACCCATTTCACAGCTTTCTAGTGTTCAACACCTGGGTTGCTCGTGAAACGACTCAACATTCCCATGGCGAAAGCTATGTCAGGCCTTGTGGCAGTAGTAGCATACATCAAACTTCCGATTACGCTTGCATACTCCAGCTGTCTGACGCTTTCTTCTGAATTAGGCTTCAGCTTCAGATCACACCTGTACGGCGTTCGATCCCTGGAAGATCCCAATACCCATAACGAGTGATCATTTTCTTAATATAATGAGACTGTTACAGCGCTAGTCCAGTGTCTGTCCGGATGATCTTGATCCCTAAGTTCACATCATCTTCCCCCAAGTCCTTCATACTGAACTTGCTCGAGATAAATTTTTTTTTCTCCGTGACACAATCCATATCCGTACCTAGGATAAACATGTCATCCACGTACAGACAAACGATCACACCTCTTCCATCAGTAAACTTCGTGTAAACACACTTGTCCGTCTCGCTGACCATGTAGCCATTTGACCTTATAACTTTGTCAAATTTCTTATGCCACATCTTGGGAGCTTGTTTAAGACCGTACAAAGATTTTACCAACTTGCAGACTTTGTCTTCAAGACCCTTGACGATAAATCTCTCTGGCTGTTGCATGTATATCTCTTCAGTCAGCTCACCATTTAGGAAAGCCGTTTTCACATCCATCTGATGTATCACCATCTTATGTATTGCTGCGAGAGCAATCAACATTCTGATGGTGGTCATCCGGGCTACTGGAGCATACATGTCAAAGTAGTCAATCTTCTGCTTCTGAGAAAACCCCTTGGCTACCAACCAAGCCTTGAACTTGTCAATAGTTTCGTCTGCTTTCATCTTCTTCTTGAAGATCCATTTGCATCCGATGGGTTTTGCTCCTTCAGGAAGATCAACCAACACCCAAGTATTATTTGAGGTGATGGAATCAATTTCATTGTCAATCGCCTCCTTCCAGAAAACCGCATCTCTGGTCTTCATCGCCTCATCATAGGTAAGAGGATCTGCTTCCACATGATAGGTGACAAAGTATCTTTCGAAGTCCTTCGGCCTCCTCACACGCTTAGCTGACGGCTCAGCTTGTTCTGGTTCAATCGTTGTTTCAACAACATCTTCTTGGACCACATCTTCATTGAAGACTTCAGTTTCCTGTATACCCTCATTGTTCTCCGGTACATCCGCAAGAACAATATTCTTATGCCTTGTAAATTTATCTTCAAAATATTCTGCGTCGCGAGATTCAATGATATGATTTAACTCAATATCAAGATCCTCCGAGCATCACTCTTCTCGGCATACCCCAAGAAGATCGTCTTAGTAGTCCTTGTCCCAAGCTTCTGAATCTTCAGATTTGGAAGCTTGACATATGCCAGACACCCCCACACTTGAATGACATTCAAGTTAGGTCTAAACTTGAACCAGAGTTCATGAAGAGTAACTTCTGAAGTTGCATGAGGCACTCTATTTAAAATAAAAGTGGCCGTCAATGCAGCTTCTCCCCAGTAGCACTTAGGAAGACCCACAGTCAACAACATTGAGTTAATCATTTTCGTTAACGTTCTGTTCTTCCTCTCTGCTACTCCGTTTGATTGAGGAGAGTACGGAGCCGTAGTCTCATTGACAATTCCATGTTCTTTGCAGAACGATGCGAATTCATGAGACCTGTACTCTCCACCTCGATAACTTCTTATTCTTTTGAGTTGTTGTCCAGTCTGCCGCTCAGCTTCGGCTCTGAACTCTTTAAACTTCTCGAATGCTTCGTCTTTAGCCTTCAGCAAGTAGACGAACGCATACTTTGAGAAGTCATCGATGAAAGTTTTGAAATACTTCATCCCGGCCTTTGTAGAGAATTATTTGAAGTCACAGATATCAGAGTGTACCAACTCCAAAAGATCTGTACTTCGATAAACCCGAGAAAAGGGTTTCATTGTGATCTTTGTTTGAGCACAAACTTCACATTTCTCTACCTTACCCCCACACTTGGAGATAAGTCCTAGACTAGACATTCTGTTTATTCGTTTACAATAAACATGTCCTAGCCTATTATGCCACAACTCAAGAGTATAAACAGAAGGAGTGATTGCATTAATTACATTGGACTGATTTACAAGTTGAATTTTGAACATTCCTTCGGTATAAAAAGCTTTTCCGAAATATTTTCCCTTAATAGACATCACCAGCTGGCCAGCATTGATGTCTATCCTGAGGCCTGCGTTGCAGAGTAGGCCTCCTGAGATCATGTTCTTGGCGATAGTAGGTACGTACTTCATGCCTTGAAGCATCAGAGACTTGCCAGAAGTCAGCTTCAATACCACCGTCCCAATCCCGAGCACTTCAGCTTGTGCCTGGTTTGCCACCATAACAACTTTAGAAGTAGGTGTGTAGGTGGTGAACCACTTCTTGCTGGAGCAGATATGGCAGGTGGCTCCAGTGTCTACCCACCAGTCAGAGTCAGTCCCTACCGCATCAATCTGCACAATCATAGCAGCAACGTCAGTGATCATAGATACCTTGCTAGGCTCTTCTTGCTCTGATTGCTTGGTCTTTTCTTTGCTTTCACTTTTGAAGTGGCCCTTCTTGCCACACTTGAAGCAAGCCAAATGAGACTTTGGCTTCTTTTGCTTGAAAGAAGTTTCTTTGACTTTTAGATTGTCAGGGTCCTTCTTCTTGCTGTAGAAAGTCGCCTGCTTTTCCCTTGGTTCCTTGGTATGAACCATATTGGCGTTAGCCAATTGCTTGGACAGTACGTCCACTTTCAGTTGAGCCCGCATCTGGTCCTCAACATAAATTTCCTGCAAGAGATCTTCAAGGCTGATCTCAAGCTTCTTCCTATGCATGTTTGTATAGAACTTACTCCACCCAGCGGGGAGCTTCGAGACAATCCCTCCAACAACAAACTTGTCTGGAAGGGGCATCGCCTCGTCTTCTAGCTTCTATCGTAGCTTCAGAAATTCCTTCACCTACGGCAGCATGGACTTCTCGTCCTCAAAGAGCCATTTGTGATATTTTTCAACCACAAATATCTTGCTTCTGTTTTTGTCTTCTTCATACAGTTTCTCTAGAGACTCCCATATGTCTCTGGCAATAGTCTTCTTACTGTAGGATTCTACTAGGGAATCCTCCATAGCATTCAGGATAAGCAGCCTGTAAATGCTATTCTCTCTTCTCCATTTGGCCTGAAGTTTAGTAGCCATAGTGATTGCGGCAGCAGACCCATTATCTGGAACAGTAGGTTCCTCTTCAAGAAGCACGTGATCAACGTCTCTGAGTTGAAGAGTGAGATAAACCTTCCTCTTTCAGACTTGATAATGCTCTCCATCAAACTTTTCTAATTTACAAAAGTCAGTATTGAGGAGTGAAGTATTAAAGTTTTCCATCGTAGCAATATAGCTTTGAGATTGTTAGTGCCGAGGCACAATTTTTTGATAGAAAACTGAGAAGATGAAACAATTGTAAAAACAATGTTCCAACGCAACACTTCTAGGAAGGTTGTGCAAGTATAACGAAGATCTAAGAAGATCTCGTTACAGCATCATATGATATTACGAGAATCTAAAAAGATTTCGTAATTCACAGCAGCGAAGAAGATGACATGCGATTGATGGATGAATATCCTGCTGGGGTGAATGATCACCGTTGCTTAAAGCTATATTCGTCCCACATGAATAGCTTCTATGAACCAGCAAGTTTGTCGGAGAACTTTGGAACACTCATGCTCTTCTGACTCCTCGGATCGTACATGGACTCCCGTGCAAAAGCAACGCTGGTGCAACACTTCTCTTCTCTCTCAAGACTTCTGTTTACTTGTGTTAAGAAATGCTTGTAAACTTTCGTAACTCTCTGCATATGTCTGTGTATCTGGCTGTGAAAGAGAAAAGACTTTTATAGGCCCGAGTAGCAACTGCCCGGTTAGCATAATATTCAGGACGTGGTAATAACTACTCCGAACGTGCAGTAACCGCTCAGATCATGCACATGTACGATCTGAAGCAAGTTGCGCATCTCGTGTACCCTGCGGGCCTTGTACACCACGCACTGAATGCGCACTGAGCCACTTGAGCCACCTACGCGCCCTGCGATTGCGTGCCCTGCGACTGCGTGCACTGCGCACCATACGCCACCCGCACAACTGGGCGCGCACCTACGCGCGCAACTAGTTTTGCCACTGAGTGCGCAACCTGGGCCGCACAACCTGGGCCGCGTAACCTGGCAGCGCACCTGGCCGCACAACCTGGCTTGCACAACCTGGCCGCGTAACCTGGCAGCACAATCTGGCCGCACAAGTGGCTCGCACAACGAGTGTAACTTAAGCGCACTGAGCCACTTTTGCCACCTGTGCCGCCTGCGTGCCCTGCGCACCATGCGCCACCTTCACAACTGGGCGCGCACCCGCGTAAAGTGCGCCAACAAAATGCCACATTACGCCTCATGAGCCCATGAGCCCGAGTCCGAGTTCGAGTCCGAATCCGAGTTCGAGTCCGAGTCCGAGTCCGAGTCGCTAAGCCCCTACGGGACTTAGCTCCCATGGAAATAAATTTTCCAAGTGCAAAAAGCATGAATGCTTTCAATTGTTGATTTAGCCTTTTTCCCATTAGAAAAATAACTCCACATGGCACACCCATGTGCACCTCCACACCACATGTGCATCTTTAAAATAGCATAGCTAATATATAGAGATACAACTCCTTTGGCCTAGCCGATGTGGGACTAAAATTCACAATGAAAAGGCCAAAACCCAACATATTATACCTACCATTCTTTACTTGTCAAATGTATTATACCTACCATTCTTTACCTGGTCTTTATTTGTTCAATTTATTATCTTTTGTCTTGATTACTGGTTGGAAAACTATTGAGAATGAATATAAACAATTGGTTCCTGAAGAAACTGTGAAACCATGGATCACTGTTCAAAATGCTTACAACCTATATTGAAACCAAATCATCGATGATTCTCTACCATATGTTAAGCTATGTTTTTTTCTTTAGATTTTGCAAGTTGCAACCAAATGCAACTCCCAGAAGACATTGTAGTTGGACTAGAAATAACTAAAATTTTAATATTCTGGATATTCGGATAATAACTAATTTTTTAATATTTTGGATTTTGGATATTCAGATAATAACGAGATAATAAGAAGAGACTAGGTAGATTTGAATATCTTTTAGCTTATCGGATCGAATCGGATTTTATCCGATATCCGTTAAACTAAACGGATAATTCGAAGTGTCAAAAGAAATATCCGTTCAGATATCGGATCGAATTCGAATATTATATAAAAAATTGGATACAGATACGGATATTGCTCCATCCGTATCGATAAGCATCCGTTGACACCCTTACATCCAATGGTCAAGATATATTGCAGGTTTGAGGGGGTATATGTTAGGTATTTTCGAGAGACTTCACACTTCTGGGGAGAGAAATAAGATTTGCGGCTATTTTGAAGAGGAGATCGCTTCGGGTAACACTACATGTCATCTTCATTCTTCATGAGTTTGTAATCGTGTTTTTCATCTTCCAAATAGTGTGGAAATTCGTTTGGATCGACGAGAAGTTTAGTGGAGGTTTTTCAGGATTGGACTCCGATCGTCCCCTGATTTTTTTCGTAAGAATTTTTCACGTAAAAAATTGCTTTTTTGTGTTTGCATTTGATTTTTTTGTGATTATTGACGATTTGATTTTGTGCACTTTTGCACTATTCTCTCGCATGTTCTACATTTAGGGGAACGGTTTCAACATTTCGTTCCCAACAGAGTGGTATCATAGCTAGATTTCAAAGGATGTCAGGGTTACAATCAAGCGAAGGATAAAAGATGGATGCGAAGCCTGCATGGTAAACCTAAATAATACCAATTACCACTATTGGTAGAGCAAGATGAAAGATTTATTGTTCATCAAGAAGCTACATCTTTCGATATTTACTTCCGAGAGGCCAGTGATAAATTCGAGAAAGACTGGAAAAATTTGTGCACAAATAGGTGTGTGGGTATATGCGGCAATTTGTTGATGATAGCATGTACAATCACGTTGCCAATATTGAACCTGCAATAACACTTTTGGAGAAGCT
This sequence comes from Iris pallida, assembly GCA_029216955.1. Taxonomy (NCBI): domain Eukaryota; kingdom Viridiplantae; phylum Streptophyta; class Magnoliopsida; order Asparagales; family Iridaceae; genus Iris; species Iris pallida. The sequence continues at coordinate 8,306,724 of JANAVB010042618.1, read as the reverse complement.
AAAATTTCTGTATGCGAAGAAGGCCAGGGTAAATAAGACGTTCCTGGTCCGACATGTGATGGGGTCTACAGTACAAAGATGGTACGCCTAATACAGACCACCTTAGTAAGTTCCAGAGAGTGGTTGACCAGTTATATCTTCTATGGGAGTGAAGTTCGATGACGAAGTTTAGGGGATGTAGTTGTTGTGTACGCTGCCAAACTCGTGGAAGACTGTACAAGTGCCCATGATCATTTCTGCTCCAGAAGGCGTGGTCAGTCAGGAGTTCGCCAAAAGCAAGGTACTGAATGAAGAGAAGCGGAAAAGATCTCAAGCAATTCATCCATATTCTCTCAAAGGCGTTAGTGTAACTCCTCTTCCCGTAAAAAAATTTAAAATATATTTTTTATTATTTAATTGATTTAAATGGTGATTTTGTGGTTTTTATAAATAATTATTTAGTTAATTATTACGGTAGATGACTTTAGCCATGGTGGAGTTTTGAAGTACAAGATGGCCAAGAATCATGGCACGGATAGTGCAGTCGCGTGCTTTGACTAGTGTTTAGCCATGGTAGGAGAATGCCAAGCCATAAGTGTGTTCTAACTAGGAAAATCAGGACAAGTTATGACATAACCTCCATAAACAAGTTAATTACTTATTATTAATATTATTTGACTTTTAGGTGACCCGGTTGTACCAAACTAGTCCGGACTGGACCCAAACCAAGCCCAAGCCCATGTAGGCAAGTAGCGAGACGAAAGAGGTCCATGTAGATGTATAGATGAGTATATATAGATATTGGTTCATTTTATGGTCTAGTAAGTAACCCTTGTAAATTGAATATTAAATATAATATATATTATTTGCTATTTAAATTATCTTGGATATATACATTAAATAATATTCATATAGATGTATCCTTGTGTATCGTGGGATTAGATACACTTGTAAGTGTGCCTATTTTTGAGTATACGATTTTTATAAAGGTTGATACATATAAGTTTATTGTTATTAAAGACAATAATTTAATTGATATTATGATAATAATGTCTAAAATGAGTATTTATGTTTTGGTAATTAATATGAGTACCTATATATACAAATAGTTAGTATGAGGTATATATATATATATATATGGGAATATACATTATATATACTTTTGTATACAAAAACCCCCAAGCCCAAAAGCCAGGCCAAGCCCAACCTGATCCCAGCCCGTCACAGGCCCAAGCTCCCCAAAGCCCAAACCAGCATGCAGCCCACACCACAAATTTCCCCAACAGCAGCAAAACCCGACCCAGGGCTTAACCGCAATTTTGATATATGTCTATATATATAAAGATGACCGAGAGGGAGAGAAGGTTCGATGCACCAAAACCCTAAGCTAAATCCCTCGATTCCGAGCTTCACCCGACCTTGGGCATCCTCAACCCATGCGCGCGCTGCCAGGGCCGCCACCGGCCGCCGGCAGACGCGTGGCCGAGCGCGCGTGCACAGCAGCGCACGTAAGAAGCAACGCAGCAGTAGCAGTTGAGACAACAACTTCTAGGTACAAATTCTTTCTCATCGTTCAATAGAATTTCAATCTGTAAATTTATACGTGTAGCCTAATTAATCCTCTTTGAAACCCTTTAAAGGAAATTCGTCGTAAATCCTTCGATCGACCAAGAACTCAACGCGAAGTCGATCAAATAACTGATCGAAAATAAGACATATAAGACAGTCCAACTACTCGATTGGAAGGCAGATTGTAAATCAAACAAAAAGATTTTTCAAAAACTAATTAAAGGCAGTCCTAGCCAACCAATAAGGCTCTGCGTCCCAATTTACAGAACTCGATTTCATTGACTACGCGTCAAGAAATCGGATCCCAAGTATTGACAAAAACCTGTTTTCAAAATTGTGAAATTTCAATAAAAACCTTCGATACGACGTACGTCCTGCCAAACCGGGCGACATGGTCGTGAATCGAAAGCATCGAAAGGTGCGTAACGGCTTCGTGGACGTATGAAATTTGACGGAATTCAAATTGGTCGTGTGTGCACGACGAATTTGATGCATATCCGTCAAAATTTACCGTATCGGCCTCTGTGCAAATTTCTTAATTACTTTGTGCATGTTCATCAGATCGAGACAACACTTGTGCCAACAGGACCGTATCATTTTTTTGGTCCTGTATGCCAAGTTTGGTCGGATTCTGAGATAGTTGATCGGATCGCCGTTTTGTGGGCCCCACGATCCGATTCAACGGACGATTTTGTACACGACCCGGAATCCAAAATTTAACATACCGTTGGATTCGTATCATCAAAACGAATCCGTAGACATATAGTTTGATGACTTTAGAGACCATTAACCCTGGCACACTTTTCGGTGCGAAGTGGGTCCAACGGCGGACACCGTTTTGGTCCGAAATGACCGTTTTGCCTCTGTGTCCAAAATTGGACTTAAACACAGACAATCTTAGCTAATTTGACTATTCTGAGAATGTTGAAAATGTCTGTTTTAGCTTTCGAAGATAGTTGTGATGATTTGGACTTTATGGCTTTCAGTTGACTATATTTTGTTGGATCTGCGTGCAACCTCCAAGCAAGTATACCTTGCCTCCCTTTACAGTTTATTTATATGCATATTTCTATTATTATATCATTTTACTAGTTAATTATTTGACATGTGATTTGTACATCGTGCATGCTAGTATATATATAGTCCTTGTTTATAGTTAGCTTTGTAGTTCATATTGGATTGGTTCTCTCGTGTATCTTGATTGGGTCGTGTCGTGTCATCACCTGTACTTGGACTGAGTCACATCGTGTCATAGGATGAATAAGTCATAACGAAACTGTTGTACCTTGAATTCTTGAATCTAACCTGCGAGTCCATACTAGGGGCGAGGGTTAGTAGTTATCTGTACCTTGATTCCTGAAGCTAACCTGCGAGTCTACACTAGGGGCGAGGGTGATTTCTTGAAGCTAACCTGCGAGTCCACACTAGGGGCGAGGATTAGTAGTTGATCAAACCTGCGAGTCCACACTAGGGGCGAGGATTTGAGTATTCGATTGGTTATCCGTTGATATCGTAACATCGTGTTCTCTTGTTCTTCTCCAGTAGTTTATTTATGCGTAGTGGTTCTCCCAGTCGTGTATAGTCATATTTTTGTGTTGATTGGTCTTTTTCTGTTTATATCCTGTATTTTCTTTAGTACATGATAAACTATTAGATAGGCATATTTTATGTATCTTGCTATGTCCCCTGAGGATCTGATGATCTCTTCAGGTTAGTCATTGCGTGTGGTAGTTAGCAGTTCTGGATGGCGAATGATTACGACATTTGTGGGTTTCAGATGATTACGATATTACTTGCGAGATTCAGGTATTGATACCATTTTTTATTATCCAGCTCGTGCTTTCCTTTCATTATCATGAGATATCCTATTTATTGATTCAGTTGTAGACTCTTGTTATATTCTTTAGAGTCTTATCGAACATTATGTTAGTGGGCTGCAGACCACGACCCATAGTTGTTCATTCTTGCTTATATTACTCTTGTGGATTTGAGATATAGAATGTATTGCCATGATTTGGCAGTATACCATAGCCGTGACAGCATTTACGTATTCGAGTCGGGCTGGAGTCCGCTTGATGCGTAGCTGGCTTGCTCACGAGCTCGCGTCCGAAAAGTGGGTGCGAATCGTGACAGTTAGTTTCAGAGATTCACGGAAGGAGTAAAAGCAGGGATCCGAACGATGGCAGAGACAAGACCAGAGGGAAGTCCAAGGGTCGGTGGCAAGAAGGGCCACATCAAGCAAAATTGTTTCGCTTGAAAGGAAGAGAAGAAGGGCGACAGGGAAAAACAAAGCGAGAACACAACAGCAGCTGCCTTGGCACATGGAGTAGATGTGATCATTGTAGGTGATGGATAGTCATGAACCTTGCATACGATAATAATTCTTGGATGATGGATTAGGGACTTCAGCACATATATATCTCACAACAAGTCATTGTTTGCCACTTACACGTCATGAGACTGTAGAGTATTGAAGATAGGAAATAGAGATGTGTCAAAACTCGTTGCTATTGGAGATGTGCATTTGAGAACCAAGACAGATGCAGTTCTCAAAGGTATTCATCATGTCCTTGATATTCGTTTCAATCTGGTGTCATGTTAGAAGATTGGATGGGGAGGGATGCTTCAATCTCTTCGATCACGATCAGTGGAAGCTTTCCAGAGGTTCGATAGTAATTGCTAGAGGAAGCAAGAAGTTTGATCTCTACTATATTAAAGGGATCATGCAGGAGGCACAGAAGATGAACGCAGTCAGTAATACATCTACCGAGTTATGGCACATGCGGCTTAGCTATATTAACGAGAAGGAAATAAGATACTTCGTGAACATGAAAGTGATTGTCGGGCTTGTAACCCCTCGTTCCCAATTTTTACTATATTATTATTTTTCAATATCTGATTTTTTGATTATTATTTTCTAGGAATATTTGGCAATTTATGAAGAGAGAAATAGTATTTTTGTAAATATGGAGGAGTGGAAATTTAGTTAATTCTTAGAAGTGGAGTGGTATTTTAGTAATAAGTAGTATGTAGAGGAAGTCCATGATTAGGGAGTGGCATCATTAGTAATTAGCTATAAAGATTAGAGTTGAAACCTTCTCGGTCTTTCTTAATTAATTATGATTAGTGTTAATTAATCTTAGAGAATATTCTTCGGAATCTAGCATATTCTAGAAATATTCTAGAAATATTCTTTAAGGGGCCATGTGCTAATTAGATCTAAATGACTCCTAACTACACCTATAAAAATCCCCTAATCACCGTTAGCTCTAATCATTCAATTCCTCTATCTAGCCCTAATGATCGTGTCTTTCCGTATCGACGTGTCCATTTCCATATTTCATTAACATCTAACTATTACAAAATTACACCAGTATCCAATACGATTCCCAAACCCAATTCCACCAACCCATTCCTTATGTCCCTGGATCCGACCTCGAGGACACGGATACACCAATACATTTTCGACACCAAAATTCCAATTCCTGACCCAAATTTTCATAATTGTATGTCATGTCCACATGACACGAACACGTCCAATAACCCAAAACCCTAAATCTAATTCCCTCTGTCGTGTCCGGCTGTCCTTGATACCGATATGGTCGTTGTTGTGTCACATCCTTAGCCGACATTACTATTGTCGTTACTCTGTCTTTGGTCGCGCCACCGCCGAACCATCTGCCACCGCCATCAACATCATCCACCATTATTGATCTCCGTCGGAGCTCCCAAACCTAACGCCATCACCTCGACCAGCGTCATCGGACCTCTGGGTCTGGAGTCGTCGGCCTCGAGGCCAGCACCGCTCGCCATCCGAGATCCACCGCCTCCTCGAAGTACTGTCGCTTCAGAACCATTGACGAGCCACCGAGCACCATCGCCCTCGACGCCGTGACCGTGGACTGCAGAGCACCGACTTTTGCCTGACCAGAGCAGTCTACTGCCGACTAGGTAACCCTCATCTCCTTCCTCTTCTCTTCTTCTTCTCCTTCCTTCCCATTCTTCTTCACATTCTTCTTCCTCTTTCTTTCTTCTGTGTTCTGGAATTTTCGAGATGAGAGCCATAGAAGAATGGATGGGGGGCTAAGAGGGTTGTTTGGGCCAGGTTGTGGCCCACAATGAATGGGTCATGGTTTAGAAGAAAAAAGAGAGAGGAAATAATGAAGTGGGTCGAGCCCAATTAACCAGCCCAGAATTGAGGGTTGGGCTGGGAGAAAAGATTAGAAAAAGAAAAAGAATTGGAGAATAAGAAAAAATAGAGAGCTTTTATTGTGAGAATTTTGGCTCGTACTAATTAGAATAATATAGTAGAAATACTTTATAAATACTTTATAAATATCTAAATAAATATTAGTTTGCTAATATCTTATCCTGGGATACTATCATTTGCTTAATAATTAGTAGTTAATTATATAATAGTAAGGATTATTAGAATAGTTAATAATTAAGAATAGGGATTAATTAGTTATTAGAATACCTTAGAAGTATTTTCAAATGAACTCTAATTATTATTTTTCTAATTATTCTAGCTGGATTTGTGAGACGATCTTCCAGTAAAGGCAAGTACTTGTACCTCAACTTTACTTAGCAACTTAACATGCATGTTTACACTATATCACTTGTTTTACATGTTTCTCGTATTTTGTGTCGGGAGGGAGAACATTCATGAAGCATGTAGTTTACCTTGGCCTATGGACATTTACATAACTACTAGGACTGACTGCTAGTATATCGGCTACGATATGCCCTACTATTACTTGCATGACTGTTACCATATCGGCTATGATGTGCCTTATACATGATAGCCCCTACATGCTTATTGGTGTTCTATTGCACATGTTTTACGTAGTTAGTGCATGATGTCAGGTACTATAGTGCCCCGTCCCACTCAGTCAATCGGAAGAATTGAAACGCCAACGGCGTTCGGACTTAGCCTCGCAACGGCTTGCTCGAAGACTCGCTCAGGTGGGGTAGTTTCGGTGAACTTGCACAAGTTAGGCTTGATAATAAAAGAGACGCATCCACATAGCTAAGGAAATAATCCCGACAGGTCAGAATATGTTAGAACATGGAAAAAAAGGTCCCACGGTCTGCTTAGAAGTCTGCTTAGCATGCTTTTAAAATGACACTCGATTCTTCGTCCCGTGGCTTGGAAGAAGAAAGTTGGCCTAAGTTGCTAAGTTGTCACAACGCTCGAATTAGCCTAAGTCATAGGCGTCGCCCGTATGAATGCTTAATAAAACATGGATGGTCCCGTCGTCCAAGGCTTGGCATAGCCTTCGCATGTCCCGTGGGTTAAGTCATGTTGCACGGCTTGTGGCTTAAGTCTAGGCACCCAAGAACTTGTTTGTTCAAGTCGAACGCGTGCACACCACGTTCTCTCGATGCAAAGCTTGGCATAGCCTTTGCTAGTCAAGTCGTTGCCCGAATAAGTTAGAAAAGAGTTTTGCTGGGCTATCGAAGTCATAGCAAGCACTGTCTCCTATTTTCTGCGGTTGACAAGTCACATAGTCCCACGAGAACAAGGCTCGTCATGTAAAGTATATGACTTGAGCGATAGCATCACCCAGAGAATAAGGTCTTTATAAGACACGAGCTACGGTTAGTTTAGTGAAAAGCATGCCACGGACAAAGGAAGTCCACGCGATTGGTTACCGCTGAGATCGGTTCCGTTACTTGGGAGTCTCGATATGTCTCGATAAGAAAGCACCCGAGATCGGTCCCGCTACTTGGGAGTCTCGATAAGTCTCGATATGGATGTTCACGAGATCGGTCCCGCTACTTGGGAGTCTCGATAAGGAATCACGCGAGATTGGTCCCGCTACTTGGGAGTCTCGATAGAAAGATGGAAATCATGGTCATGATTAAGGAAGGACTTGGTAGATCGAGTTGAGTCTTGCGTGGTCATTGGACAACTTGCGCGCAAGGGTAAATTCCTCGAGCAATTATGGGGCACCGGGTTCGTATCGGCCTAGGAGGAATTGCAGATATTGTACGGCCTTCATCGATGGTACGACTCGATTGAAGTGAACCGTTATAATATAGGCTACGGGTCATTCGATGGGAGCTCGTACCTTGCCATGCGAATGGTCACCGTATGCAAAAGATCTAGGATAGCTTGAAATTGCTAGTGACCACTCATATAGATGTGTCGGCATGAGAGCGGCTATCCACGTGTATGCCTTTGGGTTGCGTTGAGTACTAACAAGTTACGAGTTGGGTTAACAAGTTACGTTTATAGCAAGTGATAACCATGAATCTGCAGGGGTTAGGGTGTGCATGGTTGCAACACCATTCTAGAGCCTAAGAGTTGGCTATAGCAAGGATACGTGCTTCGGCATGAATGTGGCCTCGTCTCGAGTTAAGTCAGGAAGCCGTAAGGCAAGTTGATTAAGTCTGGTGATACTTGGGAGGCACGACCTCGATTCTAAGGCACAAGCAAGTGTATTGGCACGACCAGCATGAGTCATCCCCCTTGACGTCATTGGCACGAGAATGGTCTAGAGGTACATTAAATAAGTGAAAGTCTTGGTACGGTCGAGTTTGCATAAGTTGCTCCTCGGCGAGGTACTGTCTCGAATATATAGAAGTCACAAATAGAGTATCTCACGACTCTGTCATTGCGTTACCAAGTATAGGCCAAGGCATTGTTGTCTTAAAATTGATCCTAAGGCAAGACTAGAAAGACAATCAAAAGGGATTAAGCTGCACAAAGTAAATGAACGTGTCGGTTCCGTATGGGTGGGCGAGGAGCTCACTCCACCAGTACAGTTGAGTACTGACACCCACACAGTTTTCATGTGTAGGCACAGGTAGAAGCTCGTGGCGCGGTGCTCACTTGGATACGTCGAGGCACAGAGTTCCTTGGTGATTCGAAGCGTGCAGCCGCGTGGAGTCAAGGCTTATACGGGACATAATGTATAGACATCGCCATCCTGCAGAATCTGCACTCGTCGTCTTGAAGCATTGTATCGAGAGATGAGAGAGAGCAGAGTGACTTGTAAAATGAGAGAAAAGTGAGCTTGAGAGACTTGTAATCAGGGCCTTGCGCCCTATTGTAATCTTATTGTTCAACATCAATAAAGAGCACTTTTGATTAACTTGTGTGTTGCTTTTAAATTTCTGCTGTATGTTTCAATATTTCTGCTTGGGACTTCTATGCGACGACCCCATCACAGCTGCTGAAATCGGCTGTTATAAAACTGCCTTGCACGAGCGCAATCTAGGCTCGTACGGTATCATGTCTTAGCGATGATGATCGTTCCTACAGGAGCGGGGCGTAACATAATGGTATCAGAGCACGGCTTTTCGTCCTTGGACTTCAAGTTGAATCTCTCAGTTTTGAAAGCTCGTTATTGATAATGAAGTGTGCGCTCTCTCTCAAGTGTCCCACGGCATGTCCATACAATAAGTATAAATATTTTCAAAATCTCGTACAAGTGTTCAATTGAACGCATAGGTAGGCGATGGCCTTTGTGTCGAACGGTGTCAAACTTGAGTTGATAGAAAACACCTGCTAAAGTTAGCAAGTCGCGTACGTGCCTAAATTGTCCTACGTCGACATTAGCAAATGAGCGTGCAAAATCAGAGTATAGTCCGTACGGGATGGCTATGCACATGGCCTTTTGGCTAAGTTGTGCCGTGTGTCGCGTACATAGACTTTATGGTGTAAACGAATTACGAGGGATATCAAGTATCGCTCGGTCGGGAATGGAGATACACTTTGAGTGTATATCGATAGAAACGCTATCGAACTAACGCTTAGGCATACATGGATGAGTGATTTAGATTTTGAGGATTAGTTTGAACGACTTAGTACGTCGAGACGTGTGAATCATTAATACGATTTACATGCGGAATATCGATAGTGATATACGAGACTTAGACTATCGAGACGACATGAGCGATTACGCTAGAGTTTCGTCGAACGAACCTGAACGATGTATTAGCGAATAATGCGAACGCATGATTGTGGACTAAATTGGATGGCTCGAATTCTGAGTGGTGTATGGTCCGTCTTAGAAATCATTTGAGCAAAAATTAAGGTAGGGGTAACAATGAGTATGTCGGCAAGGCGATGCGATCGCACAAAGCCTTAGAACGCGTCACGCTTAGTTGGTCGTGGCTTCGAATGTCCCGAACGAGATGTCGTTCGGACAACTTGTGAATGAGCAACGCGAGTTAGAACACAATATTGAATTAGTATTCGGAACGATGAATAAAAATGAATGTCTTGATCGAGGAAACCTAGAGGATCACACTTATGATTTCGGATTTGGTCGAATAGAATTATGGTATATCCAATTCGGACAATAGCATCAGTTGCACGACTCGGAGTTCATTGCAAAAGAAGATCATCAGGTTACGTACATCATCGATGGTATTGAGGCGTATCAAAGATCGATGTACGATAACTCGGAGGTACTCTGATTCGAGGAACGATGATCGTGTAAAATGTCATTGTTCCGATGGATGCTATACTTAGGATGTTGGAATGTATCGAAGAAAAGATAGACTTGGCTCGAGGATTTTTTTAGTTGAACGAATGACGAACAGACTATCTAACTGAGATCTTGGCTTGGATAAAAATGAAATATTTGGATTGCTTCGACGATAGCCACAATATTGATGTTCTTGTCTTATGCGAGCACAACTCCAGCCTCGCACATGTATCATGCCTGAATAGGGCGATCATTTCGCGTGAGCGCTGGTATGGAGATTCATACAGCGGGGGTGATCGAACTTGCACGGCGTGGCAATTTGATTGCTTCGACTTGTAGTTTGAGGCGAAAATGGACTCGAGAATGACTTAGTGTGCTTGACGATTGAATTTGAGGATTGAGTAGGTCCAATCCGTGTATCAAGAATGAATTAGTCTAGACTCAAGCAAGAGTTACGCTCCAATAAGGACGATTATCCTTGGAGAACGTGGCATGGTAATTCATGTCCAACGTAGATAATCGAACTTGCGTGAGATTGGGACGTGACAAATTGTTGTGCTAGACAACCTCTTGATCGAATACATGAATGGTTAGAATGGATATGTGAATTATGTCGACATGTTAGAAGAAATAGACTATGCTAAATGGGCGATTTGAACGGATTCGAATCTGCACGACGAATGCCTTGATGCGAATTAGGTGATCATGTTCGATGTTTAAAAATCTGAATAGTGCGAGCTTGAATAAAAAATCCCATACTATCGACTTGGTTTGACCATAGGATTGGGATTAGTATTGGCATTATCGTTGGGAAACTATGATTCCAATCCTGACATTGACTTTAGCCTTGAGAAATGGCCTAGCGGTTATGTGAGACGCCCCTGTTTGAAGAGTTAGCATTAGAGGATTGATCTTGAGGATTGGTATGGATGGATAAAGTGAATCAAGAATATAGGAATACCCCTCACGAGATTCGGCTGACATGCATATATTTCAGGGACGTCTGAATATGTGTATGTCACTTTTCATTCCCAGAATACGTATTTTAATACATGTACTGCTTAAATGTATTTATTTAATATTTATCATGTATTGCTCTGTATTAAATTCTATTAATTTTCCTACAATTATTTTTTTGTATTTTTACTTTCTGTTTTGCTTTCGGGTTCGGTCTGAGTTGGTTTATTTTTCGGCCATTGGATGGTTCACCAAACCCTACTTACCACCCTATCATTTAAAGCCCCCAAACCCTTTCTCTCTCTTCACTACTCTCCTTCACTATTACTCTTCTTCTTCCTCATAACTCTTCCCACCTACCTAGCCGCATAGGCAAGTGCCAACTTGCTTCATGATGGATCCCCAATATTATTGTTCCATCATCTTCCTTACTTGATCTTAAGTCTTTTTAGTACTTAGCATTTTCTAGTTTTATGACTCATTTTTGTGTAGATCTAAACTTGGTTGTGTTTTTGGATTATTGGGTTTTGATCTAGCTAACCTTGTTATTTTCAAGTTTTGATGGTTCCGTGTTGTAGAGAATTTCGTTCTACCCTATTTTGACCTATGGAAGTTCAGATTTGGGCTTGGAATAAAGGATTTAGAGGGCTTGGAAGTAATGGCTTCCATGGTGTTGTCTTCAGAAATTCGGAGAAGAAGAATCGTTGCTGAGCCGTATGACTTGCATGGCCCAACCGCATGAATTTCTTGGCCGCATGGCGGTGCTTGGCCGCATGAGTTTTTATACGGCAAGTCTTCCTAGCCGCATATGCATTACCAGCCGTATGTACTTCTATTTGGCTGCAGCCGCATGGGAATTGATCCCAGTCGCATGGGACTATTTTATTCCAGCCGCATAGGACCCAAGTTTTCGAGCCACATGGCTCTGCCGCATGTTTTGACTGCATAAAGCTTGTCATCTCCTGGCCGCATAAACTTTGGTAATTCCAGCCGCATGGGTCGAGTTCTACCAGGCCGCATGAGATCGCATTCTTTTTCAGCCGCATAGACTGGCACTTATTCCCAGCCGCATGGGGTTTGTTTTACTCGGCCGCATGAGCTTGATTATTTCTTTAGCCGCATAAGGCTTATTGTTTCTTCAGCCGCATAAGGCTTATTGTCTCCTGGCCGCATATGCTTGGGAGATTCCAGCCGCATAAGGCTTATTGTTATTTCTTAGCCACATGACTGAGCTTGAACCCCAGCCGTATGAGACCCGATTCTTGGCCGCATGGCATTGAGCCGCATGGAATCCCATTTGCCCGGCCACATGAACTCTAGCCCATAATGCCTTTGGGCTGATTCTTGTCCCGAATTGACATTGATTGACATTGATTAACATGGATTGTTATCTTAGCATTAATTAACATTGATTGTCCCCTTGGCATTAATTAACATTAATTGTTATTAATAATTGATCATGCGTTCCTAGTTGGAACTAAGAGACTGGCTAGTCGTCTTATTGAATTGAATGAATGAGACACGTTCATACTAACTATGAACTATAGTAATCGATTGGCCGATCCCGAATATTGACATACAGGCACATGCAGGCTTCAATTTATTTATTTATTTTACAAAAGCAGCATGTGTACTTATGGTCAAGGCATGATTATTCCATGGATAGTTTTGATTGTTGTATTACGCTATGTAAGACCTACAACCTAACCGTACGGTATCGTTGTAGAGTTGGACATATCGTACTTTGTACGGAAGTACTCATTCTGAATGACCATGATCCACGGCATGGGATTTCACTCAACGTAGAGACTATTAAGTTAAATAAAATAATGATTGCATGGAGAGAATGGATTCCCGAATTCTTATATGGCAGCCCTCTTTGGGACTATTAAGTGCCCGACAGGCCGGCTGGTTCTCACAGATACTGCAAATCTGCCACACGGGCAGGGAGCAGTATCTGCTTATATTATTTATTGTATATTGTATATTGATGACGGGCGTCCCGCTGGGACTCGTCTAATTCATGATTGGCGCAATTGATTGATTGGTAGACTAGCCTTGCTTGTACATAGTAAGAACTGAGGAATCCTTATTGCATATTCCCAGGATAACTTAGAACTCACAGTAGCAAGCCGTAGTAGTTGCATGGCCGTTTAAATTGATTTGTTTGTGTACTGTATCTACTCTGTTGACTACTGAGATGATCAGAGTATCAGGACATGACGGGTTAACTTCTGTCCTTGTTTGGTTGGAAAGTTGGTTCGAAGTGTCGTGATGTTATGTGAATCCCAGTAGCAAGCAGAGATCTATATATCATATTCTCTTATTACTGGTTCCAATTTCTCATATCGTGCTTCCTTGCGGCACTTGCTATTAGAGGTCTTACCTCTCTGGTTTTGCATGGCCAGATTTAGAGCCGGTTCTCGAGGACTCAGCTTACTTCCACCTCCAAGATGGTCAATACTAGATGAATGATCACAGGAGGACTCGAGTGGGTTCCTTACTTCCCCTCTCGTTTTGTTACTTACTTTATATTTTGCCGTTTGGCACCGACATGTTAGTCGGATTGTCTTGTACTTACTTTTACATAATTATAATTAAGTCAGACTGCAGCTGATAACAATTGTGTATACTTTGCTGCATCATCTGGCTATGTTTTATAAAGCTAGATATCAAGAACATTTTGACTGAGCGTTTGGGACGCCTTACTGCTTTATCTCACATGTTCTCTATTACTGTTTCTTGCTTGAATGATTGAGACAATAGATGTGAAGTGACCATAGTGAGACTTTCATGTAGTATGCACCCCATCTCTTTTAGACAACATTGATCGTATTATACGGTATTAATCTACCCGTAATACGTAGCTGGCTGAGTCATTCCCCCGCTCTCCAGTATTCTGGTTCTGGGACGTGACAAGGTTTTAGTGGTGGCCCATGCAGGTCTCATTTTAGACTTGTGGGGTGTTTTGATTTATAGGATATCTCAATCACCCATGTTCCTCCTTGATCTCATGATTCGTTATTTTTGACCTTGGCTTGACATTCCAGTATCATTCGACTTCATTTATCCTTCTTGTCCGGTTGCAACAACAAGGGCAACAAGGGCAACATGACCATGGTGGTCAGCAACAAGGGCCCGTACTACCTCAAGAGACTATCCAAGAAGAAGTGATAGTGGAACCAGCGGCTAGACCGCAGTATCCGGAGGTTCCAACACCGCCAATAGTTCCACCTACCCCTGTGGAAGTGGACACACCAGCCCTTCTGGAGATCATGAGAGGGATGATGGCTACTCAGCAACATCAGATGTTAGCCCAACAGCGCATGCACGCTCAGTTGCAAGAACAGAATGTACTACTCAACCAAGGATTGCAGACGGCTTTGGAAAGAGGGGCAAGGACAGATTCAGGAGCATCAACCAAATTTTGCAAGTACAACCCCCGCCGTTTCGAGGGCACGAAAGATGCCATCTCAGCAGATGCATGGCTTAAGGATGTTGAGGCTATTTTGACAGCCGCTAAGGTGCCGATAGAAGAACGTATAGATCTAGTGAAGTTGTTACTTCAGGATCTCGCACGTGATTGGTGGGAATCAGAGGAAGTGGGCATCAGACATCCTGTTGCTTGGGACGATTTTACTGCAAGGTTCAAGACCAAGTACTATGGAGTTGTGGCATAGTTTGAGCTACAACAGAAGTTTATCAACCTCAAGTAGGCCGGCAAGACGGTAGATGCTTATGCAGCGGAGTTCTGCAGATTGAGTAGGTTCGCCCCAGAGATGGTAGCAACGGAGAGACAGAGGGCTATGAGGTTCCAGCAAGGGTTTCATCTTGAGCTCTTACAATTGATAGAGGGGCACAATTACCAGACTTTCGATGAGGTATTGACGGCAACCCGAAGGCATGAGATCACCATTCAGAGGATCACGACAAAGACTGGAGGCCAGAAGAGATCTTACAATCAGATTGAAGGAGAAGGGGGAGTAGCGCCCCGAACAACAGCACCGTCCCTTGGCATTCACATTCACGATATGGCAATGCGAGGGCCAGCACTACCACCCAGGCAGCAGCAGCAACAGCAACAGAGGAAGAACCAGCAACCCCCAGCGGGCTGCACTTATTGTTGGAATATAGGGCACACTAGAGATGTTTATCGGACATTGAACGGGCTGTGTTTGATATGTGGAAGTCCAGATCATCTGGTTACCACCTGTCCCATGAATTCGAGGTCAGGAGGACCAGTACAATAATTTGCTGCTCTGCCAGCACCAGGGGCAGGCCAGTATCGAAGACCAACGGTGGCAGTGAAAGCGTTGGCACAGCGCCCTTTCATGACACAGGCTCAGATGTTTCGGCAGCAGGGACCGTCGATGCAGCAGCACCAGTATAGACCACCCCAGCATCATCAAGGAAGGGGCCAGCAACAACACCAGGCTAGGTCGCAGCATAGAAACCAACAAAGAGGTCGAGGGCAGGCATTCACTCTGTCCTTGGAAGAGGCATTAGCATCGGAAGATGTTGTGGCAGGCAACATTCTCATCGCCTCATATCCCGCTGTAGCATTGTTTGATTCGGGAGCATTACACTCATTTATATCTGTACAATTTACGATATAGCTAGGAATGGAGTTCGAGGCATTACCAGGGAGGTTGAATATACTCACTGGTAATGGGCTCGTAGGAGTTAGTAGGATTATTCTAGCATGTAGCGTTGTAGTTTGAGGGCATTCCTTACCTGCCCGGTTGATAGAATTTTCTGTTAGAAATTTTGACGTTACCTTAGGCATAGACTGGCTGAAAGACAGTCCATACGACAATAGATTGTCGTAGAGGGAGTGTATCTTTTGATATTCCAGGCATGAAGCGGTTCACCTTAGTCAGATCAGTGGCAACTCAACAAGAGAAGGGAGTAGTAACGATAATGGAAGAAGTTCAAGTTCCGAAGGTAGTTGATGAGTTTCTAGACGTATTTCCCGAAGAACTTCCAGGTCTACCACCGGTTAGAGATATTGAGTTCAGTATAGAATTGGCACCTGGAACTAAACCGATATCAGATCGAGTTTACAGAATGGCAGATTCAGAGCATGCCAAGGTATATCAGCACATAGAGGAACTGAAGGAGAAGAAGTTCATCCAAGCTAGCATATCACCATGGGCAGCACCAGTGGTACTTGTGGGGAAGAAGGATGGGTCATCCAGATTGTGCATTGATTACAGGAAGCTTAACGCGGTAACAGTAAAGAACAAGTACCCACTACCCAGGATCGACGACTTGTTTGATCAGTTGAGCAGTGCTAGAGTTTTCTCCAAGATAGATCTTCATTCAGGGTATCATCAAGTGAGGGTTCGAAAGGAGAATATTCCCAAGACAGCATTCAGGTCGAAGTATGGGCATTATGAATTCTTGGTAATGCCGTTTGGTTTGACCAATGCTCCAGCTATATTTATGGATTTGATGAACCGCATCTTTATGTCATACTTAGATCAGTTTGTTATTGTGTTTCTCGATGACATTCTCGTATACTCTGCCAGTAAAGAAGAGCATGAAGACCACCTCAGGAAAGTGTTACAGGTTCTGAGAGAGAACCAGTTGTATGCCAAGCTCAGCAAGTATGAGTTCTGGACGGATCACATTTCATTTTTGGGTCACATCATATCAGGAGCTGGAGTAGCAGTGGATGCCAAGAAGGTAGAAGCAGTAGAGAGTTGGCCGGTACCCAAGACCGTAGCTGATGTACGGAGTTTCTTGGGATTGGCAGGATATTACAGAAGATTCATATCAGACTTTGTAAAACTTTCAGCACCCATGACCCGCTTGACACGGAAGGACGTGCCATTCGTCTGGTCGGCAGAATGCCAGGCATCATTTGAGAATCTGAAGCAGAAGTTGATATCAGCGCCTATTCTTACATTGCCAGTTGGACCCGAAGGTTTTACAGTTTATTGTGATACGTCAGGAAGAGGACTTGGATGTGTCCTCATACAACATGGGAAGGTGATAGCATATGCATCTAGGCAACTTCGAGACCACGAGAAGAATTATCCAACTCACGACTTGGAGATGGCAGCAGTAGTATTTGCTTTGAAGCTATGGAGGCATTACTTATATGGTGACCGAATGGACATGTACACAGACCATAAAAGTCTGAAGTACATCTTTACTCAGAAGGATCTGAACATGAGACAGAGAAGATAGTTAGAGCTGATCAAGGATACGACGTGGAGCTTCAGTATCATCCAGGCAAGGCTAATGTGGTAGCAGATGCTCTCAGCAGGAGAGGCGGCACATTTATGTTGATAACATAGAAGCATATCTTAGAAGACCTTCAGGAGATGGGTATTGAAGTTATACTTCCTAGTGATATAGGAATTCTGGCAAGTCTACAAGTTCAATCTGACTTGGTAGACAAGATCAAGACAGCTCAGGCACAGGACCCAAGGATTCAGAAGCTTAGGGCAGAATGTGAGTCAGGACTTAGAAATAAGATGCAAATCCATGAAGATGGAGGTTTGGATCACGTCTATGTGTGCCTAGTGGAGATATCAGACAGGAGGTTATGACAGAAGCCCACAGCTCTCAGTATTCTATACACCCTGGAGGGACCAAGATGTACCAAGATATCAAGCAGCACTTCTGGCGGAACGGGATGAAGAGGAAGATAGCTAGATTTGTTTCTCGTTGCTTGGTATGTCAGCAAGTGAAGGCAGAACAGCAGAGGCCAGCTGGGTTATTGCAACCGCTTCCTATTCCGGAATAGAAATGGAAACATATCACAATAGACTTTGTGACCGGTTTACCGAGATCGCCAAGTGGTAAAGATGCCATTTGGGTAATAGTAGATCGGCTTACGAAGGTGGCACACTTTCTTCCTTTCAGTGTAGGGCAATCTACAGAAAAGTTGGCAGAATTATATATGCAGCAGATAGTCAGACAGCACGGAGTCCCTGTCAGTATTGTGTTAGATAGAGATACCCGCTTTACATCATATTTTTGGAAGAGCTTGCATCACAGTCTGGGCACCAAGTTAAGATTTAGCACGGCTTACCATCCATAGACGGACGGGCAATCAGAAAGGATAATTCAGACTTTGGAAGATATGTTACGAACTTGCACCCTAGATTTTGGAGGGTATTGGGTGAGCCACTTGCACTTAGTCGAGTTCTTATACAACAACAGTTATCAAGCCAGTATCCAGATGGCACCATTCGAAGCTCTATATGGTAAGAAGTGTAGGTCGCCACTAACATGGGATGATATCGAGGAGAGAAAGATGCTAGGTCCAGAAATGATTGTTCAGACGGTTGAAGTGATTATGGGAATTAGAGAGCAACTTCGAGTTACGCAGGATCGACATCGTCATTGGGCGGACCAGCATCGTAGGCCACTAGAGTTTTCTGTTGGGGACCACGTGTTCTTGCGGATCTTACCTACTCATGGAGTCATTAGATTTGGCGTTCGCGGAAAGTTGAGTCCGCGATACGTGGGCCCCTTTGCTATCCTAGATAGGATAGACGATGTTGCTTATCGTTTATCCCTTCCACCTTCGTTACGAGAGGTACATGACGTGTTTCATGTATCTCAGTTACGAAGGTATGTATCGGACCCAAGCCATATTCTTGATCATTCTGAGCTGGTTGTTGGTACCAACTTGTCTTACGAGGAGCAGTCGATGTCCATTTTGGACCGAAGAGAGAAGATACTCAAGAACCGAACAATTAGCCTTGTCCGGGTTGCTTGGGGTCATCACTCTTTAGGGGAGTCAACGTGGGAACGTGAGGATGGCATCCGATCACGGTATCCGCACCTGTTTGACTCACAAGGTATATTTCTTTATATATACCTTGATTGTCTTAACTCCTCATGCTTGTCACCTTATGAGTAGAATTGCTTGGTGTCGTCGGTAGTTAAACATAGATATGTTACTTGCTATTGGCATTGTAGAATGATTACTTACTTAAATTGCTTATACTTAGATTAGTTTAGCTATGATGTTTCTATCCTGCTTGGATTTGAAATTCCGAGGACGAAATTTTTCTAAGGAGGGTAGAGATGTCACTTTCCGTTCCCAGAATACGTATTTTAATACATGTACTGCTTAAATATATTTATTTAATATTTATCATGTATTGCTCTGTATTTAAATTCTATTAATTTTCCTGTAATTATTTTTTTATTTTTACTTTCTGCTTTGCTTTCGGGTTCGACCTGAGTTGGTTTATTTTTCGGCCATTGGATGGTTCACCAAACCCTACCTACCACCCTTTCATTTAAAGCCCCCAAACCCTTTATCTCTCTTCATTACTCTCCTTCACCATTACTCTTCTTGTTCCTCATAACTCTTCCCACCTACCTAGCTGCATAGGCAAGTGCCAACTTGCTTCATGATGGATCCCCAATATTATTGTTCCATCATCTTCCTTACTTGATCTTAAGTCTTTTTAGTACTTAGCATTTTCTAGTTTCATGGCTCATTTTTGTGTAGATCTAAACTTGTTTGTATTTTCGGATTATTGGGTTTTGATCTAGCTAACCTTGTTATTTTCAAGTTTTGATGGTTCCGTGTTGTAGAGAATTTTGTTCTACCCCATTTTGACCTATGGAAGTTCAGATTTGGGCTTGGAATGAAGGATTTAGAGGGCTTGGAAGTAATGGCTTCCATGGTGTTGTCTTCAGAAATTCGGAGAAGAAGAACCGTTGCTGAGCCGCATGACTTGCATGGCCCAGCCGCATGAATGTTTTGGCCGCATGGCGGTGCTTGGCCGCATGAGTTTTTATGCGACAAGTCTTCCTAGCCGCATATGCATTACCAGCCGTATGTACTTATATTTGGTCGCAGCCGCATGGGAATTGATCCCAGTCGTATGGGACTATTTCATTCCAGCCGCATAGAACCCAAGTTTTCGAGCCACATTGCTCTGCCGCATGTTTTGACCGCATAAAGTTTGTCATCTCCTGGCCGCATAAACTTTGGTAATTCCAGCCGCATGGGTCGAGTTCTACCCGGCTGCATGAGATCGCATTCTTTTTCAGCCGCATAGACTGGCACCTATTCCCAGCCGCATGGGGTTTGTTTTACTCGGCCGCATGAGCTTGATTATTTCTTCAGCCGCATAAGGCTTATTGTTTCTTCAGCCGCATAAGGCTTATTGTCTTCTGGCCGCATATGCTTGGGAGATTCCAGCCGCATAAGGCTTATTGTTATTTCCTAGCCACATGACTGAGCTTGAACCCCAGCCGCATGAGACCCGATTCTTGGCCGCATGGTATTGAGCCGCATGGAATCCCATTTGCCCGGCCACATGAACTCTAGGCCATAATGCCTTTGGGCTGATTCTTGTCCCGAATTGACATTGATTGACATTGATTAACATGGATTGTTATATTAGCATTAATTAACATTGATTGTCACCTTGGCATTAAATAACATTAATTGTTATTAATAATTGATCATGCGTTCCTAGTTGGAACTAAGAGACTGGCTAGTCGTCTTATTGAATTGAATGAATGAGACACGTTCATACTAACTATGAACTATAGTAATCGATTGGTCGATCCCGAATATTGGCATACAGGCACATGCATGCTTTAATTTATTTATTTATTTATTTATTTATTTCATAAAAGCAGCATGTGTACTTATGGTCAATGTATGATTATTCCGTGGATAGTTTTGATTGTTGTATTACGCTATGTAAGACCTACAACCTAACCGCACGGTATCATTGTAGAGTTGGGCATATCGTACTTTGTACGGAAGTACTCATTCTGAATGACCATGATCCACGGCATGGGATTTCACTCAACGTAGAGACTATTAAGTTAAATAAAATAATGATTGCGTAGAGAGAATGGATTCCCGAATTCTTACATGGCAGCCCTTTTTGGGACTATTAAGTGCCCGACAGGCCGGCTGGTTTCCACAGATACTGCAAATCTGCCACACGGGCAGGGAGCTGTATCTGCTTATATTATTTATTGTATATTATATATTGATGACGGGCGTCCCGCTGGGACTCGTCTAATTCATGATTGGCGCAATTGATTGATTGGATAGACTAGCCTTGCTTGCACATAGTAAGAACTGAGGAATCCTTATTGCATATTCCCAGGATAACTTGGAACTCACAGTAGCAAGCCGTAGTATTTACATGAACGTTTAAATTGATTTGTTTGTGTACTGTATCTACTCTGTTGACTACTGAGATGATCAGAGTATCAGGACATGACGGGTTAACTTCTGTCCTTGTTTGGTTAGGAAGTTGGTTCGAAGTGTCGTAATATTATGTGAATCCCAGTAGCAAGCAGAGATCTATATCATATTCTCTTATTACTGGTTCCAATTTCTCATATCGTGCTTCCTTGCGGTACTTGCTATTAGAGGTCTAACCTCTCTGGTTTTGCATGGCCAGATTTAAAGCCGGTTCCCGAGGACTCGGCTTACTTCTACCTCAAAGATGGTCAATACTAGAGGAATGATCGCAGGAGGACTCGAGTGGGTTCCTTACTTTCCCGCTCGTTTTGTTACTTACTTTATATTTTGCCATTTGGCACCGACATGTTAGTCGGATTGTCTTGTACTTACTTTTACATAATTATAATTAAGTCAGACTGCAGCTGATAACAATTGTGTATACTTTGCTACATCATCTGGCTATGTTTTGTAAAGCCAGATATCAAGAATTTTGACTGAGCATTTGGGACGCCTTACTGCTTTATCTCACATGTTCTCTATTACTGTTTCTTGCTTGAATGATTGAGACAATAGATGTGAAGTGACCATAGTGAGACTTTCATGTAGTATGCACCCCCTCATCTTTTAGACAGCATTGATCGTATTATATGTAGTGCCCCGTCCCTACATCGTACTCCGTACTTTGTCCACAGAGTGCGCGAGAAAGAAACACTGTCGCTATCGATTCGGTCGGGACCGATAGGTCGGGATCGACCGAGTCGATCGAACGGGAACGGTTGAATTAAGATCCATTCCTCGTTATGGAATGTCTTCTTCGGAACCAAGTCCCACATTCAGCGGGGTGCGCCTCGAGGATTGACTCTGCGGCTGAGTCGGGAGAGACCTCCCGTTGCTCTGCTTTTTACGTCGCTTGCGTTGGTTTTGGCTTTGTTTTCTGAATGCGTTTTCGTGAATGTTTTCGATAGTTTTCATGGCTTACATTTCGAACTCGTATTTCCTATCGAACTCCTTGAATAATGCAGTGTTCTAATCGGTGGCTTGTGCGATTTCAGGTAATCGCGTAGGCGACGTCTAGCGCGACCAACAAGTTCTTTCGCCGAAGTAAACTTAAGGTGAGTGGCTGACCCTTCTCTACTCGACCCCCTTCCTAGGCAAAAATCGATAGTGTTGTTGCGAATGAAAAGATAAATGCAAGTGCACGAACACGAATGAATGAACAAGTTTTCTAAGAAAAGGTAGGCTTTGTCTTAACAACTAAAAACATGTCTTTGCACGGTCATGGACAACTTGTTGACAAGATGAGCGTTTCCCCGCACGGCAACCCGAGGCCACGGGACCGTTGCGGCCGAAAAAGGAAACAAGTAATTAGCTGTGCTGGGCACGGGTTAGGCGAGGACTTGCAGCGGGGCTCGCTACTCGTGCTGAAAGGACCCCGTCTAACAAAACCTAGAGGAGTCCACGATGGCTCTGGGAGTCAGTGACCAACACACGAAATATTACACTTGGTATGGAAATGATAACAAATGACAGGGAAGAACATGGTAAGTTTCATAAGGCGCGGCGCGGGCCGCCGTCGGTAAGTTTAAATGTAAATTTTATTATGCTTGTCATATGCTTGTTTGCAATTCATTAGGATGGTTAGAAACATTCATACTTTAAGTCATTTAAACTCTTCAACTAAATGAGAGCTTGGAACTTAAATAGCCACGCACCAGTACAAAGTGTAATGTACTGATCCTCGCTCTCCATGCAGGTACCCCGAACCACGAAGGGCGTGCCACTTGAAACTCAAGGCGACGTGAACCCTTTTGAAGCCTCGTCCGCGTGTAAAGGCTTGTTTCTGGATTCCTTTTGAAGAAGACCCGCACTCAGTCCAAAAGAAGATGACGACTCGACTCGCCTCGATAGCAGGTGGAAATGTGTAATGGTTTTTGCTTGTAAAAAGGGATGTAATGTATGGAACGACTATCTCATCGGCGTTCATTTTGTAAGTCGAGTCATGTTGTAGCCCGCGCGATAATGATTGTAAAGGAGTCTATGTAAAGTTTTATTATCATCAATGAAAAAGTCTAATTCTATTTCAAATGTGTCATTCAATTTCTCTGCGTACTCTAACTTGATGTTGTGTTTCGGATAACCTTATGACTATGCCTTGTGCGATCGCAACTTAGGTTCGCACGGCATCACGCCCGGGGGACGACTATCGATTCTACGGAATCGGGACGTGACGTAATGGTATCAGAGCACGGCTTTACATCCTTTGGCCTCGCGTCTAGAGTTCCAAACCTTTGACCTCGCATCGATGAGATAAGTTGTTCCATACAATGAGTCCGTAATAATTTGTGACTGATGCGTTTGCCTTCATATCGCAGAAGTGACGGAACCCACGGCCGAGCAAGAACAGCGCGCTTCAAGCGGCTCTAGTAGTTCGCATCGTCCGCGGACCGGGCCTTCTAACGATACCATCGAAAGGATGCTACGCATGATGGAGGCGAAGCGGAACCAGTCCGAGAACCGACATCAACAAGTAGAGGAACGACAGGCCCAGTTCGAAGCTCGCTTTGACGTACATGCCAAACTTCAACAAAAGCAGTTAGATACCCTGCAGCAGATCGTCCAGACAATGGCGACCAACGAAAATTATGCGACTGCGCCTACCGTCACCGTGCCGGCGATCCAACCCATTGAAGTCGACACGGAGGATCCCGAGCGTCAACCAGCGGCACCTAAAAAGTACAACTTTGAAGTGTCCGAATTCAAGAAGGCGTGCCGTACTTCCTTCAGCGGTACCGAGGGTCCTTCCATGGCAATCGACTGGTTGGAAGAGCTGGAAGAGCTGGAAGATCATTTCGAGCTTCTCGGTATTGAAGAATCGAAGCAAGTCGCCTGCGCACAACTTCAACTACGGTTGAACGTGCACGACTGGTGGGCCGTGCGCAAGCGAGCGATCCGATCGGAAAATACCACCGCGCCGATCTCTTGGGCCACGTTCCGCAAAGCTTTTGAAGTCCAGTACCTTCTATCAGTCGTTCGTCAAGCGAAGGAGAATGAATTCATGCAGTTGAAGCAAGGGAGCAGGACAGTGGAACGGTACGCCGTATAATTCAACAAGTTGTCTAAGTTCGCTGGCCAGTTTCTGCCTACTGAAGAGTGCCGTGTACGACGGTTCGAAGTGGGTCTGCGACACTCTATCGGTGCGCATGACGGGGTCCCGGAGTACAAGACCGTGGGCGAGGCTCTGAATCATGCCCACCGCCTTAAGAACCTGCATCCTTCCAGTGCTGACGACGTTGTGCGCCACTCCAATCACAAACGTCCTAGCCATATGGGAGGCAACAACGACGCGTCAAAGCGTCCAAATAACGACGGCTACCAGGGTGAGAAGACGATACCTAAGTGCACCAATTGCGGGCAAGTCGGACACTATGCCAGCCACTGCTTTTCCCGCAATATTAAATGTTTCGCTTGCGGACAGAAGGGTCACAGGGCTCATAACTGCCCAAGCTTTCGACAGACTCGTAACGCACCACCACAACAATATCGCCAAGAGAATCGAGGACAGGCGCCCTGACCTCCTCCGTCCACTCAACCTGCACCACAAAATGGCCAAGATCGTCACCCTAACACTCAGGGCCGCGTCTACGCCATGACTCGAGACGAAGCGCTGGCATCAGATACAGTAGTGTCAGGTATACTAAAATTCAATAATGTGCCTGCTCGTGTGTTATTTGATTCAGGCGCTTCACATAGTTTTATATCGGCGGACTTTGTCGTCGAGCACAAATTCTCTGTAATATCATTAGATGTCGACCTTAGCGTAAGCGCGCCTTCGGGCACACCAATTCTCACAAACTTAGCTTGCACCGGCGGGATTATCTGTATCAGCGGTCAAAAGATCAGTCTGGACGTGATAGTTCTAGACATGAAGGACATTGACATCATTCTGGGAATGGATTGGCTCGGGCCGTGCAACGCAACCATAGACTGCGCTGAAAAGAAGGTCACATTCTGCAAAAATAGTCATTCTGTGTACTTTTTACGCTAAAAATTCAATTTTGCGTAAAATACGCAAAAGGGGAGGGTTCCAGCGTAAAATTTTATATTCTGGGTACCATCCAGCGTAAAATACGCAATTTTAGCGTTTCCTGCATAAAAATCTTACATTCTGGATGCTATCCAACGTAAAATGTGCAATTTCAGGGTTTTTCTGCGTAAAATCTTACATTTTGGAAGCTATTCAGCGTAAAATACACAATTTCAGGGTTCCCTGCGTAAAATCTTACATTCTGGACACTATCCAGCTAAAATATGCAATTTCAGGGTTCCCTGCATAAAATCTTATATTCTGGACACTATCCAGCGTAAAATACGCAATTTCAGGGTTCCCTGCGTAAAATCTTACATTCTGGACACTATCCAGCGTAAAATACGCAATTTCAGGGTTCCCGACGTAAAATCTTACATTCTGGATGCTATCAAGAGTAAAATACGCAATATCAGGATTCCCAGCGTAAAATCTTACATTCTGAATACTATCCAGCATAAAATACGCAATTTCAGGGTTCCCAGCGTAAAATTTCACTCAGCCGACATGAAAAATCCAGAAAACTTGTTTTGGCCATAAAAACTTCATTTTAACTCGAAATGAGGTGAATCAAAAACCAAATTCACACGAAATTTCGTTCTCTTGCTCATGGAACTATTAGTTTTCGAAAATAACAAGTATTAGTAGATCAAAACCAAGAAAAACTCCATGAACTTATGAAACCCCAAAGTTATAATGTAGGTCTAGAAGAATTTATCCATAAAAATCAAAAACTCTAAGTTCTAAAGAGGCTTATAATCATGTAAAGAAGAGAATGGAACAATAAAACGTAAGATCCATCATGAAGCAAGTTGTACTTGCCTAGGGCTCTTGGGTGTAGGTGGAGAGTAATGGTGAGGAAGAAGAAGAGTGAATGAGGAGAGAGAGAGTGTTGGGTTAATAAATGGAGATGGTGGTGGTAGGTAAGGATTCTCCCCTTGGTTCATGATGAACCAATAAGCAACCCAAGCCGAACCAAGCCAGGAGACATGCAATACGAGTCAGATACGTACACGTATTCCAAAATACGTACTTACGAACTATGGTCATCACAACTCTACCACCTTAAAAGAATTCCATCCTCGGAATTTATTTAAGAGTCTAGAGAGGCAATGACAAGCTATATTCAAGCAATCTACCATGCAATCATTCATTTCAAGCAAGGAATTTAGAGCGTAAGGCATAAGAAAGACATTATACCTTACGAGTCAAACATGTCGGGATATTGCGATCGAATATCATCCTCACGCTCCTACGACTCACCCAAGGAGTGATAACCCCAAGCAACACGGGCTAACTTGAAAGTCTTGTTCTTGAGTATCTTCTCTCTTTGGTCCAATATGGATACGGGCCTCTCCTCATACGAAAGGTTGGTACCAAAAACCAATTTCGAATGATCCAGGATGTGGCTCGAGTCCGGGATATACTGTCACAGTTGGGATACATGGAACATGTTATGCATCTCACTCAGAGACGACGAAAGAGCGAGACGATAGGACACACCTACTCGCTCCAGGATATCGAACGGCCCTATATACCTAGGACTAAGCTTTTCCCGTACGCCGAAACGAATGACGCCACGGTTAGGCGAGATCCTAAGGAATACATGGTCGCCGACAAAAAAGTCAAGGGACGTCGATGAGAATCGGCCCAATGGCACTGACGATCTTGTGCAACGCAAAGATGATCTCTTACTCTTCTGACCACCTCAACTGTTTGAGTGATCAACTCGGGACCAAGCATCTGCCTTTCTCCAACATCGTTCCATGCTAGTGGGGATCTGCACTTCCTACTATACAGTGCCTCGAACGGTACCATCTGGATACTGGCTTGGAAACTATTATTGTACGAGAACTCCACCAGGTGCAGGTGATCTTTCTACGAACCACCGAAGTCGAGCGTACAAGATCTAAACATATCCTCAAGAGTTTGGATCGTGCACTCCGACTGACCATCTGTCTGCGGGTGATAAGCTGAGCTGAACTGGAGGTGAGTTCCCAAACTCTCTTGTAGACTATGCCAAAAGTGTGACATAAATCTTGAATCTCGGTCCGAGGTGGTACTGACTGGAACATCGTGCAGCCTGACAATGTGCCTGAGGTACATCCCTGCTAGCTGAGCCGTCGACTGACCAACTCTGAATGGGAGAAAGTGAGCCACCTTCGTGAGCCGATCAACTATAACCCATATAACATCTCTACCGGTCGGGGACCTAGGTAATCCAGTCACGAAATCCATGGTTATATGCTCCCACTTCCATTCTGGAATTGGCAAGGGCTGAAGAAGTCCAGCTGGCCTCTGATGTTCAGCCTTGACTTGTTGGCAAACCAAACACCGAGAGACAAACCGAACTATCTCCCTTTTTATGCCATTCCATCAAAAGTGCTGACGGATATCTCGGTACATCTTTGTGCCACCGGGATGAATCGAATACTGAGAACTGTGAGCTTCCGCCATGACTTCCTGTCTGATATCTCCACTGGGTACACAAAGACGCTTCCCATGTCGAAGTGTACCATCTTCATGGATACATAAATCTGGTCTTCGTCCTGCCTCACACTCTGCTCTGAGTCACTAAAGCTTGGAATCTGCTGACTGCACCATCCGGATTCTCTCGACTATAGTGGACTGAACTTGCATGCTGGCCATCAATGCCACACTGGAAGGGAGGACAACTTCTATACCCATTTTCTGAAGATCGGCTAACAGCTCTGGTTGTGCTGTTAGGAAATAAACTCTGGCTCTCCTGCTCAATGCATCTGCAACGACGTTGGCCTTCCCAGGATGATAATGTAGGTTGACATCATAATCTACAAGTAGCTCTAGCCATCTACTCTAACGCATGTTAAGATCCTTCTGAGTGAACACATACTTCAGGCTCTTGTGATCGGTAAAAATCTCCACCCTATCTCCATACAAGTAGTGTCTCCAAAGCTTAAGTGCAAACACTACTGCTGCCAGCTCCAAGTCATGGGTTGGTTAATTCCTCTCATGATTACGAATTTGTCGTGACGCATAAGCTATTACCTTCCCATGCTGCATCAGAACACATCCTAAACCTCAACCTAAAGCATCACAATACACTAAGAATCCTCCGGTCCCACCTGGAAGCGTGAGAATAGGAGCCGTCATCAAGCCTCGCTTCAACTTCTCAAAAGAATCCTGACATTCTGCTGTCCAAGCAAACTGCACAACCTTGCAGGTCAACTGGGTCAATGGCGCTGAAATCCGAGCAAAGTCTGAAATAAATCACCAGTAGTAGCCGGCCAAGCCAAGAAACTGCGAATTTCTGCCACTGTGCTAGGTACCGGCCACGTTTCAATGGCTACGATCTTCTGGGGATCCACTTCTACTCCTCCTCTGGTGATGATATGGCCCAAGTACGAAATACGATCGAGCCAGAACTCGCATTTACTAAACTTGGCATACAACTGGTGCTCTCTGAGAATCTGGAGGACAACTCGGAGATGCTGCTCATGTTCCGCTTCACTCTTGTTATAGACCAGGATGTCGTCTAGGAACACAATCACGAACTGATCCAAATAAGGCATAAAGATACGATTCATGAGGTCCATGAATACAGCCGGCACATTGGTTGCTCCAAAGGGCATAACAAGGAACTCGTAATGCCCATACTGGAATCTGAAAGCTGTCTTTGGGATGTCCTGCTCTCTGACTCTGATCTGATGGTACCCTGACCGTAAATCTATCTTCGAGAATACTGCTGCTCCTCTGAGTTGATCAAACAAGTCATCTATCCTTGGGAGAGGATATCTGTTCTTGATTGTCACTGAGTTCAAGGTACGATAGTCAACACATAATCTGGACGTACCATCCTACTTTTTCACAAGAAGCATCGGGGCCCCCAAGGCGATCCACTAGCACGAATGAATCCCTTGGTTCTGAGTTCTTCAATCATTTTGTACAATATCTCCAATTCTGACAGTACCATCTTGTAGACTCTCTCTGACATAGGTGCGGTCTCGGGGATCAAGTATATGGTGAACTCGATCTCTCGCTCTGGCGGCATTCCTGGGAGCTCTTCTGGGAAAACATCTAGAAACTCCTCGATGATCCGGGGTAACTGTACTGCTGCTACTACCATCCGCAATACGGGAGGAGAAGGTTCAACTTCGCCTCGGGAGAAGGAAAACTCGGGCTCGCCTGGGATGCTAAAAGCAACCCTGCCAATATGGCAATCTATCCTGGCATACTGGTCCCTCAACCAATCCATCCTTAAGACCACATCTTAATCGGCCATCAGAAATTCTATCAACCTAGCAAAAAACTCTCTACCGCTAACTACGACCCGACACGAGAAAAATACTCTATCTACTCCCACAAGACCGTTACCAGTAAGTATATTGAGCCTTACTGATAATGACTCGGGCTCCAGCCCTATTCGTGTCACGAATCGTGCAGACATAAATGAATGCGAGGCACCAGAATCAAATAATACTGAAGCTGGAAAGGTGTTGACGAGAATAGTACCCACCACTACCTCATCGGTGCTATTCCTTCCTCTCCCATGGTCAAGGCCAGCACTTGACCATGCCCTCTGGGTGCGATTCCCCTCTGCTGAAAATTCCTCTGCCTGCTCTGGATCAGGGCTTGGGCTTTGGCATACTGCTGCAGTCTCTGTTGCTGGAATGCCTGGGGCAATGGCCTCGGGAACGGATACTGCAGCTGCTGCTGCTGCTGCTGCTGCTGGACTGGTGCTAGTCCTCTAACTGAAGGACAAAAGAAGGCCGATGAACTCCCCCTGTTCAGGCAGATCCCAACCTTGTGGTCTGGGGCACCACAAACCAAGCACAAACCCTGTATTCTGCGACACTCTGATACCACATGCCCTGGCTTCCCGTAGTGCGAACATCCCACTGCGGAAGACTGCTTCTGCTTCTGCTGCTGAGGGTGCGTTGGGGTGGTATGCTGAACCGACATCACTGAGGCCGCCCGCTTTGGAGCTCCAATGGTCAAAGCCCTGGCTGCCAGGGCTGGTGCTGATGACTGATTCATCTGGCCATGAGATCGCTTTCGACCTCCGGTCCTGTCCACAATCCTCTGGGAGGTATACTCATGCCTCCGGGCTGTCCTCAGTACTGCATCAAAGGTATGATGCTCAAACTGCTCCACTGCCAACAAAATCTCTAGGTAGAGCCCCTGCTGGAACTGCTGGGCTCTATCGAACTCAGTTGCTACCAAGGTAGAAGCAAACCGACTAAGTCTCGAAAACTCGGCCGCATATCCGTCGACCGTCCAGCCCATCTGCTTCAGATTAGTGAACCTCATCTGTAGATCATACCGAACTACAACATCAAAATACTTGGTCTGGAATCTTTTCCTGAATACTGCCTAGGCAATAGGGGCCACTAATCCAACGGCCTGCGCCGCCCACCAGCTGCGGGCATGATCCAATAGCTGTAGGCGCACCACGACCACCTTCTCGTTCTCTGGAGTCCTGGCTGCTTCTAGAATCATCTCTATGTCCTGAAGCCATGCATCCGCAGCGATCGCATCTTCACTGCCGTCGAAGAAGGGAGGGTTCAAGCGCTTGAAGCTGTTGGCCACGCTATTACCTTGATGACCTCCTCTGGTCAAAGCGTCTGCCATCTCCTGGTGCAAGGCATCTCCTCGACGATCCTGGGAGGCTAATAGTGACCTGATGAGACCCACCAAAGTGCCATCATCAGGCTCTACAGGCTGGATGGGCTGAACTGGTGTCTCTCCTCTAGAAGGCATGACTCTTGAGTCTACTCCTGAATGTTGGACTTGATCTCCGGGTTGCTGCTGGTCCACGGGAGGTACTTCGCCTTACTGATCGGCAGGTCCAGGAATAATGCCGCTGAAGAAGATGACATAGGAAACAATAAGGAAGGACCAAGACAGATCAACGATACAAGCATGTGATCAGGTCAAGAATCTTAGGCATTAGAAGATACGGGCAGAGATCAAGGGCGGGTGCTGATTGAGACATCTATTCGGTAAACCCTCACATATCTTGATTTCACAAGACCTGCATGGGCCACCACTTAAACCATGTAACGCCCCAGAACCAGAATACTGGAGAGCGGGGGCGTACATAGCCAGCTACGTATATTAAAGTGCAACCCACCTCGCTATACGGTCACGGCTGTCTAGATACATGAGGGTTTAACTACAAGCCAACAGTCACCTATGGTCATGAACAAGCCTATTTTCTCAATCTCAAGCAAGCAATAATAGTTACAAGATATCAGAGCACCAAATAAATAATAGTAAGGCGTCCCATACATTACATATTGGATGATCATGAAGCTAGTCATACAAAATGTCAAGACTAGCAAGAGTTCAGTCGTACATGATCAACCCTAGGATCTGTCAATCATATTACAGTCCATAGGCAGACAGTAAATAAAGATGTAATACGAGCTAACACGTGCTCGTCGGCTAAACGCCTCAAAAGAATAATTTTTACAATAAAGTGGGAGGACAAAAAGAAACCCACTCGTTGCCAGGGTTACGCCTGGTGGTCACCATCTGGCTAGAAGACAGGTAGATCCTCTAGTGCTGCTCCGATATCTGGCCACACAAAACCAGCTGGGTCAGACCCCAGAAAGAGCAAGTGCCACAAAGGAGGCTTCACTTAGGAACTAAAACCAACATATCACAATAGAATATTAAAGATAATAAATAAAGAATTGATAATAATAGAGATAACAACAGTAAACTGAGAACGAGAAAACTATTCAAGTAGCCAGGTCACAACCCTTAAACCAAACAAGGATCGGGGTTACATCCCTTCACCTGAATAGAAACCCATCTCAAATACTATTGGTACAGTGAAGACAATAAACGAAGAGAGGACACAAAACTGCTCCGGGAGCCAGGTTACAACCCTTAAACCAAATAAGGACCGGAGTTGTAACCCTTCATCTGAACAGAACTGGACCCCCGATCTTTATTGCTAAGGCCAGTATAAATAATCATGGTATTAAGGTAAGGTAAAACATGACGAACATGGCATGGGGTTGCAATAAGACAATAAATGAAGAGAGGACACAGAACTACTCCGGGAGCCAGGTTACAACCCTTAAACCAAACAAGGATCGGGGTTGTAACCCTTCACCTGAATAGAACTGGACCCCTGATCGTTATTGTTAAGGCAAGCATAAATAATTATGTCATGTCACAATCTTATACAGGATCAGGATAAGACTAAGCTGGAATAAACTCCATCCAATCAATCACGGCCAATCAAGAGTACGGCTTGATACTTTTAACAAACTAGGGTTATCACAGGCCTAGTTATTAGCAAGATGCAATGAGATTATCCCAACAGCCACAAGCCCTGTAGACCATTCGATTATCCGGGTCGAATGTCCGTTTATAAAGAATGCAACACATGACTGTGTGCTGAATATAATGACCCGCTCCGCCCTAGCGGAACGCCGATTCAAACGGCAAGTGCAACGACTCAAACGAGCCGTCGACCCGAAGAGTTGGCATCGACCTGATGAAGAATCGATACAATGCTTACATTGGCCCGTCAAAGATGAATCTAGACTTAGACTATCAAAGGCGCGCTCGGAGTATCGCTCGGCCGATGCGAACATCGCTAAGGTGGGTGGCTCCGATGAACCCGTCTGTGCTTAGCCTAAACACATAACAATACGGACACTATCACGAAAATCGCTAGGCAATAACCCCACGCATGCTAATAAATGAATGACTCAACGCACCTAGCTAAGGGAATAAGCTCATCTTGCATGCTTGTATAGAATATGGAAAAGAACATAGAAAATACGAGAACTCTCGTACCGCGCTCCACGCTCGTGCTAAGGCACAAGCTTACGTTCAAGTCCCTTATAGCGTTCAACAATGAAACAATGAATGGGTTACAACAATGAAATGGGAAGACTATCAATATAGTCGTTCCGAGTAGAGTATAGCAACATTGAAAGGCTATGGGACCGATGGGTCGCCAAGACGACTCCCGCACAGGGAGTTGCAAAATGTATAAATGAATGAATGAATGAATATGTGAATGAAATGAATCAATGAACAAACGAACAAGTGAAAGAAAGAAAAGAAAGAATGAAGAAAAGATAAGAAAGAAAGAAATAGTTAGCGACAGGTATGACGGGCACGTGGCAGCGGGGCTCGCTACTCGCGCTGCACGGACGCCAACCTGGTCGATAACGCATTATAGCTAAGGGTTAGCCTACGGCTCGGAGACAGCCGTTAAGTTAAAATGATAATAAAATATGAAATGGTCGTGGACGGCTCGTGCATGAGCGAAAAGGGATTCCAAGGGCAACGAACGACGATTTCGTGGCCGGCCTAGGCGAAATCATGGCCTACGGGCGGACAGAATGTGCAGGCTTGGGCACATAACCAAACGTAGGGCCGGTTATTCAATAGTCTATCACGGTGTACCAGCCATCACGCTTGATAGATGAGAATGCCACAGGAGAAAATGTCCAAAATGGCTGACTTGCCAGCGACCGGTGCATATAGATTTAAGTGGGCTTTGCTGGTGGCAATCCACGTGCAAGTCCTTG
Source organism: Iris pallida (assembly GCA_029216955.1). Lineage (NCBI taxonomy): Eukaryota > Viridiplantae > Streptophyta > Magnoliopsida > Asparagales > Iridaceae > Iris > Iris pallida. Next base: position 8,272,962 of record JANAVB010042618.1, on the reverse strand, counting down.
CATTGAAATCAAAGTAGTCTAAGTTAACTGAATGAAATGCCCTCTGAATAGACATTGAATGTAACACACAAATGACCAAAAGTACATCGTGCAAAGGAGTTAGAAATTACGCCTACGATGCGCTAGGACCCGAGGCAGGAACACGCCCCTAACATTGAATGTTTACATGAATCATGTTAAGTTATTTCATATGAACTGTTGTCTAACTTGGTTTGCTTTGGACAGGGAAGGCCGGACGGTAAGTATGGGTAAGTCATGCATGCATTTTCATGTGATACTTGAATTCGGCAACACGAGATAGGCCATAAAATATGCCATGAAATTGATCCTAAGGAAAGATTAGAAAGACAATGAATGATAGAGATGCACAAAAGTAAATATAACGTGTTTGGTAATGATAGCATTGTGGGCGAGCTAGCCTCCCCTTCAGTGCATAACAATGTACTGATAACCCCACAGTCTGCTTGCAGGAAGCAGGAAACGTCGGCGGGTGCGGAGCTTTCCTCGAACGTGCTAAGGCGCGGAGCTATCTTTGGAGCCTTGGAGCGTTGCAAGGAGCTGGAGCACCATATACAGGACATAATGTATCGGAACATCGCCATGAATCATTCCATTTTGTAAGCCACTTGGCACGTCTTTTATGTTTCAGGGAGAGAGAGCTTGAGCAATTTGTAATATCGGCCTAGCGCCGCTTGTAAACTTCTTGGATATCAATAAAGAGTTTGAATTCGCTTCAATTTGTGTTCATTTACTTTCCGCTGCAAATAGGGAGACTCTGTGCGACTCTGTGGCCTAGTTCAAGTTGGCCGTTTCTGGACTTGGCCTTGTACGGGCGTAACCTAGGCCCGTGCGGCATCACGCCTTAGCGAGGACGATCGCTCCTACGGGAGCGGGGCGTGACAGATTGGTATCAGAGCATGGCTTCACGTCCTTGGACTTCATTTCGATTCTCTCAGTTTTGAAAGCTCGGTTGGAAACAAAAGAAGGATACGCTCTCTCTCGTTGTGCCTTGGGATGTTCCATACAATAAGTCTAATATTTTCAAAAGCTCGTACAAGTACTCGGTCGAACGGGATCGCTAGGCGAAGGCCTTTGTGCCGAACCACGACGTACTTGAGTTGGAAGGAACCGATGCTAAGAGTTAGCAAACGCAAGACGTGCTTGAATAACTTTACGCTGGCAATAGCGAACGAGTACACGAGATCGAAGTATAGTTCGAACGGGATGGTTATGCACGCAGCCTTTTGGCTAAGTTGTGCCGAGTATCACGCACCTAGACTTTATGGTGCAAACGAGTTGCGAGCGAGATTGACTATCGCTTGGACGAGAATAAGGGAGACTTAGAACGTATGTTGATAGAGACGCTACTTGACCGACGCTAAAGCGAACACGGGGAAATGGTTCTTAGATTTTAAAGAATGAGCGAACGCACAATTGGACATATCGATCGGGAGTCGAATGATCTTTTGAGGATGAGTAGAATGACTTGACTCCGAGTGGTGTATGTGATAGCTTCGAAGAAGGAAAAGAGTGAGTGTCGGCGACTAATCGAGTGGCTCGAACCCTGAGTGGTGTATGGACGACATAGAAGTTGTTCGAGCGAGACTAAAGGATATACGGATAGAACGAGTATGTCGGCAAGCGATGATATCGCGTAAGCCTTAGAACGAGTAACGCTTAGTTGGTTTTGACTTCGAGAGTCTCAAACGAGATATCGTTCGGACGAATTAAGAATGCGTAGTGCGAATCATGAAACGAATGGAGGTCTTGGTTGAGGAAACATAGAAGATCGTGCATGCGATTTTGAATTTAGTCGAAGGGATTGAAACTTGAGTTGAGGTAAAATACCCATGGACGAGATCGAAGATAGCAAGATCGGAAGATGGCGTGCATGGAAAAACGTTGGTTTGAAGATACGAGGATGACTAAGGATTGGAATAGATGTTGCTCAACGAAGAGTTAGCACGAGAAAACGTGAATTGAGGAATTAAGTTGCATGACCCGGAATTCGTTGCAAAAGGAGATCGTCAGGTTATGTGCATCATCGATGGTATTGAGGCGTATTAAAGATCGATGTACGATAACTCGGGGGTACTCTAATTCGATGAATGATGACCGTATTAGAAGTTATTGTTTCAAAAAGATGCTATGTTGGGGATTGGATAGAAATGAATATTGGATGGAGAGGAAAGTGACTTGATTGTTCGGTGATAACCACAATGACAATGATCTTGTCTTGCGCGAGCGCAACTCCAGCCTCGCACATGCGTCACGTCGGATTTGGGACGATCATTCTGTATGAGCGTTGGCATGGTGATTCATGTCCAGCAGGAATGGTCGAACTCAAAATATCATGACATGGCAATTTTGATTGCTTCGACTTATGGTTTGAAGCGAAGGTGAATTCGAGGATTGTTAGGACTTGCGATTGAAGAATGAGAAAACTTGAGGATTGAGTAGACCCAATCCGCATATCGAAAATGAGCAAGTCTAGACGCAACGCAAGAGTTACGTCCCGATGAGAACGATTATTCCGCGGGAATGTCGACATGGTGATTCATGTCCGCCGTGGATAATCAGACTTGCGTGAGATCGGGGTATGACATATTGCAAGGCTAGACAACCTTGTGATCGACTACGTGAATTGGATAGGATGGATAGGTGAATTATATCAAACATACTTGAAGAGATAGACTATAGTAATTGCTAGTACGGACGCACGAGATTGACATGTCAAAGATTTAATTGAGGACAACCTATCGTAGGATGACTTTCCTAAATGAGCTCAGACATGGAGCGGAGAATGTATTGATGCGAATAGGAGGAACACTGCTTGATGTTTAGAAATTTGAGTGAAACAAACTTGGGTAGAAACTCTCGTACAAGCGAACAAATGGTTTGACCATAGGATTTGGGGCGAGCGTCGTGCAACGACCTTGTACGATGAGCAATGGACTTGACGTGTAACTATGACCTTGTGAGCTGACCTAGCGGATAGGCGGACGACCCTATACCGAGTGATTGAACCTGTGCGATGGCATTTACAGTATCGTCTGGACGGACGATAGACTTGGGCAACAAGACTTAGAGTAGGACGGGGAACTGGGAGTGTGCGTGAACGACGGCGAGATTGGCCCCAAACAAAGGGAATGATAGGGATGGATGATACGCAAGTAAAGTTGGGATAACGAATTGAATCGTTGATCGGAAGACGTACTCGACGAATGTGCAATACTTGGTCTTGAATCGGACTGAAATTACTTAGACTTGGTCGACCCCGCTAAGAAGAAATCGTATTGATTTTATTGACAAGAGCACTTGAGAAGCGAATCGAATCATCTCGATGACCGAGATAAACGATATGTGATACACACATGAGTTCGGTTTTAAATCGAAGTTAGCAAAGCGATCGGCAAATCGAAACTATCACGAGTAGCTTGTCCGACTTCGCTAGTCGCTAAGCTTGGTTGAAATATACGTATTCGGGGGATACCTTGAATGCGTGTACGATCCAAACTCAGTGATATGATGAACTCGAATGCAGCTGCAAGTGGGTGTTGAGATGCGCATGAACGAATAAGTGAGTTTGCCTCAGCCTACGACTCTCGAGTTTGATAAATTACGACGCACCTCGTGCGACCGTTTCAGTCCCATGATACGTCAAAATAGCAACCAAGTCAGAGAAATGCGACAATTGAATAAGTATCATCAAATCTGAAATGAATGAAAAGTGATTCAATAAAAATCGACCAAACGTATACGATACGGAACTTGGAGGGTATCGAGCATGGTTCGATGTCATCGAACGATAGAGCCGTTCGATAGGGATTGCCTAAGAAATACGACGACGCGAGTTAAGGAATGGTAGGATGACCTGCACTCAGGAAGCCTCGAGGATGAGACTTATTTTGAGTGGTGTATTATGTAATGACCCGCTCCGCCCTAGCGGAACGCCGATTCAAACGGCAAGTGCAACGACTCAAACGAGCCGTCGACCCGAAGAGTTGGCATCGACCTGATGAAGAATCGATACAATGCTTACATTGGCCCGTCAAAGATGAATCCAGACTTAGACTATCAAAGGCGCGCTCGGAGTATCGCTCGGCCGATGCGAACATCGCTAAGGTGGGTGGCTCCGATAAACCCGTCTGTGCTTAGCCTAGACACATAACAATACAGACACTATCACGAAAATCGCTAGGCAATAACCCCGCGCATGCTAATAAATGAATGACTCAACGCACCTAGCTAAGGAAATAAGCCCATCTTGCATGCTTGTATAGAATATGGAAAAGAACATAGAAAATACGAGAACTCTCGCACCGCGCACCACGCTCGTGCTAAGGCACAAGCTTACGTTCAAGTCCCTTATAGCGTTCAACAATGAAACAATGAATGGGTTACAACAATGAAATGGGAAGACTATCAATATAGTCGTTCCGAGTAGAGTATAGCAACATTGAAAGGCTATGGGACCGATGGATCGCCAAGGCGACTCCCGCACAGGGAGTTGCAAAATGTATAAATGAATGAATGAATGAATATGTGAATGAAATGAATCAATGAACAAACGGACAAGTGAAAGAAAGAAAAGAAAGAATGAAGAAAAGATAAGAAAGAAAGAAATGGTTAGCGACAGGTATGATGGGCACGTGGCAGCGGGGCTCGCTACCCGCGCTGCACGGACGCCAACCTGGTCGATAACGCATTATGGCTAAGGGTTAGCCTACGGCTCGGAGACAGCCGTTAAGTTAAAATGATAATAAAATACGAAATGGTCGTGGACGGCTCGTGCACGAGCGAAAAGGGATTCCAAGGGCAACGAACGACGATTTCGTGGCCGGCCTAGGCGGAATCATGGCCTACGGGCGGACAGAATGTGCGGGCTTGGGCACATAACCAAACGTAGGGCCAGTTATTCAATAGTCTATCAAGGTGTACCAGCCATCACGCGTGATAGATGAGAATGCCACAGGGGAAAATGTCCAAAATGGCTGACTTGCCAGCGACCGGTGCATATAGATTTAAGTGGGCTTTGCTGGTGGCAATCCACGTGCAAGTTCTTGCATTGAAATCAAAGTAGTCTAAGTTAACTGAATGAAATGCCCTCTGAACAGACATTGAATGTAACACACAAATGACCAAAAGTACATCGTGCAAAGGAGTTAGAAATTACGCCTACGATGCGCTAGGACCCGAGGCAGGAACACGCCCCTAACATTGAATGTTTACATAAATCATGTTAAGTTATTTCATATAAACTGTTGTTTAACTTGGTTTGTTTTGGACAGGGAAGGCCGGACGGTAAGTATGGATAAGTTACGCATGCATTTTCATGTGACACTTGAATTCGGTAACACGAGATAGGCCATAAAATATGCCATGAAATTGATCCTAAGAAAAGATTAGAAAGACAATGAATGATAGAGATGCACAAAAGTAAATATAACGTGTTGGTAATGATAGCATTGTGGGCGAGCTAGCCTCCCCTCCAGTGCATAACAATGTACTGATAACCCCACAGTCTGCTTGTAGGAAGCAGAAAACGTCGGCGGGTGCGGAGCTTTCCTCGAACGTGCTAAGGCGCGGAGCTATCTTTGGAGCCTTGGAGCGTTGCAAGGAGCTGGAGCACCATATACATGACATAATGTATCGGAACATCGCCGTGAATCATTCCATTTTGTAAGCCACTTGGCATGTCTTTTATGTTTCAGGGAGAGAGAGCTTGAGCGATTTGTAATATCGGCCTAGCGCCGCTTGTAAACTTCTTGGATATCAATAAAGAGTTTGAATTCGCTTCAATTTGTGTTCATTTACTTTCCGCTGCAAATGGAGACACTCTGTGCGACTCTGTGGCCTAGCTCAAATCGGCCGTTTCTGGACTTGGCCTTGCACGGGCGTAACCTAGGCTCGTGCGGCATCACGCCTTAGCGAGGACGATCGCTCCTACGGGAGCGGGGCGTGACACTGAAAATGTGCCCGACTCGTCGGTAGGCTACAAGTCCACTTAATGCGCCCAGATAACGGGATTGTCTGTAGCTGGGAATCTCTTCATGTCTACTGAATTATTCTAGTTTATTAGCCTTAGTCAACTACTGTAGGTATCCCTGACCGTGGTACTCAGGGATCCCTATCATAGACATGATGCAAGACAGTACTGGTTTATTTTGTATAAACACAATCATCCACGGTGTCCAGGCTATTCAATTCTGTCATGACATGCTAGCCGTCGCAACAGCATTCGAGATATATATCATATCAAATTCACTGTCAAGAGTGCGCCATGATGGGTCACCATTATGTCATGGAACATATTTAAAATTAACATTTAACCTGGTATAAGCGTATATGCAATAACTAAATATAAACATGGTACAAGAGTTGTGGAGAAATCATGCGGCTCAGGGGAGATGGGGCATAACTTCCACATACGAACTCAAATAAGGTGCTCCAGAGATATTCGGAAAGACAAGACAAAGATCTAAAACTTTCATGTTTTAAGTTTTTCGAAATTCTGGCTAAAAAATAACTAAACTTGGCAAAAACAGTCATTATGTGCACTTTTTACGCCAAAAATTCAATTCTACGTAAAATACGCAAAAGGGGAGGGTTCTAGCATAAAATTTCACAGTCTGGGTACCATCTAGCGTAAAATACGCAATTTTAGGGTTCCCTGCATAAAATCTTACATTCTGGATGCTATCCAGCATAAAATACGCAATTTCAGTGTTCCCTGCGTAAAATCTTACATTCTGGATGCTATCCAGCGTAAAATATGCAATTTTAGGCTTTTCTGCGTAAAATCTTATATTCTGGACACTATCTAGCGTGAAATACGCAATTTCAGGGTTCCTTGCGTAAAATCTTATATTTGGATGCTATCCAGCGTAAAATACACAATTTTAGGGTTTCGTGCGTAAAATCTTACATTCTTGACACTATCCAGCGTAAAATACGCAATTTCAGGGTTCCCTGCATAAAATCTTATATTCTGGATGCTATCCAGCGTAAAATACGCAATTTTAGGGTTCCCCAGCGTAAAATTTCACTCAGCCGACATGAAAAATCCAGAAAACTTGTTTTGGCCATAAAAACTTCATTTAACTCGAAATGAGGTGAATCAAAACCAAATTCACACGAAATTTCGTGCTCTTGCTCATGGAACTATTAGTTTTCGAAAATAACAAGTTTTAGTAGATCAAAACCAAGAAAAACTCCATGAACTTATGAAACCCCAAAGTTATAATGTAGATCTAGAAGAATCTATACATAAAAATCAAAAACTCCAAGTTCTAAAGAGGCTTATAATCATGTAAAGAAGAGAATGGAACAATAAACTTGAGATCCATCATAAAGCAAGTTGTACTTGCCTAGGGCTCTTGGGTGTAGGTGGAGAGTAATGGTGTGGAAGAAGAAGAGTGAATGAGGAGAGAGAAAGAGTGTTGGGTTAATAAATGGAGATGGTGGTGGTAGGTAAGGGTTCTCCCCTTGGTTCATGATAAACCAATAAGCAACCCAAGCCGAACCAAGCCAACCCAAACAAGTTGAACCAAGCCAGGAGACATGCAATACGAGTCAGATACGTACACGTATTCCAAAATACGTAATTACGAACTATGGTCATCACATGCGCATAAGGGTAAATTTCTTGAGCGATCCCGGGATGCCAGGTTCGTGTCGGCCTTGGAGGAATTGCAAATATTGTACGGCATTCATCGACAGTATGACTCGATTGAAGTGAACCATTATAATATAGGTTGCGGGTCACTCGGTGGGAGCTCGTACCTCGCCACACAAATGGTCACCGTATGAAAAAGATCCAGGATAGCTTGACATTGCTAGTGAACACTAATATAGATGTGTCGGCATGAGAGCGGCTATCCGCGTGTATGCCTTTGGATTGCGTCGAGTACTAGCAAGTTACGAGTTGGGTTAACAAGTTACGCTTATAGCAAGCGCTAACCTTGAATCGGCACGGGTTAGGGTGTGCACGGTTGCAACACCATTCTAGAGCCTAAGAGTTGGCTATAACAAGGATACGTGCTTCGACATGAATGTGGCCTCGTCTCGAGTTAAGTCAGGAAGGGCCGTAAGGTAAGTTGATTAAGTCTGGTTGATACTTGGGAGGCACGGCCTCGATTCTAAGGCACGAGCAAGTGTATTGGCACGACCAGCACGAGTCATCCCCTTGACGTCATTGGCCCGAGAATGGTCTAGAGGCACATGAAATAAGTGAAAGTCTTGGCACGGCCGAGTTTGCATAAGTTGCTCCTCGGCGAGGCACTGCCTCGAATATATGGAAGTCACGAATAGAGTATCGCACGACTCTGTCGGTGCGTTACCAAGTACAGGCCAAGGCATCATTGTCTTAAAATTGATCCTAAGGCAAGACTAGAAAGACAATCAAAAGGGATTAAGTTGCACAAAATAAATAAATGTGTCGGTTCTGTATGGATGGGCGAGGAGCTCACTCCACCAGTACAGTTGAGTACTGACACCCGCACAGTTTTATGTGCAGGCACAAGTAGAAGCTCGTGGCACGGAGCTCGCTTGGATGCGTCGAGGTACGGAGTTCCTTGGCGATTCGAAGCGTACGGCCGCGTGGAGTCAAGACTTATACGGGACATAATGTATGGACATCGCCATCCTGTAGAATCTGCACTCGTCGCCTTGAAGCATTGTATCGAGAGATGAGAGAGAGCAGATTGACTTATAAATAAGAGAAAAGTGAGCTTGAAAGACTTGTAATCAGGGTCTGGCACCCTATTGTAATCTTATTGTTCAACATCAATAAAGAGCACTTTTGAATAACTTGTGTGTTGCTTTTAAATTTTTGCTGCATGTTCAATATTTCTGATTGGGACTTCTGTGCGACGACCCCGTCGCATCCGCTGAAATCGGTTGTTATAAAACTGCCTTGCACGAGCGCAATCTAGGCTCGTGCGGCATCACGCCTTAGCGAGGACGATCGCTCCTACGAGAGCGAAGCATGACAGGTACTTTTTAGTTTATTTGTTATTTACTGCCTTTGCTATTGTAAGTATTATTGCATCTTGTTGTTGAGTACGGTTGGGTTATATTATACTTCGCTCCTTTTCTGACTGGATCGTTGACATATTAGACCAGGGCATAAGGTTGTCGGTACACAGTCAGCACCAGAGTGTCTATTGAGAAGGAGCACGAGAGTTAGTCGATCTATGAGGTACTCGTTAGATGAGCACGTGCTACTAACTGACGGGGAAGAGCCCAAAAGTTTTGCAGAGGAGACAGAAGAAGAACACATGCATGAGTCGATGCATGCCATGCTGGAGAAGATAAGTTCCTTATAGACAAACTCCACTTATGATCTAGTGTGGTTGCCAAAGGATAGTAAGGCTTTAAAAAATTGATGGGTTTTCAGATTAAATCAGACGGATGATGCTACTCGCCCTCATACAAAAGTGAGGCAGGTAGTTAAAGGTTATGGTCAGCGGAAGGACGTGGATTTTGATGTGACTTTTTTACCAGTCGTCAAGTTGTTATCTACTCGGTTAGTACTAGCATTGGCAGCCAGTTTCAACTTGGAGATTGAGAAGATGGACGTGAAAACGACATTCCTCCATATTGATTTAGAAAAAAGTTATACATGGAGCAGTCAGAAGGATTCCGTGAGAAGGGCAAGTCATAATTAGTCTGCCAATTGAAGAAGAATTTATATGGTCTGAAGCATGCTCCGAGGCAGTGGTACTGGAAGTTCAAATAGTTTATGGGGAGTATTGTTATACACGGACGACTATAGATCACTATGTATTCATGAAGCATTGTCGATGATGTTTTCAACATATTACTGCTTTATGTAGATTATATGTTATTGGTGGGTTGGAATACCACCAGGATAGCGAAGTTGAAGCACCACAGGGAGCGACCATCTCTTTGAAAGATTTGGATACTGTAGAGACTATTTTTGGAATGGAGATCAATCAAATGTGAGAGTGTCACGACCCGCACCGCTTTTCGGATACGAACTTGTGTCCAAGTTCAGCTTACACCGCAGTGTCGGTGGTAGAACGCTGTCTGTAAACTCAAATCACAGAAGTCTAGAACCCAGGCAACATCTAATCTCATCCACAGAAGTAAATATACAACTAAGATCAATGAGCATCAATAAAACTGAATAATAAAGAATAATATAACTGAGGTTTCAAGTATCAAGAAAATCAAGTCTCGTCCGGTGGATACAAATCCACTTCTAGTAGACGAAAATGAAATAAAGACATGAAATAAAATAACTGAGTCTAAACTGTGCTAAACACCAAATGACATCATCACTGCAGTGGTACCGTAGTCTGGTGCTAGCTCAAACCTGCTCGTCTGCACCTAGATCAACCTCTTCTAAACCTGAAGAGATCATCAGGTCCTCAGGGGACTAACAAGATAAAAACATGCCTATCTAACAGTTTATCATGCACAAATTAAGAAATCCAGGATATAAACAGAAAAAACTAAGCAACAAAGATACACGAATATGTGAACAACTACGCATAAAAGAACTGCATGGAAGAAAACAGGTGAACAAAAGATCAACAGATACCAAACCCTCACCTCGAGTATGGAATCGCAGGTTTGAACAAATCACTAACCCTCACCCCGAGTGTGGACTCACAGGTTAGTTCAAGACAGTCACCCTTGCCCCGGGTGTGGACTCGCAGGTGCAAACAGTCAACCCTCGCCCCAAGTGTGGACTCGCAGGTTGAGAAAATCAAAACAAGGAAATAGCAGTTCAGTTTATAACGCATTCATTCTACGCTATGACTCAATCAAGTACATGTGAGAACAGGTCCAATCTGAACTATGATACCAACCATGAACCAGTAAAACTGAATAATGACATGTAACAAAGAAAAAAGCATAGCATGTGAATAAAACTGTAAAGAATGGCAATGTATACTTGCCTGTGGTCCTGCTGCAGATACGGGTCGAGCACTGAGCCAAAGTCCAATTAACCTATCTAAAGCATATAATGTCAATAAATGAAAAACAATTTAAGTTTAACCTATCTACTGTTTTCACCCTCATGTTAATTAGCTATATTTGTATATATATGTGATCCCACCTTCTCTCATGTATACTACCACATCTCCCTGG
>JANAVB010042618.1:8120103-8261825 GCA_029216955.1 Iris pallida | reverse complement strand
AGGTCTAACCTCTCTGGTTTTGCATGGCCAGATTTAAAGCCGGTTCCCGAGGACTCGGCTTACTTCTACCTCAAAGATGGTCAATACTAGAGGAATGACGCAGGAGGACTCGAGTGGGTTCCTTACTTTCCCGCTCGTTTTGTTACTTACTTTATTTTGCCATTGGCACCGACATGTTAGTCGGATTGTCTTGTACTTACTTTTACATAATTATAATTAAGTCAGACTGCAGCTGATAACAATTGTGTATACTTTGCTACATCATCTGGCTATGTTTTGTAAAGCCAGATATCAAGAATTTTGACTGAGCATTTGGGACGCCTTACTGCTTTATCTCACATGTTCTCTATTACTGTTTCTTGCTTGAATGATTGAGACAATAGATGTGAAGTGACCATAGTGAGACTTTCATGTAGTATGCACCCCCTCATCTTTTAGACAGCATTGATCGTATTATATGTAGTGCCCCGTCCCTACATCGTACTCCGTACTTTGTCCACAGAGTGCGCGAGAAAGAAACACTGTCGCTATCGATTCGGTCGGGACCGATAGGTCGGGATCGACCGAGTCGATCGAACGGGAACGGTTGAATTAAGATCCATTCCTCGTTATGGAATGTCTTCTTCGGAACCAAGTCCCACATTCAGCGGGGTGCGCCTCGAGGATTGACTCTGCGGCTGAGTCGGGAGAGACCTCCCGTTGCTCTGCTTTTTACGTCGCTTGCGTTGGTTTTGGCTTTGTTTTCTGAATGCGTTTTCGTGAATGTTTTCGATAGTTTTCATGGCTTACATTTCGAACTCGTATTTCCTATCGAACTCCTTGAATAATGCAGTGTTCTAATCGGTGGCTTGTGCGATTTCAGGTAATCGCGTAGGCGACGTCTAGCGCGACCAACAAGTTCTTTCGCCGAAGTAAACTTAAGGTGAGTGGCTGACCCTTCTACTCGACCCCCTTCCTAGGCAAAAATCGATAGTGTTGTTGCGAATGAAAAGATAAATGCAAGTGCACGAACACGAATGAATGAACAAGTTTTCTAAGAAAAGGTAGGCTTTGTCTTAACAACTAAAAACATGTCTTTGCACGGTCATGGACAACTTGTTGACAAGATGAGCGTTTCCCCGCACGGCAACCCGAGGCCACGGGACCGTTGCGGCGCGAAAAAGGAAACAAGTAATTAGCTGTGCTGGGCACGGGTTAGGCGAGGACTTGCAGCGGGGCTCGCTACTCGTGCTGAAAGGACCCCGTCTAACAAAACCTAGAGGAGTCCACGATGGCTCTGGGAGTCAGTGACCAACACACGAAATATTACACTTGGTATGGAAATGATAACAAATGACAGGGAAGAACATGGTAAGTTTCATAAGGCGCGGCGCGGGCCGCCGTCGGTAAGTTTAAATGTAAATTTTATTATGCTTGTCATATGCTTGTTTGCAATTCATTAGGATGGTTAGAAACATTCATACTTTAAGTCATTTAAACTCTTCAACTAAATGAGAGCTTGGAACTTAAATAGCCACGCACCAGTACAAAGTGTAATGTACTGATCCTCGCTCTCCATGCAGGTACCCCGAACCACGAAGGGCGTGCCACTTGAAACTCAAGGCGACGTGAACCCTTTTGAAGCCTCGTCCGCGTGTAAAGGCTTGTTTCTGGATTCCTTTTGAAGAAGACCCGCACTCAGTCCAAAAGAAGATGACGACTCGACTCGCCTCGATAGCAGGTGGAAATGTGTAATGGTTTTGCTTGTAAAAAGGGATGTAATGTATGGAACGACTATCTCATCGGCGTTCATTTGTAAGTCGAGTCATGTTGTAGCCCGCGCGATAATGATTGTAAAGGAGTCTATGTAAAGTTTATTATCATCAATGAAAAAGTCTAATTCTATTTCAAATGTGTCATTCAATTTCTCTGCGTACTCTAACTTGATGTTGTGTTTCGGATAACCTTATGACTATGCCTTGTGCGATCGCAACTTAGGTTCGCACGGCATCACGCCCGGGGGACGACTATCGATTCTACGGAATCGGGACGTGACGTAATGGTATCAGAGCACGGCTTTACATCCTTTGGCCTCGCGTCTAGAGTTCCAAACCTTTGACCTCGCATCGATGAGATAAGTTGTTCCATACAATGAGTCCGTAATAATTTGTGACTGATGCGTTTGCCTTCATATCGCAGAAGTGACGGAACCCACGGCCGAGCAAGAACAGCGCGCTTCAAGCTTCTATAGTTCGCATCGTCCGCGGACCGGGCCTTCTAACGATACCATCGAAAGGATGCTACGCATGATGGAGGCGAAGCGGAACCAGTCCGAGAACCGACATCAACAAGTAGAGGAACGACAGGCCCAGTTCGAAGCTCGCTTTGACGTACATGCCAAACTTCAACAAAAGCAGTTAGATACCCTGCCAGATCGTCCAGACAATGGCGACCAACGAAATTATGCGACTGCGCCTACCGTCACCGTGCCGGCGATCCAACCCATTGAATCGACACGGAGGATCCCGAGCGTCAACCAGCGGCACCTAAAAAGTACAACTTTGAAGTGTCCGAATTCAAGAAGGCGTGCCGTACTTCCTTCAGCGGTACCGAGGGTCCTTCCATGGCAATCGACTGGTTGGAAGAGCTGGAAGAGCTGGAAGATCATTTCGAGCTTCTCGTATTGAAGAATCGAAGCAAGTCGCCTGCGCACAACTTCAACTACGGTTGAACGTGCACGACTGGTGGGCCGTGCGCAAGCGAGCGATCCGATCGGAAAATACACCGCGCCGATCTCTTGGGCCACGTTCCGCAAAGCTTTTGAAGTCCAGTCCTTCTATCAGTCGTTCGTCAAGCGAAGAGAATGAATTCATGCAGTTGAAGCAAGGGAGCAGGACAGTGAACGGTACGCCGTATAATTCAACAAGTTGTCTAAGTTCGCTGGCCAGTTTCTGCCTACTGAAGAGTGCCGTGTACGACGGTTCGAAGTGGGTCTGCGACACTCTATCGGTGCGCATGACGGGGTCCCGGAGTACAAGACCGTGGGCGAGGCTCTGAATCATGCCCACCGCCTTAAGAACCTGCCTTCCAGTGCTGACGACGTTGTGCGCCACTCCAACACGTCCTAGCCATATGGGAGGCAACAACGACGCGTCAAAGCGTCCAAATAACGACGGCTACCAGGGTGAGAAGACGATACCTAAGTGCACCAATTGCGGGCAAGTCGGACACTATGCCACTGCTTTTCCCGCAATATTAAATGTTTCGCTTGCGGACAGAAGGGTCACAGGGCTCATAACTGCCCAAGCTTTCGACAGACTCGTAACGCACCACCACAACAATATCGCCAAGAGAATCGAGGACAGGCGCCCTGACCTCCTCCGTCCACTCAACCTGCACCACAAAATGGCCAAGATCGTCACCCTAACACTCAGGGCCGCGTCTACGCCATGACTCGAGACGAAGCGCTGGCATCAGATACAGTAGTGTCAGGTATACTAAAATTCAATAATGTGTGCTCGTGTGTTATTTGATTCAGGCGCTTCACATAGTTTTATATCGGCGGACTTTGTCGTCGAGCACAAATTCTCTGTAATATAGATGTCGACCTTAGCGTAAGCGCGCCTTCGGGCACACCAATTCTCACAAACTTAGCTTGCACCGGCGGGATTATCTGTATCAGCGGTCAAAAGATCAGTCTGGACGTGATAGTTCTAGACATGAAGGACATTGACATCATTCTGGAATGGATTGGCTCGGGCCGTGCAACGCAACATAGACTGCGCTGAAAAGAAGGTCACATTCTGCAAAAATAGTCATTCGTGTACTTTTTACGCTAAAAATTCAATTTTGCGTAAAATACGCAAAAGGGGAGGGTTCCAGCGTAAAATTTTATATTCTGGGTACCATCCAGCGTAAAATACGCAATTTTAGCGTTTCCTGCATAAAAATCTTACATTCTGGATGCTATCCAACGTAAAATGTGCAATTTCAGGGTTTTTCTGCGTAAAATCTTACATTTTGGAAGCTATTCAGCGTAAAATACACAATTTCAGGGTTCCCTGCGTAAAATCTTACATTCTGGACACTATCCAGCTAAAATATGCAATTTCAGGGTTCCCTGCATAAAATCTTATATTCTGGACACTATCCAGCGTAAAATACGCAATTTCAGGGTTCCCTGCGTAAAATCTTACATTCTGGACACTATCCAGCGTAAAATACGCAATTTCAGGGTTCCCGACGTAAAATCTTACATTCTGGATGCTATCAAGAGTAAAATACGCAATATCAGGATTCCCAGCGTAAAATCTTACATTCTGAATACTATCCAGCATAAAATACGCAATTTCAGGGTTCCCAGCGTAAAATTTCACTCAGCCGACATGAAAAATCCAGAAAACTTGTTTTGGCCATAAAAACTTCATTTTAACTCGAAATGAGGTGAATCAAAAACCAAATTCACACGAAATTTCGTTCTCTTGCTCATGGAACTATTAGTTTTCGAAAATAACAAGTATTAGTAGATCAAAACCAAGAAAAACTCCATGAACTTATGAAACCCCAAAGTTATAATGTAGGTCTAGAAGAATTTATCCATAAAAATCAAAAACTCTAAGTTCTAAAGAGGCTTATAATCATGTAAAGAAGAGAATGGAACAATAAAACGTAAGATCCATCGAAGCAAGTTGTACTTGCCTAGGGCTCTTGGTGTAGGTGGAGAGTAATGGTGAGGAAGAAGAAGAGTGAATGAGGAGAGAGAGAGTGTTGGGTTTAATAAATGGAGATGGTGGTGGTAGGTAAGGATTCTCCCCTTGGTTCATGATGAACCAATAAGCAACCCAAGCCGAACCAAGCCAGGAGACATGCAATACGAGTCAGATACGTACACGTATTCCAAAATACGTACTTACGAACTATGGTCATCACAACTCTACCACCTTAAAAGAATTCCATCCTCGGAATTTATTTAAGAGTCTAGAGAGGCAATGACAAGCTATATTCAAGCAATCTACCATGCAATCATTCATTTCAAGCAAGGAATTTAGAGCGTAAGGCATAAGAAAGACATTATACCTTACGAGTCAAACATGTCGGGATATTGCGATCGAATATCATCCTCACGCTCCTACGACTCACCCAAGGAGTGATAACCCCAAGCAACACGGGCTAACTTGAAAGTCTTGTTCTTGAGTATCTTCTCTCTTTGGTCCAATATGGATACGGGCCTCTCCTCATACGAAAGGTTGGTACCAAAAACCAATTTCGAATGATCCAGGATGTGGCTCGAGTCCGGGATATACTGTCACAGTTGGGATACATGGAACATGTTATGCATCTCACTCAGAGACGACGAAAGAGCGAGACGATAGGACACACCTACTCGCTCCAGGATATCGAACGGCCCTATATACCTAGGACTAAGCTTTTCCCGTACGCCGAAACGAATGACGCCACGGTTAGGCGAGATCCTAAGGAATACATGGTCGCCGACAAAAAGTCAAGGGACGTCGATGAGAATCGGCCCAATGGCACTGACGATCTTGTGCAACGCAAAGATGATCTCTTACTCTTCTGACCACCTCAACTGTTTGAGTGATCAACTCGGGACCAAGCATCTGCCTTTCTCCAACATCGTTCCATGCTAGTGGGGATCTGCACTTCCTACTATACAGTGCCTCGAACGGTACCATCTGGATACTGGCTTGGAAACTATTATTGTACGAGAACTCCACCAGGTGCAGGTGATCTTTCTACGAACCACCGAAGTCGAGCGTACAAGATCTAAACATATCCTCAAGAGTTTGGATCGTGCACTCCGACTGACCATCTGTCTGCGGGTGATAAGCTGAGCTGAACTGGAGGTGAGTTCCCAAACTCTCTTGTAGACTATGCCAAAAGTGTGACATAAATCTTGAATCTCGGTCCGAGGTGGTACTGACTGGAACATCGTGCAGCCTGACAATGTGCCTGAGGTACATCCCTGCTAGCTGAGCCGTCGACTGACCAACTCTGAATGGGAGAAAGTGAGCCACCTTCGTGAGCCGATCAACTATAACCCATATAACATCTCTACCGGTCGGGGACCTAGGTAATCCAGTCACGAAATCCATGGTTATATGCTCCCACTTCCATTCTGGAATTGGCAAGGGCTGAAGAAGTCCAGCTGGCCTCTGATGTTCAGCCTTGACTTGTTGGCAAACCAACACCGAGAGACAAACCGAACTATCTCCCTTTTTATGCCATTCCATCAAAAGTGCTGACGGATATCTCGGTACATCTTTGTGCCACCGGGATGAATCGAATACTGAGAACTGTGAGCTTCCGCCATGACTTCCTGTCTGATATCTCCACTGGGTACACAAAGACGCTTCCCATGTCGAAGTGTACCATCTTCATGGATACATAAATCTGGTCTTCGTCCTGCCTCACACTCTGCTCTGAGTCACTAAAGCTTGGAATCTGCTGACTGCACACATCCGGATTCTCTCGACTATAGTGGACTGAACTTGCATGCTGGCCATCAATGCCACACTGGAAGGGAGGACAACTTCTATACCCATTTTCTGAAGATCGGCTAACAGCTCTGGTTGTGCTGTTAGGAAATAAACTCTGGCTCTCCTGCTCAATGCATCTGCAACGACGTTGGCCTTCCCAGGATGATAATGTAGGTTGACATCATAATCTACAAGTAGCTCTAGCCATCTACTCTAACGCATGTTAAGATCCTTCTGAGTGAACACATACTTCAGGCTCTTGTGATCGGTAAAAATCTCCACCCTATCTCCATACAAGTAGTGTCTCCAAAGCTTAAGTGCAAACACTACTGCTGCCAGCTCCAAGTCATGGGTTGGTTAATTCCTCTCATGATTACGAATTTGTCGTGACGCATAAGCTATTACCTTCCCATGCTGCATCAGAACACATCCTAAACCTCAACCTAAAGCATCACAATACACTAAGAATCCTCCGGTCCCACCTGGAAGCGTGAGAATAGGAGCCGTCATCAAGCCTCGCTTCAACTTCTCAAAAGAATCCTGACATTCTGCTGTCCAAGCAAACTGCACAACCTTGCAGGTCAACTGGGTCAATGGCGCTGAAATCCGAGCAAAGTCTGAAATAAATCACCAGTAGTAGCCGGCCAAGCCAAGAAACTGCGAATTTCTGCCACTGTGCTAGGTACCCCGTTTCAATGGCTACGATCTTCTGGGGATCCACTTCTACTCCTCCTCTGGTGATGATATGGCCCAAGTACGAAATACGATCGAGCCAGAACTCGCATTTACTAAACTTGGCATACAACTGGTGCTCTCTGAGAATCTGGAGGACAACTCGGAGATGCTGCTCATGTTCCGCTTCACTCTTGTTATAACCAGGATGTCGTCTAGGAACACAATCACGAACTGATCCAAATAAGGCATAAAGATACGATTCATGAGGTCCATGAATACAGCCGGCACATTGGTTGCTCCAAAGGGCATAACAAGGAACTCGTAATGCCCATACTGGAATCTGAAAGCTGTCTTTGGGATGTCCTGCTCTCTGACTCTGATCTGATGGTACCCTGACCGTAAATCTATCTTCGAGAATACTGCTGCTCCTCTGAGTTGATCAAACAAGTCATCTATCCTTGGGAGATATCTGTTCTTGATTGTCACTGAGTTCAAGGTACGATAGTCAACACATAATCTGGACGTACCATCCTACTTTTTCACAAGCATCGGGGCCCCCAAGGCGATCCACTAGCACGAATGAATCCCTTGGTTCTGAGTTCTTCAATCATTTTGTACAATATCTCCAATTCTGACAGTACCATCTTGTAGACTCTCTCTGACATAGGTGCGGTCTCGGGGATCAAGTATATGGTGAACTCGATCTCTCGCTCTGGCGGCATTCCTGGGAGCTCTTCTGGGAAAACATCTAGAAACTCCTCGATGATCCGGGGTAACTGTACTGCTGCTACTACCATCCGCAATACGGGAGGAGAAGGTTCAACTTCGCCTCGGGAGAAGGAAAACTCGGGCTCGCCTGGGATGCTAAAAGCAACCCTGCCAATATGGCAATCTATCCTGGCATACTGGTCCCTCAACCAATCCATCCTTAAGACCACATCTTAATCGGCCATCAGAAATTCTATCAACCTAGCAAAAAACTCTCTACCGCTAACTACGACCCGACACGAGAAAAATACTCTATCTACTCCCACAAGACCGTTACCAGTAAGTATATTGAGCCTTACTGATAATGACTCGGGCTCCAGCCCTATTCGTGTCACGAATCGTGCAGACATAAATGAATGCGAGGCACCAGAATCAAATAATACTGAAGCTGGAAAGGTGTTGACGAGAATAGTACCCACCACTACCTCATCGGTGCTATTCCTTCCTCTCCCATGGTCAAGGCCAGCACTTGACCATGCCCTCTGGGTGCGATTCCCCTCTGCTGAAAATTCCTCTGCCTGCTCTGGATCAGGGCTTGGGCTTTGGCATACTGCTGCAGTCTCTGTTGCTGGAATGCCTGGGGCAATGGCCTCGGGAACGGATACTGCAGCTGCTGCTGCTGCTGCTGCTGCTGGACTGGTGCTAGTCCTCTAACTGAAGGACAAAAGAAGGCCGATGAACTCCCCTGTTCAGGCAGATCCCAACCTTGTGGTCTGGGGCACCACAAACCAAGCACAAACCCTGTATTCTGCGACACTCTGATACCACATGCCCTGGCTTCCCGTAGTGCGAACATCCCACTGCGGAAGACTGCTTCTGCTTCTGCTGCTGAGGGTGCGTTGGGGTGGTATGCTGAACCGACATCACTGAGGCCGCCCGCTTTGGAGCTCCAATGGTCAAAGCCCTGGCTGCCAGGGCTGGTGCTGATGACTGATTCATCTGGCCATGAGATCGCTTTCGACCTCCGGTCCTGTCCACAATCCTCTGGGAGGTATACTCATGCCTCCGGGCTGTCCTCAGTACTGCATCAAAGGTATGATGCTCAAACTGCTCCACTGCCAACAAAATCTCTAGGTAGAGCCCCTGCTGGAACTGCTGGGCTCTATCGAACTCAGTTGCTACCAAGGTAGAAGCAAACCGACTAAGTCTCGAAAACTCGGCCGCATATCCGTCGACCGTCCAGCCCATCTGCTTCAGATTAGTGAACCTCATCTGTAGATCATACCGAACTACAACATCAAAATACTTGGTCTGGAATCTTTTCCTGAATACTGCCTAGGCAATAGGGGCCACTAATCCAACGGCCTGCGCCGCCCACCAGCTGCGGGCATGATCCAATAGCTGTAGGCGCACCACGACCACCTTCTCGTTCTCTGGAGTCCTGGCTGCTTCTAGAATCATCTCTATGTCCTGAAGCCATGCATCCGCAGCGATCGCATCTTCACTGCCGTCGAAGAAGGGAGGGTTCAAGCGCTTGAAGCTGTTGGCCACGCTATTACCTTGATGACCTCCTCTGGTCAAAGCGTCTGCCATCTCCTGGTGCAAGGCATCTCCTCGACGATCCTGGGAGGCTAATAGTGACCTGATGAGACCCACCAAAGTGCCATCATCAGGCTCTACAGGCTGGATGGGCTGAACTGGTGTCTCTCCTCTAGAAGGCATGACTCTTGAGTCTACTCCTGAATGTTGGACTTGATCTCCGGGTTGCTGCTGGTCCACGGGAGGTACTTCGCCTTACTGATCGGCAGGTCCAGGAATAATGCCGCTGAAGAAGATGACATAGGAAACAATAAGGAAGGACCAAGACAGATCAACGATACAAGCATGTGATCAGGTCAAGAATCTTAGGCATTAGAAGATACGGGCAGAGATCAAGGCGGGTGCTGATTGAGACATCTATTCGGTAAACCCTCACATATCTTGATTTCACAAGACCTGCATGGGCCACCACTTAAACCATGTAACGCCCCAGAACCAGAATACTGGAGAGCGGGGGCGTACATAGCCAGCTACGTATATTAAAGTGCAACCCACCTCGCTATACGGTCACGGCTGTCTAGATACATGAGGGTTTAACTACAAGCCAACAGTCACCTATGGTCATGAACAAGCCTATTTTCTCAATCTCAAGCAAGCAATATAGTTACAAGATATCAGAGCACCAAATAAATAATAGTAAGGCGTCCCATACATTACATATTGGATGATCATGAAGCTAGTCATACAAAATGTCAAGACTAGCAAGAGTTCAGTCGTACATGATCAACCCTAGGATCTGTCAATCATATTACAGTCCATAGGCAGACAGTAAATAAAGATGTAATACGAGCTAACACGTGCTCGTCGGCTAAACGCCTCAAAAGAATATTTTAACAATAAAGTGGGAGGACAAAAAGAAACCCACTCGTTGCCAGGGTTACGCCTGGTGGTCACCATCTGGCTAGAAGACAGGTAGATCCTCTAGTGCTGCTCCGATATCTGGCCACACAAAACCAGCTGGGTCAGACCCAGAAAGAGCAAGTGCCACAAAGGAGGCTTCACTTAGGAACTAAAACCAACATATCACAATAGAATATTAAAGATAATAAATAAAGAATTGATAATAATAGAGATAACAACAGTAAACTGAGAACGAGAAAACTATTCAAGTAGCCAGGTCACAACCCTTAAACCAAACAAGGATCGGGGTTACATCCCTTCACCTGAATAGAAACCCATCTCAAATACTATTGGTACAGTGAAGACAATAAACGAAGAGGGACAAAACTGCTCCGGGAGCCAGGTTACAACCCTTAAACCAAATAAGGACCGGAGTTGTAACCCTTCATCTGAACAGAACTGGACCCCCGATCTTTATTGCTAAGGCCAGTTAAATAATCATGGTATTAAGGTAAGGTAAAACATGACGAACATGGCATGGGGTTGCAATAAGACAATAAATGAAGAGAGGACACAGAACTACTCCGGGAGCCAGGTTACAACCCTTAAACCAAACAAGGATCGGGGTTGTAACCCTTCACCTGAATAGAACTGGACCCCTGATCGTTATTGTTAAGGCAAGCATAAATAATTATGTCATGTCACAATCTTATACAGGATCAGGATAAGACTAAGCTGGAATAAACTCCATCCAATCAATCACGGCCAATCAAGAGTACGGCTTGATACTTTTAACAAACTAGGGTTATCACAGGCCTAGTTATTAGCAAGATGCAATGAGATTATCCCAACAGCCACAAGCCCTGTAGACCATTCGATTATCCGGGTCGAATGTCCGTTTATAAAGAATGCAACACATGACTGTGTGCTGAATATAATGACCCGCTCCGCCCTAGCGGAACGCCGATTCAAACGGCAAGTGCAACGACTCAAACGAGCCGTCGACCCGAAGAGTTGGCATCGACCTGATGAAGAATCGATACAATGCTTACATTGGCCCGTCAAAGATGAATCTAGACTTAGACTATCAAAGGCGCGCTCGGAGTATCGCTCGGCCGATGCGAACATCGCTAAGGTGGGTGGCTCCGATGAACCCGTCTGTGCTTAGCCTAAACACATAACAATACGGACACTATCACGAAAATCGCTAGGCAATAACCCACGCATGCTAATAAATGAATGACTCAACGCACCTAGCTAAGGGAATAAGCTCATCTTGCATGCTTGTATAGAATATGGAAAGAACATAGAAAATACGAGAACTCTCGTACCGCGCTCCACGCTCGTGCTAAGGCACAAGCTTACGTTCAAGTCCCTTATAGCGTTCAACAATGAAACAATGAATGGGTTACAACAATGAAATGGGAAGACTATCAATATAGTCGTTCCGAGTAGAGTATAGCAACATTGAAAGGCTATGGGACCGATGGGTCGCCAAGACGACTCCCGCACAGGGAGTTGCAAAATGTATAAATGAATGAATGAATGAATATGTGAATGAAATGAATCAATGAACAAACGAACAAGTGAAAGAAAGAAAAGAAAGAATGAAGAAAAGATAAGAAAGAAAGAAATAGTTAGCGACAGGTATGACGGGCACGTGGCAGCGGGGCTCGCTACTCGCGCTGCACGGACGCCAACCTGGTCGATAACGCATTATAGCTAAGGGTTAGCCTACGGCTCGGAGACAGCCGTTAAGTTAAAATGATAAAAATATGAAATGGTCGTGGACGGCTCGTGCATGAGCGAAAAGGGATTCCAAGGGCAACGAACGACGATTTCGTGGCCGGCCTAGGCGAAATCATGGCCTACGGGCGGACAGAATGTGCAGGCTTGGGCACATAACCAAACGTAGGGCCGGTTATTCAATAGTCTATCACGGTGTACCAGCCATCACGCTTGATAGATGAGAATGCCACAGGAGAAAATGTCCAAAATGGCTGACTTGCCAGCGACCGGTGCATATAGATTTAAGTGGGCTTTGCTGGTGGCAATCCACGTGCAAGTCCTTGCATTGAAATCAAAGTAGTCTAAGTTAACTGAATGAAATGCCCTCTGAATAGACATTGAATGTAACACACAAATGACCAAAAGTACATCGTGCAAAGGAGTTAGAAATTACGCCTACGATGCGCTAGGACCCGAGGCAGGAACACGCCCCTAACATTGAATGTTTACATGAATCATGTTAAGTTATTTCATATGAACTGTTGTCTAACTTGGTTTGCTTTGGACAGGGAAGGCCGGACGGTAAGTATGGGTAAGTCATGCATGCATTTTCATGTGATACTTGAATTCGGCAACACGAGATAGGCCATAAAATATGCCATGAAATTGATCCTAAGGAAAGATTAGAAAGACAATGAATGATAGAGATGCACAAAAGTAAATATAACGTGTTTGGTAATGATAGCATTGTGGGCGAGCTAGCCTCCCCTTCAGTGCATAACAATGTACTGATAACCCCACAGTCTGCTTGCAGGAAGCAGGAAACGTCGGCGGGTGCGGAGCTTTCCTCGAACGTGCTAAGGCGCGGAGCTATCTTTGGAGCCTTGGAGCGTTGCAAGGAGCTGGAGCACCATATACAGGACATAATGTATCGGAACATCGCCATGAATCATTCCATTTTGTAAGCCACTTGGCACGTCTTTTATGTTTCAGGGAGAGAGAGCTTGAGCAATTTGTAATATCGGCCTAGCGCCGCTTGTAAACTTCTTGGATATCAATAAAGAGTTTGAATTCGCTTCAATTTGTGTTCATTTACTTTCCGCTGCAAATAGGGAGACTGTGCGACTCTGTGGCCTAGTTCAAGTTGGCCGTTTCTGGACTTGGCCTTGTACGGGCGTAACCTAGGCCCGTGCGGCATCACGCCTTAGCGAGGACGATCGCTCCTACGGGAGCGGGGCGTGACAGATTGGTATCAGAGCATGGCTTCACGTCCTTGGACTTCATTTCGATTCTCTCAGTTTTGAAAGCTCGGTTGGAAACAAAAGAAGGATACGCTCTCTCTCGTTGTGCCTTGGGATGTTCCATACAATAAGTCTAATATTTTCAAAAGCTCGTACAAGTACTCGGTCGAACGGGATCGCTAGGCGAAGGCCTTTGTGCCGAACCACGACGTACTTGAGTTGGAAGGAACCGATGCTAAGAGTTAGCAAACGCAAGACGTGCTTGAATAACTTTACGCTGGCAATAGCGAACGAGTACACGAGATCGAAGTATAGTTCGAACGGGATGGTTATGCACGCAGCCTTTTGGCTAAGTTGTGCCGAGTATCACGCACCTAGACTTTATGGTGCAAACGCGTTGCGAGCGAGATTGACTATCGCTTGGACGAGAATAAGGGAGACTTAGAACGTATGTTGATAGAGACGCTACTTGACCGACGCTAAAGCGAACACGGGGAAATGGTTCTTAGATTTTAAAGAATGAGCGAACGCACAATTGGACATATCGATCGGGAGTCGAATGATCTTTTGAGGATGAGTAGAATGACTTGACTCCGAGTGGTGTATGTGATAGCTTCGAAGAAGGAAAAGAGTGAGTGTCGGCGACTAATCGAGTGGCTCGAACCTGAGTGGTGTATGGACGACATAGAAGTTGTTCGAGCGAGACTAAAGGATATACGGATAGAACGAGTATGTCGGCAAGCGATGATATCGCGTAAGCCTTAGAACGAGTAACGCTTAGTTGGTTTTGACTTCGAGAGTCTCAAACGAGATATCGTTCGGACGAATTAAGAATGCGTAGTGCGAATCATGAAACGAATGGAGGTCTTGGTTGAGGAAACATAGAAGATCGTGCATGCGATTTTGAATTTAGTCGAAGGGATTGAAACTTGAGTTGAGGTAAATACCCATGGACGAGATCGAAGATAGCAAGATCGGAAGATGGCGTGCATGGAAAAACGTTGGTTTGAAGATACGAGGATGACTAAGGATTGGAATAGATGTTGCTCAACGAAGAGTTAGCACGAGAAAACGTGAATTGAGGAATTAAGTTGCATGACCCGGAATTCGTTGCAAAAGGAGATCGTCAGGTTATGTGCATCATCGATGGTATTGAGGCGTATTAAAGATCGATGTACGATAACTCGGGGGTACTCTAATTCGATGAATGATGACCGTATTAGAAGTTATTGTTTCAAAAAGATGCTATGTTGGGGATTGGATAGAAATGAATATTGGATGGAGAGGAAAGTGACTTGATTGTTCGGTGATAACCACAATGACAATGATCTTGTCTTGCGCGAGCGCAACTCCAGCCTCGCACATGCGTCACGTCGGATTTGGGACGATCATTCTGTATGAGCGTTGGCATGGTGATTCATGTCCAGCAGGAATGGTCGAACTCAAAATATCATGACATGGCAATTTTGATTGCTTCGACTTATGGTTTGAAGCGAAGGTGAATTCGAGGATTGTTAGGACTTGCGATTGAAGAATGAGAAAACTTGAGGATTGAGTAGACCCAATCCGCATATCGAAAATGAGCAAGTCTAGACGCAACGCAAGAGTTACGTCCCGATGAGAACGATTATTCCGCGGGAATGTCGACATGGTGATTCATGTCCGCCGTGGATAATCAGACTTGCGTGAGATCGGGGTATGACATATTGCAAGGCTAGACAACCTTGTGATCGACTACGTGAATTGGATAGGATGGATAGGTGAATTATATCAAACATACTTGAAGAGATAGACTATAGTAATTGCTAGTACGGACGCACGAGATTGACATGTCAAAGATTTAATTGAGGACAACCTATCGTAGGATGACTTTCCTAAATGAGCTCAGACATGGAGCGGAGAATGTATTGATGCGAATAGGAGGAACACTGCTTGATGTTTAGAAATTTGAGTGAAACAAACTTGGGTAGAAACTCTCGTACAAGCGAACAAATGGTTTGACCATAGGATTTGGGGCGAGCGTCGTGCAACGACCTTGTACGATGAGCAATGGACTTGACGTGTAACTATGACCTTGTGAGCTGACCTAGCGGATAGGCGGACGACCCTATACCGAGTGATTGAACCTGTGCGATGGCATTTACAGTATCGTCTGGACGGACGATAGACTTGGGCAACAAGACTTAGAGTAGGACGGGGAACTGGGAGTGTGCGTGAACGACGGCGAGATTGGCCCCAAACAAAGGGAATGATAGGGATGGATGATACGCAAGTAAAGTTGGGATAACGAATTGAATCGTTGATCGGAAGACGTACTCGACGAATGTGCAATACTTGGTCTTGAATCGGACTGAAATTACTTAGACTTGGTCGACCCCGCTAAGAAGAAATCGTATTGATTTTATTGACAAGAGCACTTGAGAAGCGAATCGAATCATCTCGATGACCGAGATAAACGATATGTGATACACACATGAGTTCGGTTTTAAATCGAAGTTAGCAAAGCGATCGGCAAATCGAAACTATCACGAGTAGCTTGTCCGACTTCGCTAGTCGCTAAGCTTGGTTGAAATATACGTATTCGGGGGATACCTTGAATGCGTGTACGATCCAAACTCAGTGATATGATGAACTCGAATGCAGCTGCAAGTGGGTGTTGAGATGCGCATGAACGAATAAGTGAGTTTGCCTCAGCCTACGACTCTCGAGTTTGATAAATTACGACGCACCTCGTGCGACCGTTTCAGTCCCATGATACGTCAAAATAGCAACCAAGTCAGAGAAATGCGACAATTGAATAAGTATCATCAAATCTGAAATGAATGAAAAGTGATTCAATAAAAATCGACCAAACGTATACGATACGGAACTTGGAGGGTATCGAGCATGGTTCGATGTCATCGAACGATAGAGCCGTTCGATAGGGATTGCCTAAGAAATACGACGACGCGAGTTAAGGAATGGTAGGATGACCTGCACTCAGGAAGCCTCGAGGATGAGACTTATTTTGAGTGGTGTATTATGTAATGACCCGCTCCGCCCTAGCGGAACGCCGATTCAAACGGCAAGTGCAACGACTCAAACGAGCCGTCGACCCGAAGAGTTGGCATCGACCTGATGAAGAATCGATACAATGCTTACATTGGCCCGTCAAAGATGAATCCAGACTTAGACTATCAAAGGCGCGCTCGGAGTATCGCTCGGCCGATGCGAACATCGCTAAGGTGGGTGGCTCCGATAAACCCGTCTGTGCTTAGCCTAGACACATAACAATACAGACACTATCACGAAAATCGCTAGGCAATAACCCCGCGCATGCTAATAAATGAATGACTCAACGCACCTAGCTAAGGAAATAAGCCCATCTTGCATGCTTGTATAGAATATGGAAAAGAACATAGAAAATACGAGAACTCTCGCACCGCGCACCACGCTCGTGCTAAGGCACAAGCTTACGTTCAAGTCCCTTATAGCGTTCAACAATGAAACAATGAATGGGTTACAACAATGAAATGGGAAGACTATCAATATAGTCGTTCCGAGTAGAGTATAGCAACATTGAAAGGCTATGGGACCGATGGATCGCCAAGGCGACTCCCGCACAGGGAGTTGCAAAATGTATAAATGAATGAATGAATGAATATGTGAATGAAATGAATCAATGAACAAACGGACAAGTGAAAGAAAGAAAAGAAAGAATGAAGAAAAGATAAGAAAGAAAGAAATGGTTAGCGACAGGTATGATGGGCACGTGGCAGCGGGGCTCGCTACCCGCGCTGCACGGACGCCAACCTGGTCGATAACGCATTATGGCTAAGGGTTAGCCTACGGCTCGGAGACAGCCGTTAAGTTAAAATGATAATAAAATACGAAATGGTCGTGGACGGCTCGTGCACGAGCGAAAAGGGATTCCAAGGGCAACGAACGACGATTTCGTGGCCGGCCTAGGCGGAATCATGGCCTACGGGCGGACAGAATGTGCGGGCTTGGGCACATAACCAAACGTAGGGCCAGTTATTCAATAGTCTATCAAGGTGTACCAGCCATCACGCGTGATAGATGAGAATGCCACAGGGGAAAATGTCCAAAATGGCTGACTTGCCAGCGACCGGTGCATATAGATTTAAGTGGGCTTTGCTGGTGGCAATCCACGTGCAAGTTCTTGCATTGAAATCAAAGTAGTCTAAGTTAACTGAATGAAATGCCCTCTGAACAGACATTGAATGTAACACACAAATGACCAAAAGTACATCGTGCAAAGGAGTTAGAAATTACGCCTACGATGCGCTAGGACCCGAGGCAGGAACACGCCCCTAACATTGAATGTTTACATAAATCATGTTAAGTTATTTCATATAAACTGTTGTTTAACTTGGTTTGTTTTGGACAGGGAAGGCCGGACGGTAAGTATGGATAAGTTACGCATGCATTTTCATGTGACACTTGAATTCGGTAACACGAGATAGGCCATAAAATATGCCATGAAATTGATCCTAAGAAAAGATTAGAAAGACAATGAATGATAGAGATGCACAAAAGTAAATATAACGTGTTTGGTAATGATAGCATTGTGGGCGAGCTAGCCTCCCCTCCAGTGCATAACAATGTACTGATAACCCCACAGTCTGCTTGTAGGAAGCAGAAAACGTCGGCGGGTGCGGAGCTTTCCTCGAACGTGCTAAGGCGCGGAGCTATCTTTGGAGCCTTGGAGCGTTGCAAGGAGCTGGAGCACCATATACATGACATAATGTATCGGAACATCGCCGTGAATCATTCCATTTTGTAAGCCACTTGGCATGTCTTTTATGTTTCAGGGAGAGAGAGCTTGAGCGATTTGTAATATCGGCCTAGCGCCGCTTGTAAACTTCTTGGATATCAATAAAGAGTTTGAATTCGCTTCAATTTGTGTTCATTTACTTTCCGCTGCAAATGGAGACACTCTGTGCGACTCTGTGGCCTAGCTCAAATCGGCCGTTTCTGGACTTGGCCTTGCACGGGCGTAACCTAGGCTCGTGCGGCATCACGCCTTAGCGAGGACGATCGCTCCTACGGGAGCGGGGCGTGACACTGAAAATGTGCCCGACTCGTCGGTAGGCTACAAGTCCACTTAATGCGCCCAGATAACGGGATTGTCTGTAGCTGGGAATCTCTTCATGTCTACTGAATTATTCTAGTTTATTAGCCTTAGTCAACTACTGTAGGTATCCCTGACCGTGGTACTCAGGGATCCCTATCATAGACATGATGCAAGACAGTACTGGTTTATTTTGTATAAACACAATCATCCACGGTGTCCAGGCTATTCAATTCTGTCATGACATGCTAGCCGTCGCAACAGCATTCGAGATATATATCATATCAAATTCACTGTCAAGAGTGCGCCATGATGGGTCACCATTATGTCATGGAACATATTTAAAATTAACATTTAACCTGGTATAAGCGTATATGCAATAACTAAATATAAACATGGTACAAGAGTTGTGGAGAAATCATGCGGCTCAGGGGAGATGGGGCATAACTTCCACATACGAACTCAAAATAAGGTGCTCCAGAGATATTCGGAAAGACAAGACAAAGATCTAAAACTTTCATGTTTTAAGTTTTTCGAAATTCTGGCTAAAAAATAACTAAACTTGGCAAAAACAGTCATTATGTGCACTTTTTACGCCAAAAATTCAATTCTACGTAAAATACGCAAAAGGGGAGGGTTCTAGCATAAAATTTCACAGTCTGGGTACCATCTAGCGTAAAATACGCAATTTTAGGGTTCCCTGCATAAAATCTTACATTCTGGATGCTATCCAGCATAAAATACGCAATTTCAGTGTTCCCTGCGTAAAATCTTACATTCTGGATGCTATCCAGCGTAAAATATGCAATTTTAGGCTTTTCTGCGTAAAATCTTATATTCTGGACACTATCTAGCGTGAAATACGCAATTTCAGGGTTCCTTGCGTAAAATCTTATATTTTGGATGCTATCCAGCGTAAATACACAATTTTAGGGTTTCGTGCGTAAAATCTTACATTCTTGACACTATCCAGCGTAAAATACGCAATTTCAGGGTTCCCTGCATAAAATCTTATATTCTGGATGCTATCCAGCGTAAAATACGCAATTTTAGGGTTCCCAGCGTAAAATTTCACTCAGCCGACATGAAAAATCCAGAAAACTTGTTTTGGCCATAAAAACTTCATTTTAACTCGAAATGAGGTGAATCAAAAACCAAATTCACACGAAATTTCGTGCTCTTGCTCATGGAACTATTAGTTTTCGAAAATAACAAGTTTTAGTAGATCAAAACCAAGAAAAACTCCATGAACTTATGAAACCCCAAAGTTATAATGTAGATCTAGAAGAATCTATACATAAAAATCAAAAACTCCAAGTTCTAAAGAGGCTTATAATCATGTAAAGAAGAGAATGGAACAATAAAACTTGAGATCCATCATAAAGCAAGTTGTACTTGCCTAGGGCTCTTGGGTGTAGGTGGAGAGTAATGGTGTGGAAGAAGAAGAGTGAATGAGGAGAGAGAAAGAGTGTTGGGTTAATAAATGGAGATGGTGGTGGTAGGTAAGGGTTCTCCCCTTGGTTCATGATAAACCAATAAGCAACCCAAGCCGAACCAAGCCAACCCAAACAAGTTGAACCAAGCCAGGAGACATGCAATACGAGTCAGATACGTACACGTATTCCAAAATACGTAATTACGAACTATGGTCATCACATGCGCATAAGGGTAAATTTCTTGAGCGATCCCGGGATGCCAGGTTCGTGTCGGCCTTGGAGGAATTGCAAATATTGTACGGCATTCATCGACAGTATGACTCGATTGAAGTGAACCATTATAATATAGGTTGCGGGTCACTCGGTGGGAGCTCGTACCTCGCCACACAAATGGTCACCGTATGAAAAAGATCCAGGATAGCTTGACATTGCTAGTGAACACTAATATAGATGTGTCGGCATGAGAGCGGCTATCCGCGTGTATGCCTTTGGATTGCGTCGAGTACTAGCAAGTTACGAGTTGGGTTAACAAGTTACGCTTATAGCAAGCGCTAACCTTGAATCGGCACGGGTTAGGGTGTGCACGGTTGCAACACCATTCTAGAGCCTAAGAGTTGGCTATAACAAGGATACGTGCTTCGACATGAATGTGGCCTCGTCTCGAGTTAAGTCAGGAAGGGCCGTAAGGTAAGTTGATTAAGTCTGGTTGATACTTGGGAGGCACGGCCTCGATTCTAAGGCACGAGCAAGTGTATTGGCACGACCAGCACGAGTCATCCCCTTGACGTCATTGGCCCGAGAATGGTCTAGAGGCACATGAAATAAGTGAAAGTCTTGGCACGGCCGAGTTTGCATAAGTTGCTCCTCGGCGAGGCACTGCCTCGAATATATGGAAGTCACGAATAGAGTATCGCACGACTCTGTCGGTGCGTTACCAAGTACAGGCCAAGGCATCATTGTCTTAAAATTGATCCTAAGGCAAGACTAGAAAGACAATCAAAAGGGATTAAGTTGCACAAAATAAATAAATGTGTCGGTTCTGTATGGATGGGCGAGGAGCTCACTCCACCAGTACAGTTGAGTACTGACACCCCGCACAGTTTTTATGTGCAGGCACAAGTAGAAGCTCGTGGCACGGAGCTCGCTTGGATGCGTCGAGGTACGGAGTTCCTTGGCGATTCGAAGCGTACGGCCGCGTGGAGTCAAGACTTATACGGGACATAATGTATGGACATCGCCATCCTGTAGAATCTGCACTCGTCGCCTTGAAGCATTGTATCGAGAGATGAGAGAGAGCAGATTGACTTATAAAATAAGAGAAAAGTGAGCTTGAAAGACTTGTAATCAGGGTCTGGCACCCTATTGTAATCTTATTGTTCAACATCAATAAAGAGCACTTTTGAATAACTTGTGTGTTGCTTTTAAATTTTTGCTGCATGTTTCAATATTTCTGATTGGGACTTCTGTGCGACGACCCCGTCGCATCCGCTGAAATCGGTTGTTATAAAACTGCCTTGCACGAGCGCAATCTAGGCTCGTGCGGCATCACGCCTTAGCGAGGACGATCGCTCCTACGAGAGCGAAGCATGACAGGTACTTTTTAGTTTATTTGTTATTTACTGCCTTTGCTATTGTAAGTATTATTGCATCTTGTTGTTGAGTACGGTTGGGTTATATTATACTTCGCTCCTTTTCTGACTGGATCGTTGACATATTAGACCAGGGCATAAGGTTGTCGGTACACAGTCAGCACCAGAGTGTCTATTGAGAAGGAGCACGAGAGTTAGTCGATCTATGAGGTACTCGTTAGATGAGCACGTGCTACTAACTGACGGGGAAGAGCCCAAAAGTTTTGCAGAGGAGACAGAAGAAGAACACATGCATGAGTCGATGCATGCCATGCTGGAGAAGATAAGTTCCTTATAGACAAACTCCACTTATGATCTAGTGTGGTTGCCAAAGGATAGTAAGGCTTTAAAAAATTGATGGGTTTTCAGATTAAATCAGACGGATGATGCTACTCGCCCTCAATACAAAAGTGAGGCAGGTAGTTAAAGGTTATGGTCAGCGGAAGGACGTGGATTTTGATGTGACTTTTTTTACCAGTCGTCAAGTTGTTATCTACTCGGTTAGTACTAGCATTGGCAGCCAGTTTCAACTTGGAGATTGAGAAGATGGACGTGAAAACGACATTCCTCCATATTGATTTAGAAAAAAGTTATACATGGAGCAGTCAGAAGGATTCCGTGAGAAGGGCAAGTCATAATTAGTCTGCCAATTGAAGAAGAATTTATATGGTCTGAAGCATGCTCCGAGGCAGTGGTACTGGAAGTTCAAATAGTTTATGAGGGAGTATTGTTATACACGGACGACTATAGATCACTATGTATTCATGAAGCATTGTCGATGATGTTTTCAACATATTACTGCTTTATGTAGATTATATGTTATTGGTGGGTTGGAATACCACCAGGATAGCGAAGTTGAAGCACCAACAGGGAGCGACCATCTCTTTGAAAGATTTGGATACTGTAGAGACTATTTTGGAATGGAGATCAATCAAATGTGAGAGTGTCACGACCCGCACCCGCTTTTCGGATACGAACTTGTGTCCAAGTTCAGCTTACACCGCAGTGTCGGTGGTAGAACGCTGTCTGTAAACTCAAATCACAGAAGTCTAGAACCCAGGCAACATCTAATCTCATCCACAGAAGTAAATATACAACTAAGATCAATGAGCATCAATAAAACTGAATAATAAAGAATAATATAACTGAGGTTTCAAGTATCAAGAAAATCAAGTCTCGTCCGGTGGATACAAATCCACTTCTAGTAGACGAAAATGAAATAAAGACATGAAATAAAATAACTGAGTCTAAACTGTGCTAAACACCAAATGACATCATCAACTGCAGTGGTACCGTAGTCTGGTGCTAGCTCAAACCTGCTCGTCTGCACCTAGATCAACCTCTTCTAAACCTGAAGAGATCATCAGGTCCTCAGGGGACTAACAAGATACATAAACATGCCTATCTAACAGTTTATCATGCACAAATTAAGAAATCCAGGATATAAACAGAAAAAACTAAGCAACAAAGATACACGAATATGTGAACAACTACGCATAAAAGAACTGCATGGAAGAAAACAGGTGAACAAAAGATCAACAGATACCAAACCCTCACCTCGAGTATGGAATCGCAGGTTTGAACAAATCACTAACCCTCACCCCGAGTGTGGACTCACAGGTTAGTTCAAGACAGTCACCCTTGCCCCGGGTGTGGACTCGCAGGTGCAAACAGTCAACCCTCGCCCCAAGTGTGGACTCGCAGGTTGAGAAAATCAAAACAAGGAATAGCAGTTCAGTTTATAACGCATTCATTCTACGCTATGACTCAATCAAGTACATGTGAGAACAGGTCCAATCTGAACTATGATACCAACCATGAACCAGTAAAACTGAATAATGACATGTAACAAAGAAAAAGCATAGCATGTGAATAAAACTGTAAAGAATGGCAATGTATACTTGCCTGTGGTCCTGCTGCAGATACGGGTCGAGCACTGAGCCAAAGTCCAATTAACCTATCTAAAGCATATATAATGTCAATAAATGAAAAACAATTTAAGTTTAACCTATCTACTGTTTTCACCCTCATGTTAATTAGCTATCTTTGTATATATATGTGATCCACCCTTCTCTCATTGCTTATACTACCACATCTCCCTGGGAATTTAACTTCCTAATCTCCTATACTTAGTTTTCCACATCCTGGTTATGACTATCCCTACTTGCCTAAGCATCTTTATTAGTACCCTTGTCTTCATATATATATATATATATATATATATATATATATATATATATATATATATATATATATTTATCTTTATTAGTACCCTTGTCTTCATATATATATATATATATATATATATATATATATATATATATATATATATATATATATATATATATATATATATATATATATTTATCTTTATTAGTACCCTTGTCTTCATATATATATATATATATATATATATATATATATATATATATATATATATATATATATATATATATATATATATATATATATATATATATATATATATATTTTTTTTTTTTAATATATATATATATATATATATATATATATATATATATATATATATATATATATATATATATATATATATATATATATTAAAAAAAAATATATATATATATATTAAAAAAAATATATATATATTTATATATATATATATATATATATATATATATATATATATATATATATATATATATATATATATATATATATATATATATGTCAAAGACCTTTTTAACCTCTACCAGTATGCATAGATACTAACTGATCTGTTGAATAATAGATACATATACCTATATTTGTCTTAGAGTCCACGTAGTAGGTAATGTTACACGCTACTGCTCTTATTTAGATATCTTATTGCTAGGAAGCCCGTCACTCCCTTTCCTATTTTTCTGTTGTCTTCTACAGTTTCTCCTTTGCAACTGATACAACAATATATAAACTGATACCTCTCTCAAGGCATTATGTGGGATTGGCCCTTACCTGGTGAAGTACTTTGGTTAATTATGATCGAGTAAATCTTAAAATTTACTTGAAGCTGGCTAGTAAGAGCTGGACCACAAGCCATTCCAAAAGCACTAGCACTAACAAACCAGCAGATGCCTGCATACGATTCTTAAGAGGAACATAATCACTGATGTAGCGACGATTAACAGCCCTTGCAGAACCTAACCCACATAGAACGCGATCGATAAAAAGAATAGCTATGGAATTAAGATCATAAGCCAATGCGTATAATGCATTGCCCATGATGGGCATAATGCTGCTGAAGATAAGAGGTCTAAAGTATGACTTATTTGACCATGCTCTAAAATAAACTGAAGAGAACACTTGTGCGACAACCATTGACCCAGTAATCATACCACAAACTGTAGCGGTAGCTCCAAGGCTTGTGGAGTAGTCATCTGCAGTTGGGACAATAATGTACGTATTAACCATGTAAAGGAAAGTGTTTGCCAAGTTCAGAAGAAGAGACATAAAATGGTATCTTCCAATATCAGCATGGTCTTGTTCTTCTGCACTAAATATATTTTCCTGAGCAATCATAGCATGCTGTCCTAAAAAGCTAAGGAAGTTTGTCGAGTTTGTTAGCTTGTCTACCGATGCTTCTATCAGAATAATAACAGGGTCCTTAAGAGTAACCGATGGCTGGTTATAAATAGATAAGTATTTACCAGGATAAGTACCAATGTTTCTATAAACTGGTTTACACCTATACGCTGTTACTGATACATCGGCTGGGAAAGAAATGCGGAAACCTTTCCCCAAACTAGAGAGTACCTGCGAGAGAACCGAGCAATACAACGCACGATCCAAAACACCAAAACAAACCACGCAGAAATAGAGAATTTTTGATGTAGAAAACCCTTGCGAGAAAAACCACGGGACGATCAGAGTCCAACCCTGAGAAGCCTTCACTAATGAAATAAAGGAGTACACCCTCTACAAACTTCTTCCGATCCAAATCGGATTCCCATAACACTTAGAAGCAAGAATAATGATTACAAGGCTACGAAGAACAAGGACGACGAGTAGATATTATCCGAACACGATCCTCCTTCGAAAACGGCCTTCAATCCTCCTTCTTCTCTCCCAAAGTTGTAATGGCACTCTTGCCTCTTTTCTCTCTCTTGTTCTTCAATGTTGTATTGTGATTAGGGTTAGGAATAACCATGTATAAACCCCCTAATCTGCAGCAAAACTTTGACCGTAGGATACGATCCAACGGTGATTAAATCACCCTGAAAATGCTTCAGCCCCAACGACAGAGAGTTCGGCCAGAACTCTGTGTTCTGGCAACAGAACAGTTCTGGAACAGGAGGGCAGAGTTCGGCCAGAACTCTCCCCTGGGGCAGAGTTCGGCCCGAACTCTGCCCCCTCCCTCCAGCTGCTCCTCTGGAAGCTCCCGAGTGTCTCCGTCATCTCCGACTGGCCTTGTCACCTCCCCGAGCTTCTCTGACACACAGACGGCGCTCGTCGCACTCCGGGGTCTTCTCCACATAGGTTGGGAACCCCACCCACTCCAATAAATCTCCTCCTTTACAACTAGGTGGAGGAGGTCGTCATCCCGATGATCTGCCTGCAGTACTCAAAATTCCCCCTCGGTAGAACCTTCGTGAGCATGTCCGCTCCATTGTCATCAGTATGAACCTTCTCAAGCGCCGTGTCCTTCTTCTCAACCACATCCCGTATCTAGTGATATCGAGCCTCGATGTGCTTGGACCGACTATGAAATGTCCGGTTCTTCACAAGGTGAATAACATTCTGACTGTCGTAAAGCAAAGTATACTGCTCTTGCTTCAGCCCTATTTCCTGCAGCAGCTTCTTCATCCACAGCAGCTCCTTGTAAGCCTCCGTCGCTGTAATATATTCCGCCTCCGTCGTCGACAAGGCAACACACTTCTGCAATCGCGACTGCCACGATACCGCTCCTCCGGCAAACATCATCACATAGCCTGAAGTCGATTGTCTTGTGTCTACATCTCCAGCCATATCAGCGTCGGTATACCCAACCACCTTCGGCTCGTCACCACCAAAAGAAATTCTCCAATCGGCAGTGCCCTGAAGGTATCGTAGAATCTACTTGACCGCACTCCAATGTACCCTTCCAGGATTTGAAAGATACCTGCTAACTGTGCCAACTGCATGAGCGATGTCTGGCCTCGTACACACCATAGCATACATAAGGCTCCCCACAGCTGAACTTAAAGTGGGCCGTAAGGGGGCAACTCACTTTCTTCGACCCGTCCATACCGAAACGGTGAAGTACTCGGTGAATGTACTTCTTTTGGGACAAATGTAGCAGCTTGGACTCTCTCTCCGGCTGATCTCCATCCAAAGAATAGTCTTTGCTGTGTCCAAATCCTTCATAGAGAAGGCCGCACCAAGTTGGCGCTTCAACTCCGCTATCCTAGTGGCATTC
Source organism: Iris pallida (assembly GCA_029216955.1). NCBI lineage: Eukaryota > Viridiplantae > Streptophyta > Magnoliopsida > Asparagales > Iridaceae > Iris > Iris pallida. The sequence goes on along the minus strand of JANAVB010042618.1, from coordinate 8,235,010 downwards.
CGACCCACTAATAGCATATCATCTACATAGAGCAATAAAATAATAAAATCATCATCGACAAAATACCTCACAAATACACAGTGATCTGACGTCGTCCGTGCATAAACATGCTCCCCCAGAAACGACTCGAACTTTCTGTACCACTGTCTCGGAGCCTGCTTCAGACCATACAAGCTCTTCCGCAACCGGCAGACCAAATGTGACTTGCCCTTCTCACAGAATCCCTCTGGCTGCTCCATGTATAACTCCTCCTCAAGATCATCGTGGAGGAATGCCGTCTTCATGTCCATCTGCTCGACCTCCAAGTCGAGACTGGCTGCCAATGCTAGCACCACCCGAATAGACGAATGCTTGACGACAGACGGAAAAGATCTCATCATAATCTACGTATTTTCGCTGACCGTAGCATTTAACTACCAGCCTCGCTTTGTATCGAGGATGAGTAGCATCATCCGTCTACTTCACTCTAAACACTCATCGATTCTTCAAAGCCTTCTTTCCCTTTGGCAACCGCACCAGCTCATAAGTGGAATTGGCGTATAAGGAACTCATCTCCTCCTGCATAGCCTCAATCCACTCCTGCTTGTGCTCGTCTTCCATAGCCTCTACAAAACTTTTGGGCTCTCCTCCGCCAGTCAGTAGCACATACTCACCCGGTGAGTATCTCGTAGATGATCGACGATCTCTGTCGCTCATTCTTAGTGGAGCCACTGGTGCTGGCTGTATACCAATAGCCTCCTCCTCTTTAGGAACTGCCTCGTCGGCATGCTCATCATCCTGAGGGACACCCTAACCACCATCAGCAGGCTGATGATCAAGGTTGGGAGCAACTCTATGTACTGGATCCCCCATAATTGGATCCTCTGTGATGTCCTCTGGAAACTGCTCGAAGCGAAATGACTCTAACTCAAGCAATTCCTCAACCTCAGAAGGCGTCTCAGAATCCTAAGTGTTGGTCATGGTCTGATCCTCGACGAATACCACGTCCCTGCTTCTGCAGAGCTTTCTTCCTACTGGGTCGAAGAGTCTATAGCCAAACTTGTCATGACCCGCTCCCGAATAATCGGACAGGAGTCGGACACGCTCAGACTTCATCGTTGGACACGATGAAGTAAGTTGTACCAAGCTATGGAAATCTATCTAGATAATCATGAACAAGTATGAAATCACAGCATCTATAAACGAATCCCAAATCCAGATATATGCCTCAAAGTTATTACGTTTCCAACAAAATGAAAGTAAGTCTGATAGTCTCAAATACAAACAGAATATAAACTGCTAAGGTAAAATGCTAGGCTTCCTCAGCCTCTAAGTCTAGAGCAACTCCAGCTGGCTCTACTGTATCTACTGGCTCTCGGCCATAATAGGTATCACACAAAGCCTCCATCTCACCTGCAATATATCCTAGTCAGGAGCGGAGCAAAGCACAGTTCTAGGTAATGAACAAGAACATCATGATATGGAAATGAGTACAGGAGAACATAAAAATAAACTACATGAAATGAACATGAAAGTACAGAAATAAAAGTACAGGAAATAAAGTACAGGAATGTAAAGTACATGAATGTAACTATAAACTTGAAGTACAAGATATGACAAGTGCACCATGTTTGAAATACAACTAGCCTATGTGACCGACTGGGGTGAGTACAGGAGCATGAACAGGAGTACATGAATATGGTATGGCTTAGGACCCGCGTGCACGATGCGAGGCCTAAGCTATCTACATGAATATGGTAACCGGGGTTTGGTCACATAGCTAGTATATTTTCCCACCCGACACAAGTAAGTACAAGAACATGTAATACAGGGTACAAGATATCGTGTCATGATATGTCACAGAAAAGGTACACGATATGTAAATGCACAAGACCGTAGAAAAGTACTTGCCTTGCTCCTGGAAATCAAGTGTACTAGATGGAGCTGGATGTCCTCCTGTTTATTTTAATAGGTACAATTTGGTTAAAATTAATACTACTCTAGCTATTTTAGGTTGAAATAAAATAATCTAATTATCCAGTACATTATCTATATTTAATAAGAAGTTAAACCTTATTAGAAGCATCACTTAAAATCTAGATCATATTTTTATAGAATAATTTAGTTATAAGCAAATCATCTATTTTACAAAATAATTCCTCCACTAAAGGTACTTTTATACTTACCCCCTCCTCCTTTTCGCTTATTGCACAATCAGTCCAAAAATCTATTTGAAAAGTGGTTATAAGTTGTTAGGGAGTGGGGACCACTCCAAATAGATTTGAAAATTAGTTATTTGCCAAAAATTCAAATCTCCCTCCAAAATAATTATGAAATATTATTCAAAACATTTAATCAAAAGCTATTATTATTTGAAATGATTTTAAAATCAAACTTATATTTCTCAAAATAGGGAGGTGGAGTTACAAATCTCTCTTCCTTGAAAAATTTCGTCCTCGAAATTCGAAGACCCACAAAATAAGTCTCAAAAATCACAAAAGAGGTTCAAACACAAGTCATTTATTGAAATCAAATTTTAAATACTAGAATACAATCAAGCAAACAAGCTATGATAGCGCTCCTGCATCTCATCCTCGCGCTCCTACATGGACTCTCCGGGAGAGTGTTGTTTCCACATAACTCGGACAAGCGGTATGGTTTGATTCCACAATTGCTTCTCCCTCCAATCAAGGATCTCTACTGGATGCTCCTCGTAGGTCAAACTCGGACCCACCTCTAGCTCTGAATAGTCCACTACATGGCTCGGGTCTGGAATGTAGCGTCGGAGCTGAGACATGTGGAAAACGTCATGTACTCCCTCCAAACTAGCTGGAAGTGCCAGTTGATAGGCCACCTCGCCAATCCGTGCTGTCACATCGAAAGGCCCGATATACCTCGGACTGAGCTTCCTGCCTCTGCCGAAACGAATGACGCCTCTAGTCGGTGAAATCTTCAGGAACACTCTATCTCCAACCGCGAACTCCAGTGGCCGTCTGCTGCTGTCCGCCCAATGCTTCTGCCGATCCTACACAACTCTGAGATGCTCACTGATCAATCTGATTTTCTCGACCGAATCTACCACCATCTCTGACCCAAGCAAAGCCCTCTCGCCAACGTCATCCCAAGATAAAGGTGTACGACATCTCCACCCATATAGCGCCTCGAACGGGGTTATCTCGATGCTAGCCTGATAACTGTTATTATAGGCAAACTCAATAAGATGCAAGTGATCCTCCCACGAACCGCCGAAGTCAAGTGCGTAAACCCGCAACATGTCCTCTAGTGTCTGAATGGTCCTCTCGGACTACCCGTCCGTCTGTGGATGATAGGCGGTGCTGAACTTCAACTGTGACCCCAAGCTCAGCTGTAGACTCCTCCAGAAGTATGATGTGAAGTAGCTGTCCCTGTCTGAAATGATGCTCACCGGCACCCCATGAATTCGTACAATCTACCGCATGTAGAGGTCTCCAAGCTTCTCGATCGACAGCCCTACCTTGAATGGAATGAAATGAGCAGACTTCGTCAGTCTGTCCACAATAACCCAAATAGCATCCCTGCCACTGGGCGTACGTGATAAACTAGAGATGAAGTCCATGGTGATGTGTTCCCACTTCCATTCCAGAATAGGTAAAGGCTGGAGTAATCCTGCTGGTCTCTGGTGCTCCGTCTTGACTTGCTGGCATACAAGGCATCTGGAAACAAATCTGGCAACCTCTTTTTTCATCCCATACCACCAGACATACTCCCGCAGATCCTTATACATCTTGGTAGATCCAGGATGCATAGAATACTACGACTGGTGGGCCTCCTACATCACCTCCTCCCACAAATCCTTGGGCACACACAACTGGTTCCCGTGCCTCAGAGATCCATCCTCTACAATAGTGAAGTCGTCGAGCAATCCTGCCTCTGCATGGCCTCTGAGACATCGGTGTCCCTCATCTAAAAACTGGGCCTCCTTGATCTTCTCTATCAGTCCTGACTGTATCTGCATATGCATCAGCTGTCCTCCAACTCCCGGAAGAATAATCTCAATCCCAAGGCTCTCAAGATCCTCTAGTAGATGCCGATCCATAGTGAGAAACATAGCAACAGGATATCGACTGAGAGCATCTGCTACCATATTTGCCTTCCCAGGGTGGTATTGTAGATTGATGTCGAAATCCTTCATGAGTTCCAGCCATCTGTGCTGCTCATATTCAGCTTCTTCTGAGTAAAAACATACTTCAGGCTTTTATGGTCCATGAAGATGTCCACTCTCTCTCCATACAAGTAGTGCTTCCACAGTTTCAAGGCAAAAATGACTGCTGTAAGCTCCAAGTCATGTGTAGGGTAATTATTCTCATGTGGTCTCAACTGTCTAGAAGCATAAGCAATGACCCTTTTGTTCTGCTCTAGCACGCATCCCAAGCCTTTCCCTGAAGCATCGCTGTAGATGACGAATCCTCTCGATCCAGATGGCAAAGCTAAAACTGGCACTGTAGTGAGTCTTCTCTTCAATTCCTTAAATGCTGACTGGCAGGCGTCGCTCCAGATGAACTCCTCGTCCTTTCGCGTAAGCTTGGTCATCAGCTCTGCTATCTTGGCAAAATTTTTCATAAACTTCCTGTAGTATCCTGCTAGCCCCAGGAAACTACGAATCTCTGCTACTGACTTGGGAGGTGCCCATGCTTTCACTGCTTCAATCTTCTTGGGATCTACAGAAATCCCCTCTCTAGTCACCACATGCCCCAAGAACTCCACTCTGTCCAAAAAAAACTCATACTTCGAGAGTTTCCCATACAGCTCTTTTCTGTAGAATCTCCAAAACAATCGCAGGTGCTCCACATGCTCTTCCTCGGTCTTCGAATATATCAGAATGTCATCAATGAAGACTACGACAAACTTGTTCAGATACTTGTGAAAAACTTTATTCATCAAGTTCATAAACACTGCTAGGGCATTGGTGAGTCGAACGGGGTCACCAAGAACTCATACTGGCCGTAACGGGTGTTGAAAGCTGTCTTCGGAATATCCTGCTCCCGAACCTTCATCTGATGATATTCCTACCGAAGGTCAATCTTGGAAAAGACCTTATGCCCCACTAAGCTGATCAAACAGCTCATCAATCTGCGGCAAAGGTATTTATTCTTGATGGTGATGTTATTGAGTACACGTAATCAATACACATCCTCACAGTCCATCCTTCTTGGGCACAAAAGTACCGGTGCTCCCAGGGTGAAGCACTGGACCGAATAAAACCTTTGTCCTCAACTCATCAATCTGGGCCTTCAATTCTGCAGCTTCCTTCGGGTTGATCTTGTAGCAATGGTGGAACTTCGGCGCTGATCCGGGAACTAGTCGATGCTGAACTCCACATCTTGATCTGGCGGCAATCCTGACAACTCCTCAGGAAAGAAGTCGAGATACTCTGCAATCAACGGATGCGACAACTCTTGGTCTTCTGTAACTGCTCGAAGTAGACTCCCTCTGGCCTCTCTGCAATCGTCTGCTGATCTCGAACGGTGGAACTCCAGGCGGGCTGAAAATCACCTTCGTTCATGCAGTCTTACAGAAACTGCTCGCTCATCCAGTCAATGTCGAGGAATATATCAAATTCGGGCAATGGCATCACTAGAAGTCGAGCCTTAAGCTCCCCCCCAGCTATAGTGATAGGGCAATCCACCATCTACTAACTGGCACTACCCCTCCTCCTGTCATAATCTGACAGTTCCTCCTAGTGGGCTTAGGTGTGAAGTCGTGTCTATACAGAAACTCATATGATACAAAGCTATATGTGGCTCCAGAATCAAATAGTACAATGGCAGGGAAAGAATGTAAAAGGATAGAACCTGTGATCACATGGAACTGCCTCATCCTCCTCGATTGCGGCCATGACGTAAGCACGTCCCTGCTGTGGTGGTCCCCTCTGCTGCTAGTGCTGTATAAAATGCTGCTGAGTAGGTAAAGCCTGAACCCTCTGCAGTGCAGCTGGCAAAGATCTGGGTGGTGTATGTGGTGGTGCTCCAGCTCCCGGGGTCCTCCTGTCAGTCGAGCTGCAGCCGGGCAGTCCCTCATCTGGTGTGCGTCTGATCTGCAGAATAAACAGAGCCCGAGCCTCTTGCAGCACTCGTCGAAGCGGTGTCCCGGTCGGTAACAGAATGCGTAAGTAACTGCCTGTTGCTGTCTCTGTGGCTGATGTACATGAACTCTGGCTAGACGGTGATGCTGCTGTGCCGGTTGTTGTGGCCTCGCCTGAATCTGAGTCTGGGCCCTCTTCGTCGGTGCTGGAAACTGCTGCTGCCAATATCCCGGTCCCTTTTCACTTCGGATCTGCCTCCTTCTCTACAGCCTGAGCAATCTTGAGGATGCTCGTATACGTCGTCGCCTGACTAATAGCTACTGCATATCGCAGCTCCCTGGTGAGGCCCTTCTTGAATCTCCAAGCTCTGTCCTCAGGTGCTCTGACTAGGTTCTCCGCGAACCTGCTGAGTCAAGTAAACTCTGAAGTGTACTTCGCAACTGTCATAGTCCCCTGCTGTAGCGCCTCAAACTGCATCTGAAGCTCATCCCGCTCCACATCGGGAAAAAACTTCTCCTTGAACAGATTTTGAAATCTGCCCAAGAAACTTGGGGCTCCGCCAACTGGGGCTCCTCCCGGTACCAAGCTCTGGCAAGGTCGAAGAGTCGCATACTCGCCACTTCCACCTTTAGTCATCCGGGATACGTGCCATCTTCAGTGTCTTTACGCATTCTCTAGCCACTCGTCCACATAGACAATCCTTCGTGACCCAAAAGTCTATCGGGCAGAGGTTCTGATAGTCCCTACCGTCCCCTGTCTCTGTGCTGCTGGTGCCAGAGGTGCTACCGATGCTGGTGCTGCCGGCTCTCTGGTCCGAAATTGCACGGCCTGGTGATTCTGGGTCTCCATTAACTGCTGGAACATATCCATCACCTGAGCGCCGTCAAAAGTTATCGTCGAGGATAGCAGAGAAAAGATAGGAGGCGGTGTCGGAAGCTGATCTAACGGAACGTCTGGTGCAGACTGTCCCGAGCTGCCTGTAACTCCCGGCTGATCAGCGGTCTTCCTCGTAGCGACCATCCTGCAACAAAAGCAAACTTCGTGATTGATAAAAACTTAACCTACCAGTAAATGTAAATATTTATATATATCCATATATACCCGATGTACCCGATTTTCTATGCTGTGATTCAAGTTACCCAAGTTTAAATCAAGTCCCCCAATAGTACGCTAAAATTAGGTACTCTTAGGATAGACCTGCATGGGCCACCACTAAAAATATGTCACGACCCGCTCCCGAATAATCGGACACAAGTTGGACATGCCCACCTTCATCGTTGGACACGATGAAGTAAGCTGTACCAAGCTGGGAAATCTATCTAGATAATCATGAACAAGTATGAAATCAAAGCATCTATGAACGAATCCCAAATCCAGATACATGCCTCAAAGTTATTACATTTCCAACAAAATAAAAGTAAGTCTGATAGTCTCAAATACAAACAGAATATAAACTGCTAAGGTAAAATGCTAGGCTTCCTCACCTCTAAGTCTAGAGCAACTCCAGCTGGCTCTACTGCATCTACTGGCTCTCGGTCATAATAGGTATCACACAAAGCCTCATCTCACCTGCAACATATCCTAGTCAGGAGCGGAGAAAAGTACAGTTCTAGGTAATGAACAAGAATATCATGATATGGAAATGAGTACATGAGAACATGAAAATGAAATACAGGAAATGAACATGAAAGTACAGGAATGAAAATATACGAAATAAAGTACAGGAATAGTACAGGAATGTAACTATAAACCTGAAGTACAAGATATGACAAGTGCACCACGTTTGAAATACAACTAGCCTATGTGACCGGCTGGGGTGAGTACATGAGCATGTACAGGAGTACATGAATATGGTACGGCTTAGGACCCGCGTGCACGATGCGAGGCCTAAGCTATCTACATGAATATGGTAACCGAGTTTGGTCACATAGCTAGTGTATTTCCCCATCCGACACAAGTAAGTATAAGAACAGGTAATACAGGGTACAAGATATCGTGTCATGACGTGTCACAGGAAAGGTACAAGATATGTAAATGCACAAGATCGTAGAAAAGTACTTGCCTTGCTCCGAGAAATCAAGTGTACTAGATGGAGCTAGATATCCTCATGTTTATTCTAATAGGTACAATTTGGTTAAAATTAATACTACTCTAGCTATTTTAGGTTGAAATAAAATAATCTAATTATCCAGTACATTATCTATATTTAGTAAGAAGTTAAACCTTATTAGAAGCATCACTTAAAATCTAGATCATATTTTTATAGAATAATTTAGTTATATGCAAATCATCTATTTCAAAAATATTCACAAAATGCTATTTAATAGAGTTTAGATAATATGCTCCTAAACTAAACAGTTAAGAAAATTGACTACATTACAATTATAGCAACCATGTTATATAACTCTAGTGTTTGCAAAGTAAACAATTAAGCCCAGGGAAAAAGTTATCCAACTCAGACCCACTGTTAATGGACATAGCTAAACCTGTTCATTCAACCTAATTTTTCTACTAGCAATCTGAATAAAAAGGCTAAGGGATTTACAAAAGAAAATAGCAACACCACCACCATACTCAACCTAGCCATACACAACTCTGAATTTTGCTTTGCTCAACCCCATCATCCAACCAGTTGCAGTAAAAGCAATATAGATTATTTAACCAGTTAAGCTTACTAATCGGCTATAACCCAATAAATCAAAACATAAAGGAAGAATAAAAGAAATAATAATCAAGATACAAGAATATAGCATTCTCCCATGGTCTGCATCCTAACTATCCTATACTGACCCCAAACTCAATTGCTACCAATCGACACCACACACATGAACACACACTTAATATATACATAAACCAATAGAAAACATTATCCTAGAAGAATTTATACAAATCTTTACATAAAATAGGAACTCAACAATTAAAATGATCCCCTCCAAGGTTCGGCTAACTGCTACTGCTGCCCTGCACCCGAGTCTTCGTAACAGATACGAACACAGGCCGCCCAACACAGCTAACAGGAAAAGAACTCACAGCAAATCATTGGACATGGACACACCGATATGCGAGTCACTGGTCACACAATACAGGTGACAACACCTTTAATTTAGACAAAAAATAGAGCAAGAATTAGAAGAGGTTACCTGTAAGAAGAATGATTCAAAGAAACTCAACAACTTCGAAAAATAAGCACTCCTCCTCCGAACCCAAAGAATTCGTAAAAATTTTGATTCAAATGTTGCCGAGCTGTTCAATACAAGGAATTTGAAAAAAAACAAAATTCAGATTAAATCGGACAGAGTAGTCTCTTCTGAGCATCAATCAGGACAAAAACTTTGTCAAACTTACTAGGAATTCTCAGCTCAATAATCCTCCCAAATCCGAACCAAAATCCAAACAACGGAATTAAACTGGTGAAACCAAAAAGAAAACAATTGATTTATTTACACAAATTGACCAAAATTAGACCTGCTACAAATGACACTCACCAAACATACGGACCGGAGTGTCGGACACGAGTCCAGCTTCGATCAGTGACTGGGATGTGGATCGATCTACACAGTTCGGTTGAAAAGAAAGGATCACAACAATTATATAAAAATATAACTGCAAAGAAGCGCTCGATTCGAACTCACCCTCTTGACACAGCCGACCGATTCAAAATAGAAGATCACCACAGAAATTTGATACCGAAAATAGAGTTTCGACATGGAATTCCGAGTTTCAGAATGATCGACTTCAAGAAATTAAACAAATAGAAGCTGGATCGGGACTCACCCTCTCGACACAGTCGATGTGTCATCGATGGAAGCTCGGGGGTTAATAGAACAGGGGACGCTCAAATAGACAGTCGCCGAAAAGATTTGCATCGCCAAGTCGTCGAGATTTCACCATCACGACCGCCTCCTCTCAAACGGCGGGGAGTGGGTCGGGACGAGGAGGATTGGGGCTGCTCCTCCGAGAGAGTGGAAGAAAAAAAAGCAAATGATTTAAACTCTCACCACAGCTACTAAATATAAACTCTCACCATTTTACAAAACAATCCCTCCACTAAAGGTACTTTTATACTTACCCCCCTCCTTTTCGCTTATTGCACAATCAGTCCAAAAATCTGTTTGAAAAGTGGTTATAAGTTGTTAGGGAGTGGGGACCACACCAAATAGATTTGAAAATTAGTTATTTTCCAAAACTTCAAATCTCCCTCCAAAATAATTATGAAATATTTATTCAAAACATTTAATCAAAAGCTATTATTATTTAAAATGATTTTAAAATCAAACTTATATTTCTCAAAATAGGAAGGTGGAGTTAAAAAACTCATCCCGACCGTAGCAGACAAAGACGTATCGTCTCGTCTTCGACTCAAGTTTGGTCCTCTCGTCCTTCGGTACAGCTGCACGAAGGCCTTACAGCCAAACACTCGCAGGTGATTGTATGATGGCTTTGCCGTACCATACTTTGTCAGGAACATCACCCTGCAAAGGAGCACTAGGAAATAAATTAATAACATAAGCAGCTGTGAGAAGAGCCTCACCCCAATAACTGCCCGGCAAGTTTGCTCCTGACAGCAAATACCGCACCCTCTCCATCAGCGTCCTGTTCATGCGCTCTGCTACACCATTGAGCTGAGGTGTCTTGGGCGGAGTCTTCTGGTGTCGTATCCCTTGCTCCTGTAATAAGCATCAAAGGGACCGATGTATTCGCCGCCGTTGTCGGACTGAACACACAATAACTTCTTGCCCGTCTCTCTTTCAACAGAGGCCTGAAACTCTTTGAAAGTAGGCAGCACCTGATCCTTGGTCTTTAAGGCATAGACCCAAACCTTTCTGGAACAGTCATCAATAAAAGTTACAAAGTAAGAAGTACCACCAATAGATTTTACCTTCATAGGACCGCAGATCCGAGTGAATCAACTCGAGCAACGCCGGCTTCCTTGAACTGGGTGACTTTAGAAAGACACCCTATTTTGCTTTCCACCTAAGCAGTGCGTGCACTTCTCAAACTTTGTAGACTTGAGCCCTGGAATCACCTTCCTGTTCACCAAGTAGCTCATTCCCTTCTCGCTGATATGGCCGAGCCGCCTGTGCCTCAACTCGGTAGACGCATCACTGACTGCATTCACCTCCTGTGTCCCCTATGCGCTTCCATCTATATAGTAGAGACCGAACTTCTTGCTTCCTCTGGCAATCACCATCGAACCTCTGGAAAGCGTCTACTGACTATTCCCGAAGAGACTGAAGAATCCCTCGTCATCCAACCTTCCAACCGACACCAGGTTGAAACGGATATCAGGGACATGACAAACATCTTTGAGAACAAGAACTGCACCCATCTTCGTTCTCAAATGCACATCTCCAACGGCAACCGCCTTCGACACATCTCTATTACCCATATTCAATACTCCACAATCGCTTATCGCGTAAGTGGCAAATAGTGCCCGGTTGTGATATACATGCACCGAAGCCCCTGAGTCCACCAGCCAGAAATTGTCATCGCAGGCAAGGTTTGTGATAACCTCATCACCTACGACGATCATATCGCCTCCATGTATTGAGGCCGCCGCTGTAGTGTTCTCGTCTTGCTTTCCCTTGTCGCCATTCTTCTCTCTCTTCCAAGCGAAACAGTTCCGCTTGATGTGGCCCTTCTTGCCACAATGGTAACACTCCGAGTCCTCGTAATAACCCTTGGACTTTCTTCTGCTCTTGTCTCTGCCACCACCTGGACCCCTGCTTTTGCCCCTTTCGCAGCTCTCTGAAACCAATGCCTCTGAGTGGTGGGATGTAGATAAAGTGCCCTGAGAATGTCTCTGCATCTCTTCATTCAGCACCCCGCTCTTGGCAAACTCCAGACTGACCACGCCTTCTGGAGCAGAAGTGATCATAGATACTCGTGCGGTCTCCCACGAGTCTGGCAATATACACAACAGCCATAGTCCCTGAACCTCGTCGTCGAACTTGACTCCCATTGAAGATAGCTAGTCAACCACCCTAGAAATCACTCAAGTGATCCGTAATAGACGCCCCATCTTTGTACCGCAGACCCATCATCGTCCGGATCAGGAACAACTTGTTTACCCCGGTCTTCTTCGCGTACAAAGATTCCAGCTTATCCCATGACGTCTTCGCGTGTCAATATTGGCAACGTGGTTGTACATGTTCTTGTCAATGAACTGTCTGATATATCCGTACACCTATATATGCTCGAATTTCCAATCCCTCTCGAATTTATCACTGGGCTTCTCGGATGCAAATACGGGCAGATGCAGCTTCTTGACAAGCAGCAAATCTTTCATCTTGCTCTGCCAATAGTGATAGTTAGTGCCGTTCAGGTTCACCATGCGCACTGGCTTTGCGTCCATCTCTTCTCTCTAGTTTTCCTGTCAACTCCTGACACCCTTCTGAATTCCGGAACCTGGCTTTGATACCACTTTGCTGGGAAAGAAACGCAGAAACCTTTCACCAAACTAGAGAGTACCTGCGAGAGAACCGAGCAAAACAATGCACGAACCAAAATACCAAAACAAACCATGCAGACACAGAAAAATTTTGACATGGAAAACCCTTGCGAGAAAAAACCACGGGACGATCGGAGTCCAATCCTGAGAAGCCTTTACTAATAAAATAAAGGAGTACACCCTCTACAAACTTCTTCCGATCCAAATCGGATCCCCAAAACACTTAGAAACAAGAATAATGATTACAAGGCTACGAAGAACAAGGACGACGAGTAGATATTATCCGAACACGATCCTCTTCGAAAACGGCCTTCAATCCTCCTTCTTCTCTCCCAAAGTTGCAATGGCACCCTTGCCTCTTTTCTTTTTGTTCTTCAATATTATGTTGTGATTAGGGTTAGGAATAACCATGTATAAATCCCTAATCTGCAGTAAAACCTGGACCGTAGGATACGATCCAACGGTGATTAAATCAACATGAAAAATGCTTCAGCCCCGACGACACAGAGTTCGGCCAGAACTCGTGTTCTGGCAACAGAATAGTTCTGGAACAGGGAGGCAGAGTTCGGCCAGAACTCTTCCCTGGGGCAGAGTTCGGCCTCAACTCTGGCCCCCTCTCTCTAGCAGCTCCTCTGGCAGCTTCCGAGTGTCTCCGTCATCTCCGACTGGCCTTGTCACCTCCCCGAGCTTCTCTGACACACAGACGCTCGTCGCACTCCGGGATCTTCTCCGCATAGGTTGGGAACCCACCCACTCAAACAATGTCCACACCTACAGAGAACTTTGAAGCTTCCTATAAAAATAAGCTTTTTTACTAGTCAATGAACTATATGGCAGTTTGTACATCTAAAATGTCAATAAGAATCATAGATTACATAAACAAGGCATCTTGATAACAAAGAGACTGGTTCAACGGAAAGGCCAAGGCTAAACATCCCTCTATGTTCCACTATTGTTCAAATGGTTTTGACCAACAACATTAAGGAAGTACACAATACAGAACAGTAAAAGTCCCAGTGACCACTTGATACACCTATTGAATAGGACGACAATTCGAGGAAGATGCTGAGAAACAAGATATCACAGACATGGAGTTATTAGAGTGCATCTATGTTTACCATACATGAGGTATGGGCCTTCTTCCTGGTGAATGTCCCAATGGATATTCGTGGGAGCGAGTTTCACATGTTGGGAGTTTGTGAAAGGATCTTCCTTTGATATATACTACATATATAATGGCAAAATGATATCCATACTATGTACATCGCATTCACCAAGCTAGAAATACTAAAGGACATCTAACAGTTCCATATACAATCTAGTCCACCAGAATGCACAATTGAAAAGATAATGCTATGTCAATTCCTGTTAATGCATATAGGATAAACAACAAGCAAACATACTATGTGTCTTACTCTGTTCCTCCTCATTTTACTTGTATGCGAATCCCAAAGTCCTAGTACACCAATCTGATACCCCTTCTCCTTTCCATCTATATTGACAACTTAAGTCGAGATGCCCAAGTATCAGACCCTCGACTATAGGGCGATCGAAATGTCCCCAAGGTTGATACCTTGGCCTGACCCTACTCGATATCCTGACACCACTGCTATTAGCATAGATAACCTATTTTGACTTCTTGGTTAAAAGTAAATTTAGTTATACCATACATACACAGGTTCACCATATCCCTTACATGAGTCCTTAAGTATGACCCGGATCCTAGTAGCAATATCCACCAAAACTGATACCAAGTATCAAATATGATACTAAGAGTCAAAGATGAGACCAAGTATACTATGCAGCCTTGACTCCCTGCTGCCCCTATTGTATATGATGCTCGATCATAGGGTTACACCCAAAAGTTTCTTCTTAAACATAGAGTCGAACACCTACATTACAATCCTATTCTGTTATTGATAACAGGAAGGTTGGAAGATGAAAGGGATACCTGGCAAGTTTCGATCGTGGTTTGCAGCCTCCTTGAGCTTCTTTTCTACTGCTCCTTCGATGGAGAGAAATTAGGGTTGTGGAGGGATTGGGGTCGGCTGCCCTCTCTCCTTTATATAGCTAAGGTTTGGATTAGATCAAGGGGAAAACAGATGAGGAGATCTGGATTCAAATCATATTTGGGTTTACTCACAAGGATTTGAGAACCCCCCCCATTCTGAAATCGAACAGGGGTTGGAATGTGGCTCTCGAAGGGGTTTGAAGAATTTAAATTTGAAAGTTTTACATACAGGCCATTGGGAATTTTATTTTTGCAAAAGGCCTTTATTTCCTTTATAACTTTGAATGGAAAAAACTCATCAATTCTATAATCCTTTAATTCCTTAGAAAGAAGAAAAAAAAGGATAATAACGAAAACATTTGATCCAAGGGCTTACAGAGAGTCCAAGTTACTATATTTGTCCCGAAAGAATACATTCATCGGGTACTTCAGCATTTTGGGATGGACGGGTCGAAGAAAATGAGCAACCCCCTTGCGGCTCACTTTAAGTGCACTACGGAGCAGTTTCACTCTACCGAGGACGAAAGGGAAGATATGGAGCAGGTTCCATATGCTTCAACATAGGGAGTCTCATGTATGCCATGGTGTGTACAAGACCTGACATTGCTCATGCAGTTGGCATAGTTAACAAGTATATTTTCAATCCTTGAAGGATAAATTGGAGTGCAGTCAAGTGAAATCTAAGGTATCTTTAGGACACTACTGTTTGGAAGCTTTATTTGGTGGTGATGAGCCAAAGCTGGTTGGATATACTATCGCTGATATGGCTTGAAATTTAGACATGAGGAGATCGACTATGGGCTATGTGATGATGTTTGCTGGTAGAGCAGTATCGTGGTAGTCGCGGTTCCGTAAGTGTGTTGCCTTGTCTATGACATAGGCAGGGGATATTGCGGGACGGAGGCTTACAAGGAGTTGATATGGATGAAAAAGTTTCAAAAGAAAGTAGAGCTTACGCAAGAGCAGTACATTGATTTGAAATAACCAGAGTGCAATTCACGTTGGGAAGAAACCGACGTTTCATAGTCGGTCCAAACACTTTGAGATTCGGTATCACTGTATACGAGTTGTACTTGAGAAGAGGCGACACTTGAGATGGTTCACACAGATGACAATACACTACAAAATTACAGCTAATTAGCGACTGAAGTATCCGTCGCTAAAACTAATATATCCGTCGATACTTTTTAATACCAACGGAAAGGGTACGTCATTAGAATTATTGTCGCTAAGAAAAATCTGTCGGTAATCTGCCGCTACAAGCGACATCTTACCGACGGATTTGGCGACACCTGTCACTACCATAATTCTAGATAGGGTAATTTGTCATCTTATATCATTTATATTGTATATTTGTTATTTAATTAATTGCTTGTGAAGGTTTTATTTATTGTTCGATTAGTTTATTTATTGAACCTTTGACTTGTGGACCTAATTAAACTAAACATGACTACTTGGACCTCTATTCTAGGTTGAACACAACTAGTCACATTTAGGTCATGTTGAGTCAAGATTAGAAATAGAATTAGCCTAACACTTAGACCAAAAACTAACCCACATTAAGTTAAGTGTGCATGACAACTTGAGGGGTGTTTTGGACATTTCAAAGTGGGTTTTAGGGCACATTTATGGCAGCCATATGGAGATGGTTCTCATTCTTCTTCATTCATCAGAGCCTCCAAGAAACCCTAGTTTGAGCTCTCTACAAGCCCCCGCCATTTTCCATACTTCCCACCATCAAAATCTCTCCCAAAATTCCTCATAACTTTCCCTAATCTTCACTCTAGAAGGTGTCACGACCCGCTCCCGCTTTTTCGGGATACGAGTACGTAACCAAGTCCAGCCTATGCCGCAGCATCGACAGTATTACTCTATCTATGTCTCAATACCAATCTCAAATACAACAAAATTATAACTAATTGCTCATTCACAATAATTATTCAAATTACAAAATCTAATAATTCATTAAAATAACATTCGGGAACAAATCCGCTAAAACAAAAGAACTATCTAAACCAGAATCTAAGGCCGGCCTACAATATTTCTATCTCCCTTGTATTATCCATAGCGCAAAAGTAGGAAGCATGCCAAGTCACCGACAATGATCCAGTCAGAAAAGGAGTAAAGTACAATCCTGTTGTATTTATGTAACTTAATACAAAATAAGCTAGACAAGTAGAGATGCGGTTGAGAATAAAGGAAACATGTATATGAACTGAAAACAATAAACATGTACAAGAAACTATTACCAGGAACATGTATGAACAAGATAACTAAAACATGAACAAGTAAAACTAATCAAACAGTGATTTGAAATACCTTTTGACATGTGAACGGCTTGGCTAATACAGCACATCATACGATGGCTATCTATATTTTTGCTACGGCCAACCCATACGTGAGATGTATGACTTAATTATCGACATTAAACATTCATTGGGGTTTGTTCACACGTCTACTAAGCATTTTTTCCTTCCGACTCACTAAACAGTCAATAAACGAGCAATGATACAATCAAGTCTATCGTGTCACTATCATGTCTCAATAGGATATTAAATGGAAACACAATATTGTATAGCATTTGTAAAAAATAATGGTTTGATTATTTTATTGATGGACTACTTCACTACTTATAGGAGTCTAGCTCCTCTACATACTACATATTCCGATGTGGGACTAAAAGTCCCTTATTGATTCTCAACACTCCCCCTCAAGATAGACGATAAATATTGATCATCCCCATCTTGTTACATAGCTTCGACAGACTTAATGAACTAAGACCCTTAGTTAGACAGTCTACAACTTGTTCTTCTGAGCGGACATGGTCAATCTTCAGTATCCCTTGTTCCAGCTTCTCCTTGATGAAGAATCGATCAATCTCGATGTGCTTCGTTCTGTCGTGCTGAACTGGATTGTTAGCTTATTGCAGCTTGACTATCGCTCAGAAGACGCAATGGTGCTCCCTTATCCAGCTTCAACTCTGTCAGCAATGCTTTCACCCACAGCAACTTCTGACACTCCCAGAGCCATTGCTCTGTATTCTGCTTCAGCTGTCGACCGTGCTACCACTGACTGTTTCTTGCTTCTCCATGAGACCAGATTTCCTCCTATAAAAACACAGTATCCCGTGGTAGACCTTCTGTCATCTATGCAGCTCGCCCAGTCTGCATCACAGTATCCTTCAACTTCTATGTGTCCATTCTTCTTGAACCATAGCCCCTTTCCTGGCGTTCCTTTCAGATAACTCAAGATCTAAAATACTGCTTCCATATGACCCTTTCTTGGATCATGCATGTAGCGACTCACTACACTCACCGCAAATGAGATATCAGGACGAGTGTGTCCCAGATAAATCAATCTCCCTACAAGTCTTTGATATCTTTCACGATCAACAGGCTCTCTGCTTCTGCTCCAAGCTTACTCTTCTGATCAATTGGAGTAACGGCTGCTTTGCATCCCAGCATCCCTGTCTCCTTCAGCAGATCTAGTACGTATTTTCGTTGTGATAGAACAATTCTCTGTTCGCCTTCACACACTTCGATACCTAGAAAGTACCTTATCGCTCCTAAATCCTTCACCTCAAACTCCTTCACGAGTTTTGACTTCAGCTTAGTGATCTTGACTTCATCATCACCTGTGATCACTATATCATCCACATATACAGCAAGTATAGTGATGTGGCCTCTTGTATGCTGGAGGAAGATCGTATGATCTGTATTTGTTTGATGGTATCCCATGCCTGTAACAGCCTTACTGAATCTGTCGATCCAGGCTCGAGAATTGCTTGAGCCCGTATAGCGACTTCTTCAGTTTACACACCTTTTCCTTGCGACGTCCCTTCGTCTGATTCCGTCGCGTAGAACCCTAGCGGAGCTCCATGTATACTTCTTCTTGCAGGTCCCCATGAAGAAAGGCACTCTTCACATCCAGCTGGTACAGCTTCCACCCATAGTTCGTTGCAATGGAGACCAGAGTTCTCACGGTGCTCATTTTTGCTACTGGGGCAAACGTCTCATCATAGTCTATGCCATATGACTGTATGTCTTTTTGCAACCAACCTCGCCTTGTACCGCTCTACTTTTCCTTCTGGCGTCTCTTTCACTGTACACCCATTTGCATCCCACAACTTTCTTCCCTTTGGGTAATGGAACCAGCTCCCATGTCTTATTTTTCTCTAGTGCCCCAAGTTCTTCCATCATTGCAGCTTTCCACCTTGGATCTTTCTTTGCTTCCTGCCAACACTTGGGCAACGAAGTAGAGTCTAATGATGCAATAAGGCTCGATAATTCGAAGAAATGTTAGAATAAGACAAGAAGTTGGCAATATCATGTTCGTAATCATCAAAACGAGCTGGAGCCTTACCCGCATTGATGCGAGAAGATCTCCTTAAGGGAGCAATAGTTGGTGGAGAGATCATACCATCCGAGTCGGAGAGATCTGCATCAGAATCCTAGTGATTCAGTACGGGGGCAACATCTTCAGGTTGGAGCAGGAGTAGACGAGGGACTTGGTACAGTAGGCACAGGGTACGGCATAGGCACAGTACTGGACTTCTGTTGTCTCCTTCTGTAGACTTGGAGCTCCTTTTCCCTTGTCTGCTGCTCTCCCTGCGTAACATATGTATCTTCTTCTTCATTCTCTGTATCTGAGTCACTGTGCTCTCTCCCTTTCGTCCAGTTTTCTACAACCGGACACGGAACCGATCCGACGACCACATTTGGGCTTATTATCTCACTCTCACATCTAACACCATCTGTGTTAGGTGTGTCACCAAATGCTGAACCTTCATCCGAACCATAGTATGGTTTGAGTTCTCTGAATGTAACGTCCATGCTTACAAACATCTTCCGCTTGACTGGACTCCAACTGGCATATCCCTTCTGAGTCACCGTGTAACCGACAAAGACACATTTAACTGCCCTAGGATCCAGTTTGCCAACCCTGGCCTATTATCTTGGACAAACACACACATCCAAAAACTTTCGGTGGAACAGTGTATGTAGTTGCCCCAGTAAGCATCTCCAACGGTGTCTTCCAGTCCAATACTTGAGATGGCATTCTGTTGATGAGATAAGAGGCCGTCAATATAGCCTGCCCCCATAAGTGCTTCGGGACATTCATAGCCAGCATCATCGTCCGTGCGACTGCCAGCAGGTGTCGGTTCTTTCGTTCAGCCACACCATTTTGTGTCGGAGTATAAGCACATAAGTTTGATGTAGTATTCCATGAGTGGAAAAATACTCAGCAACCCGCTTATTAGTATACTCTGTCCCATTGTCAGACCGGAAACACTTAATTTTAGCGCCATATTATGTTTCCACCCGTCGATGAAAGTCTAGAAAGGCCTCAAGGACGTCACTTTTTCTTCATAAGGTAGACCCATGTCACGTGGGTATAACAGTCAATAAAGGTGACGAACCATCGAAAGCTGTTAATTCCAGTTGTAGGACAAGGGCCCCATACATCCGAATATATCATGTCAAAGCAGCGGAACTCCTATTCCCCGAGCTCACATACGAGCTTCTGGTATATTTCCCAACTCACAAGCAGTACAAAATAACTTCTCTTTATCAGCCCTTTGATATAAGGACGGATACATTCGACTAATAACTTTAAAAGAGGAATGACCGACACGCTGGTGGTAGTAGCAAGTCGGCTTCAACACTGCGACAGGAAGCTTCTGGTGGTGCGTCTACGACCAAGGATGCCAATGCATTGTCCAGTCCAGTCCTGTCTAAATACCACAGCCCCTTATGCCATGTGTCAGTCCCAAGTCGTCGTCCTATCCCTTTCTCCTGAAAAGTCACCGTAGGAACGTCAAAGGAAATAGTACAGTTAAGATCAAGTATAATAGCACTAAATGATAGAAGATTGACAGAAAAATACGGAGCATGTAAGACATTGGTTAGAGTGATGGAAGGGTGCATGCGACAGTGCCTTTACCCAGTACAGGGCTGGATGTACCATCAGCGGTCTGAATACTCTCCGGCAATGGTAGGTGAGTATAGTCCTGAAATGCACCACGGGATCCTGTGACATGGCGAGATGCCCCAGAGTCCATAATCTATCCTGGCTGATGGACAGATGCAAGAGCACGCACAGAATTACCGGTGCTAGTTTGGGCAAAGCAAGTGATGTGATCTCCCGAGATAGAAGACGCCCCAGGACTGTCGGCCAAACCCAGCGTTGTGCCTCGCAACTTCTCAAGGAACTCCCGCTCAAGCGGGTTATTTTAGCCAGTTGATTCTCTCCCCCTTCCTCTGCTAGATTTGCTTTGTGTCCGCCCTTCTACCAGCATATCCTCCTCTACTACCACGTCGGCCTCCACGACCCCGTCCTCGATCATTAGACTAATTACGCAAGGTTTCGGGCAAAATCGGATGTAATGTCCGGAGTCACCACAATTGTGGCAAATACCACCCACAATGGAGGTTGATTGAAGGCAGCAAGAGCAGACTTGTAAACCGCGGCTTGCTTCCCCTGGTAGGAGCCCTTGTTGGGCATCAACTTCAGTCGAGCTTCTTCCTGTGTCATGATGGCTATAACTTCTTCCAAGGTCGGAAGCATGGGTTGGGATAGGAGGATATTCCATCTCTGCTCAAATACAGGGTGTAGTTCCTTCAGGAATTTCAACATACGCTCGCGAAATATAAGCCAGGAACGTCTGAAAGTACTTTGCGAATGCGGTTCGACTTGTGCATCTTCTATCCAAAGAGGATCATAATGATCTAGATCAGACCAGTACTTCTTCAACAGGGCTGCGTACTCAAGATGGTACGTTCTTCTTGGGCCACCCTATCGAGTTCATCTTGCAGTTGAAAGACTCGCATAGGGTTGCCGGAGCTGGATATATCTTTTAGAGTTTGCCATATATCAGCAGCAGCCCCATTGTCTCGACATTGCCCGACACCTGGTCGGTTAATGAGGCAGTCAACCACCCAGCCACTACGTTGTTGACAATCTCCAAACAGCAAACTCCTTTACAAGTGATCGGCTGACGCCTTGGCTTGGCCAGTGACATAGCCAACCAAGCCACGTCCCTTCAGCGTCCGTATCGCCTGCCGCGACCACCTTAAGTAGTTGGACGTTCCTTCCAACTTTATCTCCAGCTTCTCCAATTTCCCTATTTTGTAAGGTGACGGATCCACATCAGTATGGATCACACGTGGGGTTGCCTCGGTTAATCTCTTTGATAAGATATCATCAACCAAGGCCTTCATCTCTTCGGCCGTCAGTTTGCCACTGATCGAATCCATGGCTTCGTCAACTGTGAACCCTATTCGTCATCTTCGTCGTCTTCTTTGGCTTCTTCGATGTCGGAGTCGGCAACTTCCCCAACTTTGTCGTCTTCTCCGTCTTCGTCGTTTTCTTCGACGTCACAGACTTTACGAGTGCGCTACTAACTTGGCCAGCTCCGACGCACATGTAAAGTGAACACGTCAGGTCACCAGAGAAGACATGATCAGTCTCTGTAGAGATTCCGATGTGAAGAAGGAATAACAAATAAAGTATTTGTTAGTTCCAAACGACGTAAGCGATGATCAGAGTTGGTGCAAATAAAGCATTTGGCAGCCGTCTATCTTCGAAATATGTCATTTTTTTACGACTGGGTTTGCAGTAGACGGAAAGGCTAGGGTTAGACATGGTGGTGGCTAGGATTAGGGTTTGGAAGGGGGGTGTTGCTGGAGGTCGGAAAGGGGGAGGGCCGCCGGTGGTCGGGGGGCTGCTGGTGGTCGGGGGGGCTGCTGGTGGTCGAAGGGGGGGTCGGGGGGGCTGCTGCTTCGGGAGGGGGTCGGGGGGTCGGGGGGCTGCTGCTTCGGAGGGGGGGGTCGGGGGGAGGGTCGGGGGGGTCGGGTGGGCTGCTGCGTCGGGGGGGTCGGAGGGGCTGCTTCGGGGGGTCGGGGGGTCGGTGGGGCCGGGGGGGTCGGCTAGGGTGGTGGAGGCGAGGGGGTCGGCAAGGGAAGGGGGGTTGGCAAAAAAAATGTTTTTTTTGGTGGAGAGAGAGAGAGTTATGGCTCAGATACCATGTAGAAAATAATGCTTGGATTATTTTATTGATGGACTACTTCACTACTTATAGGGAGTCTAGCTCCTCTACATACTACATATTCCGATGTGGGACTAAAAGTCTGTAATGCCTGTGGTTCGTATTACGTATTTGGAATACGTATACGTATTTTATCTTGTATTGCTTAATTCTGGCTTAGTTTTCCTTCTTGGCTCGGTTTATTTTTGTCCCGGGGTTGGCTTGGTTCGGTTGGGATGTTTTTGGTTCATCATGAACCATGGATGAACCCCCTACCTACCACCACCTTTGGTATTTATTACCATTCTTCTTTCTCTCTCTTCATTACTCTTCTTCTTCTTCCATTAATTCCTTATCTACCAGAGGAGGAGAGAGAGGTCTAGGAAGCAACTTGCTTCATGGAGGAACTCTAATTTTATTGCTTCATTCTCTTTCTTACAGCATTTTAACTTACTTTAGAACTTGGCATTTTCACTTTCCATGGCTAGATTCTTCTAGATCTAAGTTTACTTTATTTTCGATTTTTGGGTTTTGATCTACTTAATCCTGTTATTTCCGAGTTTTGATGGTTCTATGTTGTTGAGAATCTCGTTCTACCCCATTTTGACCTAAGGAAGTTCGATTTGGGCTCCGGATGATGGAGTTATGGAGCTTGAGAACTTGGCCTCATGGTGTTCTTTTCTCGAAATTTTGGAGAAGATGAACTGTGCTTGACTTGACCGCATGAATAATTCATGCGACAAGTGTTCTCTTCAGCCGCATGGCTGGACGTACTTGAGCCGCATGAGGGCCGAACTCATCTGGCCGCATAACTCGCTCAATCCCCAGCCGTATGAGAACTTCTCCTTGAGCTGCATGAGCGTGCAGTCCCAGCCGCACGAACCTGTATTGACCCAGCCGCATGGACTCACTCCCCTTGAGCCGCATGGACTTTCTGTGCCCTGTCTTATTATCTCATTATTATTATTATTATATATATATATTTTTGCCCATTTTATATCTTACGCCTTTTGTCATGAACTTATTTTTACTTAATATTTTAATGACTATTGTACATGGCATGGTATGACAAGGAACTAGCATAACGTGATAGTGACCCGTAGTGGTGCACTCCTGACATAATAACCTGACATGACCTGATAGTGGCCCGTCGTGGCGCACTCCTACTCGTACACTTGACATAAAAACCTGACATGATATTCTCGAGCAGCTGTTGCGACGGCTACCTGGCATGACATGACCCATATAATTAATCCTGGACACCGTGGGCGATTGTGCTTGTACAAATAATCCAGTCCTGCTTGCATCATGTCTAGAGGGGACTCCTGAGTACCACGGTCAGGAGTACCCATTAAATGGACTAAGGCTAATAACTAGATTAATACACTAGTCATAAAGAGATCTCCAGCTACAGGCAATCCCGTTACCTGGGCACGCCTTGGGATTGTAGCTGCCGTCGAGTAGGGCACATTTCCAGCACACTGTCATGTGTTGCACCCTTCAAGCTACCTAAGGGTCATTCGTTTCCTGGACGATGTACCCACCTGAATTCAACTCTAAATCTTTTAACTCGGGTAACCTGGATGGACTGCAGGACTTGTGGCTGTGGAAGATTCTCATTGCATCTTGTTAGTAATTAGGCTTGTGACACCCTAGTTAGTTAAAGTATCAAGCGTAGTTCTTGCTTGGCCGTGAAATGATTGGATAGGTCTAACCAGTCTAGTCTGTCCTGATTCTGTTCCAGATTACTGCATGACCAGAATGCTGGTATTTATTTTACTGATAAATGGTGAGAATTCCAAGTTCTGTTCAGACGAAAGGTTACAACCCCGGTCCTTGTTTGGTTTACGGGTTGTAACCTGGTTATCTGAATAGTTCCATGGTCATCTCGTCGTATATCATCCTGATGTTTTTCTTATTTCCAGTTCTTACTTTTATTTATACTCTTGTGCTGATTGCTGGTTTTAGTTATTAAGTGAAGCTTCCCTTGTGGCACTTGCTCTTTGTGGGGTCTGACCCAGCTGGTTTTGTGTGGCCAGATTTCGGAGCAGCTCCAGAGGATCTACCGACCTTCCAGCCAGATGGTGGCCACTAGACGGAACCCTGGCAACGAGTGGGTTTATTTTTGATCTCCCACTTTATTGTAAAATATTCTTTTGAGGCGTTTAGCCGGCGAGTACCTGTTTAGCTCGATTGTACTTTACTTACTGTCTGCTACGGGCTGTAACATGATTGACAGATCCTAGGGTTGATCATGTATGACTAAACTCTTGCTAGTCCTAACATTTTGTAACGACTAGCTTCATGATCAGCAGAATATGTAATGTTTGACGCCTTACTATTGTATATTTAATGATCATACATCTTATAACTTTTACTTACTTGCTTGTAATTGAGACAATAGGCTGTTCATGACCTTAAGAGACTGCTGGTTGTAGATAAACCCTCATATATCCTAGACAGCCGTGACCGTATAGCGAGGTGAGTTGCACTTCAATATACGTAGCTGGCTATGTCTGCCCCCGCTCTCCAGTATTCTGGTTCTGGGCATGACATGGTTTAAGTGGTGGCCCATGCAGGTCTTGTAAATCAAGATATGTGAGGGTTTACCGAATAGATGTCTCAATCAGTATTCGCCCTTGATCTCTGCTCGTATCTTCTGAATCCCTGGATTCTTGTCCTGATTACATGCTTGTCTTATTGATCTGTCCTGGTCCTTCCTTATTGTTCCCTATGTCGTCTTCTTCAGCGACATTATTTGTGGTCCTACCGATCAGCCAGGAGGAGCACCTTCCGTGGACCAGCAGCAACCCGGAGATCAAGCCCAGCACTCCGGAGTAGCCTCCAGAGTCGAGCCTTTTGGAGAAGAGCCCCCAGTTCAGCCAGTTCAGCCTGCCGAACCTGATGATGGCACATTAGTAGGACTCGTCAGGACCTTGATAGCTTCTCAAGATTGTCGTGGAGATGCCTTGCAACAAGCAGTGGCGGATGCTTTGACCAGAGGCGGTCATCCAGGGAACAGCGCGGCCAACAGCTTCAAGCGCTTGAACCCTCCGTTCTTTGACGGTAGTGAAGATGCTATCGCAGCAGATGCTTGGCTTCAGGACACAGAGGTGATTCTAGAAGCAGCCAGGACTCTAGAGAACAAAAAGGTGGCCGTGGTGCGCCTGCAGTTGCTAGATCTTGCCCGCAGCTGGTGGGCGACGCAGGCCGTTGGGTTAGCAGCACCCATTCCATGGGCAGTGTTCAGAGAGAGATTCCAGACCAAGTATTTTGATGCCGTGGCTCGGTACAATCTACAGACGAGGTTCACCAATCTGAAGCAAGGAGGCAGGACGGTCGACGGATATGCGGTCGAGTTTTTCAGACTCAGTCGGTTTGCTCCCACCTTGGTGGCAACCGAGTATGATAGAGCCCAGCGATTCCAGCAGGAAATTCACCTGGAGATCTTGTTGGCAGTTGAGCAGTTTGAGCATCAGACTTTTGATGCAGTCTTAAGAGCAGCCCGGAGGCATGAGTATACCTTCCAGAGGATTGTGGATAGGGCCGGAGGTCGAAAGAGATCTCACGGCCAGATGAATCAGTCTTCAGCACCCGCCCCAGCAGCCAGGGCTTTGACTATTGGAGCTCCGAGGCGAGCGGCCTCAGTAACGTCGGTTCAGCATTCCACTCCGACGCACCCTCAGCAGCAGAAGCAGAAGCAATCTTCCGCAGTGGGATGTTCTCATTGTGGGAAGCCAGGTCATGTGGTGGCAGAATGTCGCAGGGCACAGGGATTGTGTCTGGCCTGTGGAGCACCAGACCATAGGGTTGGATCCTGCCCGAATAGGGGTGGTTCATCATTATCCAACCTTTCTACCTCTTCTGTGAGGACCAGCACCGTCCAGCAGCAGCAGCAGTATCCATTGCCGAGGCCCTTGCCGCCTCAGACCCAAGTATTTCAGCAGCAGAACCCCCAGCAGTATGCACAAGTCCAAGCCCAGAGTCAGAGCAGGCAGCGAGGATTTCAGCAGAGGGGACCAGCACCCCGAGGGCACGGTCAGGCTATAGTGATGACCGCAGAGGAAGAATTGGCACCAGGTGAGGTAGTGGCAGGTACTATTCTCGTGAACTCATTTCTAGCTTCAGCTTTATTTGATTCTGGTGCATCGTATTCATTTATGTCTGCACGATTCGTGACACGGATAGGATTGGAGCCCGAGTCGTTATCAGTAAGGCTTAATATACTTACTGGTAATGGACTTGTAGGAGTAGATAGAATATTTTCCTCGTGTCGGATCGTAGTTAGCGGTAGAGAATTCCCCGCTAGATTGATAGAGTTCCCGATGGCCGATTATGATGTGGTCCTAGGGATGGATTGGTTGAGAAACCAGTATGCTATGATAGACTGCCATATCGGCAGGGTTGTTTTTAGCATTCCAGGAGAGCCAGAGTTTTTATTTTCCAGAGGCGCAGTTGAGCCTTCTCCTCCAGTATTACGGATGGCAGTAGCAGCAGTTCAGTTGTCCAGAATAGTGGATGAGTTTCCAGATGTTTTCCCAGAAGAACTTCCAGGTATGCCTCCGGAGCGGGAGATCGAGTTCACTATAGACTTGATTCCCGGGACAGCCCCAGTATCAGAGAGAGTCTACAGGATGGTGCCAACAGAATTGGAGATATTGTACAAGATGATTGAAGAACTCAGAACCAAGGGATTCATTCGTGCTAGTGGATCGCCTTGGGAAGCCCCGATACTTCTTGTAAAAAAGAAGGATGGTACGTCCAGGTTATGTGTTGATTATCGTACCTTCAACTCAGTGACAATCAAGAACAGATACCCTCTTCCGAAGATAGATGACTTGTTTGATCAACTCAAAGGGGCATCAGTATTTTCGAAGATCGACTTGCGCTCAGGATATCATCAGATCAGAGTCAGAGAGCAGAACATCCCGAAGACAGCTTTTAGATCGAGGTATGGGCATTGGGAGTTCCTTGTTATGCCCTTTGGATCAACCAATGCACCGGCAGTATTCATGGACCTCATGAATCGCATCTTCATGCCTTACTTAGATCAGTTTGTGATCGTGTTCTTGGATGACATCCTGGTCTACAGCAAGAGTGAGGCAGAGCATAAGCAGCATCTCCGTGTGGTTCTTCAGATCCTCAGGGAGCACCAGTTATATGCCAAATTCAGTAAATGCGAGTTCTGGCTCGATCGCATTTCGTACTTGGGTCATATCATCACCAAAGAAGGGGTAGAAGTGGATCCCCAGAAGATTGTGGCTATTGAGTCATGGCCAGTGCCCCGCACAGTTACAGAAGTTCGCAGTTTCCTTGGATTGGTCGGCTATTATCGACGATTTGTTTCGGATTTTGCTCAGATTTCAGCGCCATTGACTCAGTTGACTCGCAAGGATACGCAGTTTGCTTGGACAGCGGAGTATCAGAGTTCTTTTGAGCAGTTGAAGCGAGGCCTGATAACGGCACCCATTCTTACGCTTCCAGATGGATCCGGGAGATTCTCAGTATATTGTGATGCTTCAGGTAGAGGTTTAGGATGTGTTCTGACGCAGCATGGGAAGGTAATAGCTTATGCGTCACGACAACTTCGTGATCATGAGAGGAATTACCCAACCCATGACTTGGAGATGGCAGCAGTAGTATTTGCACTTAAGTTGTGGAGACACTATTTGTATGGGGACAGAGTGGAGATTTTCACCGACCACAAGAGCCTGAAGTATGTTTTCACCCAGAAAGATCTTAACATGCATCAGAGGAGATGGCTAGAACTACTTGTGGATTATGATGTCAACTTGCAGTATCATCCTGGGAAGGCCAATGTTGTTGCAGATGCTTTAAGCAGGAGAGCCGAAGTTTATTTCCTAACAGCGCAGCCAGAACTGTTAGCAGATCTTCAGAAGATGGGTATAGAAGTTGTTCTCCCTTCCAGTGTGGCATTGATGGCCAGTATGCAAGTTCAGTCTACTAAAGTCGAGAGGATCCGGATGGCGCAGTCAGCAGATTCCAAGCTTCAGCGACTCAGAGCAGAGTGTGAGGCAGGATGAAGACCAGAGTTATGTATTCATGAGGACGGTATACTTCGACATGGGAAGCGTCTTTGTGTACCCAGTGGAGATATCCGGCAGGAGATCATGTCAGAGGCTCACAGTTCACAGTATTCCATTCATCCTGGTAGTACAAAGATGTACCGTAATATCCGGCAGCATTTCTGGTAGAATGGCATGAAGCGGGAGATAGCTCGGTTTGTCTTTCGGTGTTTGGTTTGCCAACAAGTCAAGGCTGAACATCAGAGACCGGCTGGACTTCTTCAGCCCTTGCCGATTCCAGAATGGAAGTGGGAGCATGTGACCATGGATTTCGTGACTGGATTGCCTAGGTCCCCAGCTGGTCGAGATGCTATTTGGGTTATAGTTGACAGACTCACGAAGGTGGCTCACTTTCTTCCATTCAGAGTTGGTCAGTCGACGGCTCAGCTAGCGGAGATGTACCTCAGGCAGATTGTCAGATTGCACAGTGTGCCAGTCAGTATCACCTCGGACCGAGATTCAAGATTTACGTCGCACTTTTGGCGTAGCCTGCAAGAGAGTTTGGGAACTCATCTCCAGTTCAGTTCAGCATATCACCCGCAGACAGATGGCCAGTCGGAGCGCACGATCCAAACTCTTGAAGACATATTGCAGTCCTGTACGCTCGACTTCGGTGGTTCGTGGAAAGATCACCTGCACCTGGTGGAATTCTCGTACAATGATAGTTTCCAGGCCAGTATCCAGATGGCATCGTTCGAGGCACTGTATGGCAGGAAGTACAGATCCCCGTTAGCTTGGGATGATGTTGGAGAGAGGCAGATGCTCGGTCCAGAAATGATTGCCCAGAAAGTTGAAGTGGTCAGGAGGGTCAGAGATCACCTTCGAGTTGCCCAAGATCGCCAGCGCCATTGGGCCGATTCTCATCGGTGCCCTCTCGAGTTTTCGGTCGGCGATCATGTATTCCTGAGGATTTTGCCTAACCGTGGCGTCATTCGTTTCGACGTACGGGGCAAGCTTAGTCCTAGGTATATAGGACCGTTTGACATTCTGGAGTGAGTAGGAGATGTATCCTATCGTCTCGCTCTTCCACCGTCGCTAAGCGAGGTACATGATGTGTTCCATGTATCCCAATTATGACGGTATATCCTGGACCCGAGCCACATCCTGGATCATTCGAAATTGGTTGTTGGTACCAAACTTTCGTATGAGGAGAGGCCCGTGTCTATATTGGACCGGAGAGAGAAGATCCTCAAGAACAAGACTATCAAGTTAGTCCGAGTTGCTTGGGGTCATCACTCTTTGGGGAAGTCAACGTGGGAGCGTGAGGATGATATCCGATCGCGATATCCCGACTTGTTTGACTCGTGAGGTATAATGTCTTTCTTGTGCCACATGCCTTCGATTCCTTGCTTGAATGAGTGATTATCTGCCTAGTTATAGCTTGCATGTGATAAATGTAGCTTGTCATTGCTCCTCTAGCCTCTTGATTAAATTCCGAGGACGGAATTCTTTTAAGGTGGGTAGAATTGTAATGCCTGTGGTTCGTATTACGTATTTGGAATACGTATATGTATTTTATCTTGTATTGCTTAATTCTTGGCTTAGCTTTTCCTTCTTGGCTCGGTTTATTCTTGGCCCGGGGTTGGCTTGGTTCGGTTGGGATTGTTTTTGGTTCATCGTGAACCATGGATGAACCCCCTACCTACCACCACCTTTGGTATTTATTACCATTCTTCTTTCTCTCTCTTCATTACTCTTCTTCTTCTTCCATTAATTCCTTACCTACCAGAGAGAGGAGAGAGAGGTCTAGGAAAGTACAACTTGCTTCATGGAGGAACTCTAATTTTATTGCTTCATTCTCCTCCTTATAGTATTTTAACTTACTTTAGAACTTGGCATTTTCACTTTCCATGGCTAGATTCTTCTAGATCTAAGTTTACTTTATTTTCGGATTTCTTGGGTTTTGATCTACTTAATCCTGTTATTTCCGAGTTTTGATGGTTCTATGTTGTTGAGAATCTCGTTCTACCCCATTTTGACCTAAGAAAATTCGGATTTGGGCTCCGGATGATGGAGTTATGGAGCTTGAGAACTTGGCTCTCATGGTGTTCTTCTTCTCGAAATTTTGGAGAAGATGAACTGTGCTTGACTTGACCGCATGAATAATTCATGCGGCAAGTGTTCTCTTCAGTCGCATGGCTGGACGTACTTGAGCCGCATAAAGGCCGAACTCATCTGGCCGCATAACTCGCTCAATCCCCAGCCGCATGAGAACTTCTCCTTGAGCCGCATGAGCGTGCAGTCCCAGCCGCACGAACCTGTATTGACCCAGCCGCATGGACTCACTCCCCTTGAGCCGCATGGACTTTCTGTGCCCTGTCTTGTTATCTCATTATTATTATTATTATATATATATTTTTATGCCCATTTTATATCCTTACGCCTTTTGTCATGAACTTGATTTTTACTTAATATGTTTGGAATGACTATTGTACATGGCATGGTATGACAAGGAACTAGCATAACGTGATAGTGACCCGTAGTGGTGCACTCCTGACATAATAACCTGACATGACCTGATAGTGGCCCGTCGTGGCGCACTCCTGACTCGTACACTTGACATAAAAAACCTGACATAATATTCTCGAGCAGCTGTTGCGACGGCTACCTGGCATGACATGACCCGTATAATTAATTCTGGACACCGTGGGCGATTGTGCTTGTACAAATAATCCAGTCATGTCTTACATCATGTCTAGGAGGGGACTCCTGAGTACCACGGTCAGGAGTACCCATTGAAATGGACTAAGGCTAATAACTAGATTAATACACTAGTCATAAAGAGATCTCCCAGCTACAGGCAATCCCGTTACCTGGGCACGCCTTGGGATCTGTAGCCTGCCGTCGAGTAGGACACATTTCCAGCACACTGTTATGTGTTGCACCCTTCAAGCTACCTAAGGGTCCATTCGTTTCCTGGACGATGTACCCACCTGAATTCAACTCTAAATCTTTTAACTCGGGTAACCTGGATGGACTGCAGGACTTGTGGCTGTGAAAGATTCTCACTGCATCTTGTTAGTAATTAGGCTTGTGACAACCCTAGTTAGTTAAAGTATCAAGCCGTAGTTCTTGCTTGGCCGTGAAATGATTGGATGGAGTCTAACCAGTCTAGTCTTGTCCTGATTCTGTTCCAGATTACTGCATGACCAGAATGCTGGTATTTATTTTACTGATAAATGGTGAGAATTCCAAGTTCTGTTCAGACGAAAGGTTACAACCCCGGTCCTTGTTTGGTTTACGGGTTGTAACCTGGTTATCTGAATAGTTCCATGGTCATCTCGTCGTATATCATCCTGATGTATTTTCTTATTTCCAGTTCTTATTTTTATTTATACTCTTGTGCTGATTGCTGGTTTTAGTTCCTAAGTGAAGCTTCCCTTGTGGCACTTGCTCTTTCTGGGGTCTGACCCAGCTGGTTTTGTGTGGCCAGATTTCGGAGCAGCTCCAGAGGATCTACCGATCTTCCAGCCAGATGGTGGCCACTAGACGGAACCCTGGCAACGAGTGGGTTTATTTTTGATCTTCCACTTTATTGTAAAAATATTCTTTTGAGGCGTTTAGCCGGCGAGCACCTGTTTAGCTCGATTGCACTTTACTTACTGTCTGCCTATGGGCTGTAACATGATTGACAGATCCTAGGGTTGGTCATGTATGACTAAACTCTTGCTAGTCCTAACATTTTGTAACAACTAGCTTCATGATCAGCAGAATATGTAATGTTTGGGACGCCTTACTATTGTATATTTAATGATCATACATCTTGTAACTTTTACTTACTTGCTTGTGATTAAGACAATAGGTTGTTCATGACCTTAAGAGACTGCTGGCTTGTAGATAAACCCTCATATATCCTAGACAGCCGTGACCGTATAGCGAGGTGAGTTGCACTTCAATATACGTAGCTGGCTATGTCTGCCCCCGCTCTCCAGTATTCTGGTTCTAGGGCGTGACAAAGTCCCTTATTGATTCTCACCAGCATTATAATGTACTAGAAATATAAAGCAATAGAGTATTTGCCTAAAGTTAAGTTGCAGTTGACGTGGGCGACACAATCTGATTTGGTTGAAAGTTATCGTTGTCATGGCTAACCGTGACCAAATCGGTAAATTACCGATCAAATCTGAGTTCAACGAATTAAATAAAATATTAAACGAATTTCTAAATTTTTGGAAAATTTATATGTTATGATCTTCGTGTCATATTTCTAAAACTTCAAACAGATCGCAAATCAGAGTTCGGGATCTCTCAAAATCTCGAAAACAGTACGACGCATCAATTTTCGGACAACCGACACTCAAATAAATCTCCAAAAATTTATGTAAATAATTATAGAAAATAAAAATATATATATTTAGAAAGCTAACCTCGATACGGTTCTAACAAAAAAATTGGAGGTGAAACGGTTTCCGGAGTTGGTCGTAACGCCTTCGCAGAGTTTTTATAGCTTAAAAAAAAGAGGCTGAATTTATGACGAATTTTGGCCTATTTTGGACGAAAAATGGAGGAATGTTAGAAAAGAAAATATGGGAGATGACATAGATTCAATAGGTTTATATAAATGATAGTCATTACTTAATTATGATTAGATTGAAAGGGTTTTATTTGGAGAGAAGAATAAGAGCTCCTTAAATAGATGGAGATTAATTCATAATTTCCTAATTTATAAGGGTCAAGAATCTATTGAATAATTTTTTTCATTAAATTCAAATCAAATCAATCTCAAAACTATATGGATCAAATCTCAATCCATAATTGATCATAATAACAATTGGATTTGTGGGAAAAAGCAAAGGGAGGCTTCCCTTTATATAGGAGATGAAAGATTTTCTAAATAAGGAAGGATTAGATTTAATGAATTAAATCCTTCCATGAATTAAATTAGATTTGACCCAATCTCAATCCATAATTAATCATAATAATATTACTTTAAAATAATAGCTAATATTTTAAATAATCTTTAAAATAGATTTTCACAAAATCAAATATCAAAAATACTGATAAGAATAATTCAAATATTCCTAAAATGTATATTTTCATAAATATAAATCTCATCTAAAATAATATAGCAATAAATTAAGAATAAATCCAATCATAATTTAGAATTGACCACATCTAAATCCAATAATATCTAATAATTCATAATATTTAAAAATAGATTTTTATAAATATAAACTTAAACATAATTGATTGTAGAAAATTAACAAGTTTAAAAGTATATCTTTTTATAAAAACAAAATCAAATTTTAAAAAATAGTTTGACAAATCCCTTCGTCAATACAAATATCTTTTTATAAAATAAAAAAATTATTTTCTAACTAGAAAATATATAAGACTAAAATTAAAATAAATAAAAAAATAAAAAGGGAAGTGAGCTTACAGAAGACTTGGATCTTGGAGATCAAGGAGCTAGAGAAGGGGAGTCCAAAACCTTGGAAGATTGTGTCGAACGTGACACTAAAACCTTCCAAGAGAGTTTGATTGGGAATCCATCTCCCAATAGGTAGCTCTTGTCATTTCTCATAGTTTGGACTCTATTTTCATGCATGACACTAGTTGGAACACACACATGGACTAGGGGTACCCATAAGGAGAAGTGCAAGGCTCTAACCATCATTTTGGTAGAAGTTTTTAGAGCTTTTGTGCAATCTTTGGAGAAATCCGATGAGAGCACACCAAGTATTTGTCAAAATGACAAATAGACCATTTTAGTTTTACTTTTCAGTTTTGTACTCATGATTAGTTTAGTTTCTCATTAGAATAGGCATGTGTGATTTCTAGCATTTATATCTAAGCATATATATATATTTTTTATATCTAAGCATACATACATATATATATATATATATATATATATATATATATATATATATATATATATATATATATATATATATATATATATGTATGGGTATGTATGGGTATATGTATGGGTATGTATATATATGTATTTTCATTTGGGCATTTTTTTTCACTGTTTTGAGTTCTTGAGAGGGACTGTCATAGAGTGGTTCCTGTTTTTTCAGTTTAATTGACCAAGTGCCATGTAGTGAGTGTTGTATATATATATATATATATATATATATATATATATATATATATATATATATATATATATATATATATATATATATATATATATATATATGGGTATGTATATATATGTATTTTCATTTGGGCATTTTGTTCACTGTTTTGAGTTCTTGAGAGGGACTGTCATAGAGTGGTTCCTGTTTTTTCAATTTAATTGACCAAGTGCCATGTAGTGAGTGTTGTAGTATCAAGTGGCTTGTGTGGCACTGTCAAGTTAACAATATGGTATGTGTTTGAGATGAGTGTCATGTGGAGGGTTGTGCATAGTGTCATATAGTGAGGCAAGTGTTTGAGTTTAGTATCATAGCGGTATGTGTGTAAGAGTGTCATATAGAGTGTGTCCCTAAGTGTGACTAAGTGAGGGAGCTACCTACAGTTGTATAGTGTTAGTGGTAGTGTGTCCCAGTAGAGTGTCACTATGAGAGTATAGAGTATGTGTCAGGTGAAGGAAAAGAGTTCAGCTTACAGGTAATATGGGAAGGCTCAGCTCTAGACAGAGCCTTGGCTTGCCTATCTATGCTCTGTACATGCACTAGGAAGACTTGTATGATGGAGTGGCAGCAAGCCATCTTGGCCTGACCTTGACTAGGCCAGTGCAGGCCATATTGGCTATAGGCCAGTGCCTAACAACAGGCTAATTAGCCACTGTTCAGTGTATAAGTGCAAGAGTGAACCCTGTATCAGTATGACAGGGAGTGAGCAGTGGTGTCTTGAGTTAAATGTCAAGAGTGACAGAGTTGAGTGTTTAGAGAGAGTAGCTTGTGAGTATTCAGTTAATGATAGTATGAACTATCCTATGAGATAGTTTAAGAGTGTATGAGTAGTATTAGCTAGTGTCCTGAGTATCCTATGCAACTAGTGTGTGCCTAGGTCGAGTGAAGGGGGTTATCCTCCCTGATTGTACAGCTACTCGAGAGGGGGCCCGTGTACAGCAGAGAGGAGGGGCTCTCTGTTGTAGCCTTGACTTGGCCATTGGCCTATGTGAATAAGGGATGCTGGGGACTTGGCAGTAGGCCATGAGAGTGTGACTTGGGGCAGGGAATTAGCCCCTATGTTACAGACCATGCAGTACCTCTTTGGCACAGTCCTATGGGTGGCCATGGACTTAGGCAGAGCCATGTTGGCCTGCAGTAGGCACCAGGCCCTATTGGCCTTGGCCAGGCCAGTGCTTAGCAGCAGGGCCTATGGCCAATGTCTAGTGTAGGCCAGTGTCTAATGTTGGCTTGTGTGTGTATGGTGTTTAGAGTTAGTATAAGTAATATAGTGATAGTTACCTAATGTAGGTAGTATGTAATATCTAAGAGGTAAAGTTAAGGTAAGGGTATTACCTAGAGTAGGTAATGAGCATATAGGGTTTACCTAGATATGTAGGTAAAAGGTATTTGATAGGTAATGGAAAATATAGGGAATATACCTAAGTAGGTAATAACATACATAGGTATAGGTAAAGGTAATATATATATATATATATATATATATATATATATATATATATATATATATATATATATATATATATATATATATATATATATATATATATATATTTATTATATCATAAATATCTCATATATATATATGAGATAGATAATATCATAAATATCATAAGTAAAAAAAAATATGAGATAGATAATATCATAAATAGGTAATAGATTAGATATTGTTGCAGGTTTTACCTAGCATAGGTAATAACCCACATGTTATGGTAAGTAGATTTATCTATATACAAGGGTAGGTAATGTTAACATATACCATGTATATG
This sequence comes from Iris pallida, assembly GCA_029216955.1. Lineage (NCBI taxonomy): Eukaryota > Viridiplantae > Streptophyta > Magnoliopsida > Asparagales > Iridaceae > Iris > Iris pallida. Next base: position 8,198,541 of record JANAVB010042618.1, on the reverse strand, counting down.
AATAAGGTATTACCTATAGTTAGGTAAGGACTTGATATAGGGTAAATTCAATTAGGGATTGTTTATACAGTGAAATAAGTGAACTTAACCTAGATTTGACTTGATTTGGCCAGTTTGACCCAAAAGTCAACCGTTGAGTCAAATTGACCTAGTTTGACCCCGGAAGTCTAGTTTAACCTACATTTGATCTAGTTGCATATCACACACTAGATACCCATGTTTAACACACTTAAATACCAATTAACATATATATCTCATATATATGTCTTTGTGACTCTACCTTGAGTCTCGATTCATATTTACTGCTCAGGACCGCAGGCGAGTACATTCTCTGATAGTTTTCATTATTTTGATACTTTTTATATATTTAGTTGTAATATTTTACTTGATTCCTGACACGAGGATACACGGAATAGTATACAATGGGTTCCCTCATGAGATGTTATTCCTGGTTTAACCTGGTATACTAGTACTTGTTATTGTTCTTGTACTTGTATAGACACCGATTTGGGAGTGGGTTGGCCCCCTTATTTTGAATCTCGTTTCGTAACGTGAGATGGTTGGATCCATTATACTATTTGGGGGATTGGGGAGTTAATTAGAGCTTATGTGATCATACCCCTATTAGTTTACTTGCTTGTGCATAGCTCACCCTTACCACACGAAGGGTGTAGCCTCACCTTACTTGTACTTGTGCATAGCTTTCCTTGTATGGTTGGCCTAATTTTTAGATTTATCTATACTCGTACTTGTGCATAGCTGGTCAATTGGAATAGCCTGATCTTGACCCAAGACGATCACATAATACTCTAATATCTCAAGGCTCCGTTTATATTACATATTGTTCTCAGATTACCTGTGATACATCATATTCCAGTTTTACTACACGTTCACTTACCATGACATGGCTACCAGTTTCTCTTGTACTTCTTACTGTTCAGTTTTGATATCTATCATGTATTTCATTATAACCTGTTTATTATAGTACTTGTCAATTTAATAAAACTGCTGTTAGTGTCTGTACTTTACTCCAATCCTGACTGGATATTATTTTTCAGAGGACTTAGAGGCATGTTGCATGGCCTACTATGGGTCTGGAATATATGAGGATACTGATCAGGACTTGCATGTGTAGTCAGTGCTCATAGAGGATGCACCTCCAGTAGTGACTTAGTATTAGCTAGGTTTTGCTGGATTTGTCTCCAGATTGATACACTTGGTCTGTTATATTATTTCGGGATATGTGATATTGTCTTAGACTTCTAGACTATTTGCGTTATGACTCTTGCTACTATTTCAGACTCTATCTTTATATCTTCTATCAAATATCGTGCTTCATCGTTCCTAGATTTATGTGATTGAGTTATATTTCATATGTCATATTATTCCTCCGTGCGAAGATGACATGTTTATATTTTGTATTGTTAGATGTTATATGTTATAGATAACCTATACAGCGTTCTACTGCCGACACTGTGGCATAAGCTGGACGTACCCACGTCCTCGTGTCTCTAAATCGGGTGCGGGTTGTGACAACACCAGTGCAGCAACAGATTAACAACAGATTATTTCCGTCGGATAATATTGCGACAGATTAGTAACAGAGTTTTGTGAGCCCACAATTACAAATTTTTCAGAAGGTTAGCGACAAAAATTTTCGTCGGTAAGAAGTCTGATACGTTTTTGGGTATCAGACAACACGTTATTGACGGATATTTTCGTCGATAGTTCGTCGGTGCGCTACAAAAATCCATCGGTAGCTGTCGCTAGGACGTCGATGACCTTCAGCTATCCATCGGTAGTTTGTTGCTGATCCGTCGCTGGGCTAGTCATTATTGCCAGAACAAATGGTACTTGCTATACTCAAACCTATATATATATATATATATTTTTTTTCTATATATATATATATATATATATATATATATATATATATATATATATATATATATATATAAACTATTTATTCAATAAACTAAAACACAAATATATAACATTGAATGAAATAGAGTCAAACACAAATTATACAAACAACTATTTTCTCAAACTATGGAGTAACGAAGAACTTCTACAATATAGTACATTTATAGAAATCTCTCAAATGATACATAAACTCCATAAAGTCGTACAAACTGATCCAATATAATAAAAATTTATACAAAATTCTCGTAGATATCAAATCGCTGGTGGAGGAGGTGGCGGAGGCAGAGACGGCTGTCTGCATGCATATAACTGTGCCATCACCAAACTGATGACCCGTTGTATGTCCTAGGCAGGAACACCGCCTGGAACAGTCGTCGGCGTGACATGAGGCACTGTGGTCGAAGTAGGACCAGGTGGTTGAAGCAGGAGTCGGTGAAGTGGTAGCAGGAATCAGACCACAAGTTTATAGAACGTGGGTCACCTGGGTCATCTGACCCTATAGGGCCACCAATATATATATATATATGTAATCTCCTCCAAACTATAGGTTCCGGTAGTAATCCCGGGCTGTGTACCTACACGTGGAGGTGGAGATAGAGGAGGAGCTCTGAAGTAAATGGATGGCTGGGATCCCAACAATCCGGTACCGTACATGTTGTCGTCTTTTCCTCTACCGACAGCTTGTATCCACAAGTCGTTCCTCGCAGCCGGCATCGGTGGCTAACTAGTCCCAGCTCCCCCTCAGAAACCCCCGCAGCAATACTCCCTCCCTCACAGCCCGACTATCTAAAGTCTCATATGTCTCCTATATGTATATAGGTAAATAGATTTAGAGTTAATATTCATATTTTAGTTACTATTAAGTATTGTTATGGTTAGGGTCTCATACGTCTCCTATATTTGTCTTTGATTTTTATTGTTAATTAGGGTTATTATTAGGATATTTAGAGTTAGGAGTAAATATTTTGGTAAAATAATTATAGGAGTTATAACCAATTATGCACCATGTACCATATATATTGTAAATACAAGTATCAAAAAAACTTAAATAATATTCTAATTTAGTACCTAACTGTAATAATGAAGGTAAACAATATTGGTATCGAAATCGGTATCAGACCATTGTTATGAGTATCGGTATCGAATGTATTAGATTGGTATCGGTCGTATCAGATTGGTATGAGCCGTATCCGGTAGGTATCGGCTGTATCCACAGATATCGACCGATACTGCAAACTATGTTAATAATTAATTAATATTCACAATCCTATATATAATATAGTATTGATAGCCCTGGAACACCACCCTAGAGTTAAAATATACTTAAGAAAGATATTTAATATTAACGGGTTCAAAATCTTAATATCCGAAAAATATTCGGATATCCAAATCCAATATCACGAATTTCTAATAATATCCAAAGACCCAAATTAGAAATGGCTACCTCGTAATTGGTATCCGAATATCTTAATATGGAAATTCGTATCCGAATGTCTTAATATCGTAATTCGTATCCATGTTCCATAATATATATCCGAACCAAATTCAGGAATCCAATATCTAAAATTTCAAATAGTATCAAAAAAATTGGATACGGATACAGAATCGACAAGTGTCCATACTCTACGAATAATATTCGAAACCCCAAAATTAGAATGGACAACCTCAAATTCATATCTTAATATCTTAATATCAGAATTCATATCCATGTTCCATAAAATTCGAAACAAATTCGGATATCCGAATCCAATATCTAAAATTTTGAATAATATCCAAAAATTGGGATACGAAAATGGAACCGACAAGTGTCCATGTCATGTGCTCGTGTCCATGTCCAATGTATCGTGTATGTACATGTCCAATACCGAACATCGATGAAAATTAGGACTAGGTTGTAACAGATTTATTTGTGCAACTACTATCACACAAAAACTCTATTTCTACTAAAATAAATTTTAGAAAATAAAAAAAATTAGGTCTAGGTTGAGAAATCTCACAATGAGGAAGGAGAAGAGGACTTTGAGAGGATGAGGGGGGTTGGGGTCGGCGTCGGCATCTTCGGGGTCAGGGTCGTCTTCAGGGTCGGGGTTCTCTTCGGAAAGGGGGCTCGTTGGAGAGGTCGGGAAGGAGGAGGAGGAAGCGTAGGAGGAGGATGGGGGTTTTGGGGGTCGGAGGAGGAGGAGGGGGTTTTGGGGGGAAGTTTTCGTTGTTGACAAAATTTTAAGAATGAGAATGAAAGGTTACTGCATCAATTTTATTCGTCTCCAGCGACGGAAGCTATCCGTCGCTAACCAATCGGTACTGTGTTAGCGACAAATTAGTGACACATACCACAATGTATATTTAAAATTTATTTTACATAAATTATCGGTCACTATTCAATCGCTAGTCAGTCGCTGGTCAGTCGCTATCTAGCGAATGATTCCGCTCCGTCGCTAAGGTACGTTGCTAATTAACAGTATTTTGGTAGTGAATAGAGCGGACATGCTCACAAAGGTTCCACCAAGGAGAAAGTTCGAGTACTACAGGAGGATGGTCGGTATGGCGAGCTCCTCTACCTATTCCGACTCATTATAATCATAGAGATATGGATCCTTCCCTTCGACTAATAAAAAAGTTTCTTAATGTGAATTTGATTCAACCATAATACTACTCGTATTACATGGATTTATCAACAGATGTATGTAGTTTAGGGAATAGCTATGTAATATGGAAAATGTTGTAATCAGTCTTTTGTGATTAATAAATACAAGTATAGGTGCATGTACATTGCACATATTTCATAGATTATTTTTAGAAAGATGAAAAGACATATGTTATAATTATTGTAATCTTTATTAAGATTACTTAGGAAGACTAAAAAATAATTGTCTTAATTATTATAAATTTATTATTATATTAGTATTAGTATATTATTTTATATTATTTTATATTTGCTTATAAGACTAATTAGGAAGTCCAAATAACAGTTTTCATAATTATCTACTTGTTCCATTAACTTTAATAAATAGTTTTAATTAGTAAACATATACTAGAGTAAAAAGAAAGGAAAGTTCTAGCATGAGAGAATGGAAGAAGGGGCAGTGTCACAAGCCACCTTGCCCTTAGGCCATCTCCAATGGGAGTTTCTATCCATTATATGGTAGAATTTTTTTTTAAATATCTCCCAATGGAGATTTCTATAACAATTTACATCATATATGGCAGTGAGGTAGGATGAAAAGTTTCTATGACTATTTCTTCATGTATAAAATTTCATATAAATTCTCCATCTCTCATAACAATTAATATTGTGACCTACAACATTAACTTCATCCTTTTATTTTTTTGTCACGTATGATAGAAATGAAGAACCATTGGATAGTATTTGTGTGTGTGCAATTTTTATATAGAAATTATACCAACTATGATATAAATTTTCATAAAGTACTACAATGACAAGTAGGATAGAAACTCAATTTTAGAAATTTTCATTCTAACGCTAGCATATGAAACCACAAAGATCTCTAACAGTTGGTATTTAACGTGTTACGACCCACACCCGGTATAGGGGTACGAGTGCGTGACAGCGCCCAGCCTATGTCGTAACATCGGTGGTAGAACGTTATCTATAACACTATCTATCTATCTCACACAAATATAATGTACCTGCCATAGATCTCAACTCCGAATGGAGGACAAGTACAATGATAATGGTAAATGCTCAATCACAAAGCTAAAGCATGATAAGATATCAAAGAAGTCTAAATAACTACAAAGTTTCAAACAACAACTCTAATACAATATAAACATTCAAGTCTCAACTCCAATGATAAAACCTTCTTATATTTACATGCCAAGTTCTAACAAAGAATCTAACACAAGCTAATACTAGTAAATAATCCTCTCGATAATCACTCCTGAGAAACCGGACCCATGGTTGCTATCCCCTCCTCGGATCCGTAGTATGTGGACACAAATTTTCTGAGCAATCATCTAAAAAATACATCCAGTCAGAATGGAACAAGCACATCTCCTCTAGCAGTTCCAAATAAATGATAAAAACTATAAAACAGTTATAGAAAGTAATACTTGATGAACAGAGTAGAATGAGTAAAGAAATGAAATAGAACAACAGTTAACTTTAGTACAGGGAAGATAAATATTGTGAATCAGAAGAAAATGATAATGTAGACTGTAAATAAAGATAACTAGGCCAGAACAAGTGTGATGTGAGTCTAGCCAGTATAATGAGAGTCTAATGTGAATCCAGTAATAGACACTAAACCAGTGTGTTTTGAAATACCGCTTTCGACATGTAAACGGTTAGGGGATAAATACGGCACATCGCACACTTGGCAATTGTGCGACGGTTATCTTTTCAGATTAGACCAGTAGTAAGTACGGCATGTCGCACGCTTGGCCTAGCGACGACGACTATCTTTCCAGATTAGACCAGTAGGGGTGGTTCCAATATGATTGAAAATGTTTATATGTCTGCTCGAGTATTTTGTCGCCCCGACTAGTACCAGTGAATCCATATCTCAATACGTAAATCAAGTACAAGTCTAGCCATAATGTATGTGATGCCAGTAGGTATTTACAGTAGGTGGTTCCAGTGAGTGATTCCAGAAAATAGAGGCCAGACAAGTATAATACATGTCGCAAGTGAACGAATCCAGAAATACTAGTCTGTGTCATGACAGAGATACAAATAATACTATACTAGAAGCTGAATCATAATAATCATCAAATAATGAAAACTATCAGAGAATATACTCGCCTGCGATCCTGAGCAGTAAATGAGGATCGATGTCCAAAGTAGAGTCACACTAACCTATATATGAGATATATAAAGTTATTTGGTGTTCTAGAGTAAACAGTATATTTAAATGCACTAATTACATGCTTCTAGGCCTTTTCTAGGTCATGGAAGTCATGCTGGATCAACGCTAGTCAAACTAAGTCAAATTGGTCAACTCTAGGTCATACATTGTCATACCAAGGTAATCTAACCTATATTAGGCCTAATGCTCTTGTTAAAAGGCATGTGCCAATATCTTGGCATACCCCAATCCCCTACCTTTACCTATACCTATCTATATATAAGCCATGTGCATATTTCTATGTATGCAATCCTCTATCTCATTAACACGCACTACTCGACATAAATAGGGGTATGCAACCCCTTACCTGATACATGTACTTCTATATAGGGGTACACCCAAAATCCTTACCATGTTACCTATAGGTTACATGATAAGTCCCACCTAGGCATTACATATACAACTTGCTATGCTAGACCCCTACATTTCTATTTAGGTAAACCAAAAGCCTTATCCTAATTTTACCCAACATCACCTATATAGGAATATCCACACATACTCTCACACACACACACACACACACACACACACACACACACACACACACACACACACACACACATATATATATATATATATATATATATATATATATATATATATATATATATTCACACACACACACACACACACACACACACACACACACACACACATATATATATATATATATATATATATATATATATATATATATTTTATATATATATATATATATATATTTTATATATATATATATATATATGTGTGTGTGTGTGTGTGTGTGTGTGTGTGTGTGTGTGTGTGTGTATTTATATATATATATATATATATATATATATGTGTGTGTGTGTGTGTGTGTGTGTGTGTGTGTGTGTATACTCCTTATTCAAAGGCCCATGGTACCCAACACACTACCACATACCTCTCTTAACTCTACCTTTACACTGACTGAACACAAGAGTAACTAAATGGACTAAACAAATGATGGGAACTTATCTATAATGAATTAGTGTAGGAAATTAGTGGGGGCTGATATATTGTTCAAGGACTAAATAATACTGAACACTAATACCCTCAAGATGATACCAAGTCCAGTTTGGACTGATACATCAACCCAATCTAAAAGACATATGTATCCCATTCCACACATATATATATATATATATATATATATATATATATATATATATATATATATATATATATATATATATACCCATGGTTAATGGGACATGTATTCCCAAAATCCGACTCAACCCACACTTTACAAACACATAACTCAAAGTCAGACCCAATTACTTCTCATCCTAGAGCTGTGACACTCTACCTAACCCGAGCCCTCTTACCTATAGGAAGATGACCCCCATCTGACTACCTGATGCTATGGACTGGACAGTAGTCTAAGGTAATCTCTTCATCTCTTCTAACTGATAATGATTGAATCAAAAGGTTCATATATGGGGCATAGAGGACTGCAGGACAGAGCAATAGGTATACTTGGACTGAACAATTGGAAATTTGGGACTGGACATGATGGTTTAGGACTGAAACATGGACTGATACCTTAATAATCTGATACAGTGGGAGCAAGGGCTGATGCATTATAGGGACTGAACCATGAGTGATATGGGGACTGAAGTCAAATGTTGGTAGGGGGACTGAACACAGCATGTAAGGACTGATACCAATAGGGTCTTCCATTGACTGATACCACATGAATATCAAGCCCACTCTCTCTTACCTGATACATATGTGTATCAAGACCTCTCCTTCCCTTTCGAATTCCTGGGCAATAGGCCCCTCATTCACAGACTGGCCTGTGTGTGGGTGTAACACACACACACACAAACTTAAGTTGCCTACTGCCAAATGGCAGTTCAGTCATCCTTTTTCTTGACACTATCACACGCCTTCACTCTAACCACTCACTCAAATGCAATTCAGTTAGCACATACCCCCTTATCTCTCTTCTTTCCTAAACCTATGATATACCTTATTGAATCCTCATCTACTCACTGCTACATAACTCTCAACATTAACCCCTCTTACTCAAGCCCCTCACTATCCTCCACTGCAGGTACAAAACAAGTTGGACTGGACAACAATTTAGAAAGACTGAACTGAACCATAATAAGGATTTAGCAAGGAAGGGTAAGGGAGAACTAAATTCAAAAAGAAAATGAGGCTCAACTAATTACAATAAACAGACACATATTTAAGGTAGAAAGGGCTGAACACAACTAGTACCAAACCACCCTTCTTAACTTAGTATACCAACTAGAACGGTAGGTAAGGTGGGACTGCAATAAGCAATATCCGAACTGATATACAAAGGCTGATGTCCAAAGGCCAAACCAAGGACTGAACAGTCGAACTTGGGACTGATATCATGAATGAATGCTGAACATGTGTACTGGACACTAAAGGAGATATGGACTGAAATGTAAAATATGTGCAGGACAGGGCATTGATGTGGCAATACTTGGACACCATACTAGGACTAATCCTAAAAAATATATGGGACTGTATCTGAACCACTGAACAAAAGAGAATGCAGGACAGAGACATTATTTGGTGTAGGCTAAGAGAGAGACTGCGCTTGAGAGGTAAAATAGGGGACTGAACTAATGACCCCAGTATAGCCTCATCTCGAGCTCTCCTCTAAATTCTCTAACTAATGATAGGATAGGTGACTGAACACAAAGGGTGAAGCTGATCATTATTGGATGAGGACAAAACTCAATATTATCTAGGGATTGATCAGTGAAGATACACAGGACAGAACAGGTAATATTGGAGTAGACTGAACCTTAATCAAGGCTGACTAAACGAAATAGGACTGGTCATTAGTGTTAGGGACTGATACAAAAAACTAAGAGTGAACTGGAATAACTAAATGAAGACTGATACATTAATAGAACAAAACATGGACTGAACATACTTTATATGAACTGAATCATATAATGTTCCTGGGGCGATGATGAGCCTGGCCTGTGCGATGCGGGGCATCCACAACGTCGGAGGACTGACGAAAAATGGCCACGATCTGAGCTGGCGTGGGACAGAATGGGGCACCCCGTGCATGAAAACTCATCGGCTAGGGTGTCGCACGGGCGGTCGAGGACCGGCACCATTCTACCACGGGTATAAACGACGGCCGACCATGCGGTCCATTGTGCGGTGCCCAATGGGCGTCGGAAAGATGTCGTAAGGGCGTCGTGCGCATAGAACGGGTGGCTGGGCGGAACCGGCTGTCGTAGGCGTCGTGAAGACGTCGGAGGCGCCTTCGGCGTCGTGGGCTAAGCGACGCGTTGAGTTGCTGGCGTCGAAAGACGTCGGCCGTCCCGTAAGGCTCTGGAGCGTGCGGATGTGCGCGAGGCGTACGTGCCGGGCAATATGATGAAAAAACCAGTGCGGACAGGATCCGCACGAAGAGTCCGAAACGACATGACGACCGGCTAAACATCGGGTGCGGGGAGACACGATTTAACTGAGCTCGCACGTGCTGGAGAAATATATATATATATATATATATATATATATATATATATATAAAATATATATATATATATATATATATATATATATATATATATATATATATATATATATATTCATGGGACTGAACACTAATGTTAGAGTGGACTGAAAAATAAGTGAAGCTCGAGTCATTTAACTCTCCCTTCAAATATGACTGAACACTCAGGTATCAGTAGTACTAAACTTAATCAGGCATATGAAGTGATGTGGACAGAACATTTTAATGGGGACTGACACTTAAACTGAAAATGGACTGGAACTTCAAAGTGATCTACTCGAGCCCTTCCCCCTTAACTGGAATGATCAGTATGAGAAGAATTAGACTGGACAATTGTGAGACAACTGAACAACAGAAGATTAAAGACTGGGCATGAAGATGCAGTGGACTGAAACAATGGGATACCAGTCCAATACAATAATAGCCCACACAAACACACACCCACAGTCCACTTAAACCACAAATTCCCAAATCAATATTTAATCTATCAGTCCACTCTAATTCACTAGATAAACATACCAATGATAATCCCATAGCAAGGCACTCCCAATACAAGGATCAAAACTGAATTTAGAGCACTTGGTGCTTTTTGGGTCATTTTGTTAAACACTTGACGTGCGTATCGGACACGTCCATGATATGCACTCCAAATGGATTCAAACTTGACCCAAAGCTCACCCACATGTTCTAAATCATAAGCATGACCCAATGAACAAATTTACAAAACCCTAGAATCTCTATTCTCAGATTTTCCCCAATTTGAGCCAAAAGCAAAGGGGAAAATCCCTCAAAAGGAAGAGGAGAGCCTAAAATCCTCTCTAATGGCAACTCTAATGGCAACTCTAATGTATGGGGGCCCCTAATTGATGCATCTATACTAATTTAATGTAAATTAGAGGGCTAGAATGCCCATACTAAATGGGAGATAGATTATTTCCAATGAAAATGGATCTAAGATTCAAAAGTCCTTCAAGCTCCAAGTGCTCCAATCCCTCCAAGCTTGCTTCTAGAGTCTTCTCCTCTCTAAGGGGAAGATAATAAGACTAATTTGAGGGAATTTAGAAAAAATTTGGTGGTAGGAACAATTTGGGGAAGCTTACTAAATTAGGATTAAGGTTTTGAATGAAAGGGCGAGAAAGAAGAAGATGTTAGGCTTTATAAACAATGTGGGCTGCCATATGATGTTTGTTGGCCCATTGCCTAATGGTCACACCTGATTTTGATAATCTACGATGACTTAAATCGATACGAAAAATATACGAAACTTTTACAAATGTTTCAGGTCATTGAAATCAATATCAAAAGAGCGTACTGCATCTACAACAAGGATTCAAGTCATCATCCAAAAGCAAATTGGTTCAGAATCCAGATCGAGTTTTTTTTATAATTCTTCTGTATTTTTACCTTTATTGAGTCTAGGATATAAAAGTGTAAAATCGATCGGATATTACTGGCTTAGGTTATCTCCAGTCCACCTTTCCAAAAAGCCTACCTATATCTCAAAATCTACATATCCAAAAAGCCCAGAATACCTATGCAATTTGATTATTCAAATTTAGTTCTGAACTATCAGAACTCTGGAAAAACTTTGACCGAGTTCAGTCCAAGTTCTGACCGAGTTCAGTCAAGTCAAATTTGAAATTTAGTTGCCTCCAAATCTGTATCCAACGTTCGTTTGTGAGATCTTAGCATCCGAACTATGCCTGAACTCTGCCCGAGTTCGGTTAGGAAAAACACCTATAAATAGAGAAGATTTTCAAATTTCTAATCACTCATTCACTCTTCTCTCTATCTATTCCTAAAGTGTTTTTCAGTGATCTAAAGCTTTTATATTTCACCTATACTTCTCTTAGCCAAAGCCAGTAACGTCTTGTTCGATTTAGAATCTTTGGTTTACAGAGTTGTAAAGAGGTTGCAATTCAAAAAATATCTCAGTTTTTGGAGTCAGTCGTACGCTCGTCACTAAACACGGTGTTGTGAAGTCGGTCGTGTATTTGTCGCCAAGGACGGTGTTGTAAAGAGACAACAAGCTCTCATTTAGCTTGCAAGTAGTGGATTAACAGCAGGCAAGAGTGCTCGCGACTGGATTAGTCCTCTCAGAGGAAAACCACTATATATCGATGTGTTCACTGAGTTTGATCTTCTATCTCTTATTGTTATTTAAATTACTGTCTCTTTATTTCTACCATAGTTTATAACTGTTAAATTGTTTTTTAACTAGTGATTATTTTTGCTGTACTCTATTCATCCCCCCTCTAGAGGTACCCAACGGTCCTACAATTGGTATCAGAGTGGGTTATATTCTAATATAACAAACCTAGAGAGTATATGGCAGCCGTGAAATTAATATTCAACGGTAAAGGGCAATCCACAAATAGATTCCCACTATTTGATGGAACAAACTACACATATTGGAAAACACGAATGACTTTCTTTCTAAAGTCTCTTGACTTTGATTTTTGGCCTATAGTTGTTGACGGTTATAAGAAACCGGCACCTATAGTGATTAAGGGCGTACTTTTAGACAAGCCACATGACAAATACATAGATGAAGAAAAGTCAAAGGCTAGTCTAGATGCACGTGCCATCAATATACTATTTTGTGCAATTGACAAGACGGAGTTTAATCATGTTTCTACATGTACTACGTCTTATGATATTTGGAAACTTCTTGAGGTAACTCATGAAGGTACTTCCCAAGTGAAGAAATCCAAGATCATTAGACTAACACAGGAATATGAATCATTCAAGATGAAATCTGGCGAGTCAATTATACATATGTTTACTCGTTTCTTAGATATTACTAATCCCTTACAATCCCTTGGTAAAGATTATAGTAATCATGAGAAGATCATGAAAGTGCTACGGGCTCTAACCAAGAATTGGAACCCAAAGGCTACTGCAATCATTGAAGAAAACGATCTCACCACCATGACACTGGAGACACTCATGAGTAAGCTGATGACCCACGAGCTGGACCTATAAGAATTTGAAGTCGCAACCCCTAAAGAAAAATCTATCGCCTTCAAAGCGTAAGCCAAAAGAGTTGCATGTAAAGATTCTGATGAAGAATCATCTAGTGGTGATGAGCAAGCCCTGCTAGTAAAGAACTTCAGAAAATTCTTAAAGTTTGAGAGATCAAACCGAAGGAAGAAAGACGTCCACAAAAGCAATAAAGAAGAAATAATATACTTTGGATGTAAGAAGTCAGGACATATGAAGGACTGTCCACTATCAAAGAAAAGCAATCCATATGATAGATCAAGATCAAGCAAGAAAGCTATAACTGGTCAAAAGTATGCAAATACAAGCATCTGGCACGAAAGTGATGCCAGTAAATCAGAGAAAGAGGATAGACCCTGCAGTACTGCCAATGTCTGTCTTATGGCATTCGATAAGGTATCATCTAACCCTCTAAATGATGACTTTACTTTCGATGAGTTAGAAAATACTTTTAGCGAACTACTTGAAGAACACAGAAATGTGTTAGACAAGTATAAGCAATCTCACAAAGAGGTTAAGGCATGCACAACCGAAGTAGCAAGATTGTCTAATCTTTTCGAAGATATTATAGAGACATCTACTACCGGTAACATGGATAAGATAGCCAAGATTAAGGTAGACTATCATGAGGCTATCCTCACCATCGAAAAAAAAGAAAGAGACAATGTCAAGATACAAGAGCTTTATGACATAGAGGAGAAGAGGTACTTAGTCACAGAGCAAAGACTCGCTGATATGACTACTAAATATGAGCAGTCTTGTACGATCTCTAAAAAGTTAAAGATCAAGTTAGGCAAGCAGGTCATCCCTGTGACACAGCCTAAGGTTAGTCCTAATGCTAAGCATACAACTAAGAGGACTAAATCACAGAAAGCACGCAAACAACACGTTAATCACAATCATGCTTTCACTTATAGGTTTTCAAAGAAGATACAAATGCATGTCAACACAGAAACAAAGAGCACTTTTTAAAACTCACTTGCACGTACTGTGGTACTCACGGGCACGTATCACAGTATTATCTAGCAAGAAAGCTTGTTGACAATCAAACACTTGTTTGGAGACCTAAAACTAATCAAAATTGACCCTTCAAGAAAAATAGATACCAAAGGATTCATCTACTCTTGTTGTAGGTAGACCCTCAACCCTCTCATGCTAGAAGCAAGTGGATCCTTGATAGCGAATGTTCGTGACACATGACTGGTGATGCATCTTTGTTCGCTACGCTATCAATGAAGAAATAAGGATACATCTCCTTCGGAAATAATTTAAGAGGTGATATAATTGGAAATGGCATTGTTGGTATGTTACCCAATAATAAAAGACGTTTGTCTAGTTATGAAGTTGAAACATAACCTACTTAGCATAAGTCATTTGGCAGACAATGGCTATGACATCAACTTTGTAAAAGACAAATGTGCTATATATGAAAATGTACTATATATGAAATGTCATCTGGTAATCCCGTATATGAAGGGATTAGAGAAGACAATATTTATGTTTTTTTTTTAGAAATTACTAACAATGCAGGAAGGTGCCTAGTAGCAAATCAAGATGAAAGTTGGCTATGACATATGAGGCTAGGACATGCTAATATGAATACTATCCCACGACTATGCACCAAAAAGTTGGTAAAAGGACTCCCTGAGATCACATTCAAGAGAGACATGGTATATGCTAACTGTGAAAAGAACAAGGCAACTAGGTCTACTTTTAAATCCATCAACGCTGTAAGTACCTCTAGACCCTTGCAATTAATTCATATAGATTTATTTGGTCCTAGTAGAGTCGCTAGTCTTGGCGGTAAACTATACGCCTTTGTTATTGTTGATAATTTCTCTCATTTTACATGGGTTTACTTTTTATCAAATAAAAGTGATACAATTTTTAAATTTCAGATATTTTGTAAAAAGGTATAAAATGAAAAAGGCTTCAGATTACTCGTATCCGAAGTGATCATGGTGGAGAATTCATAAATGCTGATTTCAAAAAGTTTTGTGATGATAGTGGATATTACCACAAGTTTTCTTGTCCTAGAACTCTCCAACAGAATGGTATTATGGAGCAGAAGAATCGTACTCTAAGCGAGATGGCTAAAGTCATGCTGAATCAGCATAATCTTCCTAAATATTTTTAGGCAGAAGCTGTTAGTACATCCTGTCATATTTTAAATAGGGTGTTAATTCGACCTATATCGAAGAAAATATCATATAAGCTTTGGTTTGGAAGGATTCCAAATATTTTTATTTTAAAGTTTTTGGATGTCGATGTTTTGTCCTGAACACCAAGGACAACTTGGAAAAGTTCGACTCTAAAGCAGATAAATAAATATTTCTCGAATATGCTGCTAAGAGTAAGGGATATAGAGTATTTAATAAAAGATCTATGATTGTTGAAGAATCTATTAATGTTACTTTTGATGAGCTCAATAGTCACAGATCTAACGACAGTGATGATGAAGATGCACAGGTTAAATCCAAGTCATCCAAAGTTACTGCTACCAGAGAGAGCCCTATGGAAGATCTAACAGAGAGATTCAAATCTTGGAAATTCTTGTCAGATTATCCAGAGACGCTCATCATAGGTGATGTATCAAATGGTGTAAGTACACGTTCTTCTAATAAAGACACTCATATAGCAGCTAATGTAGCTTTTATATCGCAAGTAGAACCTAAGATAGTAGCAGATGCTTTTAATAATAAATTTTGGATTAATGTCATGCAAGAGAAAATTAATCAATTTGAGAGAAACCAAGTTTGGGAACTTGTTCCTGAACCTATTGGTCAATCGATAATTGATACCAAATGGATGTTCCGAAATAAATTAAGTAAGGATGGACAAGTTCTACGCAATAAAGCACGTCTAGTGGCACAAGATTATAATCAAGAAGAAGGTATTGATTATGACGAGACATATGCTTTTGTTGCTAGACTATAAGCTATCCGCATGTTTTATGCATTTGCATGTTTTTACAATTTTAAATTGTTTCAAATGGACGTAAAAAGTGCATTTTTAACTAGTTTTTTAAAAGAATAAGTTTTTGTGAAACAACCCTGTGGCTTTGAAGATTTTCAAAAACCTGATCACGTCTTCAAACTTAGAAAAGTACTCTATGGACTCAAACAAGCACATCGTGCTTGGTATGAATGCCTAAGTGTCTTTCTACTTGAAAATAGTTTTTCAAAAGGAAGAGTTGATACTACTTTATTTATCAAGTCTTCAGATGATGATGAAATTCTTCTTGTGCAAATTTATGTAGATGACATAATATTCAGTTCTACTAATGAAAAACTTTATCAAGAATTTGCTAAGTGTATGCAGAGTGAGTTTGAGATGAGTATGATGGGAGAACTGAACTACTTCCTAGGACTCCAGATCAAACAACACTCACAAGGAATATTCATCAAGCAAGCTAAGTATACGAAAGATTTACTGAAGAAGTATGACTTCAACAACGTAAAGCCTATCGGAACTCCAATGGCTACATCAACCCGGCTTGACATTGATGAAAGTGGCAAACCAGTCGACCAGCGTAAGTATCGAGGTATGATTGGTAGTTTATTATATTTAACTGCTAATTGCCCTGATATCAGGTTTAGAGTTTGCATCTGTGCTAGATATCAAGCTAATCCAAAGGAATCACACTTATGCGCCGTTAAGTGTATCTTTCGATACCTTAAGGGAACTTCTAGAGACGGCTTGTGGTATCCCAAAACCATATCTTTTGACCTAATCGGTTATTTAGATGCAAATTTTATAGGATGCAAAGTAGACCGTAAAAGTACCAGCGGTACGTGTCATTTCCTAGGAAAAGCTTTAGTCTCCTGTTTTAGCAAAAAGCAAAATTTTGTAGCGTTATCAACGACTGAGGCTGAGTATATCGTTGCAGAACGTTGTTGTGCTCAATTTTTTTGGATGAAGCAAATCCTAGAGGACTACAATCTGTACTACACGATGATTCCCATATTCTTTGATAACAATAGCACAATTAACTTGACTAAGAACCATGTTTGTCACTCACGCACAAAGCACATAGAGATTCGTCATCACTTTTTACATGATCACCAACGACACGGGGATATTTACTTAGAATTCATTGACACAGATCATCAACTAGCAGATATTTTCACAAAATCGCTGGCTCAAGACCGTTTTAACTATCTGCGACGTGAACTAGGCATACTTGAATTTTCTGATTCATGATGCATTATGATTAATAAAAATTCTTATAACTTAAATTTTTTGATATTTATTAATTGAAGTTATTTTGGGTACAAGTCGAAAGGGTTCTTCTGTCATACAGGTGTAAATAGCCTGAAGCGACACGGTATACTAGTCTTCGAACTACCGCTAGCTGGGATCCGGCCCCTACAGCTAACCCAAAGTAATAAATGTTATTAAATTGAGAAGTTTAAAATTTATTAAGATTATTTATCATTCATTATGCATAAATGAACTGGGAATACAAGTGGCCGAACTCTGGCAGAACTCGGACCGAGTTCGGACAGAGTTTGGTTGACGTCGGTTCAATTTTCCAGAACAATAGCAGGCGGCCCTAGCTTTATATAAACACCATTTCCTTCTCCTTTTTTCTTCATTCACCATCCAAAAACTCATCTAAAACCCTAGTTTTCAAATCTTGAAGCTCTCCTCCTTCCTAGTTCTTAGATCTACGAAGCTCAGAGGTGACTCCCTCCATCCTTTTCTCCACTCTATTGAGGTATCTCTCTTCTCTTTTCTCATATATGGCTCCTAAGCAAATCCATAAGAGAAAGAAAATTGCTTCCACGGTGGGTTCATCTTCAACTTTGGAGTATGAATCTATGAACGCATTTAGTCCCGCTCGTCCCTCCAACGAAGAGGATTATAATGTTTCACTCTTTCTATCTATGGAATTTTTAAACTTTTGGTTTAACTCTTTTTCTTTTCGAAAAATATGTCCCAGGAGATCTGTTAATTTTACTGTTTTCTCGGAGTGCGCCAACACCTTTGATAGACTTAGTCTTCAGGATTTCTTTGCAGCTGCTGACAATATCTATGATAATGTCGTTCGAATGTTCTATTGCAACATGCAAGTGAAACCCGATGGCAGTATCTACTCTTGTGTCGCTGGACACGAAATTGAATTCAACTCAAGTGACATCAGTGAGTATTTTCATATGCCTGATATTCGCGATGCGTTAGTTGATATTCATCGAGTCCAGTTTCCCGAAGATATGACCCTTGACTCTTTTAAGATTGCAATGTGTCATCCTAACCCTGTCCCTTGTAATGGTAGGATATTTGCAAAACACCTCAACCAAAAATTTTATGAGTTACATCGCTTTTTTTTTCTCTGCTTTGCTTCCCAAGATGGGATCTTCTAACGAGATCACATTTTATGAGATGTCCGTGATGTATCATCTTCATTTCGATGTTCTGTTTTCTATCCCCAAGACCTTTATGGCTTGGATGATCGGTTGCAGACGGGTGGGGCGTAACCTTTTATACCCCATACATCTGGCAGCTATTTTCAGGAGATTTCATATTGGCCTTTCTATATGTCCTATTTTTTTGTCATCTTCTGAGCTGACTAGATCTAGAAAATATCCTCTGCCTCCACCTCCTCCCGGTGCTGCTCCTATTGAGGCTCAGGACGATCCAGACGCTCATGATCCTACACCTACTGCTCCCGCTCCAGGCTTTGACCCACAGTTCTTTTAACGCTTTGGTGATTTTGTCACCCTCTCCGGGCAACGTCATCAGAGTTATGTAGATGCTGAGTTCCGTCATACCACACATACTGTAACACCCATATTCTTAATACATATTTTGTCAAGCTTGCATGTATTTCAGACCTGTATTTATTTTCTCGGATTTTGGCATGTACTTATAATTGTCTTGACTTGTAGATTTTGGTTCTCGTAATTGGGTTTTACCTGGCTTAGTTTATTTTGTGGAAGAGAATTGGTTTGATTTGGTTTGGTTTGGTTTGGTTTAACATGCATTGGAACACCTTAGCCTATGTTCAACCATCATTCCACCACAACCACCCTCTTTATTAACTCCACCTACTTTCTCTCTCCTCCATAATTCTCTCATTTATTTCTCCATCTTCTTCTTCTTCCTTCCTCTACACAACACCAACACCCATAGGCAAGTGCACCTTGCTACCACATGAGAACCACTTTTTATTTGTCCATTAGCTAGATTAGGTCATGGAGATTAACTTTAGAACTTGGCATTTTGTGATTTGGAGTCTCCATTGTTCTAGATCTAGGTTTTAACTATTTTTGGATTTACATGGTTTTGATCTATTTTGGTTGGATTTTTGTGGGTTTTGATGCTTCCATGTGGAAGAGAATTCAATTTTACTCAAGTTAGAACTTTAAAAATCTAGATTTGGCTTTGATTTGACTAAGATATGAAAGATTGAATTTTTGGGTGTTCTTGATGTTCCTCTCGGCCTGGAGAAGAAGATCTACAGTCTGTGCTCTTTAGCGCAGCACTGGACCGCGCAGCCTCCCCGCGCCGCGCTCTTTAGCGTTGGTCGCTGACTGCGCAGCCTGGCCGCTGCCCGATTGTGCAACCAACCCTGTGCCATCGACTCCTGCGCGCTTGACCCCTGCGCAGTCTGCATCCTGCGCCATCGGCTCCTGCGCGCTTGACCCCTGCGCAGTCTGCATCCTGCGCCATCCATTGCCTGCACAGTCTAAGCCTGCGCTGTCTGCATCCTGCGCCATCCATTGCCTGCGCAGTCTAAGCCTGCGCAGTCTGTATCCTGCGCCATCCATTGCCTGCGCATTCTGCATCCTGCGCCATCCATTGCCTGCGTAGTCTAAGCCTGCGCACTTCGCAGCCTGCGCCAACCATTCCTGCGCAATCCAACCCCCTGACCCCTTGCGCAATCCATTGGCTCTTGGAGTTTTGGTTTTATTTCTTTAAGCTTGGCTCTTCTATAGCCCTGTATATTAATATTTTATTAGATATTTTACGTCCATTTTATATCCTTACGCCTTTTGTCATGAACTTGATTTTACGTAATATGTTTGGAATGACTATTGTACATGGCATGGTATGACAAGGAACTAGCATAACACGACAGTGACCCGTAGTGGTGCACTCCTGACATGACCAACCTGACTTGATAGTGGCCCGTCGTGGCGCACTCCCGATAAGTACCCTGACATGATTTATCTTGATAACTTGATAGTGGCCCGTGGCGGCGCACTCCTGACTTGACTTGACTTGTAACTTGTAACTTGACTCGTATAATCAACTTGACACCGTGGGTGTTCCTGCTTGCTCGCTTGAGAAATCTACTTGTCTTGTCTTGCATCATGTCTACGACGTGACTCCCTGGTTTCCCACGGTCAGGGATTTGCACTGAACATGGATTAGGCTAATGACTAGATCTAACTATAGTTCATGGAGAATTTCCCAGTTACCTGTTGCCCCTTTGGTCCCGGCCTTATATATATATATACATGGGATTTGTTGCTATCCGTCGAGATGAGCGCACTTCCAGCCCGCCGTCGAGTGTGGTACCTTAGGACACATGTATCTTACTACAGTGTGTCTGCTATATCCAGCTATCTTTTCCTTTTCTTGCTGGGATCACTCAGGTAGTAACAAACAGGTAACCGGACTTGGAATTCTCATTGCATTTGCTAGTAACTAGGCTTGTGATAACCCTAGTTAGTTAAAGTATCAAGCCGTACTTATTGCTTGGCCGTGCTTGTTGGATGGGGTTCTATTTGTCTAGTCTTGTCTTGATCCTGTACAAGATTGTACATGTCTCGATTTTTTATATTTACCTTGCCGATAAATGGTGGAAGAAGCCAAGTTCCGTTCGGACGAAGGGTTACAACCCCGGTCCTTGTTTGGTTTACGGGTTGTAACCTGGTTATCTGAATAGTCCCATGGTTATCTCATCGTATATCATCCTGTCATGCTTTATCATATGTTCTGTCTTTTATTGATTCTGTACAAGATTGTCTTTTATATTCACCTGTCATGCTTTTTCTTAAATTATTGTCTCTTATTAAGTAATTATATTCTTGTGCTAATTGCTGGTTTTAGTTCTTAAGTGAAGCCTCCTTTGTGGCACTTGCTCTTTCTGGGGTCTGACCCAGCTTGTTTTGTATGGCCAAATACCGGAGCAGCAGCAAAGGATCTACCTTCCTTCCAGCCACATGGTGACCACTAGAGGGAATCCTGGCAATGAGTGGGTTATTTTTGGCTCTCCCCCACTCCATTGTACATTATTCTTTTGAGGCGTTTAGCCGCCGAGCAAGTGTTAGCTCGTGTATATTTTACTTACTGTCTGCCTACGGGCTGTAACATGATTGGCAACTCGAGGTTGATCATGTATAACTTAACTCTTGCTAGTCCTTACATTTTGTATGACTAGCTTCATGATCATCGGGATATGTAATGTTTGGGACGCCTTACAATTGTATATTTGGTGGTCTGATATCTTGTAACTATTACTAGTTGGTTGAGATTGAGACAATAGGCTATTTTATGACCTTAAGAGACTGATGGATTGTAGTAAAACCCTCACATATCTAGACAGCCGTGACCGTATAGCGGTGTGGATTCCATTCCGTTATACGTAGCTGGCTATGTCTGCCCCCGCTCTCCAGTATTCTGGTTCTGGGGCGTGACACATGCTTAGGTATTGTGGAACAACATTGCTGACCTACACTGGAGTCTGGCACAGCACCCCACTGCTCTCTTTCCGATGATCCATCATCCTGGCTTCGATGGACCGAGGTTCGACGATCCGACTACTTTCGGATATTTTGATCCGACCACAGCCTACTTCGACCCTCAGCCACCAGCTCCAGCCGATGATGATGATGCTCAGATATGAGACGAGCATGCAGTTTAGTGTTTTGAGTTTTTATTTTGCTAGTGATGATGATCTATGTAGCTGCACTGTGTATCTGTCCAAACTTTCATAGTTGGACATTTTTATTAGTAGTTTATTTAGCAGTCATAAACTCTCTTAGTTATGACTTTTATGGACTTATGATGTACTTTCTTCAGTTTTAGTTCATCAGTTTATTAGTTTACTTTATCAATTTTATCCACTGCTACTGCTAGTTCTATTATCTTGTGACGTATATTGTGACTTGTACATTGTGGATATTATTCTCTTTTTTCTTTCTTGTTTGTGTATATATTGTTGGCCTCACACATTGCGGGGGAGCTACTCATTTTCTACATAACAAAGGGGGAGAAGAGCAATACCAAAATCAAATTTCAAACGATCAATCAAAGAACAAGTCAGGTATATTATTTCACAGCTATTTTAGTTATATTTTGGTATAGACTCAAGTTAGTCAATTATCAAAATGGAAGAGATTGTTGGCCCATTGCCTAATGGTCACACCTGATTTTGATAATCTACGACGACTTAAGTCGATACTCAAGATATACGAAACTGCTACAAATGTTTTAGGTCATTGAAATGAATATCAAAAGAACGTACTGCATCTACAACAAGCATTCAAGTCATCATCCAAAAGCAAATTGGTTTGGAATCCAGATCAAGTCATTTTTACATTCCTTCTATATTTTTACCTTTATTGAGTTTAGGATATAAAAGTGTAAAATCGATCAGATATTACTGGCTTAGGTTATCTCCAGTCCACCTTTCCAAAAAGTCTACCCATATCTCAAAATCTACATATCCAAAAAGCCCAGAATATGCAATTTGGTTATTCAAATTTAGTTCTGAACTATCAGAACTCTGGCAAAACTCTGACCGAGTTCGGTCAAGTCAAATTTGAAATTTAGTTGCCTCCAAATCTGCATCCAACGTTCGTTTGCGAGATCTTAGCATCCGAACTATGCCTGAACTCTGCCCGAGCTCGGTCAGGAAAAATACATATAAATAGAGAAGATTTTCGCATTTCTAATTACTCATTCACTCTTCTCTCTATCTATTCCTAGAGTGTTTTTTCAGTGATCTAAAGGTTTCATATTTCACCTATACTTCTCTTAGCCAAAACCAGTAACGTCTTGCTCGATTTAGAGTCTTTGGTTTAAAGAGTTATAAAGAGGTTGCAATTAAGAAAATATCTCAGTTTTCGGAGTCAGTCGTGCGCTCGTCACCAAGTATGGTCTTGTGAAGTCGGTCGTGCACTTGTCGCCAAGCACGGTGTTGTAAAGAGATGGCAAGCTCTCATTTAGCTTACAAATAGTGGATTAACAGCGGGCAAGAGTACTCGCGACTGGATTAGTCCTCTAAGAGGAAAACCAGTATATATCGCGGTGTTCACTGAGTTTTTATCTTCTATCTCTTACTGCTATTTAAATTACTGTATCTTTATTCCTGCCATAGTTTATAACTGTTAAATTATTTTTTAATTAGTGATTATTTTTGCTGCACTCGCACACACTCTATTCACCCCCCCTCTAGTGCTCAACGGTCCTACAATGTTAGGGTTAAGATTTTGGGCAAGAAAAAAGGTGTACTACACCCCTCTCTTTAGTCATGACAAGTTAAAGATTTAACCTTTTCTCCTAATTAGGTGTTTCAAGCTTCCTAATTAATATTGCTAGTCTAGTTAGAGGCTAACCAAAGTTCAATTAGACTAGTCCTAATCATCTAGTTGGGTGGTCATGTCAAGTTGGTTTGGGTCCTCTAGGATCACTAACCACTATTCTAGCTAAAGGCTAAGCACTATTCATATTCAATAATAAACATATGCACTATATTAAATAATTAATCCGAAAATATAATAACTAATTTTGGAAAATAATTTATCATTCAAAATGTAATTTGAAATCACAATAAATACAAGAATTAGAAAAGGTGAAAATATCCATGTTCCAGGAAAGTGGTAGTTACATAGCTGCATGGTCATTCATTAATACTCTTTTACATATATGATATAGGGGTGAGCATTATTTGGTTTTGGACCGAAAACTGAACCAAGCATAACCGAACCAAATAAGATATTCAGTTCGGTTTGGGAAAAAAAAATTGGTTCGATTTCAATTTTGAAAATACTAAAAAAAAAAAAAATTCGGTTTCGGTTTTAGCTTTAGATATCAATTTCGGTCTAAAATCGAAAACCGAATAAGAATTATACAATTATATATATATATATATATATATATATATATATATATATATATATATATATATATATATATATAAAATATATATATATATATATATATATATATATATATATATATATATATATATATATATATATATATACCCCAAATTTATGCATATTTTGTGATTAAAATGTGTATATTTTGGAAACAATAATTATATGTAAATGTTTTGAAGTCCAACTTTGATAATTTAACTAGTCCAACTTTAGATGCAACTTTGAAATATAATAAATATATGTATATAAAAATTATAATTTTTAATATAATTTAACTACGATTCCAACTTTGGACCCAACCCATTAAATAATGAAAAATTTCTAACCGAATAAACCGAACGCTCACCCTTATCTGCTACTAATTTGAAAATATTCTGCGACAACATACTCACAGTTGTTTTATGTGTTGCATCTCTAAGGGTCTAATTGCAATTGTTGGTATAAACGGTTATGATGTGTTTTTAAAGTATCGATTATGAGTTCGATTTTGAACAATTTTAAGTAACGATTTTTAAACAATATAATATATTGGTAATTCATCAACGAACGATTCTAAAAGCTAGCGATTTTTAAACAATCTAATCTATGCTTGGTAATTCATCAACTAATGGTTCTGAAAGTCTTTTAAAACAATAAATTTAGTTATGATAAACAAAATTCCTCCTGAAGAAAGATTATATTATTGTCCTCTCAAACAATAGCTTATACACCCAATGATTTGGTAAGTAGTAAATCACAAATTTTGAGAGCAAAGCATTCACTACCATATCTCATAAACAATCATTCACTTGCACATCAAATGGACCGTAAAAATTTAAAAAAGTCACATTTTGGAGAAATTAGCCATTAGATATGACCTCAAGAGAAACAAAGATGAGAACAAAGAAATATGGTAGGATATTAGTGATTGTAGTTATATTTTTTGATAAAGATATAAATGGAAGAAAAAATAGAAACCCTCCAGACACCTCCATTTGAGGTGTTTACAAAGACACCCCAAATTATATTACACTAATTTTGAAGGGGTTTCGAGCCGACCAAAACAAGTGACTCAAAAATAAATTATCGAATAAATTTTTTTAAACACTTCATAAATAGTCGGCACAAAAATCCTCCAAATTTTTTAAAATAACATTGCCAAGCAGACCTTAAGTGTAGCCAAAATAAAAATATTAAGATTGATGAGTGAAAAGATTAAAAATAAGAGAAGAAAACGTTTACAGCCGTGGGAAGAGGTGACATTAGTTGAGGAGAAGATGAAACAAAATATGCAACGCAGACCAATATATGCATCAGTAAGGAAAAGCGATTATTAATACAGGTTTATTGTAAAGGCACAAAATCCATTGTCAGGGGACAACACAAAATTTTAAAAAAAATGGCCATTGTCAAAATTATTAGGGGGGCATCACGTATAAAATCCAATTTATTCTCGTCTCCTTCTCCAAATCATAAATCCCTAAATCCTAACAAAATTACATCATTCCTACACCCGATGAATCTTCGACGAATCATTGACGATTCTCCGGTCATGTATTCTAAAAAAAAACTGGCATAACTTCTCAAGCTTTTGGTCATTCTCCAATAATTAAAAAAAGCTCTCAACAATGTAGAAAACATGAAGAATATCGTTGTCCACAAAGTAATCGGCTCGACAAATTTTGACAATCTTTGATTTTTTCAAAAATAGCTTCTCAATCTTTGAATTTTTGAAATTCGCAACTACAGTACTAGAACCGTCGTCATGATGACAGTCCTAGAATGTTAGGATTCGAAATATGAGGATTCTGACAGTCCTAATTTGAAGGGAATAATGTAAGCTACAAGCTGTTTGGTCTATATCTATCTATTCATGCAGCTTGCAAGAGACTGACAAATTGTGACCACAAACGTTGTATTTGATGAGTAATGCTAAGTCTCCTACCAAATGCTTACAACCACTCACCCATTTGCTGTCAGCAAATAGGTGAGTATTTGGTTGTAAGAGCATCATTAGAGCATCATTAGTAAGGTCCATCCCATTTTCTAGATTCTAGATTTAGAATGTAGGAGCTCATTTTGTAGAATAATAAGTCTCATCCCTAGTCCCAATTTCTACAATTTCGGTCCCAACCCATCCATGGGTGCTAAGGGTTGGGCCTCCCAATTTCTGATTCTAGATTGTAGAAACTCGTTTTGTAGAATAGTAAGTTCCAATTTGGAGCCCAACTTTCTAGATTCTAAACTTTATATTATTTTTTTCCTACATTAATTTTTGACCACACAATTTTTGGGACCGGAGTTCACTTTATCATTTCCTACTATTCTCATACAAACCCAACCCATTCTACATTTACCTTTTTTTTGAAATTTTGGACTCCAAATTGCATTGGAGAGTCCCAACTACTAATGATGCTCTTAGTAAGGCCCATCCCATTTTCTAGATTCTAGATTCTAGATTTAGAATGTAGGAGCTCATTTTGTAGAATAATAAGTCTCATCCCTAGTCCCAATTTCTACAATTTCGGTCCCAACCCATCCATGGGTGCTAAGGGTTGGGCCTCCCAATTTCTAGATTCTAGATTGTAGAAACTCGTTTTGTAGAATATATTCCAATTTGG
Source organism: Iris pallida (assembly GCA_029216955.1). NCBI lineage: Eukaryota > Viridiplantae > Streptophyta > Magnoliopsida > Asparagales > Iridaceae > Iris > Iris pallida. Next base: position 8,171,513 of record JANAVB010042618.1, on the reverse strand, counting down.
AGCCCAACTTTCTAGATTCTAAACTTTATATTATTTTTTTCCTACATTAAATTTTGACCACACAATTTTTGGGACCGGAGTTCACTTTATCATTTCCTACTATTCTCATACAAACCCAACCCATTCTACATTTACCTTTTTTTTGAAATTTTGGACTCCAAATTGCATTGGAGAGTCCCAACTACTAATGATGCTCTTAGTAAGGCCCATCCCATTTTCTAGATTCTAGATTCTAGATTTAGAATGTAGGAGCTCATTTTGTAGAATAATAAGTCTCATCCCTAGTCCCAATTTCTACAATTTCGGTCCCAACCCATCCATGGGTGCTAAGGGTTGGGCCTCCCAATTTCTAGATTCTAGATTGTAGAAACTCGTTTTGTAGAATAGTAAGTTCCAATTTGGAGCCCAACTTTCTAGATTCTAAACTTTATATTATTTTTTTCCTACATTAAATTTTGACCACACAATTTTTGGGACCGGAGCTCACTTTATCATTTCTTACTATTCTCATACAAATCCAACCCATTCTACATTTACCTTTTTTTTTGAAATTTTGGGCCCCAAATTGCATTGGAGAGTCCCAACTAGTAATGATGCTCTAACTGTAGCATTACTCTATTTGATTCATGAATCACATATACTGAATCTTGTGTTCTGGGTGCATTTTTAGTGGTGGAGAGCGCCACAAGTTGCATTCTCATTCTCATTTTGTACTACTTAAATTGGCCTCAGTGGACTTAAAGAGAAATCAACATTTTACAGCCATGATCAAAGAGACATGATTCTCATTGTAAATATAAAATAATTTGAGAAATTGGACAATGTTTGATTACAACCAAAAGCTTTACAATCTTCTTACAACGTCTAGGTGACATTTGTCAATTGAATCCCTTGTCTTCATATGAGAAGGGGGGAAGAGGAGATCCAATTGACAACTGTTATATAGACAATTGTAAGAAGATGTTAAGCTTTTGGTCTTAATCCTAGAATTATTGTGGGAAATTTGGATTCTCTAGTCTCCCTTTGACCACCCGGCATTAATATCCAAACAGGACTTTGTGAAGAAAATAGTCATGTCAACCAAAGAGTATATAATTGAGCATCAGAAAACTAAGTGTAACTAATAAAAATAAACTTAATCAAACTTGAGTTTAGTTAATTTTGCAAGTTTAGACAAACTAAAATTGGGATTTAAGTAAGGAGAAAATAGGTGAGGCAGCAAAATCAGCAACAAGTCAAAAGCTAACGAAAGAGAAAAACATGAAGCAACGCATAAATACATTTACGAAAAAGACTAAAGAATTGAGGCGGCAGACCGAGACGCACTGCTGATACATTTAGGTCACAAAGCTCACTCGTTTAAGTCACCCAATCAATCATGAACAAAACGTATCGCACTTGTTCTCCCCCACAACTGAACTGGCAGAGGCAGTCTCGTCGGCGATAGAGCCAAACATGTCCCATCATTCTTGACACATGCTTCCCTTCAGTAGGACTATGAATTGTGCATTCAATGTATTGGTGGCTGGAGGGACTTTATCTTTCCGGCACCATTTTTGCTGAAGACTTTTGCCATGAGACTATTAGCATCACTTCTTCGAGACATGGCATCACTCAAGTCTCAAAACACAAATACATTATAAAAGAAATGGATTGTGAAATAAGTTCAACAATAGTTAAAGCACATGATCGATAGAAACGTTGTGATACGTGACCAATATGTAACAAAATAGTTTCAATCCTAAATTAGGGTCAAACCCAAATTACACAGTCACTTTCTGAAAAAACTACTTAATACAGACATATATAAAAAAGCAACACACAATGAATATTCATTCAATATGTACAAATAAACAGTGATGTCACTCCTTTGTCGTCCCAATCAGGACTGTGCCGAATTTTGAGATTGAAAATCCTAATTTTGGGTTATAAACTTTGGGAAAACATTCATTAGAAAATTATTAACCTATAATTAGAAACACATGAAAATTACGTAGAAAAAAAAAAGAACTTACAATTAGAAAAGGAAAAAAAATTGTTCAAAAATAGAGAAATAAAAAGATTGCCTTTGATTGAGAAGTAGCATTGGTGTGTATCGCCTTGGAAGATGAAGAGAATTTGTGAAGAAGAAAATAGGAAGAAGAGGAAGAGTAGGAAATTTTTTGTTTATAGAGAACAGAAGGATGTGTTGTTTGCTAGCCCCTACCAAAAAAAATAATAATAATATGATAGCCGCTATCCAGTATTGTCCCCTAACATATAAATAATCTTAATATATTACTGAGATCTCCTCTTTCAAAAACTAAAGTATTGCTGGAAATTTGAAACTGCCATTGCATATTCTGCGAAGGTCAAGATATGCATACTGTCTATTAATCTACTACTGTTTTGGCATACAGCACATGAACTACAATCAGTGAGCCCCCACAACACCTTGTGCTATTAACCTTTGTCTTTACAATAATGCTAAGAGAACACCAAAACCTGGCCATATTATCAAAGTATTAATTTCTAGAACCTAATATACTTGACATACTGTCTTCAAACTAGAGTCATATGCACATGTTGCTAGTAGTTTGGAATCCTATATCCAAACTATTATTGCTCATAAGTTGCTCTCAAAACTGTGCTAGAAAGAAAGAGTTCTCAACATAGATATCGATGTAAGTCCAAATGACCACCTTGACATGCACCAGGCAAAATCCAGAGTAGTTCTTTGCTTAATCAACTACCAGGTTTCTTAATCAACTGCCAGGTTTCTAGTTACAGGGAAATTGCAATCGAAACATGAAAGAAATTTGTCGTCGTCATCATCATTGCATATAATAAGGAAATTATGATACATTTTCACTTTCTGTAATATACTAAGCTGGACTTACCGTCATGAGGGTAAACAAATATAAATGTGATGGCAAAACCATCCAATGGAACCAGAGTTATTAAATGTGACTCTCGAATTGAAGCAGTAAAACAAACAAAAATGAGAAAACAGCTACAGATGCATGATTGCAGATTAAACCACCTATGTAACCTTTACAAAAATCACGGTAGCTGGCTTCTTCTGACATTATCGGTAGTTGCGGTAAATGGGTGTGTACATGCAACTCTCTGCAAATTTTTCCAGATTTTCAGGACGTGGAAGATGACTAGCCAGACCTACAGTAAAGAAGAAACCTCTGAGCATGTGTATTGAGCATTTCAACTGTAAAACGAGCCAGAGAAAAGAAACCCACCAAGATCATATACTTTTTCAGCTACTTTGGCAGCAATTTTAGCTGATATCTTTCTGATATTTGTGAAGGGTGGATAAATCAGACCAGCATCGAAGTTTTCCTGTGCTACCTGTGATGCCAAAGCTTCCGCTGTCCCAGCAAATGAAGTATAATGAGTAAAATTCTAAGATTCTAATTTTCCTCATGCCAGTATGGAGATTTCCTAAGGGCTGTCATATATGCAGTTACTAAAACTGAGAACACTGTATTGCTGTGAATAAGGAAAATCTTTAAATCATTCATCACCCTTAAATCACCTCCAATGTGGACCAAATGTCCTAAATAACTATGTTTCGCATTAGAGCGCAAACTGATTGAATGAAATTTGCCTAGGCGAAGAAGCTAAAATTACTTTAACAAGTTTACTTACAGGCTGCGAGAAGCATATCATCATGTACACGAATTGCCCCAGACATTATCAAACCAAGACCCAATCCTGGGAATATATAAGCATTGTTTGCCTGGCACGATGTAAATCAGTTTGTAAGACGACAGTAGTCTATTCAATATTTAGATTTATTTTGCTTAAAGATTCTCTAATAAGAAAGAACCAAGTCCAAACCTGGCCAGACAAAAAGGTTTTCCTGTTGATCTCAACAGGACCGAATGGACTTCCACTAGCAAATATTGCACGTCCCTGCAAAAGAAACAAAATTTTGACTTTGTTTTTCATCTCTTTACGACTTGTCAGCTAGATATGATGGCATCTTAATGGATACAGGATACTGTGTCATGTGGCTTTTTACCTCACTCCAGGTATATGCTTGTTCAGCAGTACATTCAGATTGTGACGTCGGGTTGGACAGAGAAAGAATTAGAGGTTTCTGCAGTTTGTACACAGGCACTATCAGTTAAATTTCTTGATACCATCCGGTAGATAACCTGAATGCAAATTGACATGAATACGACTAACACACCTTATTCAAGGAGGCCATGGTCTCAACAACTTCCTTTGTGAAGGTTTGCCCCACTCCAGATGATCCTATCAGTACTGTTGGCTTGATTGCCTAAGAGAAACCAAAACAAAATTTACAAAACTTTTGCAACTACTCAGCAACTTGCTACAAAATATTGTTGATGAATATATAAGAGAATCATACAGCAAATAGTATCGACCAGGCATTCGGCATCAAACAAAATATACAAGTAAAAGATGTATTATGAGATACCTTTCATCAACATAGTAAAAGAACCATATAGTAAGTATTGGCAGGCATCCATATAACAGGTTGTGTATTGGCCAGACATTCAGAGTCCAGCAATTTTTCATTAGTAAGGAGATCATCAATCAATGGCTTTGAAACCAGAGAATGAATTTAAGCACCAAGTCACTATTAACTAGTATGGAAAAGTATTCATGAATAAGAGAATTCCTGAAAGAGGATTATTGACAAGGTGCCCAGCATCCAGAAATTCAGGCTTTATTTGCAGTAACTTAAGAGTTATGGGTATTTCTAACCATGATAGAAATGAACAAATATACGAAAAGCTTATTGAGATTATGACATCAGAGTAAAAAAGCATTTGAAAATAAGCAGGTGTTTGTTAAAGAAAGTAAATCGTCAGGAGAGAATATGGAAATCCCTGAAGTTAAATCTTCCCAGGTGGAAAATTTAAAATTGGTAGTAAGGTACTAGTTCTTTTTGTGCGTATACAAGTATACTAGCTGGAACTAAGCAAGGACAAGGAAAAGGGAAATCTGGAAAACATTGAGAGAGCAACAAATAAAATGAGAGATACAATTATGTGCTTGTACACTTGAAATTGCTTCACACCTGGACAGCTTCTAAAAGAGTTTTGACAGGTTCATGCTCATGAGCCCATGGCTTCTTGAAGTGTTGAAGGGACTCCACACGGGAACTAACAATCAATCCCTACAATATAGTAAACAGTCTCTATGAGCTAATACAAGAAGAAAATACAAATGAACACGCATTAACATCTCAAGGGCTAGCGAGCTAGAAGATACAAGAGAATCCTTCTCGGGATTCTTCTCTCTTTTTTTCTCATTTCTCAGCTGAGGGTACTATGATACGATTAAAACTGTTCTTACCTTTGAATCGACAAGCCATATTTTCTTGCGGCACTCTTCCAGTGGAGCATTTGTCTGAAACAGAGACAAACCATAAACTCAGATGTTTCTCCGAGAAGGTAGAAAAGAACAGTATAAAGAACAATAAAATTACATCTTTCAGTTCTATTAAAAATTTAGACGATAAAAAAAATATTATACCTGCTTTGACATCTCAAGAGCTATGAGTTCTGCAATACCAGTACCAGCCTGAAAGAACCAGAATAAGTATATGATTGAATAGGTCATATATGAGGAAACAAATAAGTATATGCTGACTAATTTATGGAAAATCTATTTAACACGTTCCCCAGGTAAAGTTAGATTGGTTGACGTCTAAAAAGTGCATGATCAGATGATCATATCATGTACACTATTGATTCTTCTGATTGCAAAGAAATATTATCCTGCTTTAAGGATTAGAGGCAAGATTTTCACTTGAAGTAACTCTTCTCTAGTTGTCACATGTTAACCGGCCTGGATACAATAATAGGATACTTACAATTACGATGTATTAGGAAATAGCCTTTATATCTACGATCCATGCTAAAACCTTTCCTGTCCATGTCTGAATATATCATCCATGTCCTCCAAAAAAGGGAGTCTTTTGAAATGAAACAAAGAAAAAGACGGGGGTCAGTCAACTATACAAGTATATCTAAGGCAATGGGAATCAGAATAATAGCATCGAACATGGCCTCATTTATGCTCAACTATACAAGTATCTTTGTCAATTGGAATCAGAACATTTGAAAACTGGTCTGATTTAAGCCTGAAATGAAGCCTCAATAGTTCTTCCAATTAAGGCAAAAAGGTCACAAGCAGCATTTGAAGTTCCTCAATAATTATCCAATTAAGAGTGAACTCCCTCCCTCCCACCTAAAAAATTTATTAGGTACTCTTAGTGCACGGCCATGTGGTACTCCAAAACTATCAAAATCTCAGAAGTGTAACACATGGTTGTTGCTCTAAACAAAATAACTTCATCTTTTAACTTGCTTATACTTGTCAGATTTTTATAGACTCCAAGTACCACATGGCAGTGCTCTAAGAGCACCTAATAGTTTCTCAACCACCCTCAACCCTGTAACACATGCTAAGCTTCAAGGAATGCAGTTGGGATTTCCGTCCAATCTTAGCTACACAGGCAGGTATCCTCTATTCTTTTCTTGCATTATTATCTATCACATATTTAAGAATCTCTTTTACACTTGGGCTATTGTCCAAGCACTTATTTTCACTTCCTGAAATTCCTAAAAAAAATAGTTGCTCAGCTCCCTGTTTTGCAAAATTTACTGCACCATTCTGCAACTAATAACTACTAGGAACTTTTCGTGAAGGATTCAGATATGCAAAGTTTGACTCAAAATAGTTGGCACATGGCTTGAGTGAAATACTCACACTATACAGCAGTAACAGTCTGCTCCCTAAAATATAGAATGTAAATGAATAATACACCGTAGCTCTTGAGTCTTGACTGCGGGATTTGACCAAATTCAGGTATAGCAAATTACGACAACTATAACCCGGGTCTAGTTTTTACATAACGGTGCAAGTGAACAAAACTTTACGTAGCACACTAAAATGGAAAAAGAAAATAAAAGGTCTTTCATACTAAAGAGAAATAATTGAGCGCCATCAAGCAGCGGCTGTGTCAGCACATTTGATCAATATCACCATCAATATACCATTAGGATGTGATGACTTCTTGCAGTGACATAGGCAGGAGTTTGGTTAGGGGATAGGGTGGCACAGAACAGGCACATAAAAGAAGTTTCAGTGTTACTTGGATCCAGGATCAAATATCGGAGTCTTTGAATGATGATGCAAGCATCAAAAGGCGAAGATAAGGAGACTCCAGTGCACATTGTAATGTCTTGCAGTTAAAATATGAGATATGTTGCCAGGGGCAGAGCCAGGACCCAAATTCAGGTGGTGCAATATGGTATATGACCAATTGACATGTTTCGTGCCGTTTTCATATTTCTAAGGGTATCAGATCAATGACCTAAACTTAGAATGAACTTTCAAACAAGAAGAAAAAAATTAAGCAAAAGAAAAAATAATATAACTAGAAATATATAGTTTTAGAACAAATGATTAAAATACTCGTACGATCAATAGGTAAATAGATTTACCAGAAGAATGTAAATCTTAGGTAATTTAAGAACAAAAGATAGCATTATCTACCATCAACAATTACCATATTGACAAGTTATGCTTATAGTTATACAGTAATGAAAGTCTCAATTCAAAAATCAATTTGCATAATAAACTTGAATGAGTAAGGCTAGAATTAAAAGTTTATCAAGAATCCAATCAATGTAAAAAAGAATAAAAAGACCAACTGTGTGGAGAGCCAGATTAAAAAAAAAAAAAAAAAAACTTACTACAAAAATTGTGTTTGTTGGTGGCTGTCACTACCATGTCATGTATATTTATTACTTTCCAAAAGTGATATTATCTAAATATATAAGATTAAATATATTGATACATATGGTATGGTGTATTTAATAAGAGATTTTAGAAAATCTCTTCCTAAAATATTGTGATAAATAAGTGGTGGGTTCCGAAATATGTTGCGTACATTAACTAGTTGTTGCTTTTTAAAGTTAATACTTGGTGAAAACCCAAAAAATTTGTGTTGAATATACAAGTCGGGTTCATGAGTGAAATTGGGTTTTTCTTTTTCCTGGCAGGGCACAGCTGATATTTAGTAGAGATCTAACAGCAATTAAGCATTCTCAGCATGTGACCTCATATCAAACACGAAAACTTTTGTTAAATGGTGCCATACTACTGGTTTGCTCCAGTTATTTGATACCAAAAATGATTTCCAATAACAAATATCAAAACAACTTCATTTACGATGCAAGTTGGTGTCATTCGAAGTTCTGTATTTTTCTTTTTCCTTCTTCACTTACATATTATGTTGCTTTCACAAGAATACAACATGATAATAGTACGCGTTTGGCAACACACCAATTTTTGTATATACTGCTGCTTTTTGGACTGTCCTTGTCACGTCTAGCGCATGTTCCGGCAGAGATACAACAAGGACAATTCACAAAATTTTAGTGTCTGTGCTTACTAGCTAATATAGTTATACATAAAATAGATAGCAATGTGACCAAAACATATCCTCAGCGTACGATTTGTCGTGACCCCATATCAAATAAAGAGTGTAAAATTATTGGTTTGCGCATGCTAAAGTTCAAATATTCAGATGTTAATGCAAGTTGGTGTTGCTTGAGGTTTTTACCTTTTTAATTTCCTCTCCTTATATACTACTATGTTGCCTGGACAAGAATACAACATGATAATGGCACAGATGTGGCGACACATTTGCCAATTTTTTATGTCCTAGTGCAAGTTTGTAGTATCCTTGTTGCTTTAAAAGCATGTCCGACACAGATACTATGAGGACAAGGCACCAACTTTCTAACATCCATGCTTCCATCTGATATGTAAAGACAAATAGATGACAATACTTCTACTATCACCAATGCAAAGGTATTTCCAATTCCTTATAAGGGAACCAAAATTGGAATCAAATGTTTCAAAAGTATATACGTTCTACATTTTATCTCTAAGTTGCAAATTGTGCATGCTGCTAACATCTTAGATTATGAAGGTACATTTTGAAATGAAATGCTGTTACATGATTAGGGACTTGCAGCCGTAGAGGTGCTTATCTTTATCATCATTTTTCTCCACTTCTAAACTTAAGGATCAGTCACTTAATGTCCCCTGGGCCTCGTACCACAGGAATTCCCCTTCCAATACCCCGTCTCAGTGATTGTGCAGTGCATATCAGCTACTATTATCTACGGACCGTTTATGTTTTGCTAACGTCTTTGGTATAAAAAAATCCATAAAGAGATCAGAGATGGAAGCATATTGTAATTAGAGAAAATGTAGTCCTAGACTCCTAATTAAGGTGAATATATACAAATTGCAATATTAGTACTCGTCATTTTACAAGACAATAGACAGTAGTCCTATTGGTTGGCAGGGGCAAACTGTTTTATCATGTTAGTATGAAACTTCCAGAGATGCAACCTAAGGAAATATAAAGAACCCAAGGATAAGGGAATCATGTCGAACCTCGCCAGCACCAAGGAACAAGAATCTTTGGTCTGCCAAGGATCCACCGACCAACTTCAGTGCTGCAACAATACCAGCGAGGACTACAGAAGCTGTACCCTGGAATGGTCAACGAATCACAAATTAAACAACGTTAAAAAAAAGTTATCAACTAGTTCATTGCAAAGTTGAGAAAATAATGGATGTCTTCAAGAAAATCAGAAAATAATGTGAACTGCCAAGCCCTTTATTGTTACCTGAATATCATCATTGAATACAAGATGAGTCTTGCTGTATTTCTCAAGCAACTCAAACGCGTTATGGTTTGCAAAATCTTCAAACTACAAAATATATACCAGTTTAGAAAGAACACATCTTGCAAGCTGCAAATTCCTAACTCTCAACTTACTGTGGAGTACCAACCTGAATAAGGACTTTCTCTCCATAGTTCTGCTTCACTGCGGACATGAATTCTTCCAGAAGCTCTGCATATTCCTAATTGTTACATGGAATAAATATTAATATTGTAAAAGTAAGAATGTTGTGAGAAATGTAGCAATATTACGCTTCACACCTGGCCTCTTGCGCGCCTTTGCCTTAACCCAATATAGAACTCATCCTTAAGCAATTTCTCATTATTTGTTCCCACGTCAATGGTAATGGGTAAGCACTGCAGCAGCATATCATCAGTCAAGTTTGAGACTCGGCAATGATAAATGAAGAGTAATAAGGTACATGTGCTATGAACCAAAAGTTTAAATCATTTTGGATAGTTTATCCATATTATCATGTGTTATGTTGTCTCTATGACTCTATGACTCTATGACCACCAATATAGTATTCAAGTTAAGAAATTAAACTAATCACTGGCAAACAGTAAGTTATTAAATGCTTACTGCAGATGGACGAAGTCCACCAAGAGCTGTGTACAGAGAAAGCTTTCCCACAGGAATTCCCATGCCCTGGATTTTATCAAACAATTTTCAATGATTTAGTCAGGAAAACATCATAAGTTATTGAATCATAGGGTACATTGGCCAGGATAAAGGAAATCATAACCATAGTAAACAACAGACCTGGCAGCCAAGATCTCCGAGTCCCAAAATGCGCTCACCATCTGTGACCACAATAACTTGAACCTTCTTCTCAGGCCAGTTCTTCAATACCTCGAGAATCTTTCCCCTGTAAGATAATACAGCTTAGAAAGTAAAACCAAACAGAGAATAAATATAGGCACTAACATCACAGCAAGACCACACACTTCTCTTTCAGACTGATATATAGACCCTGCGGACGCTTAAAAATGCTCCCATACTTCTGGCAAGCCTCACCAACCGTTGGTGTGTACACAATAGGGAGCAATTCTTCAACATGATCAATCAGAAGTTTGTAGAAAAGCCTCTCATTTGTCTCCTAAAGAAGATAGCTCGTACTAATTTTAAAGCAAAATCCGAGAAAATCTCAAATGGAAGAGAAATACATCATAAGAAAAAACCTGCAGATCCATCATGGCCATATAGCGTTGGAGCGGGACCTCATACTGGCGAAGATTGTGCATTGCCTTCCTTTCCTGATTAACAGAATAGGATATAGTTTGTGAATTTCAGCGTATAGCTATGGGTCAACAAAATAGTCCAAGGAGAGTGCAATAGAACCTGAAGTTCTTGTGTGGCGACGACCGGAGGCAAGAGGCCTCGCAAGTAGTGAGCGTCTCTTTCCTTTTCAGTGAAGCCAAGCCCTTTGTTATGGTGTGGGTCCCTCAATAAAGAGTAGCCACTAAGGAACCAGAAAAAAAATTTATAATTAGCTTTGAACAAAGTTTACAAATTTGAATCAGCTAGATTGCAAGACTCTGAACGGTAACTATACATTCCTAACAAGTTCCAGCTGAAAACGTATTATTTTGACCAAGCCTGTTCAAAGTTTCATAATGAAGAAAGAATCGGCAAAGCTACAATGTTTCTCACTACATCATTAAACTTTTGAGGAACACTGAACCAATAGCTATGAATCATGTATGGAGGTAGACTTCTATGAATGTCGATTCCATTATGTTAGTTGACCAATATTTCCAAAAGCTCAAGATGGTATGGAGGTAGACTTCTATCATCAGTTCTATGAGCTCTGATTCCATTACTTGTGTTACTTAAACCAGTTAGGACGGTCCAACTTTGTGTATTAGACCATTAACACCACCTCATATGAGGGCCAGGATTAGGAGAACTTGGTCTAAACCCCAACAAATGGAGGGTCACACATGGAAAGGAAATATAAACCATTAATTTGGTATAAAGAACAATTGAACCCAGGACCTTTTGTTCTTTCATTTGAATACCACGTTAATTGACCAGTGTTTCAAAAGCTCAAGCAGCTAGGAACGGGAAACATTATATATCAATGAGGAAGATACTTGTCCAATATTCTCTGATTCTAACATGATATCAAAACAAAAGGTCCTGATCCAAATCACACTTCCACTAATTAAATGGTTATATTGTTTTTCCACGTGTGATCCTCTCCATTCACGAGCCTTACTCCAAGTGTACATTCTAGGCTCATTTGGATGCAGGTAAAACCAAAATTTTCGTAATCCAACCCACACTTGAGAGAAGGGGTATTAAAGGTTTAATAGATAATGTTAGTAAGTTTCGAACAAGTCGAACTTTTGGGAACATTAGTTAACTAGCAACTTAAAACTAAATGATAATGAAAATTCTTGAACGGATAAAATGACCTAACTCGCAATGGGTTGTATCATTGGTGTTTAAATTAAACACATTACAGACAAAATTTTAGTAGCAAGTATAGAAACTATAACATTTTAGTGTATGTTTGTACAGATTGTACTGAAATATGCACGAATTCAGGACCTGATTGAAATTTTGTGGTAAGAGCATCCACAGTGGAGACACTCCAAACGCATACTCCAAATTATTGAAAATTGTGTAAATTATTACTTTTGAAGTCTCATTGATATTGGCACACAATGGTACACTTCAAACAAATATTTCAAATTAACCTTCTCTTTTCCCACCCTCTTTTCCCTCTTTATTTTCTTCATTGTTTGGTAAGATTTTTCCTCTTTATTTTCCTTTCTTGTTTGGTAATAACGGTTAATTTTGGTGGGCCCAGAAGTCAATGTAGATGAGTTATGGCACGCTCTAAATCTAGAGTGTCTCTTAGCTTTCTAGCAAATTTCAAATATGGACAAGTGTCCACTGCAGCCTTCGAGTGCTAAAAAATTTGACTAAAGTAAAAATATAGCAATTGAAACCTCTCTCACTCCCCCTGTGGATGCTCTAAACATACACTTAGGACACCATCTTTTGTAAAGCACTCAGAGCCGTCCCAAATCTGAACCTTAAATGGGTAGCACTGCTGGACTTGGGTCCAAACCTGGAAACATAAGAGTAACTAATCTATCTCTAGCACTACCCACGTCCAACCCAACCTGATAACACCCTGATTAAAACCATTTAATCCAGCTAAATTTAGTGGAAATTACCTTAATCTAGCATAACAATGGGAAAAGGTAAAAACAAACCAACTGAACTGAACCACAGGTTCACATGAGAACCAATGAAGACCAACTTGCTCAAAAAGGACATCACTGGGATCGAGTGAGATCACATTCAAATCTGAAGATCTGGGCACGTGATTGTATATACAAAATAATGAAATGACAATTAGGGGCCTAAAGGACCCGGTCTAAAATGTTGGACTTGACCCCCATTTTATCCTAAACCAAATTCAGATGCAGCTTTGAACAGATCGTATCTAGACCCGGAAGTCAAAACTGGCAGGAAATCGAGTCAACATTAATCCTACGGTCTACATGACCAACATGGACATAAATTATTACTTTCTTTTACAGCAAAGAAGGTTCAGTCCAATATTGTAATTCAGGGAGGAACGAGAGGATCCTAATCAGACTCTGAGGCCACCTCCTATGGGGGTTTCTCCCTCTCCTATTTCTATGGTATAAATCCATTTTAGAAGGAAAAAAAAAAATCATCCAACCATAATTTTTATTTCAATTTCTATTATATGTGGCAATGAGGTAGGATGGAGAGTTTCTGTGAGGATTTCTATGTGAGGATTTCTACACGTAGAAACTCTCTATTCCAATTTCTATAATATGTGACAGTGATGTAGGATGGGAAGTATATGTGAGGGTTTCTACACGTAGAAACTCTCATAAAAAAATTTCATCTCTCATATCAATAAATATTGGGCACCACATCATTAATTATCTTTTTATCTGTTATTAACTAGGATGGAAAACCATAGAAGATTTTTTTTTTTTTTGGTATACAATTTCTATATAGAAACACATGGCTAGTTATATTGTAATTCAGAAAGGATCCAAGTCAGACTCTGAACTCAGTTTCGATGTATCATCTTATGCAGATTTAGCATAACTATCATATCATACTCCTAAATCCTCATAGAGAGATCGCCCTCGTTTGGTTACCAAAATTTTAGCTTGGAAAAGGAAAGTGATTCCATTCCTGTGTTTGGAAGCCAAAGGAAAGAAGTTGGAAAGGGAAAATGATTCCCAAGGGGTAGGAAAATAGGAGGGAAAGTGATTCCCCCATCCATCTGAGGAATCACTTTCCCTCCAACTTTTCTGCATTTATTACAAAAAAAATTGACCAAAATATCCATGTTCAGAATATTATTTACCATTTTTATCCATAATACCTTTTAGACAAAAATATTTCTGAGTAATAATTTTTTTTATTAGCAAGAGGGTATTATTGGAAAATTGACTTGATTATGTTTCCTTTCCTTACAAATACCAAACACTAAAATGAAAAGTAAAAATATATTCCGACAAAAATCCGGTCTTTCCAAACACCGGAAAGAAAAGTTGATAGGAATTACAATTTCCTAAAGGAAAGGAAATACCAAGGAATCAATTTCCTTTCCATTCCGTGAACCAAACGAGACCTTACTACTTTGCATTCCGCGATGTCTCGTTGCAACAAACTTCAACGGTAAATATTTGATTTTCGTGCACCTTAGGCTGTGACGCAAAGTATCAGTAAACAAACTTTAATACCACTTATAATAATAATAAATACTTTTTAAATGTATCCAATATATATGCTCGGAATCTATACACAATTATTACAAAAATATATTCTTAAACCAAAATGAAATAATTAATTTTGGGTTTTGTTAAAATGTGTCTTTATATATTGATAAATGTATTTTGTGTTAGTGCCGGGGCACAATTTTTCGATGGAAAACTGAGAAGATGAAACAATTGTAAAAACAATGTTCCAACGCAACACTTCTGGGAAGGTTGCGCAAGTTTAACGAAGATCTAAGAATATCTCGTTACAGCAGCATATGATATTACGAGAATCTAAAAAGATTTCGTAATCCACAGCAGCGAAGAAGATGAAGATGACAGGCGATAGATGGATGAATATCCTGCTGGAGTGAATGATTACCGTTGCTCAAAGCTTTATTCGTCCCACACGAATAGCTTCCAGGAACCAGCAAGTTCGTCGGTGAACTTTGGAACACTTCTGCTCTTCTGACTCCTCGGATCGTACACGGACTCCCGTGCAAAAGCAACGCTGGTGCAAAGCTTTTCTTCTCTCTCACAGCCTCTGTTTACTTGTGTTAAGAAACACTTGTAAACTTTCGTAACTCTTTGTATATGCTCTGTGTATTCTGCCTGTGAGAGAGAAAAGACCTTTTATAGGTCCGAGTAGCAACTGTTCGGTTAGCACAACATTCGGGACGTGCTAATAACCACTCCGAACGTGCAGTAACCGCTCAGATCATGCTCAGGCACGATCTGAAGCAAGTTGCGCCACTCGCGCACCCCGCGCGCCTTGCACACCGCGCGCAGTACGTGCACTGAGCCACTTGTGCCACCTGTGCACCCTGCGCCACCCGCGCAACTGCGCGCAACTGAGCGCGCAGCTGTGCGCGCAACTGGGCGCGCACCTGGTCGCGCAACCTGGACCGCACAACCTTACAGCGCATCTGGCCTGCGCAACCTGGCAGCGCAAGTGGCTCGCGCAACTTAAGCGCATGCGCCTAGCGATGATGCTGACGTGCTAAGTGCAAAGTGCGCCAACAAAACGTCACATTATGCCTCTTGAGTCCGAGTCCGAGTCGCTAAGCCCCTACGGAGCTTAGCTCCCATGGAAATAAATTTCCCAAGAGCAAAAAGCATAAATGCTTTCAATTGTTGATTTAGCCTTTTTTTCATTAGAAAAATAACCCCACATGGCACACCCATGTGCACCTCCACACTACATGTGCATCTCTAATAGAGCATAGCTAATATATAGAGATACAACTCCTTTGGCCTAGCCGATGTGGGACTAAAGTTCCAATAAAAAGGCCAAAAACCCAACATTTTGTATAAGTATTTTCATCAGCATATTTATCAATACACATTTTACATTTATCAAAACAAGTTTTAAATAAAAGGTGCATTGATAAATGTGCTGATGAAAGTATCTATATAAATTATACATTTATCCATGTATTAATATGTGTCTTTAGGCCTTGTTTGGTTCGTGGAGATAAATCTTTTCTTTTCTTTGGAAAATTGTAATTCTCATTAAGTTTTCTTGGCGTTTGGAAAGGCCTGAAAATTTTGAGAGGAAATGAATAATTGGGGGTAGAAATGTGAATCTATGGGGTGGATGGAGGAATTTTTCTTTCTTTTTCCTTCTATATCAATTTTCTTTCCTTCTTAACACAGATTTTTCTTTCTAAGTTGATTCCGTAAACCAAACATAATCTTAGAATACATATTAACAAAACCCATAAATTTTATAACTCAAAAACATTATAAAATAGAGAGAGAACTTTCACGTTTTCGACACCACTGAACAACCCAACAGCCAATTCACTCACTCTTTCTTATTATTAATAGAGGTGTCAAATCGCAAATACAAATTTAGTCCTAACCACCTTTACTAGAAAAGAAACTTCGTAGTGGATTCAATGTTTACTATTTTAAAAAAACAGATCTACCAACCTACAGTACTAACAAAGAGAATCCTTATAAAAAAAAATAGATTTTAAGAATAAAAAAATAGAAAGATAAATATTAAATCCAAATAAATCAAAAAAAAAAGGGTGAACCGCTCACGTGACAATTGAACGGTCCCGTCTACTTTTCTCGGTCATATTCAAGGAAGCTACACGGCTACACCTACACCAGTAGAAATTTCCAACACTCCAAAAGCTCCGATCGCACCGATGACAAAATATGCAGAAAGGTCCAAAACAATTACCAAACTTACAAAAACAACAGCAGAAAAAGCCAAAAAGAATTCAATATTTACACCATCACAGCAAACGACACGGCTCGAGATTCCCGATCCGATCGGGAAAAAAAAACAATAATTTGAGAGCAAGCAAATAAAACCTGGCAACAGTGACGCTCCATGGCGTGACGAGCTGCTCCTCCGTGGCCCGATCCTCACCGTACGCGTCCTGGACCCCTCCGCCGACGGTGGATTTCCGGTCCACGACCTCCTTTATCACGCTGCCGTTGGTGCTCTCCATCACGATCCCCCTCGCCGCCGCCGCCGCCGAAGCCGAAGCCGAAGCCGAAGCCCTCGTCGTCCTCTCCCCGCCGCCGCTGCTGCGAACCGACACCGACACGTCCCTCCTCTTGCTCCGGTACGTACCAGTCAGATCCCGATACGAGCTCAGCCTCTGCTCTCGAGCCTTGGAGAAGAAGAAGATGGGGAGTGAGAAATAAATAGGGGGAGATTGAGGGGTTAAATGTAAAAAAAAGGGGGGTCGGTTACCAGAAAAGTCGATGATCGCTGGAGGGAGAGCATGGTTGAAGGGAATGAGGAATGTGGTGGTTCCGGAATTTATGTATAAAGAGAGAGTCTTTGGGAGGGGGAGATGGGAAATTGTGCAGGAGACCCTATTTATTCTCGTAATTTCTTGGCGTGATGGACGTGGAGAAGATAGAAGGAAACAAATCGGCCGTTAAATACTACTGCCCGCTCCTTAGACAACAAAGCGGAAACACACTTATTAGGCGCTGTTTGGTTCCGCGAAATGCAACATAATAAAAAATTCTTAAATCTATATTTTAGGGTGTTTATAAAGGCACTTCAATTTTTTTTCATGACTAGTCTATTTTAAACTTTGTATTATTTACAAGTTTGTTATTGAAAAAATTGATCATGGCTATCCCACTCTTTAGTATAAAAGTCACTTTTTTCTATTTTTTTCCCTCTTCTTCCTCCTCAACCCATCCAAGAAGAAGAACAACAACAACAACAAGAAGAAAAGGAAGAACAACAACAACAACAACAAAAATGTTAAACCCTAATATTGGTGGAACCCCTAATATTGTTATCCCTAATTTTTTTCTCATTTCCAATTTCGATGGCACCCAAAGGCTCCTCATAATATACAAACCCTAATATGGGAGGAAACCCCAATATTGTTGTTCAACTAGTGCAAATAAAGACTGTCCAATTTTCTGGCAGTCCTACAAACTGAATGGACTGCCAGAAAACTGGGCAGTCCTAAGTCACAGCATGTGAGACAAAGGACTGCCCATTTTTCTGGCAATCCTTACTGTATGTAGGACTGTCCAGTTTTCTGGCAGTCCTAAATACAGTAAGGACTGCCAGAAAAATGGGCAGTCCTTTATCTCACATGCTGTGACTTAGGACTGCCCAATTTTTTGGCAGTCCATTCAGTTTGTAGGACTGCCAGAAAATTGGGCAGTCCTGGTCGACGCAGAGTTTTCTCGTTCGTGCATACTTGTGTTTAATTTAAATGGGTAATTTCTCACTCCGAATGTAGTTTAATTCAAATGGACTACAGACAATTGAAATAAACAATGTAATGGATGCTTGAATTTTTCAATTTAATTTTTAGGGTTTTGGAAACAAATAGAGAAAGAATTTGGGTGCCATCGATCTTCTTGAGAAGGAAATTTGGAAGAGAAGAGAAAATTTCTAGGGTGGAAGAAATTTCTAGGAATTTTCAAACTAACTTCTTGCTTGGGGATGGAGAAATGGTGGAGGAGAAGAGGAAGAAGAAGAAGAGAGGAGTTAGGGTTTAGGAAGAGAGAGAAAAATTTCTGCAAATGAGAGGAAAAATTTGGGTTTGGAGGATTTCACTTTGGGATAGCCCTAGATCAAAAAAATGGACTGTCCTGAGTAAAACACAAAAAAATCTGGACAAGCCCCAATCCGGACTGGGGCTAGCCCTGAGTAAATTTGAAAGTGTCCTTATAAATACCCATATTTTATGTACCGCATTGTTTTGAGGTACCGCGAAGTGTGACAAAAAAAATTTAAAAAAAGGAATATTTTAATAAATACCCCAATCTAAAATATTAAAACTAAGAAATGTCCTAACTATTTTAAAATTTTAAGAAATACCTCAATTATCAACATCTCCAATATCGAACTAAAATAGTGGAGGCATTTGTTAAATTTTCTAACGAAAAAGTTGAATAAAAGAGTTTTTTTTTTTAAATTTTGAGGGCATTTTTTAGTTTTCATATTTTGGATAGGGGTATCTGTTAAAATATCCCTAAAATAATAGTTTTGGTTTTTTTAAAAAGTGGATGTTAGAATTGAAAATTTCTAAAACTTTGTGTTTTGATGGTTGTTGAAGTGAGTAGGAAAGTGCAACTTTTTTTAATTATTATGACTTGGAAAGTGTTAAATGTCACGACCCGCACCCTAGAGTAAGGGCACGAGAAGTGGGTACGTCCAGCCTACGCCGCAGTGTCGGCGGTAGAACGCTGTCCTAGGTCAATCATCTAACAATATAAGGCACCTGTACAGTATATACACTCCGAATGGAGGTGACATAGCAAATACAGTCTCAATCACATCTAAGGTGGAATACGATAAAAGATAGATAGATAAAACTGAAATCCACAAAAAGATACAGCATAATGGAAGTCTAAGTGTCTAAGATATCTCAAATCTCAAATACAGTGATCCATAAAGTAAATACAACTCGAGACAACTCAAAATAAAATAAGAAAACTCTAGCTAGCTACTCCAACCTCTACTGTGTCCTCTAGGCTAGCAGGTAACCTCCAAGCTATCTGTAAAATTTATTAACAGGTCCAGTCAGGACGGGAGCGAGCACAGTACATCTCAACAAATCATAGCAGGAAAGGAAATATAATCATGCTAGAGATTAAAATACAGGAACTGAAGAATAGCATAATGTAAAAGAGAGACTGTAAGTAAATATCTACGATATATAAGAGAGAGACAGTGCTAGTGATTCAGAGTACAGGATAAACATGTGAATGGCTAGGGACTGATTCATGATTACACTACTTGGAATTATCCACATGTTCATTTATACTCCCCCATCCCCAATCAATACAAGGATCCAGTCAAGTTACGTTAAGATTCATGATTATACTATATTTTCCATAAAGGGTGATTCATGAATTGATTCATGAAGGCTCGATGATCATGAGAGTACATGAGTCACTATCTAATTCCCGAAGATTCATGATAATAGAAGCATGAGATACATGATGTAAGTGAAACACACGAGACAAGAGTATCTGATGCTCCCGAGAGGGATAACATCTCATGAAGGGATCCATATAGTACTAATCTGTGTTACCAACGTGTCAGCATCAAGTAGAATAATCTAAAGCAGAAAATATAATCCTAAACAAGATATGAAATGATCAGAGAATGTACTCGTCTCGATTTGATTGGAGTCGACGTGCGCGACACGAACATGTCGACACGAGGTAGGTACAATACTATGCTCCACAGAGGGTCCCAAACGACGACACGGGCAGTCCCAATGAGTCCAGAATAGTCCAAATAGCCTAGATTGGTATATAAAAGTCTAAAATCAGGGTTTGGTACGATAATCAATCAAGAAATATGAAAATGACTATCATAGTCACGATTTATGAATAAAATATATATAACTAAATATATATATAAGAAATTATGGAAATTATTTGTAAGGTCAATATATATATCACAAGTATGCCATATTCAGATAATAGTTGAAAATTGAAAACTAGTAGTCCAATAATTATTTTTAGGTACCAAGAAATATTCACATTAAGTAGGTAAAATACTATAATAATAATTTAGGTCAAAACTTACTAATAATATTTTAGAAATATTATTATATATTTTATATAATTTTCTAAGTAAGTGATTATGTTAATATAATAATACCAATAAAAATAATATTGAGACCAAATTATATACATTAGACATAAGTATCTAAATATTTATATTAATAGCAAAACTAATTAACTATAACTGTTTACAAAAAATTTCCTAAATATAAATTAATAATTAATAATTAATCATTAATAATACTAGTAATAATATTACAAATAATACTTTTAATAATAATAATAAATAATAATAAAATAATAATAATAATAGTACTACCATTATTATATACTATATATATAATTAATATATAAACTAATATACATTATATATAAAATAATATAATTATATATAAACCAATATACATTATATTATATACTAATATACATTACATTATATACTAATATACATTATATTATAACTATATATATTATATATAAAACAATTTACATTATAATATAAACTATATATTATATATAAACCAATTTATAATATAAACTATATATTATATATAAACCAATTTATAATATAAACTATATATTATCATTCTAACAGGGGCTAATCCCAATCCTCAGAGGAAAGAAATGGAGAGGGGGGTTTTCCAATGGAGGAGAGCTCACAGCGGGATTCTCGGCGGAGGAGTGCCGGCGGAAGCAGCCGGCGGAGGAGCTTCCGGCGCGGAGCAGCGCCGGCGGAGGAGAATTGGCACGGGAGATCGCGCCGGTGGGCGGGTCTCGCCAAGGGGCGGCGACGGGAGGCCGCGCGCAGTGCCGGTCAGGCGGCGCTCCGGCAGAGGCGGCGGAGGATCCGGTCAGGTCTTCTCTCTCACTCTCTCTCTCTCTATGATTGGTTGTGGTGGTGTGGGCGACCGAGGTCGAGCCGAGGAAACGGCCGGGGCATGTCGGTTTTGATGGTGGCGGTGGCCGGAATGGATTGGGATGGTTTTGGTGGTTGTTTTGTCGAATGGGGGGCGGCGGATCTGGTGAATGGCGGTGGCGCTGGCTCTTATGGTGGCGGTCAGTGGCTGTTCGGGTGGTGGTGTTGGATGGTGTTGATGGTGGTTGTGGTGAGGGGGCGCTGGTGGTGGACGATGGTGGCGGTCGAGGATGGGAAGTCGGGATGGTTGTTTTGGCAGTAGTGCGGCGGGTCGGAGAGATCGGGAATGGCCGAAACTAATAGGTTCGGCCAGGTCAAAAATTTGGGGGGGGGGGGGGGCTGCTGTAGAATAATTTTAGGGTTTGGGGATTTGTGTATGTGAGTTTTGGGGAAGTGTGCTACTTATAGGAAAAGTGGAAAAAACCCTAAAAATGTATATGTAATAGAGATTAGGAAATTATTAAGGAAAAAACTAACATACTAACATAATGCTAACTGCTAACTAATTTATCTGCTAATAATTAGTACTAAATAATATTAGCTATAATTTAATGAATAAATTACTAGTTAATACTAATTTAACAAATGGCTAATTACAATTTAGCCAATATTTTTAAAGACTTAAATAATACTAATTTATTCACTAATTATATGTATATATATAAAATCAACAATCATTTATTTAGTAATAAATATATTTTGAAATTCATAACTTGATAATGTTTTCTTTGTATTAAACAATATTTATAACTTATTGATTCAAGAAAATTGACAGGAAAATTTCAATAGGATAAAATTGCTTAAAATAGTAAACCAAAGCCAACAAGGAACGATAGCAATCACGGTCAAATTTGTTTTCCCAAAAATTAGAATTTGCACGCTCTTCGAGATTCAAAAAATTCGAAGTTTTGAAAAATACAAAATAAAATAAAATAAAAGAAGAATTTAAGAAATCAATTAACGGAGGTTATAAATCTACCCTCCTTAAAGAAATTTCGTCCTCAAAATTAAAGTTTGGCAAAGGAGTTAAAACATGATAGAAATTTAGACAATAACTCAGACACGATCAAAAGACAACGACAATGGCACGATCAAGATAATCAACTTGAAATTGTTTGGGCACGACTATTGATTTAACACGATAGAATCATAGTATGATTTAACATTGTTTAGACAGAAATCAGGAATAAATTCAGGTTATTTAGTCATGATCTTGATCACGGCTACGGGAACGAATGGAGAACGAAATTCGAGTATAGAACGATCGGTAGTTAGATTTGATGAAAATCAGACTCTAGGTCGTATAAGCACGATCAAGAAAATAAATTTCAAATTGATTTAGGCACGACTAGTGATTTTGTCATGATCGAAAGTCTAATGAGCATGATGAATTAGGTCATGAAATAGGATCTGAGTTCGAACGTGATTTAAAATTTAGAATTGATCTAGGTTTTGGCACGATTCAAGATTTGACTATAAAACCAAAACTTGGGTATTCTTTAGGAATGGAACCCTAAGCACGGTATCTATATAATCAAATTTATGGCAGAAGCAGAAATTGGTTCAGACATAACCAAAGTCCAGGTTCCGGCACGACTAACTAATCATATAGTTGTGACCGGGTATCAAGGTTGTTTTAGGCACAATGGAAAAATTATTTCGGATATGATCACTCAATTTTATGACAAGTTCATAATCAATCGGTTAGTCGTAATCAAGGACCAAAATTTTCAAGCACGATTCAGAGGCAAAATCGGTACGATATTCATGATCGTTAGAATCACGACCATGGGATTCATAGTCGTCTAGTCATGTCAGGTCATCTAGGCACGACTAATCACAAGGAGTTCAGATATAATCAGGAAGTAAATCATGGTCAGAAAAGAGTTTGAGTACCAGTGTTAAAATTCGAACATGATCATAATCGTTAGTTCGACACGATCGAAGATAAAGTCAGTCTAACCATGGTCAAATAGTATTTAGATATGATGAAGAGTATGGTAGTAGCGTAGGCATAACCTACCATCAATTTTTGGTACGATCAAGAATAGTATGAAGCTTAATCGCAATTGGAACAGAATTTAGTCATTTTCAAGAATAAATCAGAGTTTTATGCACGAGTGATATTGGTATCGAAATTTGATTGCGATCAAAATTAAAATATTGACACGATGAAGAATAAGGCTAATCAATATTTGAATTTAGGTTCGAAATTTTGAAATCGAGATTTTTTTTTAGCAGGAGCAACATATTGATATAGATCCAGGTCACAATGGAATTTAAATCGATTGAGTACGGTCAAGGATCAAGACTATTGGTACGATAAAGGGGCATTACTCAAGAAGATCAAAATCAAAATTTTAAGAACGAATGTCAATAGCATCAAATCACATTATATACTAAGAATATTTAGTCTCGACACGATCTAAGTTGATCAATTCTGGTTAAACAAGATTTGGACAATATGGAGGACAGGTTCATCGAAGTCTGTGCACGAGCATACATGGATGGAGATTCAGGTCACAATCAAATTTAATTCAATTGAGTACAACCCAAGATATTAATATGATAAGAAAAGATGATCGAAGTCGATTTGGTCGTGATTAAGGAAACTAGGATTCAATGATGTTGAAAAACCTTTTAGGGAAAAACAGGAAAGATTTCATACGAAAGTCAAGTTAATCATCTCTCTCTGATACCATCAGTTTATCATTTGCCAATCATGTTTCTGTCTCACAAGCCCCAATATAAAATCAACCCTTATATGACTACCATCAAAATTTTATCCTTCCGTCGTAAAGATTTGACCTTGCCATGATCACCATAGGCTAAATTCCAATTTCTAAAATATTTCCCATGAAACTTACCCCTCTTATTTAGGAATCAACACTTATTCATTTAATCAAATTTCCAAATTCTTTCACCTCGTTCTAAATTTGATCCGAAACCTCTAAATCCAGTTTATGAAATCCTTGAACTTGTTTAAATCGAGTCTCGTATTTACTCAACTCCAATACCACTATGTCATACAAAATTTATTCTTATTTATTAATCAACCTTCATATTTCTTCAACGTTCACCTTCAAATATTATCCTTTTTGAATTTTATAATTTTCCCCAATCATCTAAAATAATTCCTATAACTTAAAATCCTTGTGTTCTCTCTGTCTCTAGTCACTCTCTTACAATATCCAGTTTAATTTTGTATAATCATGGAATACAATTAAATCTCTTTTCCATTACTAAATTTCTACATAGCCTTAGAATAAAAGTTCCCAAGAATCAATAACCAAGATTTTCTAAGTTCTCAAAACTAGGTTGACCCTGAATATCCTCATTAGTTTAGTTTTTTTTGAAATACATCCATGAATTACTCATAACCAAAATTTTCTGCGATTGTTTCTAAATTGATAACATTTATCACTCGATTCCATTCTAAACCTTTACAACATCTCCCTCTCAAAATTTTCATATTTGACATCCAACATTCTGATTCCTACAAAATCATCCTATGATAACCAATTACGTCATTTTCGAACTAGATGATTTACGTCACTTCCTCAACGTTTCTCAGTTAAAAACGATATGAAGATTCAAGGGTTCCAAGGTATAGCTAACAGAATTAGATACGAGACAGAGAATTGATGTAATCAGGACAGTTATATAAGACAAAGAATGACGGTAATAAAATATTGGCAGGAAGAAAAATGATAATAGAATTTGTTCTGCTTATCTGTTTAAAGAGAAAACCATTTTGAAACCAGAACTATAATATCAAATCCAAGATAAGGTCTTAGCAAAAAAATCATCGATTCATTGTATTATGAAGAAACTCATAGCAAGAAGTTACACAAGGTTTATAAAAATAGCTAAAGCTACTCCTAAGTTAAATAATGAGAAGCAAAACAAAACAAAACGAATAATTTTTTTTTTGAAGGACTGAAACAAAAGCAGAGAAAACATGTTCGAAAACATTTAAGGTACAATCTGATAATCATATGCGTCTATCCAAAATCATGGTACTCTAAATCCTCGTCATACTAGTAAGCAAGGCTACGATAATCACAGAGTCCTCGACTTAGGCACATACCTCTAGAATCATGGTATTTAATATTTTCGCGATGCCGCTAGCTTGGCTGCGAAAACCTTAAATTCCCACACCCGAGAAATATATCCAAGTCAGACTATATGTCCTCACCATGCTGGCTAATATGACTGTAGAAGACTAGATTCCATAACTTAGATGACCTAGCCCATATAATTTCATCTTGATAAAAATTAAATTAAATCAACAATAGATACCCAAAAATCAAATTTATCAACGAACATCAAGATTCAAAAATGAACAAAAATCCATCAAATCATATAAATACAAACTCGGATGCAACTGCTAACATCAAGATTCAAAATTCAACAATCATCCATCAAAATCAATAAATACAAACTCAATTTCAACAATAGAAAGTAAAGATAAATCAAATCAAGGGAAGAAGAGTTTTCAAATCGAAGTTAAAATAAGATTCTCAAGGGTCGTCCCAGGAATCTCTCAAGAAATCCTAACTGTGATTGAGTACCTTAAAAAATATATCCTAATCCTACTACAGGCTGTAGTGATACTCTAGTTCGAATACCACTACACAAACTCGACCTACATGGGCCACCACTAAAAACGTGTCACGACCCGCACCCTAGAGTAAGGGCACGAGAAGTGGGTACGTCCAGCCTACGTGTCATGACCCGATCCCAATTTCTTGGGTCGACTCGGATCATGCCCAGCCTGCACCGTTGTTGAGACGGCGGCAGTAAGCTGTATTCCATATGCAGGTACAATCAACAACATTTGAAACTATAATTGCCACAACATTTAATTAAACGATAATATAAACTTGTCCATTACAAAGCTTGTACACAACTTTAACATAACATTTATTTTATTTAAAAGATAAACTAAAACTCCAACTAAGCAGAAGTGTCATCATCATCTCCATGGACCTCGTCTGGGAGCACAGCAGGGTACAGCTCCGGGTCGTAGTAACTAGTAATCAGTAGCTCTGAGTCATCAATAGAAACTATTGGGTGTGGGGGATCCAGTCAGGAAATGAGCAAGTACAATTATGAAAATTAACAATTTGCATAATGAATAGAAACTTGCAATATTAAATAATTTTGAAACAATGATTTCCAACTATAAAACAATTATGATTTGAGTAAGCAGTATCTATGACCGGTTTAGGATGATTCAATTGTATCCTATTGATACGGTCCGGCCTAACCCCGTGTAAAGAGGGGTAAGCTCGCACATTCATTAACTATTTGGCTTTGATCATAGATAACTACGCTACTCCCCATTATCCCGATGCAATGATTCAGTATATTACTCTAGGAGAGAGTACGTGTAACAGTTGTGTATTTAACATGCAAAATTTCTAATATTAATTAAACTGCAATTAACCACAACCGTACTTGCCTTGATTTAAACTGGACTTCGATGGATGTTCCGAAAAGGTGCTAGTTACGCCTTCGTAATCCTACAAATGGAGCATCTATACTTATCAAACTGCTTCAACCAACTAAGTATGCTAATTTTCAATCTCTATTATCTTTCCTAATAAATTTTATCCTTTTTATTCTAATTAGAACACAATTATCGGATGGTTTACTATTTACAAAGAAATATCAATTAATCCTTTTCTTTTTTAGAAACTTGCAATTTTTATTTAAATTATTAAAACTTGCATTTTGTACATAAATTAATATTTATTTAATAAGTGAGAAAATCACTAATTTCTAATCTTTATGAAAATATGTAGATATAGATAATTATTCTACTTTTTACGTTACACTACGACATCCAGAAAAGAAAATAAAATAAATCCTAACTATTTTATTTTCCAGCACGAGCAAATGAGTAATTGGGCTTATGCCCTTACAACCCAATTTACATGAATTGAAATAAGACGAAAATATAGTTAGTCTCAAAAGTACAATTTCTAATTTAAATTATATAAAAATTTGTGAGTCTCAGACGCTGGTCCATTCTTCACATTCAACTACTCTGCCTCAACGTCCGGTCGAACCGGTGCGTTTGCATTTCGCTGGGGCCCAGTGACCGTTAAGGTCGTCGCCCAAAAATATTATTATTAAAATAATATTTTATATCGAAAATCATTTAAAAAAAAATCATTTTTATTATTTTGCAAAATTTTCGGCAGCATCTCCTCTGTTTTTGGTCAACTCAAAAACTGGAAATGTGCCGTAAACCTGCAAAATAACTCCAAAACCCGAATTTTATATAAACAACCATATAATATTTTTTTCCAAGTCAACCAGTACTGAAACCAATACCAGAACCAACTTCCCAAGGGAAAAACCAATATCAGCATAATACCAAAATCCCAAAATACCAACAGAATCAACAACAGAACCAAAATTGCAATTATTCGGAAATTCCGAAGAGGACAATTTCCGAAACTAATCCCAAAAATCTCGAGATCGAATAGTAAAACTCAGAAGTAAGAAATCTAATCATTCTCCAGAGTTCCTTCCGAAGGGTTCTCGGAAATCCGACTTTCCGAAGAAACTTCGGAATCAAAAATAGTAACGTAATTGTTACGTTGCTGGAAATTCTGAATTCCCACTGGAATTGGGTTGTACCAGTTCATCATAGACTAAAGATAATAATTGGGTCAGAGTGTACCGACAATGGAAACCGACGGAAACGTCACGTTACGGAGACGGAACCCGAAGACGTCGTCGAACAGCGAACCGGAAGTGTTCGGGACGAACAGGGGCGGTCTCCGGGGTGAACGCCGGTGAGCGGGTGGTGCTGGGCGGCCTGGCCGAGCTGTCGCCGGCGGTCGTGTGTCGCCGGGAAGCGGACGGTGGCCACGGGGAGGGGCGACGACAGTCGGGTACGGCCCAGGGGTCAGGGCTCGGCCGGATCTGGGTCGGATCGACTCCGAGAAGCCTCGGAAAACTCTAGATCTCACCGGAAATGGTGGGATCTCTCAGAAATTTGGAAATGAGTGGAGATGGAGATAGAAGAGGGGGTTTAAATAGGAGTAGAAATTGGGGGTTACCGGACTTGGGAAGGCGAAGGGGTGGCCGACCATCAAAACACCGACGGCGGAGCGTTTGGAAAGCTTCGGAAAGAAAACCGAAATTCCTTCGGTTGAAGGAATTCCAACCAACAGAGCAAATGAAGCCATTAATCTCTCTCTACAAGTGCTGTAGACACTTAAACAAAGTTTGGGTTTATAAAGTTAAAAAGGTTAAAGGGTTTTGCAACCCATTAAGAATATGGGTTGGGCCCATATATAAGGCTTGGGTTTAATAGCTTCATGGCTTGTAAGAGTCAAGTAAAAAAAAATTGTTTTGGGTTTTTAGAATAAATGAAAAACTTTTGGTTTATAAAAATTAGAATTTGGAACTAACAGGATTTTAAAATAATTTTCCTCTTTTAACAATTTAATCAATATTTGTATAAAAAAAAAATTAAAGCCCAAATTTTTTTTTGAGTTCGGGTCTAGCTAACACTCAAAAATCCTTGTTATAATTTTGAAAATAAATTAATTTTACACTTAAATAAACATTATAAATTTTAACTAATTATCTAACATTATTCTAGTAAAAAGCAATTTTAAAAATTAGAGAGAAAAATGCAATTTAAAATTATGGGTTTCACACTTTCACCTGGTGCAACATGCAAGAATGAGCTTGATGTCACTACTCCCGCCTTGATCGTACTCTCATTAACCCGAAATGGTCGGACATGGAGATCATCTCCAGTCTATCTCACCTCAACGCGACCAAATCAGATCATTCCCCTCTCCTCATTGAAATCAGCAACAAATCGAACCAGATCAAGAAGAGTTTCTGCTTCTTCAACTTCTGGAGCCATCACCCCCAGTTCATGAACACGGTTGCCAACGCTTGGGCTAGCATGGACATCCTCGAACCCCTGGTACGTGTCGCGAACAAACTCAAAGCCACCAGAAAAGCTCTCACTGCTTGGAGTAAGATTGCTTTCGGTAACATTTTCCTGGCAGTCCGTACGACGGAGGATGATGTCACCCGTGCTGAAATTTTGTTCGCCACCGACAGATCCTCGCGGCTCGTGCCTCCCTCAACCTTATTAGAGCTCTGCTGAAATTTTGGCTAAAAGTTGAGGTGGACTTCTGGAAACAGAAAGCCAGGCTCACGTAGGACAGTGAGAGACAAAAACACGAGCTACTTTCACTCCTGTGTCAAGGGACGCAGACAACATATCAACCTATACCAAATCGCTGACGAGAACGGTCACATTATTAAAAATCAACGGGGGATCCAGACGACGGCCGCTAATTTTTATTCCCAGTTGTTCACCAAAGAAGCCATCACCTTGGACGAGGAATTTCTAGCAGAGATTCCTCGCCTGATAGAAGACAGTGACAACACCCAGCTGCAGCTTCCCCCCTTAGAGCTAGGAGTCAAAGAGACCGTATGGGCTCTGAACGAGCACAGTGCTCCCGGTCCGGACGGATTCACTGGTGTATTCTTCAAAGTTTGCTGAAACATCATCAAGGCGGATATCCACGAGGCGGCAACCATATTTTTCTAAGAAGCCAGATACCCTCGATCGATTTCATGCGTCAACCTTATCCTCATCCCCAAGCAGGATAACTCGGAGACCTTCAAAGACTTCTGCCCCATAAGCTTGTGCACCTTTACTAGCAAAATCATATCGAAGATTATTGCCAATCGTATGACCGTAATTCTTCCCAAGATTATATCTGAAGAGCAGAGTAGCTTCGTCCGTGGCAGGAACATCTCAGACAACATCCTGCTGGCCCAAGTGATGATCACGTATATAAAATTACCGGCTAGGGGCAAAAAAATTGCTATCAAACTGGACACGGAGAAGGCGTATGACAGGCTAGACTGGCAATTCATAATTTGGGTCTTCAGAGCCTTCGGGTTGTCGAAAACCTGAACCAACATCGTCTGGAGATCGATCAGCAATTCATATTTTTCCACAATTATTAACGGCCAAGCGGAGGGTTTCTTCAAATCTACTCGTAGTGTTAGACAAGGAGACTCATTATCATCCACCATCTTCATTATTGATTCAGAAGCACTGAGTAGAAATCTTAATAAAATGGTAGGCACCCCACACTTCCAGCATTTTCATACCGCCAGCGGTTGTCCGATCATCACCCACCTCGCATATGCTGACGACATCCTCATCTTCTCCTCCGACGATGTCAGGTCATTAAAAGTGGTCCATAACACGTTACAGAGATACGCCAGTTGCTCCGGTCAGCGCATCAATCCCAACAAGAGTGTCATCTATGTTCATCATAAGACCAACATAGAACACTCCTCCTTCCTCAAACATCACTTTCTTTTCCGTGGCGTACCCCTCTTTTGTCTACTTAGGGTGCACAATGGTTTATGGGCGGTCCAACACAGCTATCTTCGAAGGGCTGGTGGGCAAAATTAGAAAAACAAACTTGAGGGTTGGCATAACGCAATTTTATTGCCTGGCAGGAAGATGATTCTAATTAAACATGCGCTTTCCTCCATCCCCATCTACCTCGCCACTTGCTCTCCTCCTAAGAAGGTGCTCTCCACCATTGAAAATATCTTCGCTAACTTATTCTGGGGGCACAACGAAGGTAAGGATAAACATCATTGGACTAGTTTGGACACCTTGGCCAGACCCACAGATGAAGGGGGACTTGGTTTTAGCAGACTGTCGCTTGTGGTTGACGCTTGCTCGATGAAACTTGGTGGAAGCTCTGAGTGAGTCGTAATATTTGGGCTAGGTTCATGAAGGCCAGATATTTCAGGCACATCCACCATTCCATCGCTGTCTCCAATTACAGATTATCCGTATCTTGGCACCGAATCCTCCACGACCGGAGTCTCGCTGAGCTTCTAATCCGTCTACATCTGGGATCTGATGAATCGTCTTTATTCCATGAACGATGGGCCAGTAAAGTCCTCCTCCATCGGTACCTAACGACCCCCCTACAGCATGATTCGTGATTTATAGGACGTCTCAAGAGATCGGTGTAGTGTCCTATCCCTACATCGTCCCCGTTTTCGTCTACAGGGTGCGTGAGAAAGGAACATTATCGCTACCGATTGAATCAGAACCGATAGATCGGGATCGGTTGAATCGGTCGAACGGGAACGATTAAATTAAGATCCTTTTTTCATTATAGAAAGGCTTTTTAGAATTAAGTCCCATATTTAGCGGGTTGTGCACCTCAAGGATAGACTCTGCGGATGAGTCGGGAGAGACCTTCCGTTGCTCTGTTTTTTATGCCGCACTTGCCCTTTGGATTTGGTTTTTATGAATGTTTTCGATAGTTTTCATGGCTTACATTTTCGAACTCACATTTACATATCAAACTTAAATTGTGCAATGTTCTAATCAGTTGCTTATGCGATTTTAGGTGATCGCGTAGGTGCCATCTAGCGCAACCAACGGGTCTTTTGTCTCAAACAAACAATCAAAGTGAGTGGTTGGACCCTTCTTTTCCTTGACCTTCTTTAGTCTCAAATCAATCAATAGAATGCTAGTTGGTTATGTAAGTGCACGAAAGCTTAGATTTCAATGAACCGTTGTACGATTCATCACGTACGCACACTATAGAACTATTATCAAGAAAATGTCGCATGCTTAATACCTTATGACTGTTATAAAATTGAGATAAACAAAGTTTTGAATCATTGAATAACTGTCGCCAAAACACGGCAAAGCAACGATGACAATGGTTATGTTACTCACGAACTATTGATTTTGTTTGAAAACTAATCTAACCTTAAACGGTTATTGGACAACTCGTGCACGAGAAACGGCTTCCTTGAGCGATACCCCGAGACACAGGATCGTTTAGGCCTAGGAGGAAGTAAAAGATAGCTGAGCTCGATGAAGCAAAACATGGTTACTCGTAGAACTTGCAGCGGGGCTCGCTACTCATGCTGAAAGGGTGGCCGTCTAACCCAGCTGTAGTCTAAAATAGCTTGTGGTGCCAGTGACCTTGATATATCCAAACTGCACATGCTAATTGATAACATTTGACAAAGAAGAAAATGTTAAGTCTCATATTGTACGGTACACTCTGCCATGGGTAAATTCTAGCGTAATTTTATTATGCTTATCATATGCTTGTCCAAAATTTATTAGGATGGCTAGAAAGATCATAAAATTTAGTCATAATATTTCTTGAACAAAATGAGAGTGTTGTATATAAATTAGCCACTCGTCAGTATAAAGTATAATGTACTGATCCTCGCTCTCCACAGGTACCCCAAACCAAGAAGGACGTGTCACTTAAGCTCAAGGCAATACTAGTACATTTGAAGCCTCGTCCGTGTGTTGAAGGATTGTTTTGATCCTTTTGAAGACTCCTCATTCAGTCCAGAGAAATGACGTCTCGACTCCCCATGATTTCAGGTCTTTGGAAATGTTTTGATGTAAATGGGGATATAATGTATGGAAAGACTATATCATCAACGTTTATTTTGTAATCGAGTCATGTTGTATCCCGCGAGACAAATGAATGTAACAGAGTCATGTAAATGATATTTATTATAAATGAAACGACGAAAGTTCTTTCTGTTTTCAAAATAATGTGTTTGTTCAATTTCTCTGCGTACTTTACTTGATGTTGTGTTTCGGATAACCTTACGATTATATGCCTTGTGCGATCGCAACTTAGGTTCGCACGGCATCCGCCCGGAGGATGACTATCGATTTTACGGAATCAGGGTGTAACAATTAGCGTAGGGAGTGAACACGAGAATGGATAGGGGAGGCGGCCACTGGTATGCTGCTAGCCGTCGGATTGAAGGTCAATACGATCCTCGACTCTCTGCAGTGGTATATGTTAGCCAACGGCTCTTTCTCCTTATCTTCAGCCAGATGTGTGCTCGTAGCATTGGGATGGCTTCTCCAATCATTGGCACCTTCTGGTATCATTACATCCAAAAAATGGTCATTTCTGATTTGGAGAGAGCATCGCAAGAAACTCTCCACTGATGACACTCTCACCACCATCGGTTTTAGCTTAGCTTCCGCTTGTCATTGTTGCACGGTGAAACAATCAGAAATTGTTGACCATATTCTTAACTCTAGAGAATTGGCCGCGCAGGTATGGAACGAGCTTTCTTTTGTTACAAGCAGGACCAGGTCGGTGGAAGCTACAACGATCTTCTCACCACTTGGGGCAAAGCCTAGCACGGCCACAAGATCATTGCAGCCGCTATCACGTGGGTTATGTGGAAAAATCGTAACAAATTCAGATACGAGAGACACCAATATACAGCCACCCAACTGATCCGGGAGTGTTTGCCATTAAATATTAAGAACAAAAATTATAGTGGAATTGAATTTGATTGCAAACTCGCTTGTACAAAAGAAAGCCTAGAAAGAAACCCTAGGAAACAATCGAAGTACAATTGTTTAGATTTTGATTCTAGAGGATGACGATGGAGGCTCGAAAAAGTATAGCAACTCTGCCTTACTCCTTGGACTATCGGACACAGTCTTTGCTCTCGAAGAAATTGCCCTTCGTAGGTTGCCAGCCTTTTGTATGGGTGTGATACCCAGCTATTTATAGTGATAGATATCTTGAGCCGCATGGATGGCCGTATGACCACGTGGCTACAACAGCACACAAAGACTCGCTCTTTGGCTGCCAGCTGGTGACTTGTTGAGATTTTGTTGTAGCAAATCTGGGTGGTTTAGACTTGGTCAGCCTGTCACGTGTCCTATCGCAGGATATGATCAATCTGCTTAAATCATTTTGAGCCGCATAGGTCTTTTATTGTTCGGCCATGCTGGGCCGCATAAGACTCATACGGCTTAGGTCGCAGTCTCCCTTAGTCCACATATAGCTTAGGGACTTTTGAGCTGTATAGATTCTATATTCTGGGCCGTATAAAGCTCATGCAGCTCAGGTTGCAGTCACCCTTGGCTGCATGAATCACATAGATTGAGCCGTATAAGGTTCATGGGGCTCGGGTCGCAGTACTTCTGGCAGCGTGACTATGTCCAGGCACGTGGACCCTGTGTCACATCTTATCTTCTTTTTGTCAGAGTGTCAGAGCTGTCAGTTTTGACAGAGTTTGTCAGCTTTATCAAAAAGGCTGATCGGCTTGGCCGCATAAGTAACTCTTCCTTCTGCAGCTCAAATCAGTCTGGTTGCTTTTGATATATAATCCGAGATAGTAAAGATGGGCCGTAGGGGGCTTGCTGAGTCTGTCATGCGGCTCTTCTTTATGCGGACCAATTTGGCCCAAAGTACTTATGCGGTCAGTTGTGATCCGCATGAATCCCATATTTTCTATGCTTCTACAAGACCTCCTTCAAAGTTTTCAAATTGTAAATTTGGAATAATTTGAATAAGAAGCATGAAGATATGTCAAACCGCAGGAGAGACCTTGAACCGCATGGAAATTTTAAGCCGCAGGGAAATCTTGAGCCGCAGGGAGATCTTGAGCCGCAGGAAGATCCTATCTAGACTGCCAACTGTCACTGCTGCACTTAATGTCTTGATTTGGTTTTAGATTTGGGTTCTCTTTTCGAGATAAAGCTAACGGTTACTAAGGATAAAGTCCCCAAACGTCATCATTATCTTTAATGGACTCGAAAATCGAAACAACGCTCTTTCGAAAACCTTATAAATATAGGTCATTCGGAGAGAGATTTTTCTCTTTCACCTTCTTCTCCTTCGTCTTCATCATCTTTGTCATCCTTTTTGTCCCAGTTTAGCCATGGCTCCAAAAGCTTCCAAGTTGACTGGTGCTGCGGCCAAAGGGAAGGGACTTGCCTCTCCATCAAGAGCTATGGACTCTCCTTCCATTCATTCCGACGTGCAACCCCCTTTCAAGGGTAAGGACGACGACTTAATTTTGAATGGCCATATCGCATATTTTATGCGCAGGCCTGTCAAGTATCGCCTCTGTGCTTTAGGCATGATCGATGCATTCCCTATATCATTGGACCGCATGTGTTCTGTATGATGGGGCCGCATGGCTAAAGAATGAACTTTGTTTTCTTCTGACTGTTAACCCCTTTTCCCCTTTTTATTTTTTGTAGGGGTCTGGCTAGCAAATTTCTCTAGGACCGGTATTGGAAATTTTGGGCATGGTGAAGATGCAACACTTGACACACATATCAGAGAGCTCAGAACTCTTCATTCTTTGGAAGGATTTTCCTCAGATGGTTGGAAGAACCTTTATACATCGGAGAGTCGGACGGTGGTTGGGCGTCATCGTAAAAGTTTAATTTTCATGTCTCTCCAAGTAGGCAAAAGCAATACTAGGGATATGTTTTTGAAGGTATGGTCTTCTGGAGGAACAAGCCTAGGATGTCCGCAACACGGAGGAGAGAAAGTCAGCGTCTGTAGATGCTTTTAGCATGCTATATTTGCCTTCCTCCGTACAGCTTCTCGAAGATTCAACAACCTTGTTTGCTTCTCAGCAGTAAAACATGACTTCTTTCGAGGGCTACGAAACTACTTTTTGATGAAGGCGAAGTGATACCAAACTGACCAGACTATGTGTTACTGGATTTTTCTTTCTTTTCTTTTTGCTGCTAATGTAGTCCTATGAATGTAACTGATTTTGAATAAACAGAATACATTCACTCCATTCTTTGCTTGTGGTATTTGTGGTGCTTGTACTAGAGGGCCTAATGTAGCATTTGTGTTTTGATAAAGGACATCGCACTGGGGGACATTTTGTGGACCTATTGCCCTTTTGTGCATCTGGAGATGCGAGCAATAGATTTGAATAATATTTTGTGGACCTATTACTTTTTTTGTGCACCGATGGTGCGAGTAATAGATTAGGATAACTTCTGTGGACCTATTACCCTTTTGTGCACTGGTGGTGCGAGTAATAGATTTGAAGCGAAACCTAACAGAGGTAATACGGATGTGATAGGTTTTGTGGTCTTAACACCATGTCTTTTATTACGGGTTGGGTACAGGTGTTAAGTCAAAAGGCCATCGGTATT
Source organism: Iris pallida (assembly GCA_029216955.1). Classification (NCBI taxonomy): domain Eukaryota; kingdom Viridiplantae; phylum Streptophyta; class Magnoliopsida; order Asparagales; family Iridaceae; genus Iris; species Iris pallida. The sequence goes on along the minus strand of JANAVB010042618.1, from coordinate 8,135,054 downwards.
AGAGGTAATATGTACGTGACATACGATAATCGTCAAATTTTTTGGTGGACCTATTACTCTTCTGTGTACTGGTGGTGCGAGTAATAGATTTCAGGCAAAACCCAACAGAGGTAATATGGACGTGATAGGTTTTATGGTCTTAACACCATGTCTTTTATCCCGAGTTGGGTACAGGTGTTAAGTCAAGAGACCATCGGTATCAGAGGTAATATGGATGTGATACACGATAATCAGGAATAATCTTTGGTTGACCTATTACTCTTCTGTGCACTGGTGGTGCGAGTAATAGATTTTGAAACAAAATCCAACAGAGGTAATATGGACGTGATAGATTTTGTGGTCTTAACACCATGTCGTTTATCCCAGGTTGGGTACAGGTGTTAAGTCAAGAGACCATCGGTATCAGAGGTAATATGGATGTGATACCTGATAATCAGGACCAGGAAGTCCACTCAGAGATGGCGGTAAGCTTGGCAGACTCCTGTATGATAAAGCATTAGAGTGGACGTTCAGAAGTATCAGCATACATGACTTGCCACTCAGGAAGATGCGATGTGAATCTACTCGGAGCAAATAGAGTGTGAGTTCAGAGGTACTTGTTGTACATAACTCGATAGCTTAGAAGATTTGGTGGTTTGAGGGAGTACCAGCATGTCCTTAGACATAATATTTTTTCAGGAATTTGCTGTTTATGGGCATCATGAGCATGTCTCCATTCTGCTTCGTGAGTCGGTATGCGCCATTGAAAAATACGGTCTCGATGATGTATGGACCCTCCCACTTGGGCTGGAATTTGTCGGCGGTTTTGTGAGTCATGACCATCGGTCTGCGAACGACCAAGATGAGATTGCCTATTTAGAATGTCCTCTGCTTGACTTTCTTATTGAAGGCCCAAGAGATGCATGCTTGATAGAACTCGATGCTTTGTTGAGCTTATAAATACTTCTCGTCTAAAACTTCTAATTCTTGTAGCCGTCGGCGGTAGTTATCATCCGACGCCAACCGGTAAATAAGGGCCACACGAAGTGAGAGGATCTGGGTCTCCAATGGGAGAACTTCCTCGTTTTCGTACACCAGAGAGAATAGTATATTTCCGGTAGCCATCCGACTCGTAGTACGGTACGCCCATAAGCATTCGCCCAACTTTTCATTCTAGTCACGTTTGTTTGAAGACACGAACTTCTTGAGAAGCTTGATTATGGTCTTGTTAAAGGCTTCGGCCAGACCATTAGTTGATGGGTTGTATGCCGTTGAAGCTACATTCTGAATCTGATTCTTGTCACAGAATCGATAGAAAGCATGGCTTGCAAACTGCGGACCATTGTCATGAATGATCCTCCGTGGCAGTCTAAAATGCTAAATGACGTGATGTTTTATGAAACTGATCAAGTTTGATGTATTTACCTCTGCCAGTGGAACAGCTTCCGCCCAATTACAGAAGTAGTCGGTGATTGCAAGTATAAACTGGTCCCCTTTGGACGATTATGGGGTGATTAGGCCAACGATGTCCATTCCTCATGCTTCAAATGGCCAAGAGGACACTATTAGGTGTAAGAATTCGGATGGCAGATGTATAAAATCTGTGTGGATCTGACAAGCCTTACACTTCTTTGCATAATCGACTACGTCTGCTACCATCGTAGGCTAGTAATAACCCATCCGACGGAGATGGTCCTACAACTTCGGGCCAGGTTGGAGAGCCCTGCAAATGCCATCGTGAGCCTCGTTTAAGGCTTCTTTGGCTTCTGCATATGACAGACATCTTAACAGTAGCCCGTCGTAAGATCGTCGATATAATATTTTTGTTTCTTTGTCATAAAAGAATCTGAGAGAACGCCTTCTGATTGAAGTTGCTTCTTTCACATTCTCAGGCAGGATTCCGTAGACTGCAAAGTCGATGAGCGGGAGTCTCCAGTCTTGTATGTTATTGGTTATCTGGGTGGAGTAACTCGTATCCAGTTGAATATTTTTTTGGGACAGACCAACTCATGGCCTATCACGTCGACTAGATGATGAGCATAATTTGGAATCGCTAAAGAAGCGGCGAGGCCTGCTAGAGCATCGGCTTCAATATTCTAGAGCCTAGGAACATGCACTATAAAGAACCCTTCCAAGGTTGCAATGACGATAATTGCTGTCTGATGGTAAGGAATTAGGTCCTCGTTGCGAACCTCATATGAGCCTCGGATCTGATTAACAATCAGCTGTGAGTCGCCATACGCTTTTAGGTATTTGACCCCTATCTCTTTTGCGAGTCGGAGTTCGATAACCAGAGCGTTATATTTGGCTATATTGTTTGAACAAGATTCTGTGAGAGAATATGCACGATTGACTACCAACCCAGAGGAAGAAATTAATACTACCCCGACTCCAGCGACGATATTACCTTGTAGACCTGTTCTTGAGGCACCGTCAAAGAACATTTGCCAAACGTCATCATGCGAAGTCATGTTTGAGTTAACGACTTCGTCTGGGATTTCTTCATAGATTCTGGCTGTTTCTGAGCCTAGATGGGCTGCTAGAAAGTTGACCAAGGCTTGACCTTTGACAGCCTTCTGCAGAATAAAGACCATGTCGTAGGGGGATAATAGTATCGTCCATGTGGCTAGGCGAGAACTGAGTGCGCCTGTCTTGGTCATGAGAACCCTGAGGGGATTAACTCGCGAGACAATATGGATGATCTACCCTATCAATAGTATCGTATTTTATGAATGGCGAACACCAGGGCAAGGCACTCCTTCTCGACGGTGGTGTACCCATTTCTGGCCCCACCATCATCCGGCTGAGATAGTAAATGGCTTGTTCGTGTCCCGCATCATTGTTCTATACTAGCAAGGTACCGAGGAAGTGTTTCATCGCCCGTACATAGAGCAGGAAGGGCTTTTCGGCGACGGGGCTACCAGAACCGACGGATTCGACAGATATTCCTTAATGTCATCAAAGGCGCATTGAAATTCTTCATTCCATATGAAAAAGACGTCTTTCTTCATGAGTTGTGTGAAGGGTTGACATCGCCCTGTGAGGTTAGATATGAACCTCCTGATGTAGGCTAGTCTTCCCTGGAGGTCGTGGAGTTTACGGAGGTTCCTTGGTGGACTCATCTCCAGGATTGCTTTTGTCTTATCGGGGTCTATGTGAATACCCTGGGAAGTGATGAAAAAGCCCAAGAACTTTCCGTTGGACACACCCAGAAAGGACTTGGTAGGATTCATCTTCAGATTGTGCGCTCGCATAAGGTCGAACACTATCCTCAAATCGTGTAAGTGATCATCCTTGGAGCGGCTTTTGACGGCGATGTCGTCAACGTAACACTCCACCGTCTTGCGTAAGTGATCTCTGAAAATGACGCTCATAGCTCGTTGATATGTAGCCGGCGTTCTTCAGGCCGAAGGACACGACTGTGTAACAATACAGGCCGATCGGTGTTCGGAATGATGTATGCTTCTTATCGTCAGGAGATATTTTGATTTGATTGTATCATGAAAAGCCATCCATAAAGTACATACGTTTGAAGCCACACGTATTATCGATCATTATGTCGGTGATGGGAAGAGGAAATTCATCTTTAGGACATGCCACATTTAGATTACAGAAGTCGATGCAGATTCGGATCTTTCCGTTCTTCTTGACGACTGGTACTATATTAGCTATCCAGTCTGGGTGCTCTCCTCGCGGATGAAACTGCTAGCTAAAAGATTGTTTACTTCCTCTTCGATGGAGTTAATGATGTCTGGATGGAACCACCGTTGCTGTTGTTTGACTGGTTTTGCGTTCAGATGAATATTGAGCTTATGAAGTGCGATCTCGAGGTTTAGCCTTGGCATAACTTCATAGCTCCAAGCAAAAACGTCGATATACTCTCTGACGAGTTGCAACAATGACTCTCGCTCGTCGTCCGTCAGGCTTTTACTGACGAAGATTGGCTTTGGAGAGGATTCATCACCGAGGTCAACTTGCATGACCTCATCTTCAGTGGGAGGGTCACGTAGTTCAAAGCACTTCTCCCATTGTGCATCTAGTTGTTGGACCCATGGCTCCAATTCAAAAGGTTCGAGTAGATCTTCATCTTCCTCAGCAATATCCGCGGATGCCATGTTGACAGATAATGCTTGCCTGAATATATCTCCAATGCTGTCATCGGAATCGTATGTAGGTGATTCGGATGAGTGAGAATGCCAGTCGCATTCCTCATCGGAGCCCTCGGACGTTGTTGCTGGTGTAGCATAACCGAGGCCGTATTTGGACTTACCGTAATAATCTCGAGATTTCCCAGCCGGGGTTGATAGCTACAGAGGCGATCGCCGATCGTTGTCGTAATTCAGAGGTCCCGGGAGGAGTTCTGGGCGTTGAACATTGCTCGAAGCTCCTGAACTTCCCTCCTTGCCTTCCTGGCTTCGTCTGCAGCTGAAGGAACTAATGCTCCTAAAGGATTGTCACCCAAAGGAGGAGCGGTCGTATTGGAGTCCGCGTTGACTGTGGGTCCCAAGCTTGTTTGTCCAGGCGTCCTTGCCGGTTGAGTTGGCAAGGTAGCTTTGATTTTGTCTACTTACTTGGCCAAGAACAGGAGCGTGGCTTCAAGTACTTCTAGACATAGTCGATCAGTAGGTCCTTCATGGTCATCGTCGGCCATAAAGACTGTTCGCACGTGGGTAGACGTAGAAGGGACCGTAGAAGATGTACTCTCCGTGTCGTACCCTCATACAGAGAAATCGTCGGGGAACGTCTGAATGTCCTCTTACTCGGATTCAGAAGAGGTTCCACCCCCTGCGCAGGATGCTGCATCATCTTAGTGAAGTCGGTCATCCTATGTGACGTCCAAGTCTGTTGCATAATTTAAGTGGATCGCTACCCCTGTGTATGCTCTTGGAACACCGGGTTGTTGCATATTGAGGGGACTACTACCCCCAGCTTTATCTACCCCCAGGGAGGCCGAGGGTGCATCCCCGGGTGTTAGAAGTTTCTTTCTGGATCGAGTGCCTAGGTAGACGCCCCTGTGGTTGTCGGCAGTAATCCTCCAGATAAGAGTTTCCATGCAGTACTAGCTGAGATAGCGGGCTGGAAGAGCATTGCTTCTTTCCTCCCTTGCCGGGAAGAACCTTCCGAGTTGAATTACAGGAGGCGAAAGAAAATTCCTCATCTCCCAAAATTTGCACCTGTTCCTCAAGTGGTTGTTGGACAGGTACTGGTTGGTACAGTCGTTGGAAAACGGACTGTCGATCTTCAGGTATTGTCGAATTATCGCAGCAGCAGTTGATGATGACCTGGGTACAACGACGTCCCAAAAAGGGCTCATCACATGCCAAGGTTGCTTCTTTCTTCTTGCGTTTATGAGTAATCACCTCTCGCAAGTCGATAGCAGACTGATCTACCTTTGCATCCAATTTGTGGACTCGGGTCTCCCGAGCACACGGGTACGTAGGTATCATATTTGCTCTCTGATCCGAGGCTAGTAAAAGCACTTGCTCTCGATCATTGGAGGAAGACTTTTGAGACCCACCCTGTCCATTAGCCCTGGGGGACAGGACGCGGGTGGTTGTGTACAACTTTCCATCAGCAGCCCGTATAACAGTTAACGGTGCCCACTGGCGGTCAACAGCTTGAACAGTTGACTGGGCTTATTGGACCCGTACTGTCCTAGACTTCTTCGATTTAGCACCTGATGGCGCTTAGTAAGAAGAGTCCAGATTAGAATATTCTATATTTTTAATGGGCCGCATAGAGTCGGGCCCGCATGAGAGATGGTCGAACACAGAGCTTTTGACAGGGCCGCATAAGACATCCTGTCTGTGGCTAGGATTGGCTGTCGCATGGGCTATCTGCCTGCGACCATAGTTGGCTGCCGCATGGGCCATCTGCCTGCGACCAGAGTTGACTACCGTATGGGCCATCTACCTGCGGCCAGAGTTGGCTACCGTATGGGCCATCTGCCTGCGGCCATAGTTGGCTGCCGCATGGGCCATCTGCTTGCGGCCAGAATTGACTACCGTATGAGCCATCTGCCTGCGGCCAGAGTTGACTACCGTATGGGCCATTTACCTGCGGCCAGAGTTGGCTGCCATATGGGCCATCTGCCTGCGGCCAGAGTTAGCTGCCGCATATGTAGACTGCTCATCTCTCTTATGTGGCCTCTTCCTCGTCTGCATGGATTTCCCTTGTGCCCCAAAAAACTCAGCATTGTAGTGTTTTCCTTTGTTGGATTTGGAGACAGTAGGGTTCTCCGTTGTCACGACCCGCTCACGTAGGAGCGATCGTCCTCGCTAAGACGTGATGCCGGACGAGCCTAGATTGCGCTCGTGCAAGGCGGGTTCCATAACGGCCGATTACAGCGGCTGCGACGGGGTCATCGCACAGAATTCACGAGCAGAGACATTGAATAACAGCAGCAGAAATTTTAGAACAAAACACAAGTTATCCAAGAAGCTATTTATTGATATCAAAACAACGGTTACAATGGGGACGCAAGGCCAAGATTACAATCACTCAAACTCACTCATCTCACATTATAAGTTCACTCTGCTCTCTCTCATCTCTCGATACAACACTTGAGCCAGCGGAAGCTTCGCAAGGTGAAGTCCATATATAATGTCTTGTATAAGTCTTGAATACATGCGGTCGCACGCTTCGAATCGCCAAGGAACTCCGTGCCTCGACGCATCCAAGCTAGCTCCGTGCCACGAGCTTCTACCTATGCCTACACATGGAAACTATGTGGGTGTCAGTACTCAGCTGTACTAGTGGAATGAGCTCCTCGCCCACCCATACAAAACTAACACGTTTGATTTACTTTGTGCAATATAGTCCCCTTTATGATTGTCTTTCTACTCTTTTCTTAGGATCGGTTTTAGGACAGATGCCTTGGCCTATTTTGTGTCTCGAGACCATCCCGTGCTTGCAACATCAACGCTAACCTATCAAGTCGTGTTTGCCTTACGGCCCAAAATCAGAGACGCAACTACACGATAGACTCATTTTTCCACGTGACCGTGCTACAAAACCATGTTGAGGCCGTACCTCGTATTTCAGTAAGACTAACCACATCGCTGCCTTGCGGCCCGTGCTACTTTGGTCACCAACTGACTCAATCAAGACTTCTGGGCTAAGTGCCACTCGATCGACTTTGCCTTGCGGCAATTCCTGACTTAAACTCAAGACAACTCAAACCAACTTATGCAACTTATATGCCGACAACTCAAGGATCGATGCCACATCTCGTGCCGAAGCACGGTGCCTTCGTTGCAGCCAAATCTTAGGCCCAAATATTTTGTGTTACCGACTAAACATACATTCAAGTTCTAGACCAAATCCAAAGGCATACACGCGGTTATCGCTATTCTGCCGACTCAACTATTTGAATTTGGTCACTGGCTCCCAGAGCCATTGTGGACTACATTTGTAGTTTTGATTAGGCAGACGCCCCTTGCCAGCGCGAGTAGCTAGCTCCGCTGCAAGTCCCCTCCTAACCCGTGCGGTCATCCAGCACACAGTCTACGAAATGTCTCTATCGCAACGGTTCCCATGGGCCGCCTGGGTCGCCGTTCGAAAACTGTTTATTTTATTTACTTTGTACAAGTTGTCCAATGACCATGCAAGACTTGACTCAAACTGACGTCTCACACAGTCATTGTACCTCTAGTGTTACCATCTCCTTCAGGGCTAAGTGCAATATTTCTCACATCTGAGACCTTACCTCGACGACCAGTAGTCGCGAGCATTTTTCTTTCTTGCCTCGATGACCCAGTCATGAGCATTCTTTCTTTTTTGCCCTATCATTTCATTCAACTCAAAAACAACTATTGAGACACTTTCCAAACTCAATAAATCAATCGTGGTCCGTGCCTTAAAATACTAAGTCTATGCCATCGTGTCTCAAACCAACGTGAAACTCTACGTGACACAACCGCCCAAGTCATACTCTATATGACGGGCCCTTCAATCGTGTGACTATGTGATTACACCCGGCAGTAGAACTCATAGGGCCATGCCTGCTACTACTCCTGTTAGCTTAACGTAAGTCGCCTAACTTACTTTACAACAACTTGACGTGCAAAGGCTGCGTCAAGCCTTGCGTCGTAGGAACGTGCCGTGCACGCGTTCGACTTGAACAACCAAGTTATTTGGGTGCCTAGACTTATGCCACAAGCCATGCAATACAACTTAACCCGTCGGCGAGCAGAGGCTATGCCACGCCTTGGGCTAAAAGACCGTGCATGCTTTATGAAGCATTTATGCGGGCGACGCCTATGAATTTGGCTAACTCTTAGCTTGTGGCTAATACCAACTCTTCCTTCTCCCAAGCCATGGGACGAAGGACCAAGTGTCATTTTCAAAGCACGCCGTGCACCAATTCTAAACCGACCGTTGGACCTTTCCATATTCTAACTCAATTCGACCTGTCGGGATTATTCCCTTTAGCTATATGGATTCGTCTCTTTTATTATCAAGCCTACTTGTGCAAGTTGAAAATATGCGATTTATTACGTGAAGGCTAAGTTGAGGCAAGTTTACCGAAACTACCCCACTTGAGCGAGTGGTCGCCTTGACCGAGTGATGTCTCCGAGTAGCCGTTGCAAGGCTAAGTCCGAACGCCGTCGGCGTTCCGATTCCTCCGATTGACTGAGCGGAATGGAGTACTACATCATACACCACTCAGAAAAAGTTTCGTCCTCGAAACTAACTTAGTATACTTATCATCTTATCACTTTAATCAACATTCACGGACTCTCGCACACACTCCTCCTATGTATTTTCCAAATCTGAGCCACGCTCGTACTACCCTCAATCTTTTCATCAAAACTCACGATCTCAAAATCCTCGACACTTTCCCATTTCTCAAGTCTCACTTGATTCAACATATCACTTAGTTGGATCGTGCATATATCCCAGGCGTCCCCAAAATACATGCATTTCAACCAAGCCTCGTGATAGAGAATCCCCCATCACCACTCGAGTCATATCGTGCATATATTCGGGCGTCCCTAAATACATGCATGTCAACCGATACTCGCGAGTGGTGCCTCTACAAATCCTTACCACTTCGCACTCGGACGTCTGCCTAACCGCTAGGCTATGTCTTTCCGTCAGTATTGGAATCATAGTTCCCAAACAACAATATTAACACTGATCCCATCCTAAGGTCAAACTAAGTTGATAGTACGGGGGTTTGCTACCCAAGCTCGCATCACTCCGATTTCTACACATCGAGCATCGATTTTCTACGCATATCCCAATATCCGTCGCACGGGGTCTGAGTCATTCAGCAAAGCCATCCTATGATAACTTACCTTTCTACCAACTCCTTGACATATCAATATCACTTCGTTCATCAAGCCATTTTACATAGTCTATCTTTTGAACACGTTCGACATAATCCGTATGTCGATCAATCTCAAGTCAAGCATGCTACGACATAATTCATCGCTAAATCATAATTCACATTTCACATTTTCTAAGTCATCTATTTCAATTCACGTAATCGGTCATATGGTCGTCTAGCTTAATAATATATCGCGTCCCGATCTCACGCGAGTCAGATTATCCACGGTGGGCATGAATCACCATGCACGCTCTCGCGGGATAATTATCCTCATCGGGACGTAACTCTTATTTTGCATCTAGACTAATTCATTCTCGATGCGCAGATTGGACCTCAATCCTCAAGTTTATTCAATCTTCAATCGAAGTCCAAACATCCTCGAATTTTCTTTGCATCAAACCGACAAGTCGAGACAATCAAAGTTGCCGCATCTTGATCTTTTCAAGTTCGATCATTTCCGCGACATGAATCACCATGTCAGCGTTCACGCGGAACAACCGCCCCAAATCTGACGCAACGCATGTGCGAGGCTAGAGCTGCGCTCGTACAAGACAAGATCGTCGACGTTGTGGTTATCAACGTAACCATGAAGACACGATCATTTTATCCAATATTCATCTCAATCAAAATCCTAAGTATAGCATCCAACCGAACAATAACACTTGCACGATCGTCCTTCGCCGAGTCAGAGTACTCCCGAGTTATCGCATATCGATCTTTGATACACCTCAATACCATCGACGATATGCGTAACCTGACAATCTTTCTTTGCAACCAATTTTGAGTCGTGCGAATGATGCTATCGTCTGACTGAATAATCTCCTCGACATTCAAATTCAATTTCGATCATTACCACTCAAATCGTTCACAACATCAATTTCATCTAACCCAAATTCACGTATCGTTTATCCGTCTATCTTAAGTCATCGACTACATATTTCTTCAATTCGCATCATTCCTTGCTAATTCAAACCATCGAGCAACATCGATTTCAATCCTCAGAGTCGTTTGCGTAACTTCAAGGTCAAACCTTTCATGCACGCTATCTTCTAATCGTGCTAACTTTTCGTATACGATCCATATCTATTTCCTCGATCAAGTCAACCACTCATACACCCTAACTTTCCTCGATTTAATTTACCTACTCAATCACCTTCACGTTTCATACTTGCGTAATCCTCAATCTCGTGCACGTTCCGTGCGCGTCAATTCTAGGTTGTTCGAATCCACTCATCAAACTTCAAGACTAAAACTTATTCATCGATACTCAATCTATGGCTTTGCATACACGCAACGCTTGCTGATAGACTCACCGACACCCCGCATCCTTAATCGATCGATCGACATCCCTGAGGCTATCGCTTACACCACTCAGGGATGAAGTCATTCAACAAATCCTCAAAACTATTATTCGATTCACAATCTATTTCCTTAAATTTTCGTCCGAACGATTACTTAAATTTCAAGCACGCTCACCTTATATCGTACCGACGATAACATCGTCATTCGATAGCACCCTTATCGATAGTCATCTCAATTTACTCAATCGAGTTCAACACATTCTTGTTCGACACTATTCAATTTTCGCACTAGACTTTCTAAGGTCGATGCAACTTTGGTGTATATGCCCAGCCCGACTTAGCCAACCGTGCTTACGTAAACCATCTTTTTCTTTCTTGTCAAAAACTATTCTCCTATGTTTTGTAAAATAGTTAGACTTATTGTATGGACATCCCGTGGGACATTTGAGAGAGAGCGCACCAACGATTTCAACTTTACGGAAGGAATAATTCAGAGTTTGCGGAAACAACGGAGTTAAAGAATTCAATCGAAAGTCCAAGGATGTAAAGCCGTGCTATGATACCATTATGTCACGCCTCGCTCCCGTAGGAGCGATCGTCCTCGCTAAGGCATGATGCCGCACGAGCCTAGATTGCGCTCGTGCAAGGCGGGTTCCATAACTGCCGATTACAGCGGCTGCGACGGGGTCATCGCACAGAAGTCCCGAGCAGAGACATTGAATAACAGCAGCGGAAATTTTAGAAAAAACATAAGTTATCCAAGAAGCTCTTTATTGATATCGAAACAACGGTTACATTGGGGGCACAAGGCCAATATTACAATCACTCAAACTCACTCATCTCACATTACAAGTTCACTCTGCTCTCTCTCGTCTCTCGATACAACACTTGAGCCAGCGGAAGCTTCGGAAGGCGACGTCCATTATGTCCTGTATAAGTCTTGAATACATGCGGCCGCACGCTTCGAATCGCCAAAGAATTTCGTGCCTCGACACATCCAAGCGAGCTCCGTGCCACGAGCTTCTACCTGTGCCTGCACATGGAAACTATGTGGGTGTCAGTACTCAGCTGTACTGGTGGAATGAGCTCCTCGCCCACCCATACAAAACCAACACGTTTGATTTACTTTGTGCAATGTAGTCCCCTTTATGATTTTCTTTCTACACTTTCCTTAGGATCGATTTTAGGACAGACGCCTTGGCCTATTTTGTGTCTCGAGATCCCGTGCTTGCAACATCAACGCTAACCTATCAAGTCGTGTTTGCCTTACGCCCCAAAATCAGAGACGCAACTATACGATAGACTCCTTTTTCCACGTGATCATGCTACAAAACCATATTGAAGCTGTGCCTCGTATTTCAGTAAGACTAACCACATCGCCGCCTCGCGGCCCATGCTACTTTAGTCACAAATTGACCCAATCAAGACTTCTGGGCTATGTGCCACTCGACCGACTTTGCCTTACGGCAATTCCTGACTTAAACTCAAGAAAACTCAAACCAACTTATGCAACTTATATGCCGACAACTCAAGACTCGACGCCACATCTTGCCAAAGCACGGTGCCTTCGTTGCAGCCAAATCTTAGGCCCAATCATTTTGTGTTACCGACTAAACATACATTCAAGTTCTAGACCAAATCCAAAGGCATACACACAATTTGCCACTATTCTGCCGACTCAACTATATGAATTTGGTTACTGGCCCAGAGCCATTGTGGACTCCTTTTGTAGTTTTGATTAGGCGGACGCCCCTTGCCAGCGCGAGTAGCTAGCTCCGCTGCAAGTCCCCGCCTAACCTGTGCGGTCATCCAGCACACAGTCTACGGAATGTCTCTATCGCAACGGTTCCATGGGCCGCCTGGGTCGTCGTTCGAGAAACTGCTTATTTTATTTACCTTGTACAAGTTGTCCAATGACCATGCAAGATTCGACTCAAACTGACATCTCACACAGTCATTATATCTCTAGTATTACCATCTCCTTCAGGGCTAAGTGCAATACTTCTCACATCTGAGATATTACCTCGACGACCCGTAGTCGCGAGCATTCTTCTTTCTTGCCTCGACGACCCAGTCGCGAGCATTCTTTCTTTCTTGCCCTATCATTTCACTCAACTCAAAAACAACTATTGAGACACTTTTCAAACTCAATAAATCAACCGTGGCCCGTGCCTTAAAACACTAAGTCCGTGCCATCGTGTCTCAAACCAACGTGAAACTCTACGCGACACCACCGTCCAAGTAATACTCTATATGACGGGCCCTTCAATCGTGAGACTATGTGATTACACCTGGCCATAGAACTCATAGGGCCATGCCTGCTACTACTGTTAGCTTAACGTAACTCGCCTAACTTACTTTGCAACAATTTGACGAGCAAAGGCTGCGTCAAGCCTTGCGTCGTAGGAACGTGCCGTGCAAGCGTTCGACTTGAACAACCAAGTTATTTGGGTGCCTAGACTTATGCCACAAGCCGTGCAATACAACTTAACCCGTCGGCGAGCAGAGGCTGTGCCACGCCTTGGGCGAAGAGACCGTGCATGCTTTATGAAGCATTTATGCGAGCGACGCCTATGAATTTGGCTAACTCTTAGCTTGTGGCGAATACCAACTCTTCCTTCTACCAAGCCACGGGATGAAGGACCAAGTGTCATTTTCAAAGCATGCCATGCACCAATTCTAAGCCGACCGTTGGACCTTTCCATATTCTAACTCGATTCGACCTGTCGAGATTATTCCCTTTAGCTATGTGGATTCGTCTCTTTTATTATCAAGCCTACTTGTGCAAGTTGAAAACATGCAATTTTTATGTGAAGGCTAAGATGAGACAAGTTCACCAAAACTATCCACCTGAGCGAACGGTCGCCTTGACCGAGTGATGTCTCCAAGTAGCCGTTGCAAGGCTAAGTTCAAACGTCGTCGGCGTTTCGGTTCCTCCGATTGACTGAGCGGGACGGGGCACTACATCCGCGGTCGAAAGCAAGGCCGTAGAAGAGCTTTGATCACCGTCTTGGGCCACAGAAGGAGCTTCTTCGAGAACCTGGTCGGGGGCAACAGTTTTGCGCTTTTTCGTCCTGCGGGTTCTTTTTGGGTTGGCTCGCTTCTGCGACGGGCTGACGCTCCCTTCAGAGAGCATTTATTCGATTGCTCATTGGTCAAAATGAACCACGAGCATTTGCTACGTAGAGCCGAGCTTGGACGCGTTAGATTGCATCACCAACTTCTCATCAGAGGAGAAGAGAGTCGCCATCGTATTTGACATTAAATATTAAGAACAAAAATTACAGAGGAATTGAACTTGATTACAAACTCGCTTGTACAAAAGAAATTCTAGAAAGAAACCCTAGGAAACAATCTAAGTATAATTGTTTAGTTTTTGATCTGGGGGGTGACGATAGAGCTCGGGAAAGTGTAGCAACTCTAACTTACTCCTTGGACTATCGGACACAGTCTTTGCTCTCGAAGAAATTGCCCTTTGTAGGTTGCCAGCCTTTTGCATGGGTGTGGTACCCAGCTATTTATAGTGATAGATATCTTGAGCCGCATGGATGGCCGCATGACAACGTGGCTACAACAGCACATAAAGACCCACTCTTTGGCCGCCAGCTGGTGACTTGTTGAGATTTTGTTACAGCAAATCTGGGTTGTTGAGACTTGGTCAGCCTGCCATGTGTCCTATCGCAGGATAGGATCAATCTTTTTGAGTCATTTTGAGCCGCATAGGTCTTTTAGTATTCGGCCATGCTAGGCCACATAAGACTTATGCGACTTAGGTCGCAGTCTCCCTTAGTCCGCATGTAGCTTGGGGACTTTTGAGCCACATAGATTCTATATTCTAGGCCGCATAAAGCTCATGCGGCTCAGGTTGCAGTCATGCTTGGCCGCATGAAGCACATATATTGAACCGCATAAGGTTCATACGGCTCGGGTCATAGTCCGTATGGCCGTATGACCATGTCCAGGCACGTGGACCCGTGTCACGTCTTATCTTCTTTTTGTCAGAGTGTCAGAGCTGTCAGTTTTATCAGTTTTGACAGAGTTTGTCAGCTTTATCAGAAGGCCGATCAGCTTGGCCCCATAAGTAACTCTTCCTTCTACGGCTCAAATCAGTCTGGTTACTTTTGATATATAATCCGAGATAGTAAAGATGGATAGTAGGGGACTTGCTAAGTCTGTCATGCGACTCTTCTTTATGCGGACCAATTTGGCCCAAAGAACTCATGCAGTCAGTTGTGATCCGCATGAATCCCATATTTTCCATGCTTCTACAGTGAAGTCTTACGACAGATCTAGAAAGCCAGCAAACACTGTAAAACGGTCAGGAGGTCTTCTGGCAA